>AYKW01000010.1:156419-756419 GCA_002760635.1 Ganoderma sinense ZZ0214-1
GGAGGAGGAGGAGGAGGGGCGCGAGGACCGTGCCGTTTGATCGCGGGATGAGAGATGGTGAGTAGGCTTGAGGGTTGCGGTTTGAGATTAGAGAAGGATTGGATCACTGACTATTGGTTTTGATAAAGTCACTTTACTGCTACGTCACGGACTTCGGATTCGGACTTGCTGCGAACAGCTGGACTTTTGTTTTTATAATTTCTTTCCTTCCTCATCTCAGACTTATATTTAAGTAGTACGTCTTGTAGCGTACACACTGTTCGGTTAAATGATATAGAAGTCAACTAAGTCGTAACCTTCGTGTGAGCCATGACGCCGGAGGTGCAGTGGGTAGTCGGATGCAAGCGTCCGAGGTAGGTTGGGTTGGAACCACTCAGGCTTTGGATATACATGGCATTATCCTCGTCCTTGTATGAGCTGCGCATATATGCGGTCGCGACAGAGACGGTCCTCGTGGTCTGCTCGGAGGCGAGGCTAACGGTAAGGCTAAGGCCCAGTCGCCGGTCGGAACCCCTCCCACTGGCATCCCCAATGCTGGGAATTGGGATCATTTTCGATTCGAAGCCATGTATTTAAATGCATATGTTCGACTAACTTTTATATCGGAGTCACACTCCGTTTGCAAAACTACACCTGGCGCTCGACCCGTCCTATGTCAAAACCTACAGCTGTACCATGTCCAAATGTCGTTTCTTCTATCTACCCCTTCACCAGCTGAGCCCCAGCGCGACATACACAATTTAGGCCGTCCTCCAATCCCTCTCCTGCCTGACCACTCGACATATGTAAGGTCGGTGGCGGTGATGGTCAAAACTCATCTAACCACCAACTTCTTCCTCGCTGCGCTAGGGTCATTGAAGGCAGGAAGACTGACCAATTTCAGTCACACAACGTTGTTTGATTTCACGCCTCCATCCTTCTTCTTTATGAATATCAGCTGCTCCGGGGCGCATACAACCACCCCCAAGGTATTCTTCCAATCGTCACTTCATCTTCTGCGCAGCCTTCCTCGGCCCCTCGCCCATCCACTTCCAAAACAAATCCAATACCCACCTGCGCGGCAACCACTCATACACCCTGTACCACCCCGCCATCCACCCAATGCTCATGTACCGCGGTGGTCCTCCCGCCGACAGCACCGCGTCCACGGTCCTCCGTGCGAACACGTCCGCCGGGAGCGGCTTGTTCGTCTGGCGCATCGTGAGGTGCAACAGCACCGCGTCGATGTAGTCTCCGTAGAGGCTGTCTGGAGGCAGGCTGACGCACGGCCCCTGGTTGGCAACGAAGTTGGAGCGGACGACGTGGATGTGGAGCGGCTTGCACTCCATATAGAGCGCGTCTGTGAGGGAATGCAGCGCGGCTTTCGTGGCGGAGTAGACTCCGCTCCAGGGGATGGGTCTGACGATCAGGATCAGGAGATCAGCCTGAGGGCTCGGACGGCTGTATGGGTGGAGGGGTGATAGAGGAGGACACTAACACGATCCCGGCGATGGATCCGACATTGACGACTGTGCCGCGCTTGCGGGCGGCCATGTGCGGGATGACGGCCTTTGCAGTGCGGATGGTGGCGAAAACATTGGTGTCGAAGCTGCGCATGATCTCGTCCATCTCGACGTCGATGAGGGGCGCTGTATACGTCGGACGTGAATGAAGGGGCTATCGTATAGTGGTGGGCAGCTCACAGGTGTTTCCTATGCCCACGTTGTTCACCAACACGTCAATCTGGCCCTCCTGATCGATGATGGTCTTCACGGCTGTCTTCACGCTCTGGTCGTCCGTGACGTCCAATGTGAGACGGCGAATGTATTATGTTGGGCTGCGAGAACCCTTCGAGAGATTGGGGCCTACGAGCTGTCGCGTACACAATGCATCCTTTCGAAGCGAAGGCTTCACAACTGCACAAGAGCCTCGGGGTGAGTCATTCAAATGCAGGTAACTAAAGATGGCAAACATACAGCGCGAAACCAATGCCGCCCTTTGAACAGCCCGTGATGAATACCACAGTCTTTATGTTGGTCGCCATGGCGGTGCGACAGGCAGGATGGGGGCGTGTGGGATTACGCAAGCGTGCGTGCGAGCGCAGGAGTAGAAGTCGCTGTTTGGGGCACTTCAAGAAGTTGAGTTTCTGTAAAGGAGTTAAGTAGTCAGCTGCGAGGTAAAGTTGTTTCTGTCGGAGTCGATCAACTGACCAAGTTTCATGGTGACCCGGAAGCTGAACGGGGAGTAAGCTCGAGGTGCACTGTAAGTAGCCTAGCACACCAAGAGCAAGTTTGCGTTCAAGCCGGTGACCGTGAACTTGAAAGCGTAGCACTGCGATTGATGGCATTACGTTACCAAGGTGAGCCGCAGTTGGGCAAGTCGCGTGTTCGATCCATGCTCCTGGCATATCTTTTTAGCTAGTAACTCCTCTCCTGCCAGTGGCCTTCATCGCCCTCATGCTCCAACTTTCATAAATAGAAACATTGCAGAATAGTGCCCCTTGCGATTCTTGTCGTATAGGAGACGGATCAGCCTTTAAGGTCAGAGCCATCAGACGAGGAAGACTCAGGAAGTAACGTCGGTGGCGGTGTTGCTTGTAACCACTAACTTTTCTCTCGCTGCTTAACGTCAAAAGCAGGAAGGCCTACGACGTTCATTCATTCTCACAGTGTTCATGGAGACCTAGAGAAGGAGTATTGTTTATCAGAAAAAGCACGGCTTGACAGCTTGGCCGTGGCCGAACTTGCAAAGCGGCGGTCTCGGCCTTGGACAAGCGCTTATTGACTCTCACAAGCGAGCCTCGTGCCCCCCCGATTTGGTATCTCAACTTGAACTTGGACGGCCACCATCATCCACCATCGCCCTCCTTTGTCCCGCCACTCATGAAACCCTTTTGTTCTCCCCTTTAGATAATACAAGGGGAATACTGTTATTCGGGGTCTCTTTCCTTTCCAGTCTGTGACGTGGTCCCTTAGGCCACTCGACCGCCATTCTCAACCACGACCTCCGTCTCTATAAAACGCCCCCTCTCCCTCATTCTCGTAAGTCACAACCCCTCCCCTCACCCATACCATGACTAAACCTCCTCAATTCCTCACCGGTACACCGATCTCCAACAGCACCAGGACTCGGGACCAAGCGTCTCTCTTCTCTGAGCCCAAACGCGAGGACCTCACCGAGCGACGCCGCAAGTTTGCCGACGACATGGCCCACGCCGCTGTTCCTGCCGACAAGGACGAGTTCTGCAAGGCCTTTTTCCCCGCCCCCACCGACCCCGCCGTCCTCGAGCAGAAACCCAAGTTAACCGAGAACCCCTTCGCAGCGCTCTTGGAGGCCAACAAACTCCTGGAGGCCGACGTCCGTCGTCTATTCGTAAGTCGCATCACTCCTCGCTCTATGTGGTCGTTGAGTGTCTCACCCTGTCGTCCCAGACCAAGGCCGTCAACGACCACAACCTCGTCCCCGGCTTCAAGATGCGCGAATGCGGGGAGCGCCCCGACCCCTCCTCGCTCGACGGCGACAAGCAGAAGGTCGATGCGGCATTGTACCACGCCGAGCATGCGCCTACCGACGGCCGCCAGGCGTGGCCCGACCAGATGATCCCCATCGAGTTCAAGCGCGACGACAACAACCTCGACCCGTGGGACGACAGCAAACCCAACATCAGCACCGAGGCTCTTAAGCGCAAGGAGGGTCGCGGGCAGTGCATCAGCTACTCGGAGCTGCTGCACGCCGTGCAGCACCGGGTCGCGCTGTTCATGCTCGTCGTTGTCGGGACGCGGGCGCGTTTTGTTCGCTGGGACCGCTCGGGGACAATCGTCACGCGGGCGTTCAACTACGTGCAGGACTGGGAGTTCTTCTGCGACATCCTGTGGCGTATCTCTCTTTGCTCTGATTCTCAGCTCGGCCTCGACCCTACTGCGACGCGCCTCCGCCCTGGTGACGCTGACTACGATCGTATGACCGCAGCTGCGGACTTGGATGCGCATACGGATGACGTCGACGAGAAGGAGCACGATCTCAAGCCTAACGAGCTCCCCGCGGATGGGTTCGTGTACAAGTACGTCCGCAAGATGTTCTCGGAGTCTGTGCTCTCGCCCTGGCCCCGGTATCGTGTTGAAGTCCCCGTCAGCAAGGACGACAAGGACGACAAGGACAGCGAGGCCACCCGCCACTTCCTCATCGCGAAGCCAACGTTCCGGGCACGAGGCATGTCCGGCCGTGGGACGCGCGGCTACGTTGCTCTAGACTGCAAGACGGGTGACTTCGTGTGGTTGAAGGACGCATGGCGTGCACATTACCTCCTCGTTGACAAGGAGGGCGATGTTTTGCGACGGCTTAACAATGCCGAGGTCATGAACGTCCCCACGCTCATCTGTCATGGCGACATCCAGGACCAAGTCACTCTGACCCCCGATTGGTGGGAGATCAAGAACCCCCTCCCGTCATCCAAACCTGCTCCCGACTCTTCCCCCTCCCTCCGTTCTTCACTTTCTGGGGCTTCGACAATCACCTCTTCGTCTTCTGCATCTCGAAAGCGCAAATGTGGCGATGAGCGGTCCGAGGACAGCGTGCCGCCCCCCAAAGGCTTGAGCACCGGACTCGTGGGATTCCGGAAGGACTGCCCCCTCCGTCTCCACAAGCACTACCGCTTGGTTGAGAAGGAGGTCGGGATGCCACTCTCGAACTTCCAACACGGCCGCCAGCTCGTTTCCGTCGTATTGGACTCTATTTATGGTGTGTACTCCGCTATCCTCTGCGTTTGAGTTGTTCTGAACGGCATGGCTAGCTCACTTCGAGGCTGCAACCAAGCCCGAGGTTCCGCTCCTGCACAGGGACGTCAGCGGTGGCAACATCCTTATCGTCCCACATATCCTCAAGGACGCCGACGGCGCAGAAATCAAGTGGAGAGGCATGCTTACCGACTGGGAGATGTCGAAGCCAATGGATAGCAAGAACACTTCGGGGCGTCAACCTGAGCGGACTGTGAGTTGGTCTTAGTGATCTGTACCTATCGTGTGTTGACGAGTTCTCCAGGGTACGTGGCAGTTCCTCTCCGTTGCGCTCTTGTCCCGACCCAAGGAGGTCGAGATCTGCGATGAGCTGGAGGCTTTCTTCTACGTTATCCTCTACTACGGAGTGCGCTACCTCCGTTCCAACGTCGAAACCGTCGGAAACTGGATCAGCTCGTTCTTCGACACCTACGGCGTCCGCGGGGACACCTATATCTGCGGGAACGAGAAACTGTCGGCCATCAAGACTGGCATCCTCACCGTCTCCGGGACTAACACGGACGACAACACCTCCGTACAGTTCGACAGCCCCTTGGACGGCGTCATCACAGAGCTCCTCAGATGGTTCAAGGCCCACTTCGTCTGGACCCAGTACGAGCGCCGGAAGGAACGCCTCAAGAAGACCATCCTCCAGCTCCGCCCGCAAGCCTCCTTGGGCGCAGCGCCTCTGCGCAGGGGACGCGACAACCCGTACCCGGCCAGAGCGCGCGACACCGTCCTGCCCTTGCCCCAGCCGCCGCACCTCCAGGACAGCCGACCTTCCGCGGAAGACGAGGCGCTCCACAAGTACGTGCTCACGCACGACGAGATGATGGACTTGCTCGTGGGCGCGCTCGCCTCGTACGACTGGACGGGAGACGACAAGGTGGGCGACCGCGTCGGGAGCGGCTACCGCCCGCCCGCCCAGGAGGTGGGCCCGACCTTGCCCGTGTCGCTCGCGACCAACAAGAGGCGGAAGGTCGAGGACGAGCCGCAGTTCGCGGCGTCGCTGCCCATCCTGCCACTGGCATCTGGACTGCCTCCGAAGACGCCGGAGAGGAAGAAGACGGGCGGGCCTCATCACACCACGGGATACAGGCGGTAGAAGCAGCATTGATTCGATTCGTCGTCATTGTATTTGTATTGGTGCTGTTTCTTGTCGCTCCTCTCTCGCACCCTTACTAGTCTAGATGTTGTAATTTTCTCCGAGTTTAATCATTGAGCTTTTCTGGGCTGTCACTCTTGCCTGACCTTCACGCATCTGGTTCGCGTTACCGGTTATATTAGTGTAAAATACCTAAGTCATTTAATTCCCTCATCATCAGCGTGAGCTGGACTTGGGAGGACTCTGCCATTCGTCCGCTTCATATTCAAATTTGATTTTCCGCGCACACTCAGGTGGCTCTGAGACCGGGGCGCAAGCCGACCACTCATGTTCCTTCCAGATCGGCGACCATACCATTCGAATTTCGACTTGAACCAGTTTTAATGCTATGTTCATCTCACCGCCGCTTCCGTCTATTAGTGGATCCTTCACCGACAAGTTGGAGGATCATGCTTACTCAGAGTCGTTAGCGCCGAACGTCCAGATATAGTAAGACAAGCGCCAAAGAACTGACGCCACGTCATCGCCGCGTCGGCGTCAAGTTGATTTGACCTCTTGTCCTTGCTTTGAAGTTTGTTCTATGCCAGACGGTGTCACCGTCCCAATGTCACAGCTTTTTCAAAAATTTCCCTGTCTTACAGCTGATTATCTCAGCTGGTACGCTCCGGACATATTCGCGGTGTTGCTTTTCGACAGGATGAAATCTCGTGAGTCGGCTACTTACTAAGTACTCGTCGTTGTTGAATGTCGAATTCGAAGGGACCAAGGTTCGGAGGCGGGCACTGGCATGCGATCCGACACTCAATATTTTGAGAGAATATTTCGTCTGCGTTGCGTGTATGGCTCGCAGCACTAGGTATAGTTGATGGCTGCCGACCACAAGTGGCAGGTGCAGTGGAGAAAAAGCTCGGATTCTGAGCTCCCCATTCCACGGTCGGCGCATATTGTTCCTCCACTCACATGTGTTCCTGAGGCGAGTGCCACTTTCTCATGTTGATACACTATGAAACCGATGCACTAACGAGCATCCTGTCGTGGGCTCACAGGATTAGAATAGAAGCTCAGGGAAGGCAAGTTGTTAACTGCGGCCACATCTTTATTGTTCCCCGAAACTGGATGCAAGTTGGCGGTAGCGCTCTAGACTCCTGCTCCCCAGTTATAGTGTTCAATTCATGGGCGGCTAATTATGTTGCCCTCACCCACTCAACCACCATGGCGATCAGCTCCAGCCTCGACACATCCCCGCGTTCGCGCAAGACAGCAAATGTGGTGCAGTCTGTCGGGAAGATCAACCTGGACGAGTATCGTGCATCTTCCGCAGGGGACATGGCGAATCGAGCTGTCCACGCCGACACCGTTGCAGAGTTCCTCGATGGGCTCTTGCAGTATCCCCTCCATGAGGACGACCCTCTCCGGCCGGTTCTCGGTACAAATCCATTCGAAGGCCTCAAGGATGCTGATCGTTGGGATGAAGATCTTGTCACGACGATGCTCGTAAGTGCAGTTGTTTGTTGTGGTTGGACGACGGTCTCACAGGGCCCATGTTTTCTTCAGGTTGCAGCCATCGAAGAACACAATCTGGCCCCTGGTTTTGTGTTCCATCGGAGCACATGGCTGACTGCCCGGAAATCGACAACACAGGCCAGAAGGTCGACGGCGGCCTCTTTCGTGAAGACGATGTGCCCTCGGCTGCGAACCCCGACTGGGCCAATCAACGCGTACCTGTCGAGCTCAAGTCTCGCAAAGAGGGCAACAAGAAGGACCCGTACCACGACGGAAAGACGGACGGCACGGCGGACGCAGACGCAGAGTCCCGGACGAAGGTGCGCGGGCAGCTCATCTCCTACACGGAGGTCATCTACTACGTCCAGCACCGCCACGCCAGGCTGTTCATGCTCCTGATCGTCGGCCGTCGGTTCCGGTTGCTGCGCTGGGACCGGGCGGGCACCATCATCACGAAGTCCACGGACTACTACGAGCACCCGGACCCGCTCTGCGACTTTCTGTGGCGCGTCTCGCATCTGCCCGACGACAAGCTCGGCATCGACACCAGCGCCGTTCGCATCCGCCCCACCGACATCCTTTACGACCGTATGGAGCTCGCCTCTGTTGGTCCTCGGCGCGAGGATGCGATCCACAAGGAGCGCCCCCTTGGTGAGGAGAACATCACGGATGCAACCACCTTCCGTTACGTCCGGGACATGTTCGCGGAGTCTATCGAAGGCAAATGGCCACGATACTCGTTGCGAGTCCGGGATGGGGACCACGATCGCTTCTTTGCCGTCGGGCGGCCTGTGTTCGTCGAGAAAGGCATGGCGTGCCGCGGCGTCCGCGGCTACGTCGCATGGGAGTACTCGGCCGAAGGTGCGACCCGTTTCGTGTGGCTCAAGGACAGTTGGCGGGCAGCGTACGATGGCATGCGGCGAGAGGGCGACATCCTTCTATCGCTCAAGACGGCCAAAGTCGAGAACGTTCCCACCCTCGTCTGCCACGGAGATGTCGAGGACCAGGCGACGATCACGGCTGCCTGGTGGAAACGCAAGAACCCTCTGACGACAGACTCCTCCAGTGCCCCTGACTTGGCAGCGGGAGCTCCCAAACACTCCTTTCGCCCAGACTGTCCGCTACGCGTCCACAAGCATTACAGACTAGTGGTAGCCGAAGTCTGCATGCCTCTCGAAAAATTCCAGAATGGCAAGCAGCTAGTATCCCTCGTTCTCGACTGCGTCTGAAGTAAGTCGCCCTCGTTACCTTTGTAGAGTCCCACAACTGGTTCGCTGACCGTTTCTCTGCCATACAGCACACTCAGAGGCCGTCAGGATTCCCGAGCTCCAGTTGCTCCATTGCGACGTGAGCGGAAGCAACATTCTGATCTACCCGAAGGTTCGCACCGTGGATGGGAAGCGTGTCCTCAAGTGGACCGGCATCCTAGCCGATTGGGAGGTCTCAAAACCTATGGCTTCGGAAGACGTGAAGCCTATAGCTCGGCAGCCGGAGCGCACTGTAAGTTAGTCTCATCTGTCTCCGCCAGCATAAACTCACAACCTGGATCCCATTGTTAGGGTTCTTGGCAGTTTTTGTCCGTGAACCTGCTCTCGGACCCCAACAGGCCGATCAAGGTTCCGGACGAGCTGGAGTCCATGCTACACGTCCTCATCTACTACTCGTGTCGATATTTGCAGTCGAACATGACCGGCAACGAGGCTGCCACGTTCATCGACGACTTCTTTGACTGCTTCACAGTGACCAGTGAACGCGCCGTGCTCTGTGGGAGCAAGAAGTCGTCGACGATGCGCGTCGATGCGAAGCTCCAGTTTCTTCCATCCTCCGGAGGCTACGTTCGCGTCCTCTTCAAGAGTCCTCTCGACTTCCTCTTCCCCCTGATCTTGTCCTGGTTCAAGGCCCACTACAAGGTCATTGGGCCTCCTTTCGCCACAACAGTGCGTTCACCGCAGGTTGCCTGTTTCTAACAAGGGTGTTCTGATCTTCAAACTAGCTCACGAACCTGAATGCCAAGCCAGGAGTGCTCCCACCCCCTTTTAACTGTAGCATTGTACAGGGCTTTTTATCACCAGGAGCAGCTGATCGGTAGGTTCATTCTTCGCGGCGAGTAGTCCAGGTGTATGTCGGCTCATCCCAGTTTCTTTTTCTTTTGTTTGCGGTGGTGCCCACTGACGACACAGCTGTATGTGGCAGCTTTGGTGTGCTTGCGGAAAAAGTGCTAACGGCTACGTAGTCAATGCAGCTGCTACCGCTATTAACGTGATAGGAGATCTCCTCGCTTTACTCGTAACGTGGCGTAAGACGTACACGACCTACACAGCACAAAGAGGGCTCTTGGGAGGCTCGTCGCTCATGCACGTTATGTTGTATAACGGTGCGTTCCCATGTCTGCGCTCTGTTGTAGAAGTTTTGACCAACAGTCATTGGGAAAAGGGAGCGTCTACTTTTTGTATGTCCCTTCGATAGATGCCAGTCTCTGCGTGTGCCTTGTCCAGCTCACTCGATACCGCCAATTTCAGGACCGTCACCGGTGCGAATATCCTCAACCTGATCCTCTATCAGGCACCATTCTCTGTTGTTGGGCTCCTTCAAGTTTATTCTTCCTAGATCCACTCACCCCACTTACTGCAGACTTCATCCGGCACCCTAAGCTACGCTGGTGCCATCACTAGTTTGTGCGTCAATCTCTTCGGATTCCAGTTCCGCCTCCTTCCATTGCCTCTGCGCTTTGAGCTAACAAGTACCCCAGCTTGAACAGCGTCCTCACCTGTAGGTTCCTCCTCGACCTCCGCCAAGCCGACCGCAGGGCGACCGCTCCGACATCGCCGAGCGCGGTTTCCTCGCTGGACTTCAACGTCGTGGTCGCGGGCAGCTCCCAGACCGTCAGCCGGAGGTCGCTCCCTGCTTTCGTTGCGTCGATGGGATCGGAGGTCCCAACGGGGCTGGACTTCGTGGACGTAATCGCCAGGGACCGGGACGAGGCGAACGAGGAGGTGTCTCGTGAGGTCGGAGCCTTGCCATGAGACAGAGGATCATCGACTCGAGCTCGGACAGCCACAGCGCCAGATATTGCTGACCTCTAGACTTTTTCACCTCACCCCACAATACAGCTCCATCCCGTCTTGCAGCACGACGTCGATATAAGTATAAGTAGATCTTTGCAGGCCCCCCAGCGACTCAGTTCGATAATGGTTAGCGACCATATGTGCGCATGCATTCCCTCCGAGTGGGTCGTCATAGTCCAGCTTCAGACGATCCTCCCATCCTCATGTATTCAATCCGCCGCGTACTTGTTAGATAGTCTCTATTTCCCACATCCAGGTGAATAAGCATGTGTGGTCGAAAAAATGTGCTGCTAGCTCTAGTAGTCGAAGCGACCCATGTAAGTACTACATTCGTGAGATTGCCCTGGCCGAGACCCCACCACTATCCCAGACCTTCCGCTTCAGTTCCATTGCCCACTAGAACTCGAACTCGATGGTATGACAGCCCTTCAAACTACGTGAAAGAATTGGTGGTCGGAGAGGGTGAGCATTCGTGAATGGTGGCCCGGATTCCTGGGGTGCGCAGCCAAGTACAGGATCCGGACGAGCCGCCGCAGACAAAGGCGAGAGCCATCGCAGATTGCTTCGGTGCAGTTGGCTTCCCCGCGTGAGCAGGTACTAGTCCCGAGGGCCACGAAGAGGCCTGCACCACGACTGACCATGCTCGCACTGAGCAAAGGCCAACCGCTCCTCGGGGCCGACGTCTTGAATCGGGGGCTAAGTGTTGCGCCCCCGAAGTCGGATCTAACAAGCAAATCAATAAAAATGTGATTATAACACTCACCGTTCAGTTTGGTATCATCTACAACTGAGAGTGAGCACACATGACAAGCGTACGGACAGAGAGCAGGGCGCACCATGGGTGCGACGCGCTGGGCGATCAGTGGGCGTCGCCGTTCGTAGAGTGGCGGGAAGGGAAGGGAAGGAGGGTGAGCTCTTGACGTGGTTGACGTGGGCCGTACGACGACCAATCCCGGGCACAGGACGCCCACTTGGAAAGTGGGCCGGTCACAGGCATGAGAGGGAGGCGACGTCGTACCCAGCGCTCAGAGTCGGAGATGTGGAAGAGATGGGATAGAGTCGAGTCGACGAGGAGTGGAGGTATTGGGGTATAGAAGGATGACGGGGTATAGAACGGGGAGAGGAACTCTTAACGTGGGCCGTACGGCGACCAAACCCGGGCGAAGGACGTCCGCTGTGACAGTGGGCCGGTCAACATGCATGGGAGGGTTGGTATTTTGCCGTCGTGCCCAACGCTCGGAGACCTGTGGTGGATGGAAGGGGATGGAGTCGGTGAGGAATGATGGGGTATCATTGGGTGCTGGGGTATAAAAGGGTGGGAGGAAAGAGCATAGAAGGGTGATATAGAAAGGTGATTGGGCATAGAATAGCGAGTGACAATGCAGAATGGGAAGCGATGCGGACGCGCTGTCCAGTGGCTTCGTCTAGTCCGCCTTCAAAGACGGACGCGCCGTGTCGCTACTTCAAGTCCGCTTTACGCTTTGTGTGGCGCGGCCCTCTGAGGACTCAGAGGGCGCGCCGGAGAGCTTGATCAGAGGCCCCTATTAGACCCACGGTGGCGAGAGATGAAAGCGACGACGTACCATTCCGAAGAAGCTCCCCGTTGGCGACGCGACACCGATGAGCGACGCTCCCCGGAATGGGGAGGGAACGCGCGGCGCGTACGTCGCCTACCCATGGCTCATTACAAGCCACGTTCCAGGTTATGGCGTCCGTGCTTTCCCCGCGCCCCGCCCCCGAGGAGGCGGAGGACGGGTACTCATCCCGGTCGCACCCCGACTGACGCAGTTTGGTCCGGAGACAAAGACCGCAGCGGAGCACCGACGCCTGGGCCCAGTCACCCGCTCCAGCCCGTGGAGGCGGCCACACCCTACGTTTCGGGAGGGCCGCCAGGGCGAACGGGCTATATGGCCACTGTTGTCCGGGATGGCGACGCATCGACCCTAAGACCATCAAAGTCAGTATGTGGCGGAGTAGTGGTTGAGGAGAGAAGGGGACTTACGATGGGGGTCGAGCGTCACCTGGGTCTCCGCCACTGTCCGCGGTGGTTAGCAAGTGCCGACTAGAGCGAAGGAAAGACTCACCCATGGTCTTCGGGACCCGTGCTGGTTATGTGAAGCGTACCATGGAATGATGGGGTAGAGGGAGAATGGGGATGAAAGTTTGAAAGACGGGAAAGTTGGGGGGAAGTTTGAAACGACCGAGGTCGAGTGGAGAGAAGGAGAGCGGGGAGGAGGGGGTTTATATACCCCACAGGGCGCTCTCCCGCGGCATCGCCGGCATGTTTGTTTTGTGCCAGCCTCGAGGCTAGCCATGTCTGTTCGCGTCCGAAATGGTAATGTTCGCCTTACTTGCACGGCCGACGTCATGAGGCGAACACTGACTCCAGCCCAGCTCGCGTCCGAAGGAGAACAAACGGTTAGCCAGTTTTGGCGGCTGACACAAGTTCGTGGTTATCGATCGCAGTTGACATCGTCCGTTCAAACTCAGCCCCTTCACTGCAGGTGGTTTGCCACCTTCTTCACAATCGACGATCTCCGTGAACAGAGGCTGTTCTGGATTTGTTTAGCACGTGTCCGGCTTGGAGCATCGCTTCAGGCCACCGATGCAGCTCCGGCCCCTTCGTCTTCTGAAACCCCAGCATCCGAGGCGAGGGAGGGAGGAACTACGTCCGCTGATGAAGAGGATGCCGAGGAACGGGAGTGGAACGCAATGCAAAGTCAGAAGCCGGCCGAGCTGGACGAGCCGACGGACGAGGAGCGGAAGAAAGCCCGGCAAGTACAAGTCCACAAGCATATGATCAAAGTCCTGCAGCTCGCGTACGATGATCCAGGCTGGGCTCAGCAAGACAGAGATCCCGTGGGCGATCGGGTTCCGCAAGAATGGAGGTCCACTCGCCAGCCGATCCCGCCTAGTGTGTCGGGCACGCGTCCCCCTGCCGCTGACGAGCGCGGTGGCAAACCTCCCACGCACCCGGCCGGTGTAGAGAAGGCCAAGAAGTCTTCTGCGAAGCGGGTTCGACGGTCATAGGCTTTTTTCTGCAGTTTGACGGGATATGTCTTACCGCTGATTGTGGTAGTCGTTACTTCGCTTATCCCTTACAATGTCCATTCTAATCCGGAGCGTGTTGAGCCTCGAAGGAAGGCATCGACACTGGGTGTGACTCAGACGAATCGGAGGCTGGCTGCCAGTCTGAGTGGGATGAGAGGTAGTACCGTTGGCTTCCTGATGTTAAACTGTCTGAGTCAATGGTGAAGACATATAAATACCGTATATGAACCATAATATGCAATCCTTACCGTTAGACTGCCCTTCCAACGTCGACGTAAGCGTAAGACAAAGTTCTGCTTGGACATGCCAGACCGTGACGGTGCTACAAAAAAGGCGCTAAGGACTGGCCCAGGCGCCAAACACGGGAATAGCCGTACCCCCCAATTTGGCAACAAAGGTCTTCGGGCGTCTGTCTGATTGTTCGAGTTTAACATCGTCCTCCATCTTCATTGTCTGCCTTTCGACTTCACAGCTTGCAGCACATACACTTCTCACGACGATACTTGTTGTTTACAATTCAAACGTGCTTGGACCTCGCTAAAAAGCCTCCTCCGGCACCCCTTGTCTGGTCACCAACCACCAACCGCCAACCACAACTCTGAGTCTACTCGCTCGTTGGCATGCTGAATTCTGCGGTCCAGCTCGATGCTTCAGAGTTCCTCGACGAGCTGCTTTCCTGCCCTGGAGGACCTTCATGCGATATCTCTACCACCAACGCCTTTTCCAAGCTTGAGAACGCGGATGGACTCTCTGAAGGTGAAATGGCAAGCCGCTTCGTAAGTCCGAATCTCCCTGAATCTGTCTCTCCTTTCTCACCCATGATATAGATAGATGCAGTATCAGCTGCAAAAATATCACTGATTTCATCCATCTCTCGCTATGAGCGTCCCTCCGAGTCTCTTGGGGGTAGGATGGCGACAGTCGACGCTGCCGTCTTTCGTGGATCCTCTCTTGGCCAAGGCGGCACGCCGGTCTGGTTTGACCAACTTGTTCCCATCGAGTTCAAGGGCTACTCAGAGGGCATCGACCCCTTCGACCCCACTATATACGAGGACACGTACGGTGAGATCGCCTTGGGATGCAAACGACTCCTCGAGCGCATCGGTGCCACTGTCGAGCTCCTCTTCGCGGCACAGCATCGTGTTGCCGTATTCACACTGCTTGTGATCGGTCGCAGATTTCGCATGCTGTGCTGGGACCCAGCCGGCGTCATTGTCTCCCCTTCCATCGACTATTACGACCACTCCGATGTCCTCTACGATTTCCTTTGGCGTGTTTCCGTCCTCGACGACTTGAGCCTCGGATTTGATCCCAGTGCCACTCGTATCCCCCCCAGCTGCCTCGATCACCTCCGGATGGACATCGCTGCTCTCAGGGATCCCACCGACATTGACCACGACAAATGCGACCTTGCTGGGGACGAGCCCGAGGACCCCGTTGTCTTCGCCTACGTTCGTTCAGCCTTCCGAGCATCCCTGGAGTCCGACTGGCCACGCTACAAGTTGCGAGTCCCTAGTGAAGATGGCACCCGTGACTACCTGGTCGGCAAACCTATGTTTGGTGCAAGTGGCGCCTTGGGGCGTGGAACGCGTGGCTACGTGGCCTACGACTGCAACACTCGGCGCTTCGTGTGGCTCAAGGATGCATGGCGTGCATCGTACATGGCCACAGACTCCGAGGGCGACGTCCTTGCGAAGCTCAATGCAGCGAACGTCGAGAACGTCCCAACGCTTGTGTGCCATGGAGACATCCGCGACCAGACCACTATCTCCAGAGACTGGTGGGAGCGCAAGTACGCCCTGTCATGTACCCTGTCATGTTCCACTCCCCCTGCGTCCACTGCCTCCTCACATACTCTCGCTCCAGCTGGTTCTCCGGGTAGCAAGAAGCGGAAGAGATCAGAGGCGGTCGCTGAGATTTCTCCAGCGCCCCGCTGTGACGCGCATTGGGGCATGCAGAATTCGACGCTTCACCTCGAATGCCCGTTGCGGCAACATAAGCACTACCATATCGTCGAAGAAGAAGTTTGTCTGCCACTCAAGGATTTCGTGAACGGACGGCAGCTCGTTTCTCTTCTGTTGGATTGTCTTCGAGGTAAGTTCGCGTCGTCGTTTATCTCGTCCGCTGCCACTAATGTGTCCATGCAGCCCATCACCAGGCAGCGACAAGCCCCGCGATTCACATCCTTCACCGCGATATCAGCAGCGGCAACATATTGATCTATCCCAAAATCAGACACAATGAAAATACAAAGAAGTGTTCCATCGTCTGGACTGGGCTCCTTACCGACTGGGAGCTATCACGATCAGTCGACAACGTGCAGACGCCGTCGAAAACATCCCAAGCAGATCGCGTGGTAGGTTTAGTCCCTTTTCTTCATCGCGTACAGCTGCGACTCACAGTTCGTGATAGGGCACCTACCAGTTCATGTCCGTCAACCTGCTGTCGAATCTTTCGAAGGCGGTCCGCGTCTCGGACGAACTAGAGTTGTTCTTCCATGTCCTCGTCTACTTTGCCGCCCGCTTTCTCCGTTCGAACTGCGACGACAGCGACACCTTCGTTGACGGGTACTTCAACCATTACGAGGGCCCGGGACGCATGCACACGTGCGGCCAAAAGTCCGTCGTCATGGAGTCCACTGGGGTGCTCCGCACCCAGTTCCCCTACGGCCGCCTGCTCTTCACGGATCCCATGGATGCTCTCCTCGACGTCATCCTGCAGCGCTTTAGGGCACGCTACAAAGTCCTCCAGCACGCCGCTCGACAGCTCGCTCCCCCCGAACATGAACACCGACCGTCCCCTCTGTCCAATATACATGCCAGTTCTGCTGCTCGTGCCCCTTCGCGGTCGTGCGCAAGCGGAGACTCGGATGACTCGGTTGACTCGGATGACGATTCCGACGACGATCCCGATGACTACGGCTGGGCAGCGTTGCGCTCGGAGTCCGAGGCGGAGGAGCGCCCGACTGCGGAGGACGAAGCCCTCGCGGCGGAAGTCTGCGAACACCAGTTCATGCTGAACATCTTCGCGAAGGCGCTGCGCCATCCGCGCTGGCGCAAGGACGATCGCCGCCCCGCCCCCGCTCCCGCCTCCGCCTCTCCAGGGCATGCAATCGCAATTACAAGGGCTCAGTCGCCGGGGTCGTCGCAGCACGCGGCAGAATGCCATCTGCAGGCAACGCGGACACCCGGCAGCAAGAGGCGGCGTACCACCGGCCCAGAGCGTACTGGACGAGGCAATGCGTCGCTGCCCCTGCCTCTCCGTCTCCACCCTTCGACACGGCGCACGCGCGGGGCCGTGTCCCCGCGCACCCTCCCGGTTCAGATCCCGCGACAACCGGCGTAGACTGCTATGCACGATTTTCGGCAGACACTGCGGCCCACAGCCCTTCCTCTGCGATACCCCCCTCTCTCCGCCCCCGCCCCAACACGGTGACTGCTAGTACGGCGCCGAGTACGCTTTGCGGGCGGGTCACCTCGTCTCTCTTTATATACGCTTCCCGTTCGCTCTCGGGCCGGCGAGACCTTACCTGCTCGCGAATGGCGTTCCGCTGGTCGCACTCGGGCTTCCAGGTCTTGTCCGACACTGCCATACGATGCTTCGAGCTTTTCCTGACGATCGGTACTAGTCTTCGCTTTTGCGCTGCTTCCTTAGTACTAGTCGGACTGCGCGGTCGTGCCAGTGGTCGTAGGCTCGGCAGGATTGTTTACTTGTGCTCGCAGTCAAGTTCGTTTGTCTCCATAGAGCGATGCCCGATACCCGAGGTAGAAATATATACCGTTGTCTTTCTCTTTGGCAATGTACCCCAAGTGTACTCTCGACTTCCCGGACAATACTACTAGTATAGCGTAGAATAGTAGCACTCAGCGCTAAACCCATCAACCAACAGCACGGACTAGTAGTTACATAATCGAGTGGCAGGCACTATTCTGGCTCTCGCCACGGTATTGTCTTCGTCATGACCACGACTTGACCACGACCACCGTTTTCAACTTGCTCATCCTGTGCGGCCGATATTCGCTCACATACCGCCCACGTGCACACTAACGCATTTAGGCGCTAGTTCACTTGCTCAACTCGAACCAGTACAACCACCACTCAGTCTCACACACATCTCGCGGTCTGCCTTTCCTCCCCTGTCCGTATTTTGAACTACAGGTCCTCTCAACGCTTAGTGAATATGGAAAATTCAGCTGTTCAGCTGGGGCACGATGAATTCCTCGACGAGTTTCTCTCCCCAAATTGCGCACCCACCCCGACAGCGATCAAACGTCAAAACGACTTTGCCATGCTTCAGCATGCAGATGCTCTGCCCGACACAGAACTTTCCGTGCTCTTTGTAAGTCATTACATTGACTAAATTTCTCATTGCTGTGTTCACTGCTCAACATCGGCACTACAGATGGACGCGGTGAATGACAATAAGCGGCTCGCACCTGGACTCCGTATCTCTTCATTCATGCACTGCACGCAAACCGGGAGCGAGCGTAGTCCCCGATGTGCTTCTTTTGCAATGTTTCGCGGCGATCAAGACGGTGGAGTCCGATGGTTCAACCAGATCATACCATTCGAGTTCCGTCAGCATCTTCGAGTCCGAGAGGGCTGGTACCCACACCTCATCCGCTTCCACAGCCCCATGGACGCTCTCCTCCAGTTGCTCATGGTAAGCTTCCGCGCACGCTACAAGGTCACAGGCTACGACGCGATGCTAGAACGGCCACAACATCCACAGCCCCATCGGGCGAGCTGCTTTACCCCATCTGTTATGGATCTCATCGGGCACCGAGGCGCGCGACTGAATCCGACGTGACTCGACTCGACACGCACGTCCATGACCTTTCACGCCTGTTCCCGAGAGGACAGGAACTGACTAGAAGTTACTACTGCGACCCTCGTTGATCCTCGTATGTTCTACGTTAAGCTAGATAATTGTTTATATACAGGTATATAAGGACGGGCTCGAAGCCCTCACAATACAAGCCTTTCATTCACCCCCAATCTGCCGCGTACGACCGCGCTACTGTGTCTCGACCCGCCGTTCTGCGAGAGTAAGACTCGCTCTACTCCCCTGACCTCCGGCCACCATGCAAGCTCTGCGCTGCACCGTTCTCGGCGTCAAACGGCCTCGAACATACTTGGGAGCGGCGCGCGAACACGATTAGCTCTGTTCCGCTGAACCGTTGGTCGATAAGCTGTGCGCTATCCACCTCCGGTTCAACCGCTTTGGTCTCGATTCGCTTCACCCCTCGGACGCGCCTAGTGCGAGAGGATTTACAGCCCAGTGCTCGTGAGCCACTGGCCGCGCCGACAGCCTGCGCGATCCCCGGTTCACAACACCGTCGACAGACCTGACATCGTCTTCTTCAAGTTCGACGATGATGGGACTCGGATGGACGAGAAAGGTGACTCCCATGAGGATGGCTGCTCCACGCCGGAGAAATACGACACACCGACAGAGAAGGATAGGGAGTTGGCCACCCGAGTCTTGAACCACGAGTTCGTGCTCGACGAGATCGCCGAGGCGATCCTATCTTTGGATTGGCCCGAGGAGGATCGCATGCCTGCTCCGCCAGCCCCTGAGACAGTTGAGACGCGAAGATTTATGGCAAACAAGAAACCTAAGCTAACTTCCTAGCTCAAGTAATCCTTAGCAGATCGTTCGTCTCGGCCAGCCATTGGCACGCTAGCCTCGCATTCTTAGACCACGCAGTCTGACACTAGGGTTACAGCCTCTGAAGTTTTGAAATGTATTTCTACGTCTTATTATACTATGATATGTTACCGATGAGAGAATATACTTCAATTCCACGGCTATCCGATCTGCAACATGAGCGCTTGCCAGCCACAGTGGTTGGTACGATTCTTATCTGGATTGAGCGCTTATTGGCACGTAGCAGTCACCGAGGTCGATGACCATTCGACATTCGATCGTCCTCGTCGTATTGCCACAATGCCTCGAGTTCCATCCGCCCAAACTTCTGAACTGTTTTGTCCGTACACTCTCATGGTCGAAGTTCAATTCAAGACATGTCACTGTCCCGGATTCAAGTGAGTCATTGCTCCAGTTCATCATGATGACGATTTGCCAGTGGCACCGGTCCCGTTTTGAGTCACTGGTCAGTCCATGTACCATGCAAGTAGTGTTATTGATCTATGTATGGATCTATAGGAGAAGAATAGGTGCGTTCTTCATGTAGACCCACGGAATAATTGTTGCAGGCTCACTCCATCCTCTTTAAAATGCAGACAAAGGCCCTCGACTGCTGGGGTGATACATGCACATCTGGATTGCACGGAGTGAATTTGGTTGGTATCAGTGATGGATGGACGGCAAGGAGTCATCAGAGCATGCTTTTTACTTAGGCCACTAATAATTCTCACAGGTCGTGCTGTAATCTCATTGTTCTCCTTAGATCACGGGCCTCATCATGAAGAGCGCTTGTGATATGAACATGCTTGCAGCGCTCTAACCACCGACTCTTGCCTCTCACTCTCTGCCCCTCCTACTATACAACCATGATGGACTCGCTCCCCTCGGGGGAGCTGGAGATGTCACCTTGCATCTCACGCAAATCACCCAGTCTCAGCAAGTCCGTCGGCACGGTCTCGCTCGAGCAGTTTCGCGCACAGTTGGTCCAGGATCTCGCCGGGCGCGCCGTACAGGCTGAAGACATCGACGAGTTCCTCGATCGACTTCTACCATCCCCCGGTGCTAATAAACGCAGAAGGCGAGCTTGCCGGGGGCCGTCAAAGGAGGTCAACCCCTTCGCGGCGTTGGAGGATGCCGACAAGATGACTGAAGCCGATGTGGTTCGACTATTCGTGAGTACAGTTCGACCATGCATACTTCGCGACCTCATTGAGCCACTAGGGCGAGGCCGTCTCTAAGCACAATCTCGCACCCGGAATGGTGTTCAGCCGTTGCGACCAACGGCCGGAGTTCAACGGACGGTCTACGAGGAGGCGCAAGAAGGGCAAGAACGTACAACCACCCGGCGACGATACCTCGCAGCCGAAGATCAAGAGGATGCGTCAGAAGATCGATGCTGCCCTGTTCCGCCAGAAGGACGCGCCGAGGGATGGCCGTCCCCACTGGCCTGACCAGATCGTCCCCATCGAGTTCAAGAGCCGGAAGAAGGGCAACATCCGCGACCCCTTCGAGGATCTGAAGGCTGGGGGTGACAGTGAGGAGGGCGAAGAAGAGGACGAAGGGGACGCCGAGCCACAGGAGGACGAGCCCCCGGAACTAGAAGAGACCTCAGGCGATGACGACGAGGATGATGGTGACGACGACGACGACGATCCTCGCGCTCCAGGTGTGGACCAGTTCGAGTCCAACTCTTATACGCGCAAGGCAGTACGTGGGCAGCTCACGTCCTACGTCGACCTTCTCTTCTCCGTGCAACAACGAGTCTCCATCTTCATGCTCTTCATCATTGGGCGTCGTTTCCGTATCCTCCGCTGGGACAGAGCGGGCGTAATCGTGACCCCGTCGCTCGACTACGTGGACGATTGGAAGCCACTTTGCGAGTTTCTGCGACGCGTCTCAAGACTCCCCAACGATAAGCTCGGTTTTGACCCCACCGCCACCCGCCTCTCGAGTGCCGATGCCGAATGGTTGGAGATGGACGACCTTGCGGTTGCTCTCCAATCCGACGTCGACAGCACTCCACGCATTCTCAACGCCGGGGAACTCGAACCTGAAGGCGAGGAGGAGGTTGAGATCGTCTTCGACTACCAGCGAACCCTGTTCCAAAAGTCAATCGCGGATCCACGGTGGCCTCGATACAAGCTCCAGGTGCACGATGCTCCAGCCCCGCGCAACTTCCTTGTTGGCAAGCCCGTCTTCTGCGCTCATGGGGCGATCGGTCGCGGTACCCGCGGGTACATCGCTGTCGACTGTGATACCAAGCGCTTCGTGTGGTTGAAAGATGCATGGCGCGCCTTTTACAACCTCGTCGAGCAGGAGGGCCTCATCCTCCAGCGCATCAATGCTGCACCTGGAATCCCTGGTGTTCCCACTGTCGTGTGCCACGGAGATGTCGGAAAGCAACGGACTGCCACTGCAGCGTGGTGGGAGCAAAAGGATCCTCAGCCTCCACCCAACTCGCCATCTCATGCGTTGTCTACTTCACGCTTCAAGAAGTCGACGAAATCCAATGCTTCTTCCACTTCTGCCGGCAAGGCATCGTCTCGAGTCACGCAACTCGGAGCGAAACGAAAGCTGCCAGAGGATGAACGCGCCCGGGCCGAGACCCCAGACTCAGAGACAGATTCCGAGCCAGGTTTTCGCGCGGACTGTCTCATACGTCGTCACAAGCACTACCGTCTCGTCGTCCGTGAGGTCTGCATGCCTCTCACGAAGTTCAAGAACGGCAAGCAGCTTGCGCATATCATATCAGACTGTCTCACCAGTATGATGTCCTTTTGTTTGCGTCCTCGTGCTCCGCGGCTTACTCACATTTTGCACGGCAGCACATCATCTTGTGGCTACGGTCGAAGGTCTCAAGATCCTCCATCGCGACATAACCGATGACAACATCGTCATCTTCCCCAAGATCGAGACCAGTGGCAACATTCGCAAGCTTGCTTGGAAGGGCATTCTGGCGGATTGGGAGATATCCAAGCCTATAACGACGGATGGCTCATCTAGAGCTCGACAGCCAGAAAGAACGGTGCGTCCTGAATGTAATATAGTTTAGTGTTGCGCTAATAACCGTCGGAATTTCTAGGGAAACTGGCAGTTCATGTCCGTCAGCCTCTTGAACCGCCCTGGCCCCGCGAACATCTCGGACGACTTGGAATCGCTGCTCCTCATCCTGATCTACTACGCCGTCCGATACCTTCAATCTACCATTGCTCATAACGACGACGTCGCAACCTTTCTCGACGAATGCTTCGACTGCTACACCATCAACAGTGGCCTCGTCCTCTGTGGCGGGCGCAAGTCCTCCATTGTCTCCGGCGTGGGCCAGCTCCTGCCCCACTCAGATTCTACCTCTCCGATCAGCTTCTGCTTTTCTCTGGACAGATCATCGCACAGGCTCTTACCCGTTTCTGTGCCCTTTACAAGACCCGACGTTACGATAACTGGTTGGAGAACGCGCCGGTCTACAACCCGCCACCCTCGCCTACGCCTCAAAAACCATCCCAAACCAGCGACACGTCGGATAAACGGAATATTCTTGGAGAGGCTTCAGAGGAGGAACGGAGGGTGGCCGAGTACGAGGCAGATTGGAACGCTCAGCCAGAGATTGCGCGTAAAGCCCCTCCGCCTGCCCCAACTGCTGTGGAGAGAAGTATTGCAGCCCAAGTCAAGGACCATTTCTGGATGAAGTGGGCGTTTGATAAAGCTCTTATCACAGATCTTGGATGGGAGAATGCGGTTAGGTATCGGGGCGGAGACAGGGTACCGAAGGGATGGGAGTCTCCGCACGCCGTCATCCCAGTGAGAGGTCGCTTGCCCGGACAAAAAGTGCGGGACACTGCTATCGCTCAAGCATCCCGTGGAGGCTGACATGCAATATTAATTATTCACTCGGGCTCACTTCTCGGTGTTACACTTGCTTATGGTTCCCTTGGCAGTACTTATCGGGCCTTCAGCACGATGATTCCGAGTCCCGAAAACCGTGACATAGAATGAACGTATTACACCTTTGTATTTTACTTGCATGCGATTCTTTGAGTAGCCCATGGTTAATTATGCACGAAAATACATCATGTTGACAACGACACGGCAAATGAAAGTAGTGGTCGTTTCGTTCGAGTTTCGTTGGCCTCCGGACTGGGATCAGCGCCTAACGACAAATCAACGTGCTTCCATTGCCAAAACGGAACATGGGCGCTTGATCACAAGTTGGATTCGTTTCGATCTCATTGTCCCTTTCACTGCAACCACCACGTCTTGTGCCCCGCTCTCTCTCACATTTCCTCTCATATCCATCCACCTCTTGTCGACCTTTTCAGTGCACTACGTCTGGATATCTGTCGATTACCTGTTTTCTCATGGCGAATCCAACCACCCAGCTACCCACCGAAGAGTTTCTCCGCGAATTTCTTCCCTATCCACAGGATGCCCCCGCGTCACGAAACCTAACTTGTAATCCGTTTGAAACTATGAAACACGCGAATGGTATTCCTGAGAACGAAGTCTCTGAACTTCTTGTGAGTCATTGCCCTTCGTCCTTGTGGCTCAGCTAGTAACGTATGTGTTAGATTGCGGCTGTACACGAGCACAACCTCCTCCCCAGGTCAAGACTATCAAAATACGATGCATTCCTCAAGTCTGGCGTGGAAGAAAGGCCCTCAAGTACCAGTGCTGCGATTTTCTGCCCACAAGACGTGCCCGAAGGGGCACTGCCCCTTGGTTGCGATCAGATTGTATCATTCCAGTTTCGCGGTCACCGTCGTGGTATCGATCCTTTCGACCACAATCTCGTGGGTGGGCCACAGAAAGCACGCCAACGATTGTTCGACAACCTCTCCTCTGTGTCAGAGCTAGTCTTTGCCGCCCAACAACGACTGTTCTTCTTCATGCTGCTCTTCATCGGCCGGAGCTTCCGTCTTCTCCGCTGGGATCGCGCAGGTGCCACGACAACACCATCTATCGACTACTTCGAGCACCCAGAGACGTTGTCCGACCTTCTTTGGCGCATTTCTTATCTCGACAACGGCGCGCTTGGGCTCGATCCTAGCGCCACACGTCTCTATCCCGCCAACGTCGACTTCTTGCGAATGGACGTCGCTGCCCTCCCGGACCCAACAGATGTCAGCCATTCCGAACGCCAACTCGAGGAGAAGGACGTCCCGCACACTTTCGTCTTCGAGTACGTTCGCTCGCTCTTTCGAGCAACGGTCCACAGCGATTGGCCGCGTTACAAGCTCCAAGTTCCCGACGGCACCCGCACTCGCGAATATCTCGTCGGGAAGCCTGTTTTTCGCGCTATCGACATGACTGGCCGCGGAACGCGAGGGTATGTGGCCCTGGATTGCCAAACTGGCTGTTTCGTGTGGTTGAAGGACGCATGGCGGGCTTCGTACGTGATCTCAGAGACAGAAGGGGACACGCTACAACGGCTCAACAAGGCAGGTGTGGAGAACGTCCCGACGCTCGTCTGTCACGGAGATATCTTCAACCAAGCTACGGCAACGGGTGATGTATGGGAGCGTCAGCAGCCAGTTCCATCGCCTTCTCGTCGTCCCTCCTCGCCCTCGCCTTCAACGACGTTGTCCGCTTCCGCGTCTTCCGGAAGCAGGAAACGCAAGCGCGACGACGGGGAGCCTGGCTCAGGCTCTTCTTTCCAACGTCCTCGTGCAACAGCCAGGTCCAACTGCCCTCTACAACAGCATAAACATTACCGAATCGTCGTGCAGGAGGTGTGCCTGCCCCTCAGAGACTTCCAGTGTGGACGTCAGCTTCTCTCGGTTGTCTTGGACTGCTTGCGAGGCAAGTTTTTTTTTCCATCCTCCATATCAACGTCTGCTGATGTATCTCTTTCTAGCCCACCATCAAGCCGCGACCAAGCCCACGCCCCAACTTCTCCATCGCGATATCAGCGGCGGCAACATCCTCATATATCCGAGATGCCGCCGCGATAATAAGGGGAAGAACCCCCAGATGGTGTGGTCCGGCCTTCTCAGCGACTGGGAGCTCGCGAAGCCTATCGACACGGTGGAAGCGGCGTCAAAGGCGACGCAGGAAGAACGCATGGTATGTCCCCGATTGTCCTGCGGCGATTTACAAAGCACTGACACGAGTGTAGGGAACTTACCAATACATGTCCGTGAACCTCCTCTACCACATCACCAAACCAGTCAAGATCTCGGACGAACTCGAGTCGTTCTTCCACGTCCTCGTGTACTACGCCGTCCGGTACCTCCGCTCCAACTGCTCCTGCACCCAGTCCTGGATCGACAACTACTTCTACAAGTTACTGGGCCCGGGGCGTGCTGGTGCCATCTTCCATATCAACGGCTGCTGATGTATCCCTTTCTAGCCCACCGTCAAGCTGCGACCAAGCCCACGCCTCAACTTCTCCATCGCGATATCAGCGGCGGCAACATCCTCATATATCCGAGAGTGCGCCGCGATAATAAGGGGAAGAACCCCCAGATGGTGTGGTCCGGCCTTCTCAGCGACTGGGAGCTCGCGAAGCCTATCGACACGGTGGAAGCGGCGTCAAAGGCGACGCAGGAAGAACGCATGGTATGTCCCCGATTGTCCTGCGGCGATTTACAAAGCACTGACACGAGTGTAGGGAACTTACCAATACATGTCCGTGAACCTCCTCTACCACATCACCAAACCAGTCAAGATCTCGGACGAACTCGAGTCGTTCTTCCACGTCCTCGTGTACTACGCCGTCCGGTACCTCCGCTCCAACTGCTCCTGCACCCAGTCCTGGATCGACAACTACTTCTACAAGTACCTGGGCCCGGGGCGTGCCGACGCGTGCGGGCAGAAGTCGTACGCCCTCGAAGTCACCGGCGAGCTCCGGGTCACGATGGGCGGGGATCCGCTCGCGTTCCACAGCCCCATGAACACCGTCCTCGCCACCATCCTCAACAGCCTGAGGGCGCGCTACCGCGTCATGTACTACGACGATGGCAAAGCTGCCGAGCTCGAGGCGAGCTCTCCCCCAGCACCGCATCGAACCACCCCCCGCCGGCCCCGGAGCCAGAGCCCCCCGTCATAAGCTCCCCCAGTCCCAATCTCGCCGCCGCTGCCGGGATCGACCCCGACGTGCTCGCGCAGTGGGAGGCGGACTGGGAGGCGGAGACGCTTACCGTCCCAGGACCCACTGAGGAGGAGCGCAAGCTCGCGGCGAGGCTCGACGACCACGTGTTCATGCTCGCGTTCCTCGCGAGGCAGCTCGCGAACCCGTATTGGAACAGCAACGACCGCATCCCCAGCCCCAAGGCGGAGGACCGTAAAACCGGAGATGTGGACGTAAAGGATCGGGCGGAACGTGGGCCTGAAGACGCACAGGAGCCGTCGAGCAGCAAACGCCGGCGGACGGGCGAGCGCAAGTCGAATGCATCCCTCCCTGCGCGTTTGCACGCATCGACGCGTCGCACGGGGCCAAAACTGAGGCCACTTACTCATCCTATTCGCGTGCGGAGGTAGGGTGCGTCGGAGGCGCGACTCGCGCCCATGTGCTGCTACTGATGTGGATCTAAAATCTTGCGATACCCCCGTTCTCCTTCCACCGTCTCCTCCTTCCGGTCACTGCCCACCCACATCCATCAAACCGGCTGTACTTCTTCAGCACCCCGGCTCACGCTCCTCATATGTCTTTCTGTCTTCCGCCTCATTTTCATACCCTCGGAATACACCCTTGAATAATCCTCCCACTCCGAATTACCTTCCGAGACGAGTCACGTCAGTGTCATGCGGGGAGCAGGCTATGACGTCTGCGATACCTCAACCATACTTCCCGATCCTCGCGTCTTCACCGCTCTTAAGCTTAGTCGAGCGTTATGTTTTACTTAACTTAACTTATTTCCTGCGGCTCGTCGAGGCTGTCTCAGACAGTACCCCTGTATTGTATTTGATTCCGCCCTTGTATTTCAGACTAGATACTTATCGCCATCAATTCTGGAGCCTGGGTCAAGTATCCCTCGCCTGATTGCTCATGACCGCTAGCCGACACGAGGGTTTGCATTATGCAGCTTGATGCTAGGGGTGTGACGTCTCAGGGACCGCCCTGAACTTTTACCGTGTGTTTTTATGCTTTGTCACGATTTTGCTGTCTCCGCAACGTCAGCGCTTGCCAACTCTGGTTCTCCACAATGGTTGGTACAATTCTTATCTCGATCTAGCGCTTATCTTCATGATGACACGTCGCACCGCGGCCACAGGTCTCCTTGAATGCATCTTAAATGTTCCACCCACTCTACCCTTATTCGATAGGCAACATTTCTCTTCCGACTTGGGTGATCCATTCAGTCTGACCGTGCCGAGCACGACCAGAAGCCTACAATTCCATGCATGTATCTGTATTAGGATATCAGGTGAGTGTACGGAGGACAAAACCATTGCTATGTGCTTATTCCTGAACTCTAGACAACGAGTCATACCCATGGGATGCCGCTGGTCTCCAAGAGCGAAGAGGGGCGAAGACTTGGGTGGCAGGCCCTGTATGTGAGTGTAGCTGTCTCCTTCTATTTCGATTTCGTAGAAACTTCTCAAAAGTGGCCAAGTAAATTGGTCCAACCCTAGCAGAGACCCGTGTTCTTGCGAAAAGCCGCGTTGGCCACAGCCACCATTAGGACAGTGAAGCTGACAGAACAAAACGGCGCCGAAGCGGTCATATAAGCGCCCTAAATGGGCCGTTGCCGGATTGTCCAAGTTGAACTGCGGCGTCCATTTTTTTCTTTGTCCCATTTTGTTCTTTGTAACCACCACTCGACTCTTCCCCCTCGCACATCTCCTGCTATTATTCATCTTCTGCCCTCTTCCTGAACGAGTAGAGCTACCTGGAGTCTATCCCGACATGGCCACTAATACGACCTCCGCAGTTCAATTAGACATAACTTACACGAATTCAACCACGCGTTCCTCGCTTCCACGGACGACGCGATCCCTTCTGCATGTACATGGGACCATAATGTGTTCTCTACAATGAGGAGCGCAAAAAATCTAACGGAGGAAGATATATCCGAGCTTCTTGTGAGTCATCTACGGGTGTTCTTGTGTCTGAGGCTAACCTGCATGTTAGGTCACCGCGATCAATGGCAATGAGCTCACGCCGGGCTCGACCTGTTCCCGATACACTCCCTGTTTCGAACCGACTATAGATAAGACATCCTACGACGACTCCACTGCAATTTTCGACACCGCTCACATCCCATCGAAAGGACATCCTCGATGGCCGGACCTTAGCGTTCCCGTGGAGGTCTACACTCACCGCCATGCCATCGATCCCTTCGATTACACCGATTCACAGGACCTCGATGCAAATGAAAGGTTGCGTCATCGCATCTTGGAACACATCTCCACAGTTGCCGATCTATTGTTCGCTGCCCAACGTGACCGGGTATTCCTTTTCATGATCCTCATCATCGGTCGTCGATTCCGCTTTCTCCGACTAGATCGTGCCGGAATAATCACCACCCCTTCCATAGATTGCTACGAAGATCCTCATGTTCTGTGCGACATCCTCTGGCGCGTCTCGCAACTCAACGACATCGCGCTTGGCTTCGACCCCACCGCCACTCGTGTCCTGCCCGGAGATGTCAACTTCTCCCGGATGGACTTCCTTGCTATCAGCAATCCATCGGACCTCGACGATACTGAACGGTTAGTCGAAGGATGTGATCTTGATGGTCCTCTAGTCTTCCGGTACGTCCGCTCTCTGTTCTCAGAGTCACTTGCTCGCGATTGGCCTCGCCGCCACAGGGTTCAGGTCCGTGACGGCAAGACGACTCGCAATTATCTTATCGGCAAGCCCTCATTCCGCTCCGGTGAATTCTTGGGTCGCGGAACGTGTGGCTACGTTGCCTATGACTGCAAGAGGCATAGCTTCGTGTGGTTCAAGGACGCGTGGCGCGCGTCATACATGCTCGCCGAGACCGAGGGCGACGTGCTTCGGAGGCTCAACTCGGCTGGCGTCTCAAATGTCCCGACTCTTGTCTGCGACGGGGATGTCGGCGGACAGAGCACGATCACGGCCGATTGGTGGGAGCAAATGCACCCCGAAACCTCGACACCTGTACGGCCACCTCCCTCTCTGGCATCTAGTTCTTCCTCAGCAACGCTTGCATCTTCTGCGTCGCCTGGCAGTCGGAAGCGGAAGAGGGGCGATGCCACCAGCACTTCGCGACGTAGCAGGTGGAGTCCCGGCGTCACCATGCACTCGGGCTGCCCGCTTCGCCAACACAAGCACTATCGGGTCGTCGTTGAGGAGGTGTGCATGCCGCTCAAAAGCTTCCAGTACGGGCGACAGCTCGTGTCTGTTGTCTTGGACTGTTTGCGCGGTGAGTTCAGTCTTAGGTCTGGCGTCGCTGTCAATGATACTGATCATCGTTCTCGCAGCCCACTATCAAGCGGCTATTTACCCGAAAACTCGGCTTCTTCACTGCGACATCAGCGGTGGCAACATCTTAATATGTCCCAAGATTCGACGAGACAAAAACGGCGAGAACCCGATGGTCGTATGGACGGGAATTCTGAGCGACTAGGAACTGTCGAAGCCAGTGGACACGCAAGACACGGCTTCTCGGGCTACCCAGGCCGATCGTATGGTGCGTTAACCCTCGGCTGTCTGCCGTTGCATTCCCTCACGGTTGCCTGCCTGCAGGGAACTTACGAGTTCATGTCCGTGAACCTACTCAACCACATCGCCCAGCCCGTCAAGATCTCGGACGAGCTCGAGTCGTTCTTCCACGTCCTCGTCTACTACGCAGTTCGCCACCTCCGTTCGAATTGCACCGGGGTCACATCCTGGATCGACAACTACTTCCACCGCTACTCGTGCCCCGAGCGGATGCTCACCTGCGGCCAAAAATCGTACGCCATCGAGGTCACCGGCAGGCTCCAGATCCGGTCGCCAGACAGGCCGCTCGTTTTCGACAGCCCCCTGGAAGACGTCCTCGCCACCATCCTCGAGAGCCTCCACGCGCACTACAAGGTCGCGCAATACGACCTGGCCAAGGCCCGCCCTCCCCCTCCTCCCTCTCCTCCTCCCCCTCTCCGCCCCTCCCTCCTCCCCCTCCTCCCCCTCCCTCCCTCCCCCTCCTCCCCCTCCTCCCCCCCTCCTCCTCCCCTCTCCGTCCCGAGACTCCTCCCCGTCCCCCCCAGCCCTTCCGATATTCGTCCGCGAGCTGGACTTTGACGACGTGGACGACGCGCAGCTCGCACAGTGGGAGGCCGAGCTGGAGGCCGGGCCGCTCGACAACAGCCCGACAGCCGAGGACCGCGCGCTCGCGAGAAACGTCGCGGGCCACAGGTTCGTGCTCGACCTGCTCCTGCGCACGCTCCGCGACCCGCGGTGGTGCGCCGACGACCGCATCCCCTCGGTTCCTGATCCTCAATGTGGCGTGAGCCCAGCTACGAGCTTGAAGCCCAGAAGCGGGGATGAGCCCTCTGAGCTCGCGCGCCGGCAGGAGCCACCGAGCAACAAGCGGCAGCGGACATCCGGCCCCGAGTCTAAGCGTAATGCGTCGCTGCCAGTGCCAGTTCCTGCCCGCTTGCGTGCGCAGGTGGTTGGACGTCTGCGATACCTCGACCATAGTACCTGATCGCCCCGACCTCTGTCTGCCCCCCTTGTGCTCATATGGCTATCGCGTGTTGAGCATCACGTTTGTTTCTTCCTAAATTATTCTGTCCGACTCGTTTGGGATGTCGCCGATGATAGTGCTAGTGTATCATACTGTTTTTTGCGTTGTGTTCAGACTAGACATTGGCCGTTATCAACTCTGGATCTTTTCATTGCCCTCACCTATAATGCTAAGAGTCCAACCTCGCTCAGTCCTCGATCAGATCTCCCATGCGCCGAGGGCGCATACAACCACCGCCGGGCATTCCTGGAACGGTCACTCGGTCTTCTTCGCTGCCTTCCTCGGCCCCTCGCCCATCCGCTTCCAAAGCAAATCCAACACCCACCCCCGCGGCAACCACTCGTACACCCTGAACCACCCCGTCATCTTCCCTAAACTCATGTACCGCGGTGGCCCGCGCGCGCGCAGCACCGCGTCCACTGTTGTCTGCGCGAACACATCCGCCGGGAGCGGGTCGTTCGCCTGGCTCATTGTAAGGCGTCTCTGCACTGAGTCCTCATAGTCGGCGTACAGGCCCTCCGGGGGCAGGCGGATGCGCGGCGCCTGGTTGGCGGCGATGTTGGAGCGGACGGCGCCCGGGGCGAGGAGGACGACGTGGATGCGGAGCGGCTTGCACTCCATGTAGAGGGTGTCTGTGAGGGAGTGCAGCGCGGCTTTCGTGGCGGAGTAGTCGCCGCCCCATGGGATAGGTCTGAGGATTGGTATCAAGATAGAGATAGGGGGATCAGCGCTCAGCTGTAGGGCTAGGATGGGGGTATGAGGTGGGTGAGAGGGCACTGACATGTTCCCGGCGACGGATCCGACGTTGACGATTGTGCCGCGCTTGCGGGCGGCCATGTGCGGGATGACGGCCTTTGCGGTGCGGATGGTGGCGAAGACGTTGGCGTCGAAGATGCGCATGATTTCGTCCATTTTGACGTCGATGAGGGGCGCTGTAAACATTGCACAAGTATGAGTACCATACAAATTTTAACGCGGGTTTGAAAGCGCGGAATAAGCACTGTGGCGCTCACAGGAGTTGCTCACGCCGGCATTGTTTACCAGAACGTCGATCTGGCCCTCCTCGTCAATGACAGTCTGCACGACTATCTTCAGGCTCTGGTCGTCCGTGACGTCCCGGAATGTGAGACAGTGAATGTTGGGCTGCGAGAACTCTTCGAGAGATTGGGGCCTACGAGCTGTCGCGTACACAATGCATCCTTTCGAAGCGAAGGCTTCACAGCTGTCCAAGAGCCAAACGGTGAGTCATTCGAATGGAGGAGACTGAAGACAGACATACAGCGCGAAACCAATGCCGCCCTTGGAACAACCCGTGATCAGTACCATAGTCTTCATGTTATTCATCGCGGTATGACAAGAAGGGTGCAGTGGAGAGAAGGTGGGCCTGTGAGATTACGCAAGTTTGCATGCGAGCAGACGAGTAGAAGTCGCTGCTGGGGGCACTTTTTAAGAGGTTGAGTTTCTGTGGGAGTTAGTCAACTGCAAGGCAGAGTTGTTTTTGTCGGTGGCAATCCATTGACCTTTCATGTCGACTGGAGAGCTGTACGGGGAGTAAGCTGGAAGTTCATCGTGAGTAGCACACCAAGAGCAAGTTTGCGTTGAAGCCGGTGACGGTGAACTTGAAAGTGTAGGATTGAGATTGATGGCATTACGTTAGCAGGATGAGCCGCAGTTGAGCAGGTCGCGTGTTCGATCCACGCCCTGGCATATCGTTTTAGCTGTGACTCCTCTCCTGTCCTTCATCGCCCCCATGCTCGAACTTTCATAAATATGAAACATAGTGTCGTTTGCGATTGCTGTCGTGTAGGAGACGGATCAGACCATTGGATCAGAGTCATCAGACGAGGAAGTAACGTCGGTGGCAGTTGGGTGGCGGTGTTACTTGTAAGTTCTAACCACCGACTTCTCTCTCACAGCTCAAGGTTAAAAAGTAGGAAAGCCTACGACGTTCACTCATTCTCACGGCGTTCATCGTGACGCAGATGAAGGAGTATTTTATGTCAGAAAAAGCACGGCTTGACAGCTTGGCCATGGCTGAAGTCGCAAAGCGGCGGTCTCGGCCTTGGGCGAGCGCTTACTGGACCTCACAAGCGAGCCTCGTGCCCCCCCGATTTGGTATCTCAACTTGAACTTGGACGGCCACCATCATCCCCCATCGTCTCCCTTTGTCCCGCCGCTCATGAATCCCTTTTGTTCTCCCCTTTAGATAATACAAGGGGAATCCTGTTATTCGGGTCTCTTTCCTTTCCAGTCTGTGACGTGGACCCTCAGGCCACTCGACCGTGATTCTCAACCACGACCTCGATCTCTATAAAACGCCCCCTCTCCCTGATTCTTGTAAGTCGCAACCTCTCTCCCCACCCATACCATGACTAAACCTCCTCACGTCTCCACTGGCACGCCGATCTCCAACACCAACAGGACTCGGCACCAAGAGTCTCTCTTCTCTGACCCCGATCGCGAGAAGCTTGACCAGCGACGCCGCAAGTTTGCCGACGACATGGCCCACGCTGCTGTTCCCGCGGATAAGGACGAGTTCTGCAAGGCCTTCTTCCCTGCGCCCACCGACCCCGCCGTCCTCGAGCAGAAACCGAAGTTGACAGAGAACCCCTTCGCCGTGCTCTTGGAGGCCAACAAACTTCTGGAGGCCGACGTCCGTCGTCTTTTCGTAAGTAACAATACTCCCTGTAATATTGGGTGGTTGAGTGTCTCACCCTGTCGTCACAGACCAAGGCCGTCAACGACCACAACCTCGTCCCCGGCTTCAAGATGCGCGAGTGCGGCGAACGCCCCGACCCTTCCTCGCTCGATGGCGACAAGCAAAAAGTCGATGCGGCGCTGTACCACGCCGAGCATGCGCCTACCGACGGCCGCCAGGCGTGGCCCGACCAGATGATCCCTATCGAGTTCAAGCGCGACGACAACAACCTCGACCCCTGGGACGACAGCAAGCCCAACATCAGCACCGAGGCGATTGGGCGCAAGAAGGGCCGCGGTCAGTGCATCAGCTACTCGGAGCTCCTTCACGCGGTTCAGCACCGCGTCGCACTGTTCATGCTCGTTGTCATCGGGACGCGCGCCCGCTTCGTACGCTGGGACCGCTCGGGGACGATCGTCACACGCTCGTTCGACTACGTCGAGGACTGGAAGTTCTTCTGCGACATCCTCTGGCGCATCTCGCTGTGCTCAGACACGCAACTCGGCTTGGACCCCACTGCTACGCGGCTCCGTCCTGGAGACGCCGACTACGAGCGCATGACTGAGGCCGCGGATTTGAAGGCTCATACGGACGACGTCGACGAGAAGGAGCGCGACCTCAAGCCTGGCGAGCTCCCCGCGGACGGGTTCGTGTACAAGTACGTCCGCAAGATGTTCTCGGAGTCTGTGCTCTCCCCCTGGCCTCGGTACCGCGTCGAGGTTCCCGTCGGCAAGGACGACAAGAACGACAAGGACGGCAAGGACAACCAGGATGTCGAGGGCAGAAAGGGCACTAAGAACACCCGCCAGTTCCTCATCGCGAAGCCGACATTCCGAGCGTGGGGCATGTCCGGTCGTGGGACGCGCGGCTACGTCGCTCTCGACTGCGAGACAGGCGAGTTCGTGTGGTTGAAAGACGCATGGCGCGCGCACTACCTCCTCGTTGACAAGGAGGGCGACGTACTGCAACGACTCAACAAGGCCGGCGTGAAGCACATCCCCACGTTGATCTGCCACGGCGACATCGAAGACCAGGTCACCTTGACTCCCGATTGGTGGGAGGTGAACAACCCGCGCTCGTCTTCCCAACCGCAGTCCGCTTCCTATCCCTCCGCATGTTCTTCCTCATCTGCCACCCACATGCGTTCCACTTCGTCGTCTTCGACGTCTCGCAAGCGCAAGTCTGACGACGAGTCGCGGTCAGAAGACTGCAGCGCTGGCTTCTCGCAATTTCGGGAAGACTGCCCCTTGCGGCTGCACAGGCATTATCGCCTCGTCGAAAAGGAGGTCGCTATGCCTCTCTCGAACTTCACGGACGGGCAGCAACTTGCCTCCGTCGTATTGGACTGCATCTACGGTAAGAAGCCTGCGATTATTTCCTGCAGCTCTATCTAACACACTATCTCTAGCCCACTATCACGCATACACCAAGCCCGCGAACCCGGTGTTGCATCGGGATGTCAGCGGTGGCAACATCCTTATCCTCCCCAAAATCCTCGAGGATGAATCCGGCGCTGAAATCAAGTGGACAGGCCTTCTCGCCGATTGGGAAATGTCCAAGTCGAAGGACTACGTGGGGCTTGGCCGCCAACCTGAACGGACGGTGAGTTATTTCACAACCTCAAATTTCATGCGGATTGCTCAACGTTCCGTCTAGGGTACCTGGCAATTCTTGTCTGTCGCGCTCCTCTCTGGTCCGAAGGAGGTGGAGGTGTGCGACGAGCTCGAGGCCTTCTTCTACGTCCTCCTCTACTATGCAGTACGCTACCTCCGCTCCAACATTGACGAGACGGCCGTCGCGAGGTGGATCAGCTCGTTTTTCGATACCTACGGTGTCAAGGGCGACACTTACATCTGTGGGAACGAAAAGCTGGCGGCCATCAAGAACGGCACGCTTGTGGTCGCGGGTTCCAACACCGAGCTCGTGGAGTTCGGGAGCCCCTTGGACCACTTGCTGGAGAACTTCCTCAACTGGTTCAAGGCAAACCACATCGTCACCAAATACAAGAAGCAGCGCCAGCAGAAGAACATGCAGCCTCCCCCCGAGACCATCCTCCCCCAGCTCTCCGACGAGCAGGGCTCCGACCGCATGCGCAAACGCCGCCGCGGCGACCGCTTCACCGAGGAGGAGGTCGGGGCGAAGAAGGTCCACGTGCTGGCCTTCGGCAACGCCGTCGCCCAGCCGTCGGACGACGACTGGGCGGTCTACGATCAGGTCCTCAGTCACGGGCCCATGATGCAGCTCCTCGCGGACACCATCGACGCTCCGCCCCCGGGGTGCCTGCCGTGGAAGCCGAACGACAAGGTGGGCGACCGCGTCGACAAGGACTTCCGCCCTCCGGACTTAGGTGTGGGCCCGACGCTTCCCGCGACGCTCGCGAGCAACAAGAGGCAGAAGGTGGACGGGCCGGCGTTCGCGGTGTCCATGCCTCTCCTGACCGCTCCCCGGCCACCGAAGACGCCAGAGAGGAAGCAGCCTTTCGTCCCTCCCTACGTCACGGGATATGCGAAGCAGAAGCAGCACTAATATTATATTAATTTATTGGATGGCTCTTTTTAGTTCGCTGTTTTGTCGCCGACTCTATTGTACTCTCGTACTCGTTTGTTATCACATCTCTGAACAAGTTGGGTCATCGTGACGTTACTTGCCTAAAACTTGTGTTTCCAGTCTTATAACTTGAATCTTGCTGTCGCGACTCGAGCTCTAGTTGATGCAATCGGCCTCGTCATCGTGCTACAACAAATGAGCGTCTAATTGTACCTTTTGTTGCCGAAGCGCTTAGTAGCGGAGGCACATCGGTTTCCCTGGATCCTCATCCATCCATCTCTTGCCTCCTCATGTCGACCACGGGGTAACAATAACACTATTTCCGCAAACGAGGAAATATAGGATGTTGTGGGAATACGGACTCGTTCCTCTTCCTTGTCCTCAGCCATCGCCACTCTCAGCTCTTCAGCCTAGTCGTCCTCGGTCTATGGTAAATACCACGCCACCTGAATCATATATAAATCGCCGCACTTTTAATGCTGACCATGGCAAGCTCAATCGTCCAGTTGGACCACAGCCGCTTCATCCACGAATTTCTTTCCCCGCCGCACATCAACTTCCGTCCTAAACGTGCTTCCATCGGACCCTTTGCGCAACTAAAATGTGCAAATGATCTTCCCGAAAACGGCATCTCAGAACGCTTCGTAGGTCTCCCTACCGTGGTCAATCAACGGCTGAGTTAACACCTCACAGATTACCGCGGTCAGAACCCATCATCTCACCCCCGGATCGACACTCACTACTACACCCTTTGACCCCGTTTCAATGGAGCGAGAAGCAGAACACAGCACCCCCACGGCGATCTACCGCTCCACGGACGTACCAAAACGAGGTCTTCCCCATTGGGCGGACCAGAAGGTCTCGTTCCTATTCAACCGCTATGTCGCTGGCGCCGATCCGTTCGATGAAGACGACCTCGACGAGGACTACACTGGGGCGGGGCGCGAACGCAAGAAGCTGCGCGACCGTGTCACTGGGACTGCAGAGCTTCTCTTTGCTGCCCAGCAACGTGTCTTTCTCTTCATGGTCCTGATCATCGGAACCCGGTTTCGCCTCCTTCGCTGGGATCGTGCTGGAGTCATCGTGACTCCCTCTGTCGACTACATCGAGCAACCGGCCTTGCTGTGCGACTGCTTGCGGCGCCTAGCTCTTCTCGACGACATCTCCCTCGGATTCGATCCCACCGCTGTCCGCCTGAGGCCGTGCGACGCTGACTTCTTGCGCATGGATGCCGCCGCTCTGGACGATCCCAGTGATGTTGACCACACCGAACGGCAAATCGATGAAGGCGAGATCGGGGACTTTTTTGTCTTCCGATATGTTCGCTCAGCGTTCCGAGATTCTCTGTGTGCTAACTGGCCACGTTACCGGCTTCGAATCCGGGATCACGACGATACGCGGGAATACCTTGTTGGAAAGCCTCTGCACCTCCCCTCCGACATCGTTGGTCGCGGGACGCGCGGATACGTTGCATTTGACTGCGAGACGCAACGGTTCGTGTGGCTCAAGGACGTGTGGCGCGCATGTGACTTGGCCGCCGAAAAGGAGGGCGATATCCTTGGAAAACTAAACTTGGCCGGCGTCGTCAACGTCCCTACACTGGTATGCCACGGCGACGTTCAAGACCAGACCACCATTACAAGCCGGTGGTGGGACATCACCCATGGCGTCTGTCCTGACTCTTTCTCTCGAGAGTGCACGTCTCCTGGCGGTACTAGGAAGCGGAAGAGGGATGAGACGATCAGAGAAGAAGCGCCTTCCGACACGACACGACAATCCCCGCCCGCGACGGCGAGAGAGCCTTGTCCCTTGCGACGACATACCCACTATCGGATAGCCGTTGAGGAGGTTGCCATGTCGCTCGCCGAGTTCCGCTGCGGAAAACAGTTGGCGTCGATTGTTTTGGACTGTCTCCACGGTATATATCTTCCTCTGCGGCCTGTATCGTCGCTCACCCCTCGTTTTAGCCCACCATCAGTCTGCAACTAACCACAAGATTCGCATGCTACATCGCGACATCAGCAGCGGCAACGTGCTGATATATCCCAAAGTCCGATCTGACGAAGATGGCAAAGGTCTATGCATGGTCTGGACCGGCCTGCTCACGGATTGGGAGCTCGCTAAGCATATCGACACTGAAGGGTCGCTTCAGGCGAATCGCATTGTATGTGGAGAATCTTTTCTATGAGAGTGTTTGATCTCATCGATGTGTAGGGAACACACCAATTCATGTCGGTGAACTTGCTCAGCGACCCGTTCCAGGCAGTCAAGGTACCCGACGAGCTGGAATCGTTCTTCCACGTACTCGTCTACTATTCCGTCCGCTACCTGCGCTCCAACTGCCCCAGCCCCAATGCCTGGATAAACACCTATTTCCAGGCAGACGGAGTGCCGAATATGTACGTGGGAGGGATGAAGACGGTCGCAATACAGCGTGAAGGGATGCTTTCGACGGTGGTGCCCCCAGGCCCCTTGCTCTTTAACAGTCCCATGGACACGCTGCTCGGCGACCTCATCAAGAGCTTCTTCGCGCACTACAAGGTGACGGAACACGAGTTTCGACAGGCACTGTCCCCCCTTCCCTCCTCCTCCTCGGCCGCATCGTCCTCCGGCTCGGGGAATGCGGCTCCCCAGGGATCCGCTGCTAAGCGGACCAAGTACTATGTCCCCACCCCTCGTTACTCAGACGACTCGGACTACTCAGAGGACACGACGGAGTGGAAACCGTACAAGCCCCCAGACACTACCCCCACTCCGGACGAGCTCGAGCTCGCGCGCAGAGTCGCGGACCACGACTTCACGCTCGAGTTCATCGCCGGATTACTGCGCGACGAGGGATGGTCCGACGACGACCGTATCTCCATCCCTCCCGTCCCCACGTCCAAACCACACCCCGGACCCGGACCCAAACCTACGCCAGCAGATACAGATACAGATGCAGCACCCGTACCCAAGCGGCGACACAAGGCGGCGCCCAAGCAACAGGTGGCGGACGCGCCAGCTCAGCCTGGTCGCCGCCCCGCAACAGCGCGACGGACTCGTAGCCAAGCTCACGCAGCTTCAAGCAAGACGCGGCCAGCGCGCAGGTCGTAGGACTTTGGCGTGGACGGTCGTACACCCGCCGCGCAGAGCTGAATAATGTTCTCGCGTAACTTATTCTTTTTATATCTGTGTATTATCGCTGCTCTCTTTTACGGATCTTCTCAACCACAATGTTCCAGGATCGATGCTAGCCACCTGCGCCAACAAACGGAGCAAACACATCACGGCCGTAACTCACACTGGAATCGTGGTATAGATCGTCAGGCTTTTGGATATTATCTCTTTTACTTTGTACACTATCGCACCTAAACGACATTCGAAGCAGGATTAGGAGAGTACGCTGGTGGGGGGACAGCGGCCGCACTGCCGTTAGGCGTGTGCTGGACATGTTCTACTTGCACGTCCTCGACCTTCGCCCCCGCGCCCTCCTTGCTCCCATCGACACCATTCACGTTCCCGACCCCACGTTTCTCCGACATCTTCTTCGACTCCACGAAATCTCTGCGCGAAGAGAAGCCCTCAGGCGCCCACCCCCGCGAGTTCCACGAGGTGCAGTTCGGGTCGCAGTACATCGCGTCGACGTCCTCAAGCGAGAGGTCAGACGACTCGTACAGGAACAGGTAGACGATGATCGCGCCCGTGAGGTTGCACGCTGCGAAGACGAAGCCGTAGCGGTAGGCGATGGGCTTGACGATGAAGGGGGTGAAGAACGCGAGCAGGAAGTTCCACAGCCAGTTTGACGCCGTCGCGAGGGCGGCCTGGCGCGCGCGCGTGCGCGTCGGGAACGTCTCGCCGATGAGGATCCAGATTCCGCTGCGAATACGAGCGCGAGAAGCAAGTGAGTGTCGAAGGGCGGACAGACGACGATGTGGAAGATGGGACGTACGGAGCCCATGTCATGGCATAGCCGAAAATGAATAAGCACGCAGAGACAATCATCACTGTGGAGAAGCGTAAGCATCCGAACACATGTGTAGCCCCACTGGAGCTGGTACATACAGATGCCGATGTTTTTGTTGTCCGTCGGATTCACGGCGGTCCCAGCTGCCGCAAATACGAACAGCCAGGCGGACTGCCACACACCCCCGACTATGAGAGGGATTCGACGCCCGAACTGGATAGATTGTTAGGTGGCAGGAATCGTTGCATGGAATCAAAGTGGTGCAGTACCTTCTCCATAACATACATCCCGCCAAATGTGCAGCCAAAGTTCACCGCGCCGAGGATGATCTGCGTGACATACGAGTCACGGATCCCGACCGACTGAAAAATGGTCGCGCCATACTGTACCAGAGCGCTCAGTGCCATGCAAACAGTGGAAGAAGGACGACGCGCACGTAGAAGAAATAGTTGGCACCCGTGAGCTGCTGAAACATCTGCAGGGTCATGCAGAGGAGAGTCCGATACAGCTGCTTGCGGCGAGGGTTGAAGCACTCCATCCAACCCGCCTTTTCCTTGCTCTGCCGCTCGATGGCCGAGCGCATCTCCGCGATCTATACAAGTCCTCTCAGCAACTCATGCCGCATATACCCAAGGGTTAATCGTCAAATACCTCGCGATGGATAAACTGGTGCTTGTCCGCCTCAGACTCTGGTATACCGCGGGCGAGCGCGACGGAACGCCGGGCCTCGTTGAAGCGGCCGCGTGCAGTAAGCCATCTGCGGGCGCAGTCAGCGTTCGCGTTTCAGCATGCACAGTAATGAAACGATAAGCATTACGCACCTGGGCGACTCCGGCATGAACAGGATGCCGACCCCGAGGATTACAGGCCAGACGAAGCCGATACCGACGACAGTCCTCCACGAGCCGGCCCCCGGTATGTGTCGTGTGCCGATCGAGATGCAATCTGTACAGGTCAGCATCTGCCCTCAGTATATCACGGCCCCTGGTATCCAGATATCCACCTACACGCAACGAGGATGCCGAACGTGATGAAAAGCCTACGCCACAAGACCGCATTAGCATACGACAGCCAGATGCCATGGGAGGCTGGAACCTACTGGTATGTCGCAGTGAGAGTGCCCCGGATCTGAGGGGGAGCCGTCTCCGCCTGGTACATCGGCACCGCGGCGCTCAGCGAGCCCACGCCCAGCCCACTCACGAGCCGGCCGATTGCGAACTGCTGCCACGCGTGGGAGGTGGTAATCTGGATGAGCACCCCAATCATGAAGACGCCGCACTCTACGCTCATAGCATATCGCCGGCCAAGCCAGTCAGCGGTTCTTTGGCATGACAGGAGATACGGATAATGTAAAAGTCAGCACACAGACGCCGCAGCAGCAAAAGAAGGAAGAATGGAAGGTGGATATGATGGACGCGCATGACTTACGGAGCACCAAAAAGCGCGCCAACTAGAGTGCCAATACTGAGCAGGGCGACGATGAGGCCTTCGCGTACGTTGGTGAATGAGCACGTGGACGCGACCTGGGGGTTGGAACAGTTGGCGAAACGGAGGAGGAAGTCGTCCATCAGGAGGATGTCAGAGATTTGGCCGGTGTCGTACTAGGGATGCGGGACGCAAGATTAGCAAGGACTCTTACCAAGCAGCCCACGAAAGGAAGCGTATACCACGCACACCAAAGATGAAACCACCCATGGAGGCCAACACGGCCAGCATGATGGCCATCCAGCCAATAGGAAGACCCTCTCTGGCAGAGAAAGGTGTCAGGCGCTGAGCTTACAGCCGGGGAGATGAAAGCGACTCACACATAGAACAGCGCCATGGTCGCGAGGTGCACACGCTGAGGAAATTCCGAGAGGAGGAGGTCGGAAGTCCACCGAGAGAAGCTGAAATTTTGAGGATGAGATGGGGTGTGGAGACAGAGCACTGAGACGCGGAGGCTGGCACTTTTGTATTGTCGCTCATGGGAATGACATCACGACTGCGACTGTCCGCCTCTGCGGCTGAGTGGAGTCGACCAAGCAGCTTTACGAAACAAGCGTTCGGTGCATCCTTCGTGGGTCTCGTAAGGGCGACTACCACCATGGGCAGATCCAAATGCGACCCCTTTTGGACACGGCTCCTGCGGCCAGAATAGCGGATAGCGCCTGCAGGGAACCTCAAGACAAACCTCCTTCTACATGTCCTAGAAACTCAAGAGCCTTCTGTGCCTTTGACAACTCTTCATGAGGGTATCTGAGGCAGGTTTCAAGAACTTCAGGTGATAAAGTAGACGAGTCACGCATAACCTGCAGAAGACACGAAGAGAATCAGATCTTGGACTCGAAGATCGTGCACAGAACACACGCACCTTAATAAGCGGAGAGATATTTTCAGCCTCTGCATGGAGCGCAATATATATGACACCATATGAGAACTCTACTATTCAGTAATCCCTTTCTTGCAAGCAATATATAGAGCACAGGCAGTGGACTCCGTTCCCACTGGTGATTACCTAGAAGTCAGATGTTAGATCAAGCATATATGCTCAGGTGTATCATTCAACTATGCCTTACAAGCCATCTCCATAGCAGAGAAAGGCAGAACTTCCCACATACCAATCGGACTGAAGACGAGAACATTCCTCCATTCTACCACAACCTCATTGTAAACAATCCTTCTTTTGCAGAGAAACACAGAAGGCAGAAGTGCAAAAGCAGACAAAATGAACAGAAAGGGGCTCAACGTTTTGATATCCTCGATGTCTTGAACCACTGCGTCTCGCGCATCCTTGGACACAAAGTTTGAGGACTTAAGAAGTAGTAAACAGCCCTATATGACGGAGCCTCGCATGCGCACTTGCAAGTTTGCTCGAAGAGAAAGGCGCTTTTCCGATCGTCCGTTGCGGTTTCCCCCTGCATCCAGCAGAGCTCAGACAGATATTGCGTCGATACAAGGGTTTGAGAGTGAAATTCAGACGAGAATGGAGCGCATACACGCAACGAGTCATGGTGGAGCGGAGACGAAGAGCAGCCCGAAAAGGCCTAAGGTGTGGAGTCACATCCTGTGGTGCCCGTGACGAATATGTGACTCATTGTGACGGATTCCCAAAAGGAGGAAGAGGCGCAGCTGTGGCTGAGCTCCTGCGCCGACAGCCCCGACTCTCTCCACTACCATCACCACCGACCACCATGGCCGACGTAACCGTCGCACCCAACAAGATCGCCATGTCGCGCGCACTCGGCGCAGCGTTCCTCAACCACCAGGTCGAGCAGCTCGAGAAATCCGTGCACACAGCCGGCAATTGGCGCGAGCGCCGTAGCCCCGACAACTGGCGAGCCGGAGCCGGAGACAACAAGAGGAACTTCGCAGGCCCGAAGGTCATCCAGCGGCGCCGCGAGGATAGCGTAGAGGGCAGGCCGAGGCAGCCGAGCCCGAAGATGGAGCGGGAGCACGAGAGGAGGGACAGGCGCAGCGAGGAGGGCAGGGGCCCGCAGAAGGACGCCGATATCGTCGTGGTCGATGCCAGTGTGCTCATCCACGGCATCTACCACCTCAAGAAGTGGTCCAGGGATGGCCGTGAGGAGGTCGTGATTGTTCCGCTTGAAGGTGAGTCTATATTCTACACAGTTGCCCCATCCCGTACGCTGCAGCATACGGCGGCGCAGGTCCGTCTGCCGTCTACCCCCTCGTCTCCCGCTTAGACTCGTTCTGAGGGCCGAGTGCATGGGCGGATTAGCTTTCGAACCTTGTACCGCCGTACTCTGAACCCTCTCCCCCCACGAGTCCATCACTTATCCTAACCTCGCCATCCAGCGCTCAACACCCTCGACCTCCTCAAGAAGGGCACCAGTGCGCTCGCTCAACGCGCCCGCGCCGCCTCCCGCATTCTCGAAGCCCAGGTCGGGACCAACCCGCGCATCCGAGTTCAGCGGGATGACGCTTTCGTGCTGTGGGACGACATCCCCTTCGAGGAGCATACCGCCACCGCCCCGGAATGGGTCCGTCGGACCATCTGCTGCGCCCGCTGGGAACTCGAACATGTCTCGGAGGAACTCGAGAAGGACCCCTCTCCCACCGCCAAGCCCCGCGTTGTGCTCGCCGTCGTTTCTCCCCCTGCAGATGCTCAGGCCGAAGCCACCAACGCCGCTCCGATCTCCGCATCTCCTGTGCCTCTTCCCGCCCCTCAGCCGAATAGGTACGAATCTCGCTTGTCCGCTCCTCTCGTTTCTCGATGGGCCGCGAAGGCCGGGGTCGACGTGATAGAAGTTACTTCCGCGCCTCCCCACCCCCACCCCCACGCCGGGAACTCGAACGGCAACGCGGACAACGTAAATGGGAACAAAGGCCGCAGGTCCACGGACGGGGGTAGGCGTTCGAACGAGGAAGAGCGCGGTACCAAGCGCGCCCCCGCCGGTCGCGGCCGCCGAAACTCGCGCGGAGGTAGTCACCCCGGCCAACCCCGTGCACCGCAGAACATGGCAGCTGGAACCGGGCTGGTCGAGAGACCTCAGGCCGTCATGACGATGATGGAGATGGTGACGCAGCCGAACCGCGTCGTCCGCGTCCTTGCCCGTGGAGAGAAGCTCGACCCCTAGGTTGTTCAAGTTGTCAACGCAACACTATAACTGGTGAGTTCCAGCTCTCCCCTTCACGATACTTTTGCTGATTTTGTGAGTGCCTCCAGATGACGAAGACGTCTCTCGAATCGAGCCTACCTGAAACAACAACCCCCACGTGAAGAGGACTCACCGTTCCGGACGCGTCCAGCCACCTCGAATACGGCTGCGCGTGTCGCACGCACCCAGTGGCGTGTGCGCCACCCTTTCGCCCAAATCTCGAGTGCTCTCTCGCTCGCTCTAGCCTTCCTCGTTGGCGGAGCGGCCCGAGAGCTGCTTTGGGCTTGACTGACTGACCATGGGACCTGACGTCGCGGCGGTTCCCAGCGGATCGCACGGCTGGAGTGCTACTGTAGGCGGTATGCAGTACGGAATTCCTTGGCGTGGCACCGAGTTCTGATTGTGATATTGGATACTTTCTGCTCTCGTCGGATGTGTTCTCTCCAGTTGTCGCTCGTCCCCCATTTCGGTTCCAGTCCCAGTCCCCACCCACCAAGTCCCAAGTCCCAACCTGTATGCGAATCCTTTCCTTCTCGTTAAGTATATTGTTTGTGTTCCGTCCTATGATATTGAAATCTGTTCCCTTGTATGCTCGTATCTCGTTACCGTGTTTCTTGTGTTTGGCATATGATGAAATGTGGAGCCCAGCGGGCAGCTTTTTGTTTTATGGTACATACAAGCAATCCATCGTGTTCCTCTACCACTGCGGTCCAGTACCCATAAGTTAAATCTAGTGCACGTAACGCGGTGTTGTGTACCGACACCAACATTCATCATCATGTGCCCAACACGATATCCTTCCAACGCGCTCGACTTCAGCAGATATCCACCACGGTCACCACATCCCGCCGCACCTCGATCCCTTTGGCACCGTCTTCGGTCTTCCCCGCGGACTGAACAAAGCTCGAATCCGTGCCATATCCATACGAGTCTGAACCTGGGTACGCAGAGTTGAGTCAATCCCGCGGCTTAATGTTACACGTCAACTACAGTAGATAATCCTACTCACCGCTGCTCTGCGTGCCAGTGTTCGCCCGCAATGCGATGGAGACGGGCGGGCGAGCGTGCGTGCCGCTGCTATTGCGCTCCTGACGCCGGACCTCGGTGCCGAAGATGTCTGTCCCCGATATGGTGATCGCGGCGCGGTCGTTGAGCGACCGTCGGCTGTTCAGCCTGGATGGGGGTCAGTTCAGTGTCGTGCATACATCCGGATTGATGACTAGCGACGAAGGTGGCTCACGCAGCGAGGAGGGTGTTCGCGTAGACTACGCCGTTGGCGAGGACGGACACGAGTGCGCGTGTTAGGTGAAGCTGTGACGACGAGGCGAATAAACGTAAACGTACACTTGGTCATGATGACAGATATCGCTGTGAATACCCCGACGTCGGCCGGGAAGATGACAACCTGTAGGTGCCGAAGGCCATCGGTTAAACAACTGTCCTGTCAGGACTCGGGGGAAAGGCGAAGAAGGTACGCACCGCGAGGAACAGGGCGATCACTGAAATACTTGATGGGGGCCCGGGAGGGTGAGCGTCATGTCTAGATGATGCCGGTGCGGCGATAGCCTGACCTTGTTATGAGTCCTAGAGACAATGGTGAATGAGTCATTTTACACGAACGATGTGCCCCCGAGCCGAGACGAACCTGTAGTGATCGTGTAGAGGACGAGCACATCCATCACCGAGTCCGTGCTATACTCATTGCGATCAGACTATAAACGACTACAGTAATTAATGGGGTTGCAGTCTCACCGCTTGACACCGCTGCGGTTTTGACGCAGGGCGATAATTAGGACGGTGGTTAAGATGGTGTCCGCCCCCAATGCGCTGCCCGACGCGCATGCGATCAACCACTAGTCGACGGCGCCATAGTGAGTATAGGAGGAGGCAAAAATGGCACGGATTCCTATCTTACCGTCCTCGACACAAATTTGCCGCCAAAACCGCTTGGAGAGTCATGGTACCTTGCAGAGGAACGATTGATCAGGCTCCACAACAATATGTATAGGGCAGATGGGTGGGAAAAACGAACTCGAATATTGTTGTGGCTGTGAAAGTACTTGTCAGTTAGGCTGCGCCGTCGACTAACCGGAGATCAAGGGAAGCGTACGCACCGACGCAAAACCCTATTCACGCCGAATGACCGGTCAGGGACGGGCTGAAGATCTCCCGAGGGAAGTCGGAGTCCTTACCTAACTCTGTGACTAGGCAAGCGACCTGCAATCTGAGGTTAAGGCACTATTCCGGACCCCGTGGTGGCATATTTATGCTCACCGCAAGGAACACGAGCATCCGATACCAGCCCTTGGTAACTAAAAATATGGGAAATAGCGATCAATGGAACGCATCACGCATGGCTTATGTCGGATATTTACAGAGGTATGCGCGACGAGCAAAAAACCTGCCGTATCCAATCCATGAGCAAGGCATTTTGACAACGTGCACATGTGGCTAAGGTACTCACGCTTGCGAAGTGCTGATGATGAGGCCCTAGTGATGAAATAGTTAAGTTGACCTCCGATGTCGAGGGCACGGTTACGTACAGAAAGGATTGGGAGCCACTACAGGTATCTCCGTTGATATCATCTCAGCTGCACGAGGTAGAAGACTTACCTCCATTGCACTTCGATTTGATTCTCAGCTCTACTCAGACGAGAGTTGAGTAAATACACTACTCACTGTGTAGGATACTTGAGCTTTTCGGGGTCCAAATAATTCGAGACCAGGTAAAAGTAGCTAGCGGCGTTCAACTCTACGGTCTTTCGGGCGGGATGGGTAACAGGGAAATATACCTACCATGTGTGGCAGCTCAAGGCCATGTGGATCGTTTCGAGCACCCTGGAGGGCATGAACCTTCAGAGATTCTGGTCCGATAGAAATTCGAGAAGTGAGGCTCACACTGAGAAGTACACCTGCCAACGAAGTGCATGTCAACACGATGTGAACTCCATCTGTCACAGAAAATGACCGGTACCGCAAGCTTGAGTTCTATCCTGTCTGAAGGATACATCCGAGTGTATCGGTACACTTGGTGCAGGGTGATTCCGTACAACCTGTACGCAGTACGATATTAGTACCAAAATAGTAAATTGGACCGACGGAAAATCCAATTGAAGAGAGTGGTCCACGTACACAAGCCCGAGGAACGTCCCGATGAGCATAGACCCGAAGGACTTGTCAATAGATATATGTGGCAAAGGGACGTCAGCGGGGGAAAGCGTAGACGAAGACATCGCGGCTGGTGGAGGATGCAAATTCTCCGCTCCTCCCTTCGAGGCCTCTCCCGAAGGCATTATAACTAACTTGCAGCCCTGGCGCGCTCTCGAAAGACGCCAACACCACAAATTCCTTACAAGATGGCCCGGCGGAGATTAGGAAACTCTGCAATTAGTGAATACGTACTGGTAACTTCCCTGTCCCGGCGTACTGCACACGGATCATACACGTGTGCCTGGAAGCCGAGTATCGGCGCCGACTCGACATTGTTGTCACCATAAGGTTCGATCCAAGTGACAGACTTCGCGGCTGGGAGGTGTTGATCAGCAAGAGAGCGTCCCAAACAGTGTTGGGAGAGGACGTATGAGAATCGCGAACGGTCTCTGGCATTGTGGAGGGCCATCAGCCAGCCTAAAACGGATGCTCCACCCCACCGCCTGTGCCGATCGATGGCGGGGTCTGCACTTGAAAGGCGCAATGCTCTGTAACGCTGTGCTTCGGTGCGACAGATCGTGGGGGTGAAGGAGGGTACGAACTTTGTACAACCTTCCAGCAGACTCTTCGTCTTCGTGCTCCGCCAGATCGGAGGATAGGCCTCATCATCCAGCCTCCGGGTCTGGTCTTTCCTGAAGATTAAAACCAACATAAACATTCCTACTGCAACCCGCTGAACCCTGACAGCAGACTCTGCTGTCAAGTATCACTACATACGTTCCCGGAGGCGAATAGGGAACGACAACTCGGTGAAAATGATAGGGCCGCCGTGAAACCCGTCTTACCTCCACACCGCCGTCCCGATGAACGCTGATCAGCGCTGATCCATCGCAGGGATCAAAGCCGGCGGCAACCTTAGATATGCTTCTACGGGCATTTCACGACACACCGGAGGAAACAGACGTACCCTATTAATAGTTGGGCCATCGGGCATGTTTTGGAAGGACGACTAGGATGGAGGGCCGGGCAGAGCTAGAGGCCAACTCGGGCTGAAGGCGCATACATCGAGCTTGTCATACGCACATCTCTGTTTATCGCATGTCACCAAAATGCCAACTGAGATTTCGTCGATTAAGTGCTCCTTACCTGCATGAATAGCAGGAAGCACATTATGCTTGCAAATACCTGCACTGCGGGAGCGAATAATCACACTTCTGCCGATGCATGGAGTTCGGCAAAGGGGTCCGATGGAGGTCCTGGCGAGAGCAGCGGGACAGAGTTAGCAAGAAGAGCGACTAGAATCCCTGGATGAGCACTCTGCGGAAAGATATCTGTCACCTTGAGACCATGATCGGAAGGGCGCACCTGATGATATGGTAGAGCGCAGGGCATTCCAGGCAATCCGGGAGACTTCGTCCGTCCTGTACTGATAGATGTGTGGCGAAAGAAATTGATGTCCTCCACGTCCGGCGGGATGCCGTACTTCACCGTATGAGACCGACCTTGACCCTTAACCCCAAATCAATCTTGGAAGAAAGAAGCAAACGAATATCGGGCAGGAACTTAAGAACGTTGGTTGACGCTGAGGTTTTGCCGCATAGCCTGTCTTCTGACTGCTCACTGTGGTCAGGCAATCCCGTAATCGCGTTGGCTTCATAGGAGGAGCGCAACGGAGAATCTCGGGAGCAGCGACCTTGGGGATGAGAGGTGCACGAAAGGGTTTTGCTGGATCCATCGTAATACATCTAAGCATACAAATACATCTGAGGCGCCCACAGTCTATCAGCACTCTCCTCGAGGACAGAACCGGCACAACGAACCAACTGTGATGGCACCTCTACTCTCTTCATCGAGTGCTATCCCGCCTTGGAGTCCTTTCCGCCCGCTTGTTGCTGGAGCTTCATCTGGAGGACGTTGATGAGGTAGTTCATGTTTTCCTGCTTCTTCTGGATCGTCTCCTGCAGCGCCTCGAGGTTCGTCCGGATGTACTCGACTTTGCTCTCGTAGTGCTTCAACGCCTGCGCACGCGTCTGCATTTCCGAACGGTTCCTCAGCGAATGTTCAAGGCGAGCGGAGAAGCGTCCGTTGCACGCGGAAATCTTGGGTGCGGCATTCGCGGAAGGTATCGGGAGTGGTTGGGCGCACCTTTTTCACGTAGTATCCCGTCCCGACGTCGACGATGACATGCTCCAGGTCGCGAAGCTTTCCGGGAACGTAGAGGGAGTTGGTGAGGGGTACGAGGACTGTCTTCTCTACAATGCGCGAGGGCCGATTCGCGAGCCGTCGATCAGCCACACAGGCTTGACTACATGCAGGATCGACGAGGGCGCACCTTTGTTCTCCGGCTTCACCTGTCCAACATTCTCAATGCACGCCTTGAACTTGGCCTGCGCTTGACGGAGTTGCGCGTACGAATTTGACAGATGCGTGAGCTCCTACGAGGAAAGAAAGGGGAAACGACGGGCGGTTCCGAGAGTGAGCAGGTTTCGGTGTAGAGATGCATGGAACGCACCTCCTCAAGCTGTTTTCTGACATCTGCGAGTTGCGGGACGTCGAGGTCTGTGACGTTGATCTGCTGAGGTTGTGCAGAGGAGCCGGACGCCATCGATGCTGGACAAGAAGAAGAATATTACATCCTCGCAAGTCTCTGTGGGTCCGTCGGGATGGGGAAACCCGGTATCATGGTAAGTAGCACAATTTTCATGCGGCAGGCCCGTTTAGCTCAGTGGTAGAGCGCGCCACTCGTAATGGTGAGGTCGGTTGTTCAATCCAGCCAATGGGCACGTTGACCCTAAAGATGTTTTTGCCAGAGGCGGGTGTTGTTGGTACAGTCTAATCTTTTTTTTCGGTCAGTCCATATTGATTTAAGCTACGAGGGATAACTTTTGGCTAAGTTAGAAAAAAATGTGCCCATTGGCTGGATTGAACAACCGACCTCACCATTACGAGTGGCGCGCTCTACCACTGAGCTAAACGGGCATTAGCTGCTTTTCCTTTTATTAGACTGCATCAGCCATTCTGATAAGGAAGGGAGACTCCGAGCTTGCGTCAAATTCAAGGGCGCGTTTTAACTTCAAGTTGTCCTGTCCGCTTCTACATTGATTCGTTCGGTACCACAGCCTTTTGCTCTGCATCATGTCCGACGAGAACAACTCTACCCAACGTACGCGCACACCCTGGACACTCCCATCCAATAATGGACCTCGGATCGGCCGCGTAGGAGCATGGGGAGGATCGAGCTCGAGGTGCGCCACAACCCAACTACCTCTCGTCTCTGAGACTGACCGAAGTCTTCAATGCGATGTGATGTTTCCCACCTCTCCGTTGCTACAACGTTGAACATACAATTATGCAGTGGCGGTGGCTCGTCGGGCGGAAGAAGGATCGCGACGCTCGGAGATCTGGGTAGCAGCGGGGGGCCGTCAGGGCCTGGAGGAGGTCATGCAGGCCATGGCCACGCGCACGGAGACGACGATGACGACGACGATGACGACCGGACTGGGGATCGTGGCGAGGACTGGTATGCAGGTGGCGAGCGCAGGTACGCCTTTCATCTGCAGCACTCTCGCCTCGGGTGGCAGAGGAGCTGATATACGCACTTCTCCAGTGGTATCTCCGTGCAGAACCCAGATCGTGCCGGGCCCGCCCCTGGCGGGAATCTGGTCCGCGATCTGCTGAGGAGGGCGGCCGAGTACGTGTTCCCATTCCTTTCGCAGCACATCAGGATCCTTGCTGAGCGTACGCGGCCTCTGCAGAGCCGGCCCTCCGGTTGCACCCCAGGGCGCCCCGGAGCCGCAACCTCGCGCTTTCTTCGGTGGAGGGCACACGCTGGGGAGTGATGAGGTCGAGAGTACATACGTCCCCGATCCTGACGCGGAGGTTGCACGTACGTCCCCTTGTTATGAGCGCTATCGGCGTGCATATACCGATGCTGATGACGTCGTTCTTATTCTCCCCGTTCTCCCAGAGTCCGAAGAGGAGACAGCGATCCGGCACCTCACTTTCTGGCAGGACGGCTTCAGCGTCGAGGACGGCGAGCTCATGCGCTATGACGACCCGGCGAACGAGCAGATCCTCGCCGAGATCAACTCCGGGTGCGCGTCCATTCCTCCCCCCTCCGTCCTGCTGCTTCTGCTCCGTCCAGATCCGAAGCTCAATCTGACTCTCCACTGCTCCTTTGCGTGTACAGTCGTGCGCCCCCGCACATCCTGAACGTCACCCCCGGGCAGCCGGTCGAGCTGCGCGTCGTGAAGCGCCTCGCAGAGCGGTACGTCCCGTCGCCGAGCGCGCGCCAGGCCAAGGCGTTCTCCGGGCAGGGCAACCGCCTGGGCTCCCCGGCCCCCACTGCATCGTCTCTCCCAGCCACTGGCGCTTCGGAGCCCGCCCCCATCCCTGGCTCGTTCCCCACCGGGAGTGCCAGTGCCAGTGTTAGCGGGAGCGGCGCTTCCGCGGGCGCGCAGAGAGCCACACAGGAGTTCGGGACGCGGTTCGAGGTGGACCAGACGAAGCCGACGACGAGCGTGCAGATCCGCCTGGCCGACGGGACGCGGATGGTCGCGCGGATGAACCTGATGCACACCGTCGGGGACATCCGCAACTTCATCAACGCGTGCGTTTTTCTTTCTTTCTTTGTGTCCTCCTTCTCGCTTTGACTGCGTCTTCGCATTTCGTATCCGCATTCCTCTTCGCGGTGCTGTCTTCGGTGTGGGCTGACGGACTTGGTGCATGCAGCTCGCGGCCGGAGAACAACGCGCGTGCGTATGTGATTATGACGACGTTCCCGAACAGGGAGCTGCAGGATGACAAGTTGACGATCGAGGCTGCGGGCCTTGCGAATGCGGTGGTGGTGCAGAGATGGGCGTGATTGCGGCACGATTGGCTGATTGCATATCGTCTCTTTCCGAGCCGAGCCTGCTCTCTGGCAGTGGTATCTTGGATGCACAATTGGGATGGTGGAGATAATTCGGGTCGTATATCGTTAGAAGTCGAAGCCACAACACGTACACTCGAGCAAAGCGTACAGTATATGTGCAGTGTAACACTTACCTCAAATTCAAGACGCAGACACTTCCAGAACATATCAATGTCTGGTTGGCTGACTTGTGATGGACTGAACGCCACCGACGATTTTTTGTGGCAGACGAGCGCGTGGTCGGCGACGGGGCTGGCCAATTCGAGCTACTTAGTCGCCCGCCAGCCAATCGCCGTCGTTCCTCGTAATTTCTTCCGGCTTTTAGGTTTTCGCCATGGCTCGAAGTCGTTGGTGACGACGACGATAACGGCAGCGACATCATCGACCGCGACGACCACGACGACGGCAACGCCATGCCTTTGCGACACTCTTTCCGCCGTCTCTGACTTCCGCCCGCTCTACGCCCTCCAGCCGCGTCCCGTGTACTACATTGACCGCCGGATTTCGCACGCGAAGACGTAAAAACGCGTGCTCAGCGCGTTTTCCCCAGTAAGTCGCGCGGATTTCCTCGGGTTTTTGTTGCCTTGCGTGGACACTCCACGCCACGCCGCGTCCTCGAGAGATTGAGATTTTGCTGAATGATAATCGAAGCAGGCTAAAGGAGCGCACGTCGCACTCTCGACAGCACCATCTCGTCTCGCGCCATGGCGGGCCCCTCCATCATCGTGCCGCCCGCGATGCCCCAGCGACCTCTCCTGCCGCGCCAGCCGCACGCGAACGCCGCAAGTAAATCGCGTCAAGGTGCGGGCACAATCGTGCCGAAGGGACGAAACACGAACGGGAACGCGAACGCGAAAACGACGCCGCCGGGAGGGGGGATTCAGAGGAAGGAGCGCGCTGCGACCCGGCGCGTCTGCTCGGTCGACTCCTGTCCGAACGTCCTCGATCTTGGGTGGCCGTGGAAGCGATGCAGACAGTGTTCGAAGGCGTCGAAGGCGAGGGAGGTGCGCAAGGCGGCGATTCCCTGTGTGAGCGTGGTGAGTGCCGCCCTTTGTTCTTTGTACCGCGTATACTGCACATTCGATTTCCTCCCGTTGTCTTGGATTCTTATCATGATGCTGCCCTTTGTTCATCGTGATGTTCTTGTGTCGTCGCGCGAGGTTTATGGTCTTGATTGCGTCGTACGCGCTGTACTTCACGAATTCTCTCTGAGCCCATGCGGCGGAACCGCCCAAACTGACCTTTGGGGCTTCGTCGCACTCGCGTAGCGGCTGGTTTGCAGGGACTTGCGATGATCGCATAAGATCCTGCAGCCCGTTATGAATGGGCTCGAAGCAATGTGCAGTGTATGCAGTATAGTTTTCGTGCGGTCTCTGCTCAAAGCTGATTCCGTCGCGTCTCCTTATCCTGGTTGACATGCGCACATCCCCGTTCTTTAAAGGAAGTGGCATGTGTCTCGTGTTACGTTGTCTCTGAAGTGGTGCCCTCCGACGAGCTCAAGGCTGGCCAACCATACCTCTGTGGACGGTGCCGCGAGCGCAACACCGCGTTCCCGACCGCGGTTATGCAGCCCCCGACTGTCATCCCAAAGCAGACCCCAGCACCCCCGCGTAATATCGTGATGCACGACGCGTCGGCCCCCCCCACGCGCGATGCAAGCAGCCTCGGACACGGCCCGCCTCCCGCTCCCCAAGCGGTCCACTCAAACGTGAGCATCCATGTCCCTATGCCTCCGCCTCCGCCTCCATCACGGGGCCATTTTGTACCCATGCCGGTCGCTTTGGACACGAACACTGGATCGGGGACGAGCATCCTCGACCAGATTAGACGGTTTGTGCACCCGGACCACCGCCACATCCTCGGACCGCCCCACGTCCTCGTTCCTCACCCTCCTTCCCAGATTTCCCCACCGCCTACGTCCGCGTCTGGACCTGTAGTCGCATCCAACCCCCCTACCAGTGCTACCACACCCCAGGAGCCTGTAGTGAAGCGCGTCCGCTTGATTATGCCGCACTACAGTCGGACAGGGACCATCCTTGCGGTCCTACCTGAAGACCTGGGGATGGAACGCTCGTCCCTGCCTGCGAAGGTGTTGCATCCTCCACCAGCCCCGGAGAGCGCTGCAAACCCGGAGAACGTCCCTGGGTCTGGCTTCGTGTCTCTTGCGCAGATCGAGCTGCGCCCTTCGGAGACGCCCAGGAAAGTGAGCGTGACGCACACGGAGGACGGTTCGGTGAGTAACCACCGTGTAAACTTAGGCGGGATCGTCGCGTTCTGACACTCAGCTGCAAGATCAAACTCAAAATACCTCCCAAGCACACTCCACCTCCAATCGCGCCGGCCCCGATACCAACACCGTCGGTACGTACAGTAGTACTGCTTTGTTTTAGTCCGCGGAGCCTGTTTCACATATCGCGGACCCAGGACACATTGCCCAATGCACAGAGACCGAGTGAGGCCATCGCCGCGCCGTCGCCATCATCTGCCAAGAAGCGCAAACGCCCGCTGAAGCCTGCCAGTCGCATATGCGAGTCGCCGGGGTGCGAGAACGTGATCCCACCGCGGTTCAAAGGCTCGCGTTGCGTCCAGTGCGGGTTTGCGCGGTGGAGCACACTCTTCCGGGAGCGATTCGACGGGATACGCGCGGAGCTGGTCCAAGCGGGTATTGCCGGGCCGGCACCCGACGTGAAGCAGGAAGCGAAGACACCGATGGTTAAGGAGCAGCAGTCCGCAGCGGAGGAGAGGGTGTCGTCGATAGATGGCGGGGAGGCTGCTCCTTCCCATGCGACTGCTCCGAGTCCCGGGCTCACGCAGTCCACGTCTACGGTAAAAGATGGGCGGGGAGCTTCGCAACGCACCTTTACTATCCCGCCATCTGGGCTACCTCCTCCTGTCGTATTCAGGAAGCCGTCGATCAAGTCCGTCAAGCTCATCGTCTCCCCTCGACATACGGAACCCGTGAACACAACCCCCCTCGATGCTAGCGCCAGCTCTTCTCGTACCGAGACTCCGCCGTCGGAAGCTGTCGACGTCCCGAGACCGAAGATCAAGTCCATCAAGCTCCGTATATCCATTCCCCCCGACTCGCATACCACAGCACCTGATATTACAGCCGCCGATACCAACGATACGCTTCAACCCTTGACATCCCCGCTCACAGATTTAGATACCGTTGAGGATGAGGAAGAGTATCCTATGGACGTTGACCACGACCGGGAGACATCGGATGGGGAGACCACGGACTCTGAAGCCTCCATCCCGTTGGCTCGCCGCTATGGAGCGAGGAGAACCGAAAATATCAATATCGCTCAACTCGCTGCGCCAACCGCAGCTGAAGCCGAAGCCGCGACTGAACATCTGATGGCCATGGACTACGACGAGGAAGACCAAGACCACACCGGAGATACAACCGAGTCGGAAGCATCCGTCCCGCTAGCCGACTGGTCTCCGTCCCATGTTCCCTCCACCACGCCTCGGAGCATGTCGCTACCCCCCATTCGCCGCGTCCGCCTCATCTTGGGCCCGAACCCTGCCCGGACACCGTCATCGTCTCGCGAGTCGTCCCCAGATCTCGCGCTTTCTTTGGCTCGGCCGTTCAGCGTGCGCCGGCGCTGGGAGGCGCTGGGGTGGGACACGGACGAGTCCGACCTTACGCCGCTAGAAGGCTCCTCGGACGAGGACGAGGGCGAGTCCGAGATCGACCTCCCCGAGAGCAGCGACGAGGACGAAGGCGAAGTAGGAGACGGCACGGGGACGAGGCTGTCGATCATCATCCCGCGCCGGGTGGAGAAACCACCGGAGAAGCATCGCTGGCAGTGCGCGACGGTGCGCTGCGCGAACATCCTCGCCCAGGGCTCGTACTTCAAGAACTGCGACGCCTGTCGGAAGAGGGCGCAGCTGCTCAGGAAACAGGAGAGAAGGCGGGACCGGCTCGAGGGCGCGGCCCCCGGCACGTACGACGACATGGAGGTAAGCGACCTCCGCCACCGCAATCGTCACTTTCTTTGGTGCCCGGTTCTCCTTTGTAATACTCGTGCTTACTACTGGCCGACCGCATGTGGCGCGAACAGTACCATATCCCGCCCGACGGCGACCTGACGGGATACCGCCAGTGCAGCCGGAGGCGCTGCAGCCGCCTGATCCCACCCGAGTCGCAGTACCGTTTCCGGACGTGCGGACCATGTCGCGCCCGCAGCCGTCGGAATTGGTGGAGGACGAAGGGGCTCGAGCCGCCGGACAGCGACCCATCCCTGCGCAAAAGCGCCAAGGCGAGCATCATGGAGCGTGCGATCGCGAACGCGGTGCGGACGGCTGCGAAGGACTCGGTAGACGGTTCTGCTACGGGCAAGCGGAAGCGGAACGCGGTGGACGACGCGCAGAAGGTGGACGCTGGTGGCGAGAAGTTGATGGAGATGGTATGTACATGCATACGCGCTCTTCCGTGCTGTTCGCTGAGGAGTCTCATCTCGCGCGTCGCGCGCAGCCTCCGTACCAGCACTTCGCCGCGCTCTTGGAGTCCATGCGCGCGCGTTTCTCCCAGTTCAAGGACGTGCAGGCACGCTATGTCCAGCTGAAGGCGCTCACGGGCGCGGACAGCAAGCCCATGGTGTTCAACTTCGACGGCGAATACTCCGTCGTCGCGGACCCGTCCGGGGGCTCCGTTGACTCTGTCGTCAACACGGTCATCCGCAACGTCCAGGCTGCGCTTGAGTTGAGTTTCCAGTGCGTTGTTTCTCCTCCGTCTCCTATTCTACGACCACGTTATTTACGTGCATCTTCGTTTCGCTCTTGTGAACCAGACCCGCGGGCGTACATTCGGGCCCCGAAGAATCTGTGATCGCTTCTCTTAGCGGCGAGTACGTCGCCAAGATCCCCCAGCTCTCCAAGGCAGATTTCGTCACAGCCACCACTGGGTCCGATGCAGCAGCCCCGTCGGCAGCATCTAGTACAACTCAGACTGAGCTGGCCACGAGTGTGAGTGCGCCATTGGAGGTGACAATGGCTGGCGAGCTGCACATATGCGTCGCGTGGGACCGTCGACATAAGTTCTTCCCCGGGCAGCGCGTTATGCTTCGCTTCCGACTCGTCGGGTGAACATCCTGTTTGTATATCCCTCCTCCCTCCCGTCTTTAGGACATTTACCAACTGAACGCCACATCACTGCTGGCGGTCACATACTCGCAGTTAGGCGAGATCAGAATGCATTGTTGCTTTATTCGTGTAGTCTTCTTGTGCAGTCGAGAAGCTTAATTTTAATTCTGCTTTTTTACAGCTTAGGCAGGTAGTCGCACTATAATGTACACGTATACCTTGTGCTAGATACGGTTTCTTAATGGACCCGAAGTGTACATACCAGTGTCGCACCATTCGTGATCCGTCCTGTACAATCACGCCACAGCTGAGCATCGCTGGTGGAACATTGTAGTTGGTAAGGTAGGAAAAATTGGAAAGGTGACTGATACAAACAAGTTACGTTACACGAGAACACTATCGATGCGACAGGTGTCTAACCGTCCGCGCAGGGGCCCTACGACCGGCGCCCAGGTCGTGACTTGCTTCTTGAGACCGCACGGGTTTGCTTGCGCATCCGGGGTGCTGTTGCGGGGGGACGAGTTGTCTGAGCTAGCGCACCAGTCGTCTTCGCCTTGGGCGTCGCCCTGCGCCGCCGTTTGGGCGCGGGTTCTGGATCTGTACCTCCCGACGCAAATTGAGGTTCGGGCTCGGGTTCAGGCTCGGGTTCAGGGCGTGGATCGGACGTTGGGACCGGAAGGACGGGAGTGCGGTCGTCGTCGGGCCACCCTTTGTGACGGAGCAAGGTGGCGATGAAATCGAGTGCGAAATCATGGTCCTCGACTCTGTGCGCGAGCTCGCGGTCCTCCGCCGTGGGGGTGGTGTCTGGAGGCTTGTACGCCTTCCGCGCCGCCAACGCCGCGACAAGCTCCGGGTCGTCCGAGAAGCTGGGAAGGACCACAAGGGTTTTAGGACGCGCAGCGGCTGCTGCTTGGGGACCTGTCTTGGCCGCGTCTGGCGACGATGCGGCGGAGCTGGAGGACCAGGAGGGAGAACGGGACTGCTCGAGTTCGTGCGCCATCACCTTGTAGTGTGCGGTGAAGCCCTTGATGAGCCCGCTGAGAAGCTTGTCCATGGGGCTGTTGAAGAGCAAGGGGCCTGGGGGCAACAACATCGTCAGGCGACCTTCATCCTGTATCATGGCCGTCTTCATCCCGCCCAAGTACATATCAGGCATCCCGGAAGCCAGGAAATAGCTGTTGATCCAGGAGGTGGGGCTAGGGCAGTTGGAGCGGAGGTAGCGGACCGAGAAGTAGACGAGGGCATGGAAGAACGACTCGAGCTCATCGGGTACGGTCACCGGCCGGAACGGGTCAGAGAGCAGGTTCACGGACATAAACTGGTGCGTTCCCTGGACGGCGATGATTCATCGTGAGAAGGAAAGACATCGAGATAAGGCAGTCTGGATTTGACATACGACACGATGCGCCTGCAGCGATCTTCCGGTGTCTATAGGCTTTGCAAGTTCCCAATCCGCGAGGATGCCAGTCCAGACCATGGATCGACTCTTGCCGTCTTCGTCAGGTCGGACTTTGGGGTATATCAGCATGTTACCGCCGCTGATGTCGCGATGAAGAAGGCGACTTTTGTTGTGTGTTGCAGCCTGATGGTGGGCTACAGGCCGCCGAAAAGGAGAGGTGAGAGGAGAACCTCCCATAGAAAACAAAACACAACACACCGTGAAGACAGTCTAGAGCAAGTGACGCTAATTGTTTTCCGTTACGGAATCCAGTGAGTGGCAAGGCGACCTCCTCGACCACTATCCGATAGTGAGTATGCCGTCTCAGGGGACTGGGCTGTCTTATGATCGCAGGCGAGGCTTGCTTCATCGCGTCGGGAGAGGATGACCCTGCTCCGCTAGTCGTCTCATCCCTTTTCCGCTTCCTAGTCCGAGGAGATGTCCATCGTTCGGAAGCATTGCGGGGAATTACCCCATGGGTGATACTCCACCACTCGTCGGTGATAGTCATCTGTTCCTGAACGTCGCCGTGGCAGAGGAGAGTCGGAACGTTTGCGACGCCAGCCAAGTTGAGCTTGCCCAGGATGTCACCCTCTCTGTCAGTAGCCAAGTCGCATGCGCGCCACGCGTCCTTCAACCACACGAAACGTTGAGTCTTGCAGTCCAACGCGACGTAGCCGCGCGTTCCTCGACCAATGACGCCGGAGGGGAGGTGCAGAGGCTTCCCGACAAGAAAGTCGCGCGTGTCGTCACAGTCCCGGACTCGAAGTTGATAACGTGGCCAGCCGGCGGACAGGGAATCTCGGAACGACGAGCGAACGTAGCGAAAGACGAACGTATCGCCGATCTCGTCTTCTTCGATTCGACGTTCCGTATGATCAACGTCGCGGGGATCGTCCAAAGCGGTGGCGTCCATACGCAGAAAATCGGAGTCGCGTGGCCGGAGGCGAGTGGCGGTGGGGTCGAATCCGAGCGAAATGTCGTCGAGGAGAGAAAGGCGCCGCAAACAGTCGCACAGCAAGATAGACTGTTCGACGTAGTCCACTGAGGGAGTCACGATGACTCCAGCACGGTCCCAGCGGAGAAGCCGAAAGCGTCTCCCGATGATCAGGACCATGAATAGAAAGACGCGGTGTTGGGCCGCAAAGAGGAGCTCTGCAATGGCGTAGATATGCTCGCACAATGTCTCGCGTTCAAGTTCTCGCCCTGTCTCCGTACAATCCTCGCCGAACCCGAACTTGAACTTCCTTGGTTCGAACGGATCAACGCCGGCGACGTAGCGGGTGAATTGAAATGACACCTTCTGGTCGGCCCAATGGGGGTGTCCACGTTTTGGGATGTCCGTCGAGCGGTAAATCCCCGCCTGGATCTTGTGTTTCGCTTCCCGGTTCGTCGAAAGGGCGTCGAATAGCGTGGTGGCGAGAGTCGATTCTGGGGTGAGATGATGCGTCCTCACTGCTGTAATCTACGAAACACATCAGTCCAAGCAGCAGGTTACAACGGGTGAAAAGCCTACGAAGTGTTGGGAGATACTGTCTTCGGTAAAATCGTTGGCGCATTTCAATTGTGAAAAAGGTATGGGCGAAGCGCGTTTAGGTCGGAAGTTGATATACGGGGGTGAAAGAAATGCACGGAAGAAGCCGTCGTAGTCCAGCTGAACCACTGATTTGGCCATGATGGGGAGAGGTAAGGCGATTGAGCACAGGTAGATCAAAGTAGATGTGCGGCAGTGCGATATGAGGCACAGACGGACGATGGGCGACCTGAGGAGGGTGAAGGTGGCGACAAGGGAAGACAAGGAGGAACAAGAACAAGTGCTATAGACGCTCGTACTAGACGCATTGTTTTGGTGGTGGTTCGATTGAGCGCTCGCGACTGAGAAACCAACTTGCAATGCGCATGATCATCGCGGCGTCCCAATCACCCTTTCAAGTTGTTGGTGAAGGGGGCAGTTTCTCTTATGAATGTCGTTTAGGTGCGACAGTGTACGGATAAAAGTGACGATATCCGGAAGCCTGAAGATCTATACCACGAGTATACCGTGATGTGTTCGCTCTGTTTATACAGGTGGCAGACATCGGTGTTGGAGTGATGCGGCTGAGAAGAAAAGTAATACACTGAGATAGGAAATAAGTTACGCAACAACAATGTCTAGGTCGGTGCAATGATTGTGTACAACTCTCCACGGTCGGGGGCGCGTACCCTATGATTTGCGCCCCGGCCGTGTCTTGCTTGAGGTTGCCCGAGTCTGGCTGCGCGTCTGTCGTGCTGTCGTGGGGCCAGTCTGGGCAAGCGCAACGACGGTCTTCTCCTTCGGTGCCGCCTTGCGCCGCCGCTTCGGTGCAGGTGCAGGTGCCGCATCTGCCCTTGCAGGTTCGGGCTCGGGCTCGGGCTCGGAGTGTGGGTTCGATGCGGGAGCGGGACGGGGGGAAAGGCGGTCGTCATCGGACCATCCCTTGTCACAGAGCACCTCGGCGATGAAATCGAGCGTGAAGTCGTGGTTCTCGACTCTGTGCGCAAGCTCTCGTTCCTCCGGAGTGGGGGTGGTGTCTGGGGGCTTGCGCTGCTTCCACTCTGCCATGATCTCCGCGTAGTCCGAGTCGTCTGAGAAACTGGGGGTGGGGACGTAGGGTTTGGTCTTCTTGGCGGCGGCGGCTCCTTCTGGATTCGTCTTTTCGACTCCCGTGGACGACGCAGAGGTGGCAGAGGCAGAGGCGGCGGCGGCGGAGGTCGAGGAGGAGGAGGAGGCCGAGGCCGAGCCGGGGAAAGGGGGACGATTGCCAGCCTAGACTCGTGTGCCGTCACCTTGTAGTGGGCCGTGAAGCTCTTCATTAGTGTGCCAAGGAGCTTATCCATGGGACTGCTAAAAAGCAGTGGTCCGGGAGGCACCAGCGTCGTGAGTCGCCCTTCATGTCGTATTAAGGCCGTCTTCATACCGCCCGTGTACATGTTAGGCATGCCGTTTGCCAGAAAGTAAGTGTTTATCCAGGCATCGGGGATGGGGCAGTTGGACCGCAAGTAGAAGACCGAATAGTATACGAGCACGTGGAAGAACGATTCGAGCTCGTCGGGGATCGCCACCGCCTGAAACGGGTTACCGAGCAGGTTTACGGACATGAACTGGTGGGTGCCCTGGACGACGAGGATCCGTCAAAGGAGGTTGAAGAAGGGATATGTTTTTACGTACTACCCGATTCGCTTGCATTGGTCTTGGGGTATCTACGGGCTTGGCGAGCTCCCAATCCGTAAGGATGCCGGTCCAACACATAGATTGGCCTTTTCCACCTTCATCGGGCCGAACTTTTGGGTAAATCAACATGTTCGCGCTGCTGATGTCGCGATGAAGAATAGAAGTCTTGGGGTGGGTTGCGGCCTGATGGTGGGCTACGGCACAGACGCGGGTAAGAAGGGAAGAAGAACAGTGAGAAAAAGGGGACACACCACGGAGGCAGTCCAAAGCGACGGATGCCAACTGTTTCCCGCAACGGAACTTCGCAAGCGGCATGGCGACCTCCTCGACCGCTATCCGGTAGTGGGTATGTCGCCGCAAAGGACAGGGCTGTCTCGCCGTCGCAGTAGGGGCTTGTACTGTGGGATTGGGCAACGAACCCTCTGCACTAGTCCTCTCGTCTCTCTTCCGCTTCTGACCACCAGGAGACGCCGTCTCCGCAGAGGAACAACTAGGTCTCGCGTCATGTGTGATATCCCACCACTTGTTCGTCACAGTGATCTGCTCCTGAATGTCACCATGGCATACGAGAGTCGGAACATTCGCGACGCCGGCCAAGTTCAGCCTCTCCAAGATGTCGCCCTCCTTCTCGATAACCAAATCAGACGCGCGCCATGCATCCTTGAGCCACACGAACCGTTGCGTCTTGCAGTCCAGGGCCACGTATCCGCGAGTTCCTCGGCCGATGGCGCCAGATGGGAGATGCAGAGGCTTGCCGACAAGGAATTCGCGAGTATTATCGCGATCCGGGACTCGAAGCCGATAACGCGGCCAGTCGGCGGATAGAGAGTCCCGGAACGAAGAGCGGACGTAGCGAAAGACGAACGCTTCACCGATCTCGTCTTCCTCGAGTCGTCGTTCAGTGTGGTCGACGTCACAGGGATCGTCCAGCGCAGCGGCGTCCATGCGTTTGAAGTCAGCGTCGCGTGGCCGAAGGCGGGTAGCGGTCGGGTCGATTCCGAGTGAGAGGTCGTCAAGGAGAGATAAACGGCGCAAGCAGTCGCACAACAAAGCCGACTGCTCAACGTAGTCGATAGAGGGAGTCACAATAACACCAGAACGATCCCAGCGAAGAAGGCGAAACCGTCTGCCGATGATCAGGACCATGAAGAGAGAGATGCGTTGTTGGGAGGCAAAGAGGAGCTCTGCAGCGGCGAATACATGGTTGCGCAGCTTCTTGCGTTCGCGCCCCGCATCAGTGTAGTCCTCGTCGAGTTCGTTGTCTTCGAACGGATCAGCGCCAGCGACATAGCGGCTGAATTGGAACGAAACCTTCTGGTCAGCCCAAACAGGATGACCGCGTTTTGGTACATCCGAGCAGCGGTAGGTCGCGACGTGAATCCTATGCTTTTCGAGGCCTTCGCGGCCAGTCGATAAGTCGTTAAATGGTACGGTGCTGAGCGTCGATCCCGGGGTTAGATGATGGGTTCTAACCGCTGTGATCTACAAGACATGTCAGCTCATCCAACGGGCCACTACGGACGAGAGGCCTACGAAGCGTTGGGTTATGCTATCTTCCGTAAAATCATTTGCGCATCTTAGTGTTTCGAATGGTATGGTCAAAGTACGTCTAGTTCGGAAGTTGATGTGCGGAGGGGAGAGAAACACGCGGAGGAAGCGGTTGTGGTCCAACCGAACCACTGAATTTGCCATGGCGAGAAGAGTGAGGGTATTTACTATGAGATTAGGGTTGTGGGGTGTTGATCGCAGGTCGAGGCCGAAGAGGCCGAAGAGTTCGAGTGGCGATCGCGAGAGACAAGGACTTGGAGGAACAAGAACAAGTCGCACAGACGCCCAGAAACGCATTGTTACCTGGTGGCTGGCGTGTTAAGCGCTCGATGGTCCTGCCTGCAGTATGCACTCTCAAGCTTAATGTTAACGGTCCCATTTCCCTGAAAATTTTTACTGGACTTCTCCGTGTGATACAAGCATTCAGTATCCAAGTACTCCATGGTACATAGACGAAGTGGCACTGCTAACTTCACGAGCGAAGTCATCATGGTCATACAAGGGCATAAGTATTACAATCGAAATAAGCATATCGATAGGATAGCACAACCAAGAAAATAAACATAGGTGAGAGAGGTTTGTGAATCTGGGGGGACGAGTACAACGGTGGAGTCTGTACCAGATATTCCAGATGGCCGTAGTGCTACTACTACTACGTATACTACTACTACTCGGAAGCGACGGCCGGCAACATCTTGGACTTCCGAGCATCTGGGATGCTCGCTAGAAGTACGAAGTGCCAGTCATAGTCCGAAGGGACGCGATCTCCCACCCTGTCGGCAATATTCCATGTTCCATCTTCAAGGGCAGACCGGAACTGCGCCTTAATGAAGTTGTGGCTCGCTATGCGCATCGCGTCCTTCCAGTCGTCCTTAGTCGGGGGCGGAGGCAGCCTAGTGCCTCTTGGCACACAGCCTTGCTCGTTATCGACTGCGCCCCTAGTACAAGTGGCCCTGGGGCGTTCATCTCCCGCATGCGAACTTGAAGGGCCCTGGGGTGGAGGAGTCTCGTAGCGACGTTTGCATTGGGGGTGAGCCGGGTTGTCCTTCGGCAGGCTCTTGAGCCACTCGTTCCAGGCGAGGACTTTGTACCGGGCGCGTAGACAAGGAATCATGGCAGCGACAAGAATGTTTAAAGCCTCACTTCCAAACGTGATGGGCAGGTCACCCATGTACATGGGGTGGATGAAGACGATGTCCGGGTCGGAAGGCTCTCCGTACTTGACTAGGTACAGCTTCTGAGAACCGCAAGTGACCTTCTTGTTGTGAACAGCGAAGCAGTCGAAACAGGCTTCCAGGAAATGGGCGGCGTCGTCGTCGGTGAGGAGACTCGACTTCAGATATCTGACGGCATAGTAGACGAGGATGTGGAAGAACGACTCCAGTTCGTCCTCAATCATCACCCGTTGAAGGGGATTCATGAGTAAGTTTGCCGACATGAACTGCCACCGTCCCTGATGGAGTGAGAGTCAGAAATTTGTTTGATGCTGTATGGAAGGAGAACATACTGTGCGCACTGGTTGACGAGCTCGTTGCTCGTCGCCGAACTTGGGAATGGGCTTCGAGATCTCCCAATCTGTGAGAATTCCGCCCCAAACGAGAGAACGTTTGCCTTTCTTCGAACCCTTGATTTTGATTTTGGGATAGATGAGGATGTTCTTGTCGCTGACGTCTCGATGGAGGAGAACACCCAAGCTCCTGCTGGTAGCCGCACCATGGTGGGCTTCGACAATGAAAGAAAGAAATAAGTATAGAACGGGGGCTGATCGCGGGCATGGCAGTGGGACTTACCACCGATGCAGTCCAGCAAGATAGTTGCCAGCTGACGTCCGTTCATGATCTCCTTCAGTGGCATTCCGACCTCGGCCACAGCCATCCGGTAGTGAGTATGGCGCCTGATATGGCAGTCGTGGGCGTAAACGGCTGGGTCCGTTGAGGTCTTGCCTGGCGCGGGCTCTGCTGGCTCTACCAACGCTGAGGGTTGAGCGTTCGCAGTCGCGGATGTGTCGTCTGGACTCTCCGACCCCCGGCAAGCGCGACGTGGACCACGTCGAAGAGAATATTCGGCAGGACGGGCGATGCCCTCGTCTTCAAGAGGACGTTTCCGCTTGCGGCTGTCGTCCTTGGCTTGATCGGCGGAAGAGGGCTCGCCTGGGGTAGAAGTCGGAGCAGCGGATGTTGCGGTGTTGTTGCCATTCCTGCGCTTCCACCAGTCGGCGGTGAGTGTCATCTGGCCGCCGACGTCCCCGTGACACACGAGGGTGGGAACACTAGAGATCTTGGCCCGGTTGAGGCGTGCAAGGATGTCGCCCTCCCTCTCGATGCCCTCGAACGACACGCGCCACGCGTCCTTGAGCCACACGAAGCAGCCGCCCTCGCAGTGCCACGCCACCCAACCGCGAGTCCCGCGCCCCACCATCCCGCGCGCGACGGCCGCCGGCTTCCCAACGAGAAAAGTGTTCAGCGTGTCGCCCATAGAGATGTGGAGCTTGTATCGCGGCAGCGCACGGTCCTGGATCGACGCCGCGAACATCTCCCGGACATATCGGTAGCAGAACTCGCCGACAAGCTGGTGTTCCTTGAGGACGCGGGGCGTGTGGTCGACGTCGGTTCTGAGTGGTTTCGCGATGGTGTCGAGCTCGTCGAAGGCGTCGCCCTTCAGACGGATCGCAGTGGGGTCGAGTCCGAGGGCCTCGTCGTCCAGGTGGGAGATGCGCCACAGGAACTCGCAGAGATCGTCGGGATTCTCGTAATAGTCGATGGATGGGGTGACGACGGTGCCCGCGCGGTCCCACCGCATGAGGCGGTATCGACGGCCGATGACGAGGAGCATAAGGAGGAATATACGGTGTTGTAGCTCGTGCCCGAGCTCGGAGTATGTGGTAAGCTGACCCCGAACGTCCTTGCGCGAGTCCGCCTGCGACTCGAACCCTTCGTCCTCCGCCTTGTCGTCCAACGGGTCGTAGATGTTGCCCTGCTTTCGGTTCTTGAACTCGACCGGAACGAGGTCGAATGGCCAGCCAGGTTGGCCGTTTGTCGGGGCGTCATCCGGGTGGAAAAACCCTGCGTCGACCTTCTGCTGCGTCTTGTCCACTCCCTTGGGATCCGGCGTGCGCTCCGAGGTGGTCAGAACTAGCTTCGGACAGAGCCTCTGCGAGGTGACGGCCTGATCATGGTACCGCATGAGCTCATGGAATGTGGTGCAGGTTCATTGGAATAAACGTACGAAATGTGCAAACACCTCGGCTTCCACCCACTTGTCGGCATCCACGAGGTTTTCGAAGGGATTCTTCCTCCGCGTTCTTCGCTTCGGGGCTGTCGACGGATACGGGAGGAACGCGTCTAGGAACTCAACCACTGAGTCCGCCTTCACGAAGTGCCCGTCCATGTCGTGTGTAACCCGGATGCGATACTGAGGGAGGTCCAGGCCAGCCAGAGATGAGCTGATGCTGTCGACTTTGTGTGGAGCGCATGGAGTCGTTTCGCAGCCGTTGGGGGGGACATTGCTGCTTGATGGTTGGTGGTGTCAGGACAAGTTGAATGACTTGATTCTCAAATGTGACGCCGAGAGAGGTGGTGGCTAGGGCCGGACGAACACATGCTGTGCAATCTAGGAGAACAATAGACGATCTGCTACTCTCTCTTGTGGCACCGGAGCTCGGAGCCATAATCCATACCTTACGGCCCGCACTGACACTCCGACCAATTATCCTCCAAACTTGTTTACTTAGTGCAACGATGCTTCAACGACGTCATGTTGGACCCCTTCCGTCGGAAGCTAGGTGGTTATGAGTAAACACAAAATCTGGCCCTGCATGTACCACTCACCGGGAGTAGATTGTCTCCCAATGGCGCTGCGAGAAATGAGCATATGCAATGGGATTGAACATCTGTCTGATTCTGCCATGAACATGATGCGCACAGTGCAATAGGAAGCAGACCCTGGTTCTCTGTCCTGCACAGAAAACGCCCAGTTGTGGAATCATGTGACAAGCCAGGCATGCAATCGAGCAGGAAGAAAGTGGCCAAACATGACTCTACATAAGTTATCGCACCGATGACGTCGTGCGTCCAGCATGAGCAGTCTGACTTTTGAGGTGGCGCGACAGTCATCTTCTAAGTTCTCCGTACCGTAGGCGCTCCCTGGTGTTGTCGCACTCTATAAAAAAGCTCGAAGAGGGTGGTGAGAACGAAATCAAGACAGAGAGGGCAGTAGGGCATAGCAAGGAAGGCAACTTGCGTGGCCATGAGATAGACTATCGGGCATTCTAACGTGGCCTTGGCAATACCTCCATTTCTCTCCGGAAAGATCGTCATTGCGCTTATCACGCTCATAAAAGACCAGAAAGAATGCGGCCAGTTGGTGCATAGGGAGGGAACAGGGGGGCAAGCATTCTCAAAGTATTGACCGTGTGCGCACCTCCGGGTTGAAGCTGAAGTCCGTGCCATTCTTCAGTCTCGTTGTTTGCAATATATCATTGTACCTGGATCGTTCCAGCAGGTAGGTAACAGCGTTGTCGTTAAGTACCCTGTGGCGGACATGAGGAGGCAAGAAATGGATGGATGAGGGAAACCGGCGACCGTCGCAGACTCGCAGTACCGCCTTCGCTACTAAGCGCTTCGGCAAGAACGACACCACTTAGACGCTCATTGTTGTAGCGGCACGACAACGAGGCCGGTTGCATCAACTAAAGCTCGGCTTGCGACTGTAGGAGTCAATTTACTCTTCTTATAAGACTGGAAACACAAGTAGTAGGCAAGTAACATCACGATGGACCAAATTATTCAGGAATGCAAAAACAAACGAGAACGATGAAAGTAAGTACAACATCGGCGACAAAACAACGACCGAAAAAGAGCCATCCAATAAATTAATATAATATTAGTGCTGCTTCTGCTTTGCATATCCCGTAACGTAAGGAGGGATGAATGGCTGCTTCCTCTCTGGCGTCTTCGGTGGGCGGGCAGCGGTCAAGAGAGGCATGGACACCGCGAACGCCGGCCCGTCCACCTTCTGCCTCTTGTTGCTCGCAAGCGTCGCGGGAAGCGTCGGGCCCCCAGCCAGGACAGGCGGACGGAAGTCCTTGTCGACGCGGTCGCCCACCTTGTCGTTCCGCCGCCACGGCTTGCACCCCTCCGGCGTCGCTGCGATGGTCGTCTGCAGGAGCTTGACCATGGCCTTGTGCTTGAGGACCTTCTTGTGGAGCGCCCACTCCTCGTTCGATGGCTGGACGATGGTGCGGCCGAACTTGATCAGGGAGCGGCCGTCCCCGTCCTCGTCCTCAGAGTCGGAGTCGAACTCGGCGAAGTCCTGGTCGGGGCGGAGTTGGCGCATGGGCTCGGAGGAGTCGCCCAACTGCGAATCGTCTGGGAGCTGAGCGAGGGTGGTAGTCTCCGGTGCGGGCTGCAGCTTCAGCCTCCTGCGCTCGTGCTGGTATTGCGTGACGATGTGGTTGGCTCTGAACCACCGAAGGAAGTTGGTGAGCAAGTGGTCCATTGGGCTGTCAAACTCCACGAAGGTGCTGTCGGTAGAGGCAACGACGAGGGTACCGCTCTTGATGGCCGCCATCTTCTCGTTTCCGCAGATGTAAGTGTCGCCTTTAACTCCGTAGGTGTCGAAGAACGAGCTGAGCCACGTTCCAACGGCGGTCTCGTCGAGGTTGGAGTGGAGGTAACGCACTCCGTAATAAAGGAGGACATAGAAGAACGCTTCGAGCTCGTCGCACAGCTCGACCTCTTTCGGACCGGAGAGGAGCGCGACGGATAGGAACTGCCAAGTACCCTGAGAGAAACATTGAGCATCCCGCATTGAGCTTAAAATCTGATATTAGCGACTACTCACTGTCCGTTCGGGTTGACGGCCATGTCCCTTGTAGTCCTTCGGCTTGGACATCTCCCAATCAGCAAGGAGTCCGGTCCACTTGATTGCCGCCGCTCCGCGAGCATCTTTGACGACCTTGGGGAGGATAAGAAGATTGCCACCGCTGACGTCCCGATGTAGGACGGGGTTCGAAGGCTTGGTGTAAGCGTGATAGTGGGCTGTAGGTAGTACTTTAGACAACGCTGCAGAACATAATCGCAAGGCGCTTACCATAAATGCAGTCCAGGACGAGGGAGGCGAGCTGCTGGCCGTCCGTGAAGTTTGAGAGCGGCATGGCGACCTCCTTCTCGACGAGACGGTAGTGCTTGTGTAGCCGCAGGGGGCAGTCTTCCCGGAACTGCGAGTAGCCAATGGCACAGTCCTCTGTCCTCGACTCGTCGTCGCACTTGCGCTTGCGGGATGTCGAAGACGAAGACGAAGTGCAAGTGGAGGACGTCCGGGGATTAGAGGAGGGAGGCGATTGGGGGGCAGGGCAGTGGGGCTTCGACTTGGGCGACGAGCGCGGGTTCTTGGTCTCCCACCAATCCGGAGTCAAGGTGACTTGGTCCTCGACGTCGCCGTGGCAGATCAACGTAGGGACATGCTTTACGCCGGCCTTGTTGAGTCGCCGCAGTACGTCGCCCTCCTTGTCGACGAGGAGGTAGTGCGCGCGCCACGCATCCTTCAACCACACAAACTTGCCCGTCTGGCAGTCCAGGGCGACGTAGCCACGCGTCCCGCGACCGGACATACCGCGCGCGCGGAAGGTCGGTTTCGCGATGAGGAATTGACGAGTGGCCTTGCTGTCTTTGTCCTCCTTGTCCTCCTTGCCGGCAGGGACTTCGACGCGGTACCGGGGCCACGGGGAGAGGACAGACTCCGAGAACATCTTCCGCACGTACTTGTAGACGCAGTCGTCAGCCGGAATCTCGCCAGACTCGAGGTCGCGCTCCTTCTCATCAACGTCGTCAGCATGAGCCTTCAAGTCCGCGGCCTCAGTCATCCGGTCGTAGTCGGCATCGCCAGGACGGAGGCGCGTCGCAGTAGGGTCGAGGCCGAGCTGCGCGTCAGAGCAAAGAGAGATGCGCCATAAGATGTCGCAGAAGAACTCCCAGTCCTGGACGTAGTCGAACGAGCGCGTGACGATCGTCCCAGAGCGGTCCCAGCGCACGAAGCGGGCGCGCGTCCCGACGACGACGAGCATGAACAGCGCAACCCGGTGTTGCACGGCATACAGGAGCTCTGAATAGCTGATGCACTGTCCGCGGCCCTTCTTGCGCTCGATCGCCTCGCTGCTGATGTTGGGCTTGCTGTCATCCCAGGGGTCGAGGTTGTTATCGTCGCGCTTGAACTCGATGGGGATCATCTGGTCCGGCCACGCCTGGCGGCCGTCGGTGGGCGCGTGCTCGGCGTGGTAGAGTGCCGCATCGACTTTTTGCTTGTCGCCGTCGAGAGAGGAGGGGTCGGGGCGCTCGCCGCACTCGCGCATCTTGAAGCCGGGGACGAGGTTGTGGTCGTTGACGGCCTTGGTCTGCGCCGCCAGGGTAAGCATCTCAACCACCACACAGCGCGATGAGCATTTTCACTTACAAATAGACGACGGACGTCGGCCTCCAGAAGTTTGTTGGCCTCCAAAAGTGCGGCGAAGGGGTTCTCGGTCAACTTCAGTTTCTGCTCGAGGACAGCCGGGTCGGTGGGGGCGGGGAAGAATGCCTTGCAGAACTCGTCCTTGTTGGCGGGAACAGCGGCGTGGGCCATGTCGTCGGCAAACTTGCGGCGTCGCTGGTCGAGCTTCTCGCGATCGGGGTCAGAGAAGAGAGACTCTTGGTACCGAGTCCTGTTGGTGTTGGAGATCGGAGTGCCAGTGGAGAAGTGAGGAGGTTTAGTCATGGTATGGGTGGGGGGAGAGATTGTGACTTACGAGAATGAGGGAGAGGAGGCGTTTTATACAGACGGAGGTCGTGGTTGAGAATCGCGGTCGAGTGGCCTGAGGGACCACGTCACAGACTGGAAAGGAAAGAGGCCCAAATAACAGTATTGCCCTTGTATTATCTAAAGTGGAGAACAAAAGGGTTTCATGAGTGGCGGGACAAAGGAGGGCGATGGGGGATGATGGTGGCCGTCCAAGTTCAAGTTGAGATACCAAATCGGGGGGGCACGAGGCTCGCTTGTGAGAGTCAATAAGCGCTTTCCCAAGGCCGAGACCGCCGCTTTGCAAGTTCGGCCAAGGCCAAGCTTTCAAGCCGTGATTTTTCAGACATACAATGGACTGTCATCTGTGTCACGATAAATGGGGTGAGAATGAGTGAACGTCGTAGGCTTTCCTGCTTTTGACCTTGAGCGGCGAGAGAGAAGTCGGTGGTTAGAACTTACAAGTAACACCGCCACCCAACTGCCACCGACGTTACTTCCTCGTCTGATGACTCTGATCCAATGGTCTGATCCGTCTCCTACACGACAGGAATCGCAAACGACACTATGTTTCATATTTACGAAAGTTCAAGCATGAGGGCGATGAAGGCCAGGAGAGGAGTCACTGCTAAAAAGATATGCCAGGAGCGTGGATCGAACACGCGACTTGCCCAACTGCGGCTCATTCTGGTAACGTTATGCCATCAATCTCAGTCCCTTCACCGTCATCGGCTTGAACTTCGCAAACTTGCTCTTGGTGTGCTACTTACAGCGCGCTTCGAGGGTACTCCCCGTACAGCTCTCCAGTCGCTATGAAAGGTCAATTAATTGACACCGACAGAAGCAACTCTGCCTTGCAGTTGACTAACTCCCACAGAAACTCAACTTCTTAAAGTGTCCCCAGCGGCGACTTCTACTCGTCTGCTTGCACGCAAAGTTGCGTAATCTCACAGTGCGCACGCCCACCTTCTGCCCACTGTACCCTGCTTGTCATACTACCGCAATTACTAACATGAAGACTGTGGTACTGATCACGGGTTGTTCCAAGGGCGGCATTGGTTTCGCGCTGTATGTCTGTCTTCAGTCTCCTCCATTCGAATGACTCACCGTTTGGCTCTTGGACAGTTGCGAAGCTTTTGCTTCGAAGGGGTGTGTAGTCTACGCAACTGCTCGCAGGCTCGAGTCTCTGGAAGGGTTCTCGCAGCCCAACATCCACCGGCTCACGTTGGACGTCACGGACGAGCAGAGCGTGAAGACGGTCGTGAAGACCATCATCGATCAAGAGGGCCAGATTGACGTGTTGGTAAACAACGCGGGCCTAGGCAACACCTGTGAGCTAGCTGCCCACCACCATACGATGCCCTCTTCATTCATGTCCGACGTATACAGCTCCCCTCATCGACGTCGAGATGGACGAGATCATGCGCATCTTCGACACCAACGTCTTCGCCACCATCCGCACCGCGAAGGCCGTCATCCCGCACATGGCCGCCCGCAAGCGCGGCACAATCGTGAACGTCGGGTCGGTCGCCGGGCACATGTTAGTACCCTCTCACATACTTCCATGCACTCGTCCTAGCTCTCTAGCTGGCCTGATACTGATACTGATCCTCAGACCTGTCCCCTGGAGCGGAGTCTACTCCGCCACGAAAGCCGCGCTGCACTCCCTCACGGACACCCTCTACATGGAGTGCAAGCCGTTCCGCATCCACGTCGTCCTCCTCGCCCCGGGCGCCGTCCGCTCCAACATGATCGCCAACCAGGCGCCGCGCGTCCGCCTGCCCCCCGACAGCCTCTACGGAGACTACTTCGACGCGGTGCTGAGGCGGCTCACGATGGGCCAGGCGAACGACCCGCTTCCGGCTGATGTGTTCGCGCGGACGACGGTGGACGCGGTGCTGCGCGCGGGTGGGCCGCCGCGATACATGAGATTGGGGAAGACGTCAAGGTTGTATTGGGTGTACGAGTGGTTGCCGCGAGGGTGGGTGTTGGACTGGTTCTGGAAGTGGGTGGGCGAGGGGTCGAGGAAGGCTTCACGGAAGATGAAGTGACGGTTCGAAGAATGCCCCAGGTTTGGTTGGATGCGGCCTGGAGGAGCTGACGTTTCTAAAGCACGGTGGAGGGGTGAAGTGAAGCGAGCCAGGTGGCGTCTTAGCACGGGGTCTCCCGATCAAGGTCAAGAGTTGAGTGGGATGTACTAGTCCTGGTGCCACTACTCGCTAGATTATTGAAATCCCAGAGTCATGAGGGCGTCACCTTGTGACCGGCGGCGGGCCTTTTAATGCCAGTAGTAATGTAGGACAAATCACGAAACGATAGGATGGCTCGTCGCATGCAAGAACCAGCGACTGGGAACCCTCAGGCTGTCGGGGCAATGAAGCCCCACTCAGGCTAAGCCGGCCACGAGTGCCCCGTTGGAGGTGATAATGGCAGCCAAGCTGCATGTCTTGTGTATTACACCTTCTTGAAAACATTTACTAACTGAACGCTGTATCGATGACCGAAGTCCCGCAGTTGGGCGAGATGCTGAGTCTGTATCGTTGTTTCGGGTATCAAGCATCGAAGCCTCGAAGTTGTAATTGGGAAAACAGGGAAAACGGAGACGGTGTAGATAGGATACAAGCAATAAGTTACGCGAGAACGGAAACTAAATCAAAGCGACTACTGTACAACTGCGCATGAGGGGTCTCTACGACTTGCGTTTGGGCCGCGTCTTGCTGCTCGACGACGTACCTATCCCGGTCGCTTCCGAGTATGCCGAGCGACGAGCGGCCTGCTATTGGCACGCCGGTCACGTCTTCCTTTAGAACCACTTCTTAGCCGCAGGTACTACATCTGAACCTGCCGATGGAGGTTTGGGTCCGGGTTCGAAACATGGAACGGACATGGGGACAGGAGAGATGGGCATATAGCGGTCGTAGTCGGACCACGATCCTCTGAGGCGCGGCTTGCAAGCTGATGGTGGAATCAAGTGCGAAGTCTCGGTCCACGACTCTGCGCGCGAGCGTGGGGGTGCATGGTGTCTTGAGGTTCGTACGCCTTCCACTGCGCCATGGCCGCTCATCGACCCTGTTGATTTGAAGCTATTTAGCAGCAGCCGATGCGTTGAGGCCGCGCGGGGACGGGCATCGTCCGTGCCTGGCTGCTGCGGGTGCGCGCACGGCGTGTCCGAGTCGACGCGTGAAGTCGAGCTGGAGGGAGAGATGCTCGTAGGCCACTGAGGTCCGAGTCCCCGCGCTCTTCCACCGCCAGCCCGAGGGCCCGAGGTCCGACAGTCCGCCGCCGCTTGTTGCTGTTGCTTGTGCTCGTGCTTGCTGAAGGGGCAGTGGACACGCGACTCAACTGAGAGTGGGACTCGGACGTTGCTTCGGGCACTGCGCCAGGAGGGACGGGGGCGACGGTACGATCGTCGGGCGTCCAGAGGCGCTGGCGGAGCGCGGTGGCGAAGATGTCGAGCATGAATTTGTGGTCTGCGATCTTCTGGGCGCGCTCCTCGTCCTCGGGTGTTGGCCCGTCGTGCTTGACGGGTGCGTCCCAGTCGATGAGGTCGTCCTCGTCGGCGTCGTCGGGCATCGATTTCGAACTAGAGGCGGGAGGGAGAGGCGGTGGCGGAGGCGGAGGAGGAAGGGCCGCTGCAGGAGGGGATGTAGGCGCAGCGGTGGTGGGAGGAGGGGAAGTCTGCGAGACAGACCGGGGCTGGACGTCGATCCGGGCCTCGTGCTCCAGGATCTTGTAGCGGGACCGGAAGCACTCGAGGGTGAACGCGATGAGGTTGTCCATGGGGCTGTCGAACAGCAGCGGGCCGTAGGGGATCTCCGTCTGGAGCCTCCCGGTGACCTCCATGAGGACAGACTTCTGCCCGCAGCCGTACAGCCGCTGCGGGCCGGCGTAGTTGTGGAAGTACCCCTGGATGAAGCTGTCGACCTCGTCGCAGTTCGAGTGCAGGTAGCGCACGGCGTAGTAGACGAGGACGTGGAAGAACGATTCGAGCTCGTCGGCGATCTTGACCGGATTCGCGAGGTTCGACAATAAGTTGACGGACATGAACTGATAGGTGCCCTGCCAAAAGCCGTCAGCCATTGCGTCGAGGGAATGTAGACGAGAGATAAACATACCATGCGGCCCGCCTGAGACGATCGTGATGGCGTGTTCTGGTCGTCCACTGCCTTCGCGAGCTCCCAGTCGCAGAGGAGGCCGATCCAGACCAGGGAAGGCTTCTTTCCAGCCTTACGATACCTCACCTTGGGATAAATGAGGATGTTTCCGCCGCTAATGTCGCGGTGAAGCAAGCGGGTCTTCGGATTTGTGGCCGCCTCGTGGTGCGCTGTGTGGCGGAGTGTCAGCAGAGCAGCGAAGACGGACTGAGCCACTGACGGACCTTGAAGGGAATCAAACAGGAGGGATACCAGCTGCCGGCCGCACTTGAAGGCCTTGAGTGGCATGCAGACCTCCTCGACGGCGATACGATAATGGGTATGTTGGCGGAGAGGGCAGTCCGAGCGGATGGTCGCGTCAGGACTGCGATCGCGGCCGGATGATGTCGTGTCGTCGTGATTGTCGGCCAATGATTCCTGGATCTTGCGCTTCTTTCCGCTCGTCGATACGGACGCAGTGAGGGTGTGCGATGAGCTTGCAGATGGCGAAGCGGGAGGGGTTGCGAGCCTAGAGGACATCATAGTGCGCTTGCGCTCCCACCAGTCCGCGGTGACTGTCGTCTGGTTATCGATGTCCCCATGGCACACGAGCGTCGGGACGTTGGTGACACTCGCGGCATTGAGCCTCGCCAGAACGTCGCCCTCCGTATCCGCGATGACGTACGATGCGCGCCAGGCGTCCTTGAGCCACATGAAACGCCGCGTCTCACAGTCGTACGCGACGTATCCACGGGTCCCACGCCCCATCGCGCCGCTGGTGAGGAAGACAGGTTTGCCGACAAGGAAATGGCGGCTGTGACCGCCATTGGGAACTCGCAGCTTGTGGCGTGGCCAATCGTTCTCCAGGGAACCACGAAACATATCGCGCACGTATTTGAAGATGACAGGACCCACAAGTGTCTCGTTTTCCGCCAGAGATCGTTCCTCATGGTCGACGTCATGTGAGTCTTCAAGCGCGGCAATGTCCATTCGAAGATAATCGATGCTGTCGGGGAGAACGCGGGATGCAGTGGGGTCTAATCCAAGGGAGGCGTCGTCAAGACGTGCAGCACGGCGAAAGAAGTCGCAGAGCGCATCAGGGTGTTGGTAATAGTCGACAGGAGGGGTGACAATGATGCCCGCTCGATCAAAACGGAGGATGCGGAACCGACGGCCGATGACGAGCAGAACGAAGAGAGAAACACGATGCTGGGCGGCGCAGAGGTGTTCAGCAGTGGCGGTGACTCGCTTTAGGAGTTGCTTGCGTCTTAATTCAAGGTCGCCATATTTGTCGTTGTAGTGACCGTTGTCAAACGGATCTGCTCCTTCGACGTATCGCCCAAACTCGACCGGGATCACGGCGTCGGCCCAGTGTGGTGGTTGACCGCGACGAAGGTCCCAGCTTCGAAATATGCCGATGGCGGTGTCTCTCGTCGACCTGGAGCCTGAAGAGGAGTCGCGGGTATATGTCGATACGAGCAAGGGTGTTGATAGATCGTACTCGTTGATAGCATCAACCTGTGCCTAGCAATCAGAACAGGAAATGAAGTACATAAACACGGGAAGCAATCACCATGTGAGTGGCAACCTCAGCATCCCGCATGCTGTCCGCGTTCTCGAGCTTCTTGAAGAAGTTCAGAGTGCGATAGTCCTCCCGACTAGATCCAGAAGGACAGCTGAGAAAAGCGTCGAGAAACTCGCGGCTCTCCAGTTCAACGGCAGGGCATGCCATGCTATTAGTGGTGTTCGAGGGGAGGCAGAAAGGCGTGGTTGAGGATTAGGGCTATTGCAGGCGCAGTAGTTTGCGAATTTAGGGCGGGAGAGAGGGGAAAAGTGGGATGGGAGGGCAAGGTTACAAACCGGGAGATGAGAATGTGGCCGAAGTCGAACAAACAACCGTTGAACCAAGCGCCCTTGCTTGGCTCTCGGCAATTTCCGATGCTAGCGCCCATCTTTCCTCGAGCGCTCATTCACAAGCGCTACCGGCTGCCCGCAGGCCAGTAATACCTGCCGTGAGTGTCGAGCGACTCAGCTCGTCATCGCATCGTCCCGCTACCGGGTTTGCTACTGGGTTTAATTCGCGGTTTATACCGTCACTACGAGGTATTTGATTTGATTTATACCATGAACCTCAGGTACATGCATACTTCTTCATTGCTAATAATCTGACTACATCTCACTGCCCTTCCCACCGAGGTCGCTTCTTCCTGGACCTACCTACGACACCCATTTTAGAGGCAACCTTCGAAGGAGCCTCCGTCCTGTTACGGGTACAAATGCCCGGGGGAATGGGCAGATGGTGAGACTTCCAGCCCGGAGGGACGCGGTCTCCAGTCTTGTCGTTCTTCGACCAATCGGTACGTCTTGCTGCTTGGTCCAGCCAACTGAGCATGGAAGTATGTACTGACAAAACTTCAGAGAACTTCTCGTCACGTGCAGTCGGTCGGTCGATCTCCGGCTTGCGAACTTGGTCCCAAGATATCGTGTCATTGTCCTCGTCGTCTTCGCTCTCGGAGGAGCCGTCCGCGACGTCCAGAGAAGGAACGGGTTTGGCAGGTGCTGTCGAGGTCCACGCTGGGGCAGGGAGCTTCCGCGCCTTCTTGCTCGTCGACGAGGCAGCGTAATCCATGACCTTGTAGTGGCCCTTGAACCTGGCCAGAATCCAAGGAACGAGGGCGTCCAGCGGACTCTGAAAGAGCAGACGGACGTGACCGTGGTCCCTCTGAAACCTGAGCTCGCCGCTCATTCGAATGGTGAGCGACTTCTTCTCCCCGCAGGTAACCCGCTTCGTCTCTGAACGAACGGTGTAGCAGTCGAAGTACTCGTCGAGGAACGTCGCGACTTCGTCGGCAGAAGCATTCGAGCTCAAGTACCGAACGGTGTAGTACACAAGTACGTGCAGGATCGATTCGAGCTCGTCGGCAACCCGTACTGCTGCCGAGGGATTGTTGAGAATATTAGCTGATGTGAACTGCCATGATCCCTAGAAAGCACGGCCGAGGAGGTGAGTGCGCTTTCGAACGCTTCAGAACAGGTAATGCACGCACCGTCCTCTCTGGTTGGCGAGGAATTGACAGGGCGCCCTCTTCGACAATTGGCCTTGAGACCTCCCAGTCAATAAGGACTCCACTCCACTTCAACCACCGGATATCGTTCTCAACTACAACTCTTGGGTAGAGGAGAATGTTCCCGCCACCAATGTCGCGATGAAGGATCTTGAGGTCGGGGTGCGTCGCAGCGCACTGATGAGCTACAAGCATTTAAGGTCAGTGTGCGAAGTGAGAATCGTGCATTAAATGAGTGACTCACCACTGACGACGTCGTGGAGCACTGTTATCAGCTGTCGTCCGTACTTGAATTCCTTGAGAGGGAGGCAGACCTCGGCGAGCACCATGCGATAGTGCTTATGGATGCGCATTGGGCAGTCATACCGGAAGGACACCGAATCGGCATACTCGGGGACCTCCTGATGGGCGGGTTCGTGTTCCGGAGGCTCCAGTGGCGTTCCAGGCTCTCGTTTGCGCTTCATGCGCCCAACCACTGACTGTGACTTCGGGAGACCTTGCTTGCGGACCGGGTTTTTGTCCATCCACCACTGCGCTGTCCTCGTCGTCTGCTCGTCCACATCTCCGTGGCAAACAAGCGTCGGTACATTCGGAACCCCAGCGCGGTTGAGCTTGACGAGAATATCGCCTTCCTTCTCGAGTTCGTCATATGCTGCGCGCCACGAGTCCTTGATGAACACGAACCGGTTGCGCGCTGCATCCAAGGCAACCCAGCCCTTCGTCCCCCGCCCGGCCATGCCAGGCGCGATGAACAGCGGCTTCCCCACGTAGAACCACCTCTCCGCGTCTCCGTCGCGGACGCGGAGTTTGTAGCGCGGCCAGTCGCCGCTGATGGAGTCGGCGAAGAGCTTCCGGACGTAGCTGAACATCACATCCGCCATGTCCACATTCGCAAGCTCCTTCTCGCCGAGCACGCGCTCCGTGGAGTCGACGTCGGAGGCGCACGGGCGCGCACGACAGTCCATCGTCCTATACTCTGCATCCCTCTCGCGCACACGCACTGCGCTGGGGTCTAGGCCGAGGGCCTCGTCGGAGAGGTGAGCGACGCGCCACAGGAAGTCGCACAGCGCGTCCGGGTGCTCGTAGTAGTCGATCGCGGCCGTGACGATCGTCCCGGCGCGGTCCCAGCGCGTCGCGCGGAACTTGCGCCCGATGACGATGAGCATGAAGAGCGCGGTGCGGTGCTGGATGGCGTGGCTGAGCTCCGAGTACGTGGTCGTCTGCCCGCGGACCCTCGCGCGCGACTCCGCAGTGGCATCTGCGCTCCCGTCCTTCAGCGTGTCATCGTACGGGTCGTTGTGGTTCCGCCCCTCGAGGCGGGACTTCATCTCGATGGCGAGAAGCTGCAGTGCCCAGTGGGGGCGGCCGTCGTCCGGGGCATCTGCGGCGTGGAACAGCCCTGCGTCGATCTTCTGCCCTGTCTTGTCGATGTCTTTGGAGTCGGCGAGATGCTCGGAGCGACACAGCTTGAGTCCTGGGGCGAGATTGTACTGGACGATGATGCTGGCCTAATGAACGTGTTAGTTATGGTGGTGCAGTGCGCGGTTCAAAGCAGGGTGGTTACCAGAAGGTCCGTCACTGCATCCTCCGTCAAGTCATCTGCGTTCTCCAAACGCTTGAATGGATTATCGTCTAGAGGCTGGCGCAAAGGTATTTCACCATCCGGCGGCCATGGGAGAAGCTCGTCAAGGAATTCTGTGACCGTGTCTGCATGAATTGCACAGTTGGCCATATCTTCTGCGGCTTTGGCACGGTACTGGTCGAGTTCTACTTCTCCAACGGACTCGACGACGCTAGGGAGCTTGCGTGCTGAGCATGGAGTGTGTTCGATGGAGTTCCCAAGAGCCATAGCAGTGAGATGGGGGAGTGCGAAGGGGAGGAAGAGGTCAACCACCCAACCACCTTCAAGTTCAACTGGGTTGGGCTGTGCTCAGCCGATCGTGGTCGACAATAGATTCAGGCCAGGGAGCTTTTAACTTGAAACGAAGTTACGACGAGGGATGAAGTAAGACACGGGGAGGAGCTGGTGATGGCAGGAGTGTGTAGAGCGACGTCAACAAGCCACAGGTGGCCCAAGTTGATCCATGAAGTCCGGCGGCTACGTACATTCATAGGCCGAGGTACCGAGGAGTCTGAATCATATACCGTTAATGTTGGTCTCACGTCAGATTACTGTTTCGATAGCACAATAGCAGAATTTTCCTCTACAAAGCAGACTCGGAATAACAAAGTATGCAATTTGCTGCCTCGATGCAAGACAGGTCTTGCGCGGTCCTCGAGTGATAGTAATTGGTGGGATATTGGTACTTGAGAATATTTATATATGATGGTCAGCCAGCTGTGGAGTCCAGCATTGCAGAAATTCTCTCACTCGCGAAGTATCCATGCATTCTATGCTATCAAGTACCCAGAGTAACTTGAACTCGAACTCAACTACAAGGGATTTCTGGTTAGGTCTCTCCTATGAAAATAACAGATATTTCATTCAAGATAGAACTTTTTAGTGAGAGACGATGGACCTACGTTTGCCGAGTCAAGGCGAAAATGAGAGGGAGGATTGTGGATCGAACACACGACCTTCACTCCTCTCATGCCAATTCTGCTGACGTGATAGTACCAGCGCCCCTTGCACGAACTCCGAGTGGGCCGACGACTTGTACAGTGCTACTTACTTACCTCCCCCTTACAGGATGATGCTGCATTGCTCGCCATGCATCCCACCAGTCGTTAGAGAAAGCGAACTCGACAGAATAATGGTGAGCCTAAGCCTAAGGTCATTAACTCCACTGATTCTATCTAGAATTTCGAACTTGGCTTCTAGCGGTCACTGCTGAGTCACGCACAAACATGTGTAACTCCACACGCCCACATACTGCGTCCGTCGCGCGTGTGACCATACAACGTTGAACAACATGAAGACAGTGGTCCTAGTCACGGGCTGTTCCAAGGGCGGCATCGGGTTCTCGCTGTATGTGGGTTGGCATTCTCTTCGAATCGCTCACTTAAACTGGTTGTTCTCTTTCCCAGATGTGAAGCGTTTGCGACAAAGGGGTGCATCGTATACGCGACCGCTCGCAGGCCCGAGTCTCTCGAAGGGTTCTCGCAGCACAATATTCACTGTCTCACATTGGACGTTACGGATGACGAGAGCGTGAAGATAGTCGTGCAGACTGTCATTGATGAGGAGGGCCAGATCGACGTTCTGGTAAACAATGCCGGCGTGAGCAACTCCTGTGAGCGCCACAATGCTAACTCCACGCTGTCAAACCCGCGTTCAAGTTTATATGATACTCATACTTGTGTAATGTTCACAGCGCCCCTCATCGACGTCAAGATGGACGAGATCATGCGCATCTTCGACGCCAACGTCTTCGCCACCATCCGCACCGCAAGGGCCGTCATCCCGCACATGGCCGCCCGCAAGCGCGGCACAATCGTGAACGTCGGATCCGTCGCCGGGAACATGTCAGTGCCCTCTCACCCACCTCATACCCCTCATCCTAGCCCTACAGCTGAGCGCTGATCCCCCCTATCTTGATTCTGATTCTTAGACCTATCCCGTGGGGCGGAGTCTACTCCGCCACGAAAGCCGCGCTACACTCGCTCACAGATACCCTCTACATGGAGTGCAAGCCGCTCCACATCCACGTCCTCCTCCTCGCCCCGGGCGCCGTCCGCTCCAACATCGCCGCTAACCAGGCGCCGCGCGTCCGCCTGCCCCCGGAGAGCCTGTACACCGACTATGAGGACTCGGTGCAGAAACGCCTTACGATGAGCCAGGCGAACGACCCGCTCCCAGCGGATGTGTTCGCGCGGACGACGGTGGACGCGGTGCTGCGCGCGGGCGGGCCGCCGCGATACATGAGTATAGGGAAGATGACGGGGTGGTTCAGGGTGTACGAGTGGTTGCCGCGAGGGTGGGTGTTGGATTTGCTTTGGAAGCGGATGGGCGAGGGGCCGAGGAAGGCAGCGAAGAAGACCGAGTGACCGTTTCAGGAATGCCCGGCGGTGGTTGTATGCTCCGCGTGCGGGGGATTCGATTGAGGACTGAGCGAGGTTGGACTCTTGGCATTATAGGTGAGGGCAATGAAAAGATCCAAGGTTGATAACGGTCAATGTCTAGTCTGAACACAACAGTATGATACACTAGCACTATCATCGGAGACACCCCAAACGAGTCGGACAGAACTATAATTTAGGAGGAAACAAACGTGATGCTCAGCACACGATAGTCATATGAGCACCAGGGGAGCGGAGACAGAGGCCGTGGAGATCAGGTACTACATATGGTCGAGGTATCGCAGACGTCCAACAACCTGCGCATGACCCTCACTGGAGCCCCAGAAAGTTCCGACTTATATATTGCCCGCGACGGGGCACGGGAACCAAATGAGATAGCCCGAGAGGTGCGACAGACGGTGGCGAGAATCTAAAGTGAATGGTAGAGGTAGCGCACGGAGGGACGATGTTGCGGATGAAGGGGCCGGAAGGGAGACATGAAGGCGGAGCGCGAGGCTGCTGCTACGATGCGAGGAGGACAAAATGTTGATGATGGTGGGGGTATCGCGATGGTCGGGTCCTTCTCGCACGCGGCATCTGACACCAACGGCACTACCGCCTCGCGCGTATAGGGAGCGTCCGCGCATTCGTCCTCGACCGCCGCGCTGACGCACGCAAGCGGGCAGGCCCGGGCACCGGCAGCGACGCATTGCGCTTAGAATCGGGGCCGGACGTCCGCTGTCGCTTGCTGCTTTTGCTCGGGGGCCCCTGCTCGTTCGCGAGCTCCGCATCCTCCTCGCTGCCAGCCCCAGGCTTCAAGTTCAAGTCCGCCGTCGGGGACGCTCCGCATCCAGTATCAGGATTAGGATCGGCAACCCGGGGGATAGGGATGCGGTCGTCGGCGCACCACCGCGGGTCGCGGAGCGTGCGCAGGAGCAGGTCGAGCACGAACCTGTGGCCCGCGACGTTCCTCGCGAGCGCACGGTCCTCGGCCGTGGGGCTGTCGTCGCGCGGCCCGGCCTCCAGCTCGGCCTCCCACTGTGCGAGCTGCGCGTCGTCCACGTCGTCGAAGTCGAGCTCGCGGACGAGTATCGGGAGGGCTGGGGGGGACGGAGGAGTGGTCTCGGGACGGAGAGGGGGAGGAGGAGAGGAGGAGGGGGAGGGCGGGGCCTTGGCCAGGTCGTATTGCGCGACCTTGTAGTGCGCGTGGAGGCTCTCGAGGATGGTGGCGAGGACGTCGTCCAGGGGGCTGTCGAAAACGAGCGGCCTGTCTGGCGACCGGATCTGGAGCCTGCCGGTGACCTCGATGGCGTACGATTTTTGGCCGCAGGTGAGCATCCGCTCGGGGCCCGCGTAGCGGTGGAAGTAGTTGTCGATCCAGGATGCGACTCCGGTGCAGTTCGAACGGAGGTGGCGGACGGCGTAGTAGACGAGGACGTGGAAGAACGACTCGAGCTCGTCCGAGATCTTGACGGGCTGGGCGATGCGGTTGAGCAGGTTCACGGACATGAACTCGTACGTTCCCTGCAGGCAAACAACTGTGAGAGAATGCAAGGGTGGAAGGTCGCGGGTGAACGCACCATGCGATCGGCCTGGGTAGCCCGAGAAGCCGTGTCCTGCGTGTCCACTGGCTTCGACAGTTCCCAGTCGCTCAGAATTCCCGTCCATACGACCATCGGGTTCTCGCCGTTCTTGTCTCGTCGAATCTTGGGGCATATTAGGATGTTGCCATCGCTGATGTCGCAGTGAAGAAGCCGAGTTTTGGGGTAAATAGCTGCTTGATAGTGGGCTGCGAGAACGATGATCAGTATCATTGACAACGACGCCAGGCCTAAGACCGAACTCACCGCGCAAACAGTCCAAGACAACAGACACGAGCTGTCGCCCGTACTGGAAGCTTTTGAGCGGCATGCACACCTCCTCAACGACGAGCCGATAATGTTTGTGTCGGCGAAGCGGGCAGTCCGAGTGCATGGTAACACCGGGACTCCACCTGCTACGCCGCGAAGTGCACGTGCTGGTAGCATCGCCCCTCTTCCGCTTCCGACTACCAGGTGACGCAGAGGATGCAAGCGTTGCTGAGGAGGAACTAGATGCCAGAGAGGGAGGTGGCCGTACAGATGTCGAGGGGTCGGGGTGCATTTGCTCCCACCAATCGGCCGTGACGGTGGTCTGGTCTCTAACGTCACCGTCGCAGACGAGAGTAGGGACATACTGGACGCGTGAATCATTGAGCTTGCGAAGCACGTCGCCCTCTGTCTCCGCGAGCATGTACGAAGCCCGCCATGCGTCCTTGAGCCACACAAAACCACACGTCTTGCAATCGTACGCCACATAGCCAAGCGTTCCACGCCCAAACATATCTGCAGAGCGAAATGTTGGCTTCCCCACAAGATAGTGGCGCGTTCCGTCTCCTGAGCCAATCTCGACCCTATACCGCGGCCAGTCGCCAACGAGCGACTTCCTGAACGTAGCGCGGACGTAGTCGAAAATAAGAGGACCGCCGAGCCTACACTCCTCTACCAGACCCTCGTCATCGCAGAGGTCAGACGGGTTGCTGAGGGCGAGGAAGTCCATGAGGGAGAAGTCGGGATTTCCTGGGAAGACGCGAGTGACACTGGGATCGAAGCCGAGGGAAGCGTCGTCCAGGAGGGAGATGCGCCACAGTATGTCACAAAGAGCGTCCGGATTATCGTAGTAATCGATGGCTGGGGTCACAATGACGCCGGCTCGATCCCAGCGGAGGAAGCGGAACTTTCTGCCGATGACGAGGAGCATGAAGAGGAATGTTCGTTGTTGGGCAGCGAAGAGAACTTCGGCAACTATGGAGATGCGGTCGAAGAGTCGTTGACGTGATTGGGAGATAGATTCACGCTCGTGGGGTCCAGTGGTATCGAAGGGATCGATGCTGGGGCGGTAGACCTCGATCGGAACGCTGATATTCGACCAATGAGGCTGCTCGTTTGAGGCGGAGCGAAAGATCGCAGTGGAGACAGTTCGTACAGATGTATTGACAATTGCTTCCGTATGGGCTTTGTATCGCGAAGAAGCAAAATTTGGGGCAAGATCATTGTTGTTGATAGCGGAAACCTGGTCCATCGTTTAGTGGAGCCACTGAAGGGACCGGAAACAACTCACTAAAAGTTCAGAGATACGGTCTTCAGACATGTTGTTCGCAATCTTCAATGAAGCAAATGGGTTGTCGGATGAGGGAAATCGAGGAGATACAACACCCGGGTGCGACGACGAGAGAAATGCGCTGTTGAATTGCTCAGTGGATAGGTGGACAGCGGACGCTGTCATGGTGTGTGCGTGGAGACGAGACGCAGTCCAGAGAGTCGGGTATGAGGGCCAAGGAGGAGAGAGAAGGAGGTACCGACAGCCGGTGAATCATAGGAGTCATGAGAGGGTGTGGTAGCGGTTAGAAGAAGCGAACATGAGGACAATAGACGCGTTCAAGTCCAACTTGGGAACTTCTCTTGGGAACCAGCGTCTTACTTGCCATTTCTGCCCATGAAGTAGGCGCTAGCCAACTTCCTGGGCCGTCACGGCGCCTGTCAGTGTTAGTCTCGACCAAGACCGTCCACGAAGAGTGCCTCCGAGTCGGGCACTCTTCCATGCACCGCCGAATTGATTCCGGGCTTTTTGTCTATGCTACACTTTAAACAAGTCCGTAGATATAGATATATCCACTTACGACCACAATGATGCACGGAAACAAAATGAAACAGATACAAGACAGATAACGTCGGTGAGAAGAGGTAGCGTATAGTGAGGCGGGGGCCTGGATGCAGGGGTATAGAAGGTCCGAGAGGAGAGCGCAAGGCTACTGCTACGATGGGAGGGGAGAAGCCAAGCCTTGCGTGACGCTCGCTACCGCCTAGCGCGGATAGGGTGCGTACGCGCATTCGTCCGCACACGCCGCGTCGACGCGCGCAAGCGAGCAGGCAGAGACACGTTGCGCTCGGGGCCGGACGTCCGCTGCCGCTTGATGCTCGGCGTCCGCGCAGCCTCCGACGGTGGTCGCGCCCCAGGCTTCCCGGACCCGTCAGGATGCTGCGGAGAGGGGGCAGGGGCGGGAGCAGAAGCGTTGCGACGGTCGTCCGCACCCCACCGCGGGTCGCGGAGCACCCGCGCGAGGTGGGCGATCATGAACGTGTGGTCCGCGACCTTGCGCGCGAGCTCACGGTCCTCTGGCGTCGGCGTGTTGTGGTCTGGCAGCGGCATGTGGAGGCGGGCCTCCCATCGCGCGACCTCCTCGGGATCTAGGTCGGCGTCGACGTCGTCGTCGAAGTCTAGCATTATGAAGGCGGGCGCGAGCAAGGGTGACTCGGGCAGGGTCTCGGGACAAAGACAGGAATTGGGCGCTGCCGTGACGGCGTCGTGGTTCATGACCTTGTAGTGCGCGCGGAGGGTTTTGAGGATCGTGGAGAGGGCGCCGTCCATGGGACTGTCGAAGAGAAGGGGACCTTCCACTGGGGAATCGATCTCCAGCAAGCCCGTTTCTTCGACGGCGAGGGACTTCATCCCGCATGTGTGCATCCGCTCGGGTCCGGAGTAGTTGTAGAAGTAGCTGTCGATCCAGGATGACACGTTCGTGCAATTGGAACTGAGGTAGCGGACGGCGTAGTATACGAGGAGGTGGAAGAATGACTCGAGTTCGTCCGAGACCTTGACAGGTTTGGTGATGTGGTTGAGCAGGTTGGCAGACATGAACTGGTACGTTCCCTGTGGAACATAACTTCGTCACAAATCCGCTGACGGACGGTGTGAAAGAGATCCACGTACCATTCGATCGGTCTGCGTCTGTTTTGAAGCCGCGTCCTGTGCATCTACTGGCCGAGATAGCTCCCAGTCGCTGAGAACACCTGTCCACACGACCATAGGATTGTTCCCATTTTTATCGCGCTTGATCTTGGGTAGGATCATAATGTTGCCCCCGCTGATGTCGCAGTGAAAAAGTTGAACATGAGGGTGTGTGGCCGCCTTATGGTGAGCTGTCGGGACGTCGATTAGCATAGATTACCAGCGACAAAAGATCATACTACTTGCCCAGTAAGCAATCCAACACGACCGATACCAATTGTCGCCCGTGCTCGAAGTGCTTGAGCGGCATACAAACTTCCTCGACGACGATCCGATAGTGCACGTGTTGACGGAGGGGACAATTTGAGTGGAGGGTAGCGTTGGGGCTGTACGGGGGCATGGGGATAGCGGTCTCCATGTGTGCCACTCGTTTTCGCTTCTTGCTACCAGGAGATGAGGAGGAAGCGAGCGTGGTCGACGACGATCGGGACGATGAAGACGGGGGTGGTCGCAATGACGTGGATGGATCGCACCGTTTGCGCTCCCACCAATCGGCCGTGATCGTGCTCTGTCCACCGACGTCCCCGTCGCAGACGAGAGTAGGGACATTTGAGACGCCAGCCGAGTTGATCCTCCCAAGCACGTCGCCCTCGGTCTTGGCGAGCATGTATGACGCGCGCCACGCGTCCTTGAGCCACACGAAGTTATGCCTCTCGCAGTCATAGGCAACGTAGCCACACGTTCCGCGACCCAAGAATTCACCGGAGCGGAACGAGGGCTTGCCGATGAGATAATGGCGGGTCGTCCGGCCGTCACGGACCTGAACCCTGTGGCGAGGCCATCCGCGAGCAAGTGACTCTGAGAACAGGGAGCGGACGTACCGGAAAACAAGAGGACCATCGAGATCACATCCTTCGACTGACCGTTCAGTATCGTCGAGGTCCGATGGATTGCTGATAGCGAGGAAGTCCATCCGGGAGAAGTCGACGTCTCCGGGCAGGATACGAGTGGCGGTGGGGTCAAAGCCAAGCGCCATATCGTCGAGCTGGGAGACGCGCCAGAGGATGTCGCACAGAACGTGGGGATCTTCATAGTAGTCTACGGATGGGGTAGTGATTATCCCGGCACGATCCAGTCGGAGAAAGCGGAATCGACGACCGATGATGAGAATCATGAAAAGGAATACACGGTGTTGGGCAGCGAACAGTAGATCGGCAACTGTGGAGATACGTTCCAAGATGCGATTACGCGACTTTTCATTTGCATCGAGGTCCTGTGAATCGGTGTAATCGAAGGGATCGATGGCGTGGCGGTGAGTGTAGACCTCGATGGGGACGCTAAGGTCTGACCATCGAGGTTGTCCTTCCGATGGAACGTGAGCGGTGCGGAAAATAGCGGTGGAGTCGTCGAGGGAGGTCTTGTCGACAGTCGGCTCGAAGTATGGCGTATATCGGGAACAGATCGAACCCGGCGTGAGCTCATTGTCGTTGATCGCAGTGACCTAACATGTAGGTTAGCCTCAGACACAAGAGCAACTGTAAATGACTCACAAGAAGCTCGGAGATATCATTCCCCTTTACACTTTTTGCTCTCCTCATTGAAGAGAACAGATTATGATCCCAAGTGCATGGAGAAGGGATCGCGTCGTCCGTGGAAGGGAGGAACGCGTGGTTGAATTCGTGTATGTCTAATTGAACGGCAGAGGTCGCAGTGGCCATGTCAGGATAGATTCCAGGTGGCTGTAATCGTTCAGGAAGAGGGGAGAAGATGAGGAATGGCTGGAGAGTCCGAGGGGGAAGAGTCGGGTGGTGGTTACAAAGAACAAAATGGGACAAAAGAAACAATGAACGCCCAAGTTCAACTTGGACAATCCGGCAACGGCCGGCCACTGGGCGCTTGCCTGAATACTTCGGCGCCTGCTGAGCCTGGCGCGCCGTTTTGTTGCTTTGCGGCCGCATCGCCCCCTTTCCGAAGCACGATTTCAACGAAATATCTCGATCTATTGGCATTACATACAATATATCAAAAGACGAAGGTAAGCACGTAGTTACCCTGTGTCGTAGACAACAGCCTGAGTGAGACTTAGGCTGGCAATGTGTCTACAACGCACGAAGTCCGAGAACTGACTGATCCGTGGCCTCCAAGTTGCTCACTTCGAACTCGTAACAGATGCTGCGCCTCCTGCGGACACATCGTGGGGTATGGGAGGATGCGGCGATACCCAGCCTCTAGGAACGCGGTCTTTCTTGGCTCTGACGATGCTCTCCCACCCGGGCATCCTCAGACTTCGTCGGAACATCCACGCCATCCAACGATGCCTCCACACATCTGCCCCTATATCCCTCTCCTCTTTCGTCGGCTCTGGGGGTATGTCTCCTGCGAACGAGGACAGCAGTTGAGGACCTAGGGCTGCCTCGTATTTGTCTGCGTCTGGACCGTCGTCCAATTCCGCATGCTTGTCGAGGTCATACACGAGTTGGACGCCTTTGTATAAGACTCGGGGCGGGGGCGGCGCTTCTGCAGACTTGCGGGACTTGTCAGCTGCCCAGGAATCGTACTTCATGGCCTTGTAGTTTGCAGAGAATCGCATGAGGATCTCGGCGATAAGGTGATCCAGGGGCGACCCGTTGCGGCTGAACATGACCCTCTCAAGCCCTTGGTTCGGGTTGTAGTATTCGAGCTTCCCGTGCCTCATGACGGTGTACTTGCGTTGTCCGCACTTGATCTTCCCATCCTTGACCGTGAAGCAGTCGAAAACCTCGTCGAGGAAGGCCGCGACAGCTTCGCGATCGGAGATGCTCGACTTCAAATAGCGGATGGAGTAGTAGACTAGGATGAGAAAGATGGACTCAAGCTCGTCCTGAATTTTCACTCCCTTCTCGTGATTTAGGAGGTTGACTGAGGTGAACTGCCAGCTACCCTGTCAATGTAAGTCTTGACATTAGCGTCCTGTAAGAATCATGCCACTACTGACGTGTCGTACCGTGTGTTCGGGTTGGCGCGCTCCAGCACCCGGCTGCTTGTCAATAGGCCTCGACGTCTCCCAATCGGTGAGTATCCCAGTCCAGTCGAGGATCCAGGTGTTGTTTCGCGAAGCAGCGACCTTCGGAAGGATGATAATGTTGGAATCACTGATATCGCGGTGAAGGATGTGGAGGTTTGGGCATGTCGCCGCGAGGTGGTGTGCTACAGGGCCCCAGGTGGATGGTCAGCAGGGAGTACGACGAAGAAGCGGGCCGAAAACGTACTGGTGAGGCAGTCCAACAGTAGGTACACCAACTGTGGCGCAGACTGGAATTGCTTGAGTGGCATGCCGACCTCGTTTACGACAAGACGGTAGTGCTGATGATGGCGGATGCGACATCCCTCGCGGAGCTTCGCGGCGTCGCCGGACTGATCAAGGACCGAGTCGGAGGACTCCTCTTCCCTCTCGCGCCGTTTCACTCCTCGTTGGCCACCCGGGTTTGTCTCAGACCCTCTCCCTTGTGTCTGTGGAGCGCTTGACTCGGTGTCGTTGGATGGCGGCAAGGGGTTCGCCCTTTCCCACCACGCAGCCGTGAGCGTCCTTTGCCCAAAGACGTCTCCGTGGCATACCAGTGTTGGGACATCCTTGATCGACGACTCCTTGTTGAGACGCTGCAGGATGAGGCCCTCCTGCTCGACGCCCTCGTACGCCGCCCGCCACGAGTCCTTCAGCCACACGAAGCGGCCGGTCTCACAGTCCACGGCGACGTAGCCACGAGTGGCACGGCCGACAGCGCCATTCGCCGCGAAGACTGGTTGGCCGACAAGGAAGTTGCGAGTCTTCCCCGGGCCGACGGACACACGCAGCTTGAATCGGGGCCAGCGCGGGTCCGCGATGGACTTCTTGAACATCTTCCGCACGTAGTCGAAGACGAAATAGGGCTGCACCGCTGTCGCCGTGCCAGGGGCAGAGGCTGGGAGGGGAAGCTCGTTGAGCTTGAGGACGCGAGGGGTGCTGTCGACGTCGGACTTGCGCGCAACGGCGTGCTGGTCCATGTCGTCCCACTCGGGGTCGGAAGCGGAGAGGCGGATGGCGCTGGGGTCGAACCCGAGGGCGGCATCGGACAGATGGGAGACGCGCCACAGGAACTCGCACAGCCCGTCGGGGTCCTTGAAGTAGTCGACGGATTTGGTCACGATGACCCCCGCGCGGTCCCAGCGGAGAAGGCGGAAGCGGCGACCCAGGATCAGGAGCATGAAGACGGCGACGCGGTGCTGGATCAGCTGCAGGAGTTCAGAGTAGGTGGTGAGCTGCCCGCGCACTTCCTTGCGAGTCGTCGCGCGGGGCTCGAGTGGCGGGGTGTCCAGCGTGGGGGACTCTTCATCGTCGGACTCGCCAGAATCGGAATCGGAACCAGACTCGTCGTCAGAGCCACTCTCGGAACCTGAGTCTTCGTCCTCATCTTCGACATCTAACAAATCCTCGACCTCATCTTCTTCGGCCACATCGTCCTCGTCTTGAGGCTCCTCGGCCTCATCTTGTTCCCCTTCCTCCTCGACGCTGTCGTCCTCTTGATCCTGGAAGGCATCAAGCGCGACACCCAGTTTGCCACCCTTGAACTCGACGGGAACACCCTGGTCCGGCCAGTGAGGTCGACCGTCCTTAGGGAGATATCGCTCACGGAAGAGCGCTGCGTCGATCTTCTGGCGCAGCATGTCCACCTTGGGAACATCCTCTCTCCCCTTGCGTTTGCGTTTGCGTTTGCGTGACAGCCTGCGCTTGTCCGGCTTGTACTGGCATCGACCTAGGCCCATTCCAGGTGTAAGCTCGTGTTTCTTGAGGGCAGCTGCCTGATAGTTCAACGGTGATTGTGAGGTCCCAATCACGCGCCTCCAGCGGTTGATACGGTACTCACAAACAGCTTAACCACCTTCTCTTCAGACATGTTGCCGGCATTCTTGAGGGTACGAAATGGGTTGTTCGAGGGGTCGATGCGAGGTCGTTTGGGTATCCTGAGCGAACGTTTGCAAGAGGCGGGGTAGGGAAGCAGTTCGTCAAGAAAGTGGTCGACAGAATCGGCCTGCACGACGCGGCCGGCGATGTCCAGTATGGACTGAGCACGATACTGGGGAAGGGTGACCTTGCCAACCGAGTTGATGAGGCTGGGTAGCTTTCGCGAAATGCGGGGGGATTCTTGAGGCTCGCCGGGTATGTTGCCAGCCATGGGGTAGAGTGAGAGGGAGGAACGCACATCCAACCACCGCAACACCCTCAAGTTGTACGAAACCGTGATCTGAGATAGATAACGTGACCGCGTAGTTGAGTCTATGGTGCACGGGTTTTGGAAAGGTGGACCGAGAGAGAACAATGGAAATTGATGGAACGCTACCTGCACCGCAAATGGTGGCCGCGGTCAACGCGGCTTTCCGCGAGAACGCCAGGCTCTGCTAGGCTTAGACCAATTTATTCGGCCACTTTTGAGAAGTTCCTGTGAACTTCAGAAGGAGACATACCCACTCACGTACACCCGCCACTCAAATCTTCGCTCTCGGAGACCAGCTGTATCCCATGGGTATGACCTATTGTCTAGAGTTCAGAAGTAAGCCCACAGCCATGGTTTTGCCCTCCGTCCTCCGTATGCTCACCTGATATCCTACATGCGTGGAATTGTAGACCTCCCCAAATCGGCCCCAATTAGACTAAAACCCGCAGCAAGGACGACCAGTGGCCTCCTGGTCGGGCCCTTCGGCACGGACAGACTGAGTGGATCATCCCTCGGAGTCCAGTCCGAAGAGGAAGATTGTCCACCGGTAGAGTGGGTGGAACATTTAAGATGCATATGAATGAGAACATGGAGGCCGTGGCATGGATTCAGATTCGCTATGCGTCGCGAGAAGGAAGCTGAAGGAAGTTCGCGCTTTGAACCCGCTAGCGCCAGTGCGACGTGTCATCGTGAAGATAAGCGCTAGATCGAGATAAGAATTGTACCAATCACTGCGGAGAACGGGAGTTGGCAAGCGCTGACGCTGCAAAACCGTGGAATTCAACTACATTTCCCATCGATGACCTATAAAAGTATGATATATAGATACACGGCAAAATTTCAGGGCGATCCACAGGAAATGGACACAGTCAGAGGAGGGTTGTTGAAGATGGCTCCCTCGAGAGCTTCTACTGCGTACAGGCTATGTACCCAAGCCGATTCGGGAGATAGCTACTGGAGTCGGACTATGAGAGAGTATCTTTCTCACGCTGGACATTGTGCGCAGCGCAGGTGGCGCTGTGTGAGTCTTCTTTCCTCTGTAATCACACATGCGGCGTCTCCTCCGGAATGTGACAAACATTTTGGAAGTAACAACGCTGGCGGAGGCTCGGGCAGGCTTCGGTCTCGTCGCTAAAGGGGACTTATCTTCATCAACTGTGTCAAAACGGGCCAGCGCAAGCTGTACCTTCCATCTTCCTGCGGTCCAACTTATTACAGCCTCCCAGTCACTTCTCCTGCGCATGACATAGCAGCCCCGAAAGGTGAGCAGCAGAGTGCCTCGCGCACTCTTCCATGCACCGCCGAATTTGATTCCGAGCATTACGTTCAACAGGAAGCACCTGATCGAGATCAGGAATGTAGCAGCCTTCTCGGCTGTCCTGTTCGATGACGAAGTACGGACGAGCACCCCGAGGACTCAGTCAGGTTGAGACTGGCACATAGGGCGAGGAGAATGAGAAGGCGCCAGAATTGATGGTGGTAAGCATCCAGTCTGAAATACAAGGGGGGGTGGAATGAAATACGATACAGGGGTACTGTGGGAGACAGCCTCGACCAGCCGCAGGAAATAAGTTAAGTAAAACATAATGCTCGACTGAGCTTAAGAGTGGAGAAGACGTAGAGATCGGGAAGTATGGTTGAGGTATCGCAGGTGTCAGAGCGTAGCCCCGCATGACACTGAGGATCCTAGAAAGCTTGCCCCCTGGGTCCAACCGTGGCTCATCGCGGGAGGTAATTCGGAGTTCGACAATTATTCAAGGATATATTCAGAGGGTATGAGTATGAGGCGCAAGACAGGGCCAACCAGGAGATGCAGAGACAGGGATCGGGTTTGATGGATGTAGAATATGGGTGTAACGAGACGGGGGAGAAGAGAACGGAGGTATCGCAAGATTCTGGGACCGCCTCTGTAGGAGCGGATGCGCGCGAGTCACGCCTCAGATAGGCCCTACCTACGTACTCGAAGTGGATGAGTGCGCGGTCTCACTTTTGGCCCCGCGCGGCGCGTCGAGGCGTGCAAACGCGCAGGGAGAGACGCGTTCAACTTGCGCTCGCCCGTCCGCCGGCGTTTGCTGCTCGATGGCCCCAGCGCGTCCTCAGGCCCAGGTCGCGCCCGAGCCCCTGCGTCCACATCTCCGGTTTTACGGTCCTCCGCCTTGGGGCTGGGGATGCGGTCGTTGCTGTTCCAATACGGGTTCGCGAGCTGCCTCGCGAGGAACGCGAGCATGAACACGTGGTCGTCGAGCCTCGCCGCGAGCTTGCGCTCCTCCTCAGTGGGTCCTGGGACGGTAAGCGTCTCCGCTTCCCAGTCCGCCTCCCACTGCGCGAGCACGGCGGGGTCGATCCCGGCAGCGGCGGCGAGATTGGGACTGGGGGAGCTTATGACGGGGGGCTCTGGCTCCGGGGCCGCGGGGGGTGGTTCATGCGGTGCTGGGGGAGAGCTCACCTCGAGCTCGGCAGCTTTGCCATCGTCGTAGTACATGACGCGGTAGCGCGCCCTCAGGCTATTGAGGATGGTGGCGAGGACGGTGTTCATGGGGCTGCGGAACGCGAGCGGGTGCCCGCCCATCGTGACCCGGAGCTCGCCGGTGACTTCGAGGGCGTACGACTTCTGCCCGCATGCGCCAGCACGCCCCGGGCCCAGGTACTTATAGAAGTAGTTGTCGATCCAGGACTGGGTGCAGGAGCAGTTGGAGCGGAGGTACCGGACGGCGTAGTACACGAGGACGTGGAAGAACGACTCGAGTTCGTCCGAGATCTGGACTGGTTTGGTGATGTGGTAGAGGAGGTTCACGGACATGTATTGGTAAGTTCCCTACACTCGTGTCAGTGCTTTGTAAATCGCCGCAGGACAATCGGGGACATACCATGCGTTCTTCCTGCGTCGCCTTTGACGCCGCTTCCACCGTGTCGATAGGCTTCGCGAGCTCCCAGTCGCTGAGAAGGCCGGACCACACCATCTGGGGGTTCTTCCCCTTATTATCGCGGCGCACCCTTGGATATATGAGGATATTGCCGCCGCTGATGTCGCGATGGAGAAGTTGAGGCGTGGGCTTGGTCGCAGCTTGACGGTGGGCTAGAAAGGGATACATCAGCAGCCGTTGATATGGAAGATGGCAAAAAAAACTTGCCTCGCAAGCAGTCCAAGACAACCGAGAGAAGCTGACGTCCACACTGGAAGTCTCTGAGGGGCAGGCACACCTCCTGCACGACGATTCGGTAATGTTTATGCTGTTGTAGAGGGCAGTTGGACCTGACTGTTGGACGAGGGCGTTGGAAAGAAGAGCCTGAGCCAGGCTCCCCGTCGTCGCGCTTGCGTTTCCTGCTTCCGGAAGACGCGGAAGCGGACAACGTTGTTGAAGGCGAGGGCGAGGAGGGACGACGAGAAGGCGATGGAACTGAATGCTGACGCTCCCATACATCACCCGTTGCCGTAGCTTGGTTGAAGATATCTCCGTGACAGACGAGCGTCGGGACGTTCTCCACACCTGCCTTGTTGAGCCGTTGCAGCGTGTCCCCTTCGGTCTCCGAGATCACGTACGAAGCCCGCCATGCGTCCTTCAACCACACGAAACAGCCAGTTTGGCAATCCAGGGCCACATACCCTCGCGTTCCGCGGCCAGTCATGTCGATAGCGCGAAAAAGAGGCTTCCCGACGAGATATTCGCGAGTGCAGGTGCCGTCGGGAACTTGGAGCTTGTAACGCGGCCAATCGCAGTGGACAGTTGCTCGAAAGAGGGAGCGAACGTACTCGAAGACGAAAGTGTGCGGGACGTCCTTCTCCTCGAGTTGGCGTTCGGAATGGCTGACATCTGTTGGGTCCGGGAGGGCAGCGACGTCCATTCGCAAGAAGTCGACGTTGGCGGGATAGAGACGTGTGGCGCTAGGATCGAGCCCCAAGCGCGCCGTTGTCGAGATAAGAAATGCGCCAAAGAAGGTCGGACAACGTCTCTGGGTGCTCGAAGTAGTCGATAGATGGTGTTGTCGTGGCACCTGCGCGATCCCAGCGGAGAAGACGGAAGCTCCGGCCGATGAAGAGCAGCATGAAGAAGAACAGTCGTTGTTGGGCGGCAAAGACTAGCTCTGACACAGAGGAGAGGTTGTCGAACAGTCGTTGGCGTGCTTTCTGTGGCCCACCCACGAGATTGTAGTCGAAAGGATCGATACCACGACGGTGACCGCGAAACTCGAACAACACAATCTGATCGCAACCAAGGGGCAGTGCCCCATCGGGCATGTCTTGTGGGCGGAAAATCGCGGCACTGGTACTTGAGGGCCTTTCTTCCACGCCAGACTTGAGGAATGCATTGTATTTTGATAGTCTTGACCTGGGGACGAGGTTGTGCTCGTGTACAGCCGCAATCTAACACATACGTTACTAGCTGAGCCACAAGGACGAAGGGCAATGACTCACAAGAAGTTCAGAGACTTCGTTCTCAGGAATACCATTCGCGTGTTTCATAGTTTCAAACGGATTACAAGTTAGGTTTCGTGACGCGGGGGCATCCTGTGGATAGGGAAGAAATTCGCGGAGAAACTCTTCGGTGGGTAGCTGGGTGGTTGGATTCGCCATGAGAAAACAGGTAATCGACAGATATCCAGACGTAGTGCACTGAAAAGGTCGACAAGAGGTGGATGGATATGAGAGGAAATGTGAGAGAGAGCGGGGCACAAGACGTGGTGGTTGCAGTGAAAGGGACAATGAGATCGAAACGAATCCAACTTGTGATCAAGCGCCCATATCCCGTTTTGGAAGCACGTTGATTTGTCGTTAGGCGCTGATCCCAGTCCGGAGGCCAACGAAACTCAAACGAAACGACCACTACTCTCATTTGCCGTGTCGATATCAAAACGATGGATTTTTGTGCATAATTCACCATGGGTTACTCAAAGAATCGCATGCGAGTAAAATACAAAGGTGTAATACGTTCATTCTATGTCACGGTTTTCGGGACTCGGAATCATCGTGCTGAAGGCCCGATAAGTACTGCCAAGGGAACCATAAGCAAGTGTAACACCGAGAAGTGAGCCCGAGTGAATAATTAATATTGCATGTCAGACTCGACGGGATGCTTGAGCGATAGCAGTGTCGCGCACTATCTGTCCGGGCGAGCGACCTCTCACTGGGATGACGGCGTGCGGAGACTCCCATCCCTTCGGCACCCTGTCTCCGCCCCGATGCCTGACCGCGTTCTTCCATCCAAGATCGGTGCTTAGAGCTTTGTCAAATGCCCACTTCATCCAGAAATGGTCCTTGACTTGGGCTGCAATACTTCTCTCCACAGCAGTTGGGGCAGGCGGAGGGGCTTTACGCGCGATCTCTGGCTGAGCGTTCCAATCTGCCTCGTACTCGGCCACCCTCCGTTCCTCCTCCGAAGCCTCTCCAAGAATATTCCGTTTATCCGACGTGTCGCTGGTTTGGGATGGTTTTTGAGGCGTAGGCGAGGGTGGCGGGTTGTAGACCGGCGCGCTCTCCAACCAGTTATCGTAACGTCGGGTCTTGTAAAGGGCGCAGAAACGGGTAAGAGCCTGTGAAATGATCCTGTCCAGAGAAAAGGAGAAGCTGATAGGAGAGGTAGAATCTAATTGAGGCAGGAGCTGGCCCATGCCGGAGACAATGGAGGACTTGCGCTCGCCGCAGAGGACGAGGCCACTGTTGATGGTGTAGCAGTCGAAGCATTCGTCGAGAAACGCTGCGACGTCGTCGTTATGAGCAATGGTAGATTGAAGGTATCGGACGGCGTAGTAGATCAGGATGAGGAGCAGCGATTCCAAGTCGTCCGAGATGTTCGCGGGGCCAGGGCGGTTCAAGAGCCTGATGGACATGAACTGCCAGTTTCCCTAGAAATTCCGATAGTTATTAGCGCAACACTAAACTATATTACATTCAGGACGCACCGTTCTTTCTGGCTGTCGAGCTCTAGATGAGCCATCCGTCGTTATAGGCTTGGATATCTCCCAATCCGCCAGAATGCCCTTCCAAGCAAGCTTGCGAATGTTGCCACTGGTCTCGATCTTGGGGAAGATGACGATGTTGTCATCGGTTATGTCGCGATGGAGGATCTTGAGACCTTCGACTGTAGCCACAAGATGATGTGCTGCCGTGCAAAATGTGAGTAAGCCGCGGAGCACGAGGACGAAAACAAAAGGACGTACTGGTGAGACAGTCTGATATGATATGCGCAAGCTGCTTGCCGTTCTTGAACTTCTTGAGAGGCATGCAGACCTCACGGACGACGAGACGGTAGTGCTTGTGACGACGTATGAGACAGTCCGCGCGAAAACCTGGCTCGGAATCTGTCTCTGAGTCTGGGGTCTCAGCCCGGGCGCGTTCATCCTCTGGCAGCTTTCGTTTCGCTCCAAGTTGCGTGACTCGAGACGATGCCTTGCCGGCAGAAGTGGAAGAAGCATTGGATTTCGTCGACTTCTTGAAGCGTGAAGTAGACAACGCATGAGACGGCGAGTTGGGTGGAGGCTGAGGATTCTTTTGCTCCCACCACGCTGCAGTGGCGGTCCGTTGCTTTCCGACATCTCCGTGGCACACGACAGTGGGAACACCAGGGATTCCAGGTGCAGCATTGATGCGCTGAAGGATGAGGCCCTCCTGCTCGACGAGGTTGTAAGAGGCGCGCCATGCGTCTTTCAACCACACGAAGCGCTTGGTAGCACAGTCGACAGCGATGTACCCGCGGGTGCCGCGACCGATCGCCCCATGAGCGCAGAAGACGGGCTTGCCAACAAGGAAGTCACGCGGGGCTGGGGCGTCGTGCACCTGGAGCTTGTATCGAGGCCACCGTGGATCCACGATTGACTTTTGGAACAGGGTTCGCTGGTAGTCGAAGACGATCTCAACCTCCTCCTCGCCTTCAGGTTCGAGTTCCCCGGCGTTGAGAACGCGTGGAGTGCTGTCGACGTCGGATGCGAGAGCAACCGCAAGGTCGTCCATCTCCAACCATTCACCATCGGCGCTCGAGAGGCGGGTGGCGGTGGGGTCAAAACCGAGCTTATCGTTGGGGAGTCTTGAGACGCATCGCAGAAATTCGCAAAGTGGCTTCCAATCGTCCACGTAGTCGAGCGACGGGGTCACGATAACGCCTGCTCTGTCCCAGCGGAGGATACGGAAGCGACGCCCGATGATGAAGAGCATGAAGATGGAGACTCGTTGTTGCACGGAGAAGAGAAGGTCGACGTAGGACGTGAGCTGCCCACGTACTGCCTTGCGAGTATAAGAGTTGGACTCGAACTGGTCCACACCTGGAGCGCGAGGATCGTCGTCGTCGTCGTCACCATCATCCTCGTCGTCATCGCCTGAGGTCTCTTCTAGTTCCGGGGGCTCGTCCTCCTGTGGCTCGGCGTCCCCTTCATCCTCTTCTTCGCCCTCCTCACTGTCACCCCCAGCCTTCAGATCCTCGAAGGGGTCGCGGATGTTGCCCTTCTTCCGGCTCTTGAACTCGATGGGGACGATCTGGTCAGGCCAGTGGGGACGGCCATCCCTCGGCGCGTCCTTCTGGCGGAACAGGGCAGCATCGATCTTCTGACACATCCTCTTGATCTTCGGCTGCGAGGTATCTTCCCCGGGTGGTTGTACGTTCTTGCCCTTCTTGCGCCTCCTCGTAGACCGCCCGTTGAACTCCGGCCGTTGGTCGCAACGGCTGAATACCATTCCAGGTGCGAGATTGTGCTTGGAGACAGCCTCGCCCTAGTGGCTCAATGAGGTCGCGAAGTATGCATGGTCGAACTGTACTCACGAATAGTCGAACCACATCAGCTTCAGTCATCTTGTCGGCATCCTCCAATGCCGCGAAGGGGTTGACCTCCTTTGACGGCCCCCGGCAAGCTCGCCTTCTGCGTTTATTAGCACCGGGGGATGGTAGAAGTCGATCGAGGAACTCGTCGATGTCTTCAGCCTGTACGGCGCGCCCGGCGAGATCCTGGACCAACTGTGCGCGAAACTGCTCGAGCGAGACCGTGCCGACGGACTTGATGAGACTGGGTGATTTGCGTGAGATGCAAGGTGACATCTCGAGCTCCCCCGAGGGGAGCGAGTCCATCATGGTTGTATAGTAGGAGGGGCAGAGAATGAGAGGTAAGAGTCGGTGGTTAGAGCGCGGCGAACATGTTCATATCACAAGCGCTCTTCATGATGAGGCCCGTGATCTGGGGAGAACAATGAAATTACAGCACGACCTGTGAGAATTATTAGTGGCCTAAGTAAAAAGCATGCTCTGATGACTCCTTGCCGTCCATCCATCACTGATACCAACCAAGGTCACTCCGTGCAATCCAAATGTGTGCATGTATCACCCCGGCAGTCGAGGGCCTTTGTCTGCATTTTAAAGAGAATGGAGTAAGCCTGCAGCAATTATTCCGTGGGTCCACATAAAGGATGCACCTATTATTCTCCTATATCCATCCACGGATCAGCAACACTGCTGCCATGGTCCATGGACTGACCAGTGCCTCAAAATGGGACCGATGCCACTGGCAAATCACCATGATGAACTGGAGCAAATGACTTACTTGAATCCGGGACAGTGACATGTCGTGAATTAAACTTGGATCATGAGAGTGTACGGACAAACTAGTCCAGAAGTTTGGGTGGATGGAACTCGAGGTATTGTGGCAATACGACGAGGACGATCGAATGGTCATCGACCTCAGCGACTGCTACGTGCCAATAAGCGCTCAATCGAGATAAGAATCGTACCAACCACTGTGGTTGGCAAGCGCTCATGTTGCAGATCGGATAGCCAAATCGCAGTGGAATTAAAGTATATTCCCTCATCTGCGACATATCACAGTATAATAAGAGGTAAAAATACATTTCAAAACTTCAGATCGGTCGCAGAGGCTGCAACCCTAGGGCCAGACTGCGTGGTCTAAGAATGCGAGGCCAATGTGCTATTAGCTGGCCGAGATGAGCCGTCAGGTAAGGGTTACTTGAGCTAGAAATTTAGCTTAGGTTTCTTGTTGGCCATGTATCTTGTTGGTTCAGCTGATTGAGGGGCTTGCAGACCTGGCATGCGATCCTCCTCGGGCCAATCCAAAGTCCGGATCGCGTCTGCGATCTCGTCGAGCATGAACTCGTGGTTCAGTATCTGAGCTGCCAGATGTCGGTCCTTCTCGGTCGGTGTGTCATCCACCTCCACTGAGGAACAGCCTTCATCATTGCAGTCACTTTTCTCGGCCTTCCGAGCCCCATCATCGTCGAACTTGAAGAAGACGATGTCAGGTCTGTCGACGGGGTAAAGCGGCTCGCCCGATGGGGGAAAGTCAGGCTGTGGATGTTGTTGCTGTTCCAGCATCGCGTCGTAGCCTGTGACCTTGTAGCGTGCGCGGAAGCATGCCATGAGCGACTGGAGGAGAGCGTCCATGGGGCTGTGGAAGCGGATGAGGTGTGGGTACCAGCCCTCTCGGAGCCAGTCGTCGACCAGCATGGCCATAGATTTCCACCCGCAGGCCAGCGGAATCCCAGGGCCGGCGTACTGATTGAAGAAGTTGTCGATCCATGAGGTGGGGTAGGAGCAGGTGGAGCGGAGGTAGAGGACGGAGCAGTGGAGGAGGACATAAAGGAACGATTCGAGCTCGTCGGCGACCTTCGTAGGACGGGACGGCATCGTCAGTAGGTTGATAGACTTGAATTGGTACGTTCCCTGGTGGAGCATTGTGAGTTTCATTTGAGGCATTATCGAGGAGGGGAACTGACCATCTGCGACGAAGATGGACTACTTGATTGCCGAGAGTTGACTAGCGTCGCGAGCTCCCAGTCGCAAAGCAGGCCAGTCCACACCATCGTAGCCTTGTCACCGTCGTCGTTGTACCGGACTTTGGGGTAGATTAGTATGTTGCTGACGCTGACATCGCCGTGAAGGAGACGTGTGTGTGGATTGGTGGCCGCCTGATAGTGCGCTGAGATGGAGAGAAGGGTAAGCAAATGGCAGTTATGTGCGGCCAATAATCATTACCTTCTAAGGCGTCAAGCACGATTGAGCACAACTGCTTGCCGTTCTTGAAACAGGTGAGCGGCAGGGCAACCTCTTCGACCACCATCCGATAATGCTTGTGTTGCCTCAGGGGGCCGTCCCAACCGTCGATACTCCGGAGAGCCTGACTCATCGACCAAGATGAAGTGACCCCACCCTCGTCGTCCGTCGATCTCTTCCTCTTCTTGTTATCCGACGGCGGAGGGTCGACAAGAGAGTACATCGAGTCTTGAGAGCATGAAGGAGTGTCTGTAGCACATGAGTGGCCGCACTCCCAATAGTCCGCCGTGACGGTGGCATCCTCGTCGACGTCCCCATGACACACAAGCGTCAGAACGTTCTCCACGCCCGCATCGTTCAGACTTTGCAGTATGTCGCCCTCCGCCACCCCCATCGCGTAGGCAGGGCGCCACACGTCCTTCAACCACACGAAGCGGTTCGTCACGCAGTCGAGCGCGACGTAGCCCCTTGTTCCACGACCGATGACGCCGTTGGCGCGGAACGTGGGCTTCCCGACGAGGTACTCGCGCCACGCACCTTTGTCTGGCACTGTAAGCTTGTAACGCGGCCACCCGGAGGCCAGGGACGTGCGGAACAGAGTGCACGCATATGCGAAGGTGATGGGGTGGGTCGGCGGAGTGTCGAGGTCGCGTTCACTGTGGTCGACGTCGTGGGGATTCTCGAGAGCGGCGCTGTCCATCCGGAGGAAGTCACGGTCCCCAGGGAGAAGGCGGATGGCGGTCGGGTCAAGGCCGAGGGCGGTGTCATCCAGATCGGAAAGGCGCTGCAAGGCGTCGCAGAGTATGGTGGGGTCCGAGACGTAATCGACTGGAGTAGAGACCACGATCCCAGCACGATCCCATCGTAGGAGGCGGAATCGGCGGCCGATGATAAGGACCATGAAGAGGAAGAGGCGATGTTGGGCAGAGAAGAGCAGATCTGCAATGGAGGAAATGTTACCGACTACCCGCCCGCTCTCGTGCTTGATCTCTCCGAACTCGTCGTCGTAGTGAGTGTGGTCGAATGGATCGCCACCGACGAAGTGGCGGGAAAACGCCACTGGGACGCTTTGATCGAAGGAGGAGGGAAACTTCTTCAACAAGGCCTGCTCGCAGTGAAATATCGCGGCATCGGACTGAACAGGAATTATGGTATTATCCGAGTAGAGGGTGTAGCGCGACAATACTGAGCCTGTGAGGAGGTGGTTGACGTCTACTGCTTGCAGCTAGTTTGGGGGTAAATACAGACATTGGATGTGAAAAGGCAGGAGGATGAAACTCACGATGTGTTCGGAAAGTTCTTCCTGCGAAAGCGCATCCGCATTCTCCAAAGATTCGAACGGATTCTTGCCAATATATTGTCGGGGTCTCATATCGGAGAAGAGGAGGAATGCGGCAAAGAATTGGTTCATATTTACTTCGACGGCCGACTTGGCCATCTGAGTTGTGGCCATGGTGGTTGGGGACCTGAAGACCTTGAAGTTTGAGGCCCCAATGTCGGTCGAATGAAATGCCGGTGAGGCGGTGCAGATGGCGGGAGGAATGTGCGTGGAAGAAGTATGTGGTCAAAGAGCTAGAGATGGTGGTTCAGGATCGATCTTTGGGTGATTGTAGTGGGAAGTCGCAGCCGACGTGCGACGGGCGGCTCAAGCGAGTGGTCAGAAGTTCAAACACCGCGATTGTGACAGTGGTACAATAAGACTCGGACTCCCGTTGATCCCGGGTGGGAAACAAGTCGCTCTCTGCGGTCATATTCTGGATGTTACGCAGAAGATGGATTACTGGGACCTAAAGGAAAAAATTAAAGGTGGTCTCTAAGTCTGCAGACCGTGACCTGAGTCAAGTACCAGGGTCCAGTGAGGCTCAACCTTCAATGCCAGCGACAGCACTGTTGCAGCGATGACTCACCAGTGTGGCCACCATGCAATTCCAGTTTTTATACAATCGTTGTAGACGATGAAGGTGGATGATTCGTGGTTCGACAGGTTGGCGGTCACTGACAATAGTCAATGACCATCAATCCCGTTTGTCCGTCGATTACGTAATGTTAATGCGATGCATCCCGGCGCGTCGAGTGACTCGAGTCGGCGACGGCTCAGCTCCCCAAGTTTGCATGGGGTTCCCCTCCTCCTCATGCTGCCTGATATAGATATGGAATGTACCAGTCTTATTTTCGGAGACGCAGCGTAGAGGCGTTCAAATCCAGTCGATTTACAGTGCAGCGAACTTGAGCTGAGAACCGAAGCGAGTGGCAACAACGTGAGGGGGTATATACGAAAAGTAAAAATGAGAGTATATCTACACAAAACAACAAACAAACCGAGGCGAGATAAGTTACGATATGTACAACCAGAATGTCTCAGATGATGTGATGAGATATCGCTGTACTTCAGGGTCTATGGAGGGACCAAAGCGGCGGAGGTGGAGATGCGCAGGGAGGTAGAACGAGAAGGAGAGCGAAGAAGGATTCCTGCGAGACATGGCAGGATCAGAGCGAGCACCGGGATGTTGGGTGAAGGAGATAGAGAAGGTGCCGCAACCGTATCTATCCCCGCATACGCCTGAACTCGAACCTCGATCTAGGAAGAGCCCGTCAACGCATCCTGATGGGCATGGTCCGCGGCTGCATGCGCGTCCGGCGCGTCGAGCGGTGGAGGCGGGCAGGAAGGGAAACGATGGGCTCCGGCCCAGCTATCCGCCGCCTCTTGTGGCTCGAGGGAGGCAGCAGCGACGCGTCGGAATCCCCAGCAGCAGTACGGGGTGGCGATGGCCTCGCAGTGCTCGAGGGTATTCGGTCGTCCTCCGGCCAGTCTAAGCTCCTAGCGATCGTCGCGACGTGGTCGAGGACGAATGTGTGGTCGAGGATCTGTCGTGCCCGATCGCGTTCCTCGGGAGTCGGCGTGTCGTCGTCGTCATCGACGTCCGAGCTATCGTCCGAGATGTGGCCGTCGTTGTCATCGTCGTCTTCATCGAAGAAGATGATCTTGCGCACAGCGATGGGAGCGAGGCCCTTCCCGGATGGGTCTGGGGGAGGCTGCTCAAATTCTGGAAGCGGTGGGCCTGTCTTCGCGAAATCGTCCTTCATCACTTTGTAGTGCACTTGAAAGCACGACAGGAGCGATCCGAGAATATCGTCCATAGGGCTTTGAAAGAGGAGGGGCCGATGAGGGAATCGGGTGCTGAGCCACTCGTCGACCTCGATGGCCAACGATTTCCAGCCGCACGTGTGCAAACGTCCAGGGCCAGCGTAGTTGTTGAAGTAGTTGTCGATGTACGACATGGGGTGGGCGCAGTTGGACCGAAGATAACGGATAGAGTAGTACACAAGGACGTGGAAGAACGACTCGAGCTCGTCGGAAATCTTGACGGGTTTTGAAGGGTGCGACAACAAATTGACGGACATGAATTGATATGTTCCCTGAAAATACCGAAGTCAGACTACGTCGCAGATACGCATAGAACGCCAGCTTACCACCTGCTCCGCCTGTGTGGCTTTCGACGGCGTGTACTCGTCGTCGACTGGCTTCGAGAGCTCCCAGTCGCTGAGAATACCGCCCCACACCATGGTGTGCACGCCATCCTTGTTGCGCTCGACCCTGGGGTAGATAAGGATGTTGCCCCCACTGATATCCCGATGGAGAATAAGCGTCGTGGGATTGGTCGCCGCTTGATAGTGAGCTGCGAGCAGGATATTAGTCCCGACGATGCCAAGAAACACAAGCATAGCGTACCTTCCATAGCGTCGAGCACTATTGACGCCAATTGTTTTCCGTTCCGGAAGTGATCGAGAGGGAGCGCGACTTCCGCTATCACGATGCGGTAGTGTTTGTGTTGTCGCAGCGGGATATCGCATTGGGAGTGTAATGTAGGTTCGTCCGCGCCGTCGTCCACCCGCTTCCGCTTCCTGCTTGAAGGAGAAGTGGAGCCGGTAAGTGTGCACGATGAGGGCGGGGAGCTCGACGTGCACGGCGGAGACGGCAAGGACGAGAGTGATTGTGCACACTCCCACCACTCGCCTGTGACGGTATGCTGATCGTGGACATCACCATGACAGAGAAGCGTCGGGATGTTTTGAATGCCAGTGTCGTTGAGCTTCTGCAAGATGTCGCCCTCCGTGCCAGAGAGTATATGCGATGTGCGCCATGCGTCCTTCAACCACACGAAGCGACCGGTATTGCAATCGAGCGCAACATAACCACGCGTTCCACGGCCGAACACTCCACTCGCATGGAACGTCGGCCGGCCGATGAGGAAGTTGTGGTACGTCGTACGGCTGGGGATTTGGACCTTGAAACGTGGCCAGTCGGAGGCGAGGGAATTGCGGAATAGGGTGCGAGCGTATTCGAAAGTTGTAGGATCAGTGGACTCGTCGTCACGGAGGGCACGCTCAGCATGGTCGGCATCGTTTGGATTCTGAAGTGCGGCAAAGTCCATGGTGACGTAGTCGACATTTCCGGGGAGGACGCGAGTGGCACTAGGATCGAATCCGAGGGCAACATCGTCGAGGTGGGAGAGGCGCCATATGCAGTCGCAGAGAACGTCCGGTTGCTCGTAGTAGTCGATGGATGGAGTGGTGATGATTCCGGCGCGATCCCATCGCAACAGGCGGAATCTGCGACCAATAACGACAAGGAAGAAGAGGAAGACGCGGTGCTGGGCCGCGAAGAGAAGCTCGACAACAGCATTAAGGTGGTCGAATACCTTCGAACGCTCCATCTTGATTTCTCCACACTCGTCGTCATAGGAGGCCGTATCGAAAGGATCGCTGCCGACGAAGTGGCGACAAAACAAGATCGGAACCCGCTGTTCGACCCAGGAAGGTTGCGTCCTCGTCAGTGCATGTTCAGCATCGAAGATCGCAGCGTTCGTTATGGATGTGCTCGAAACGGCGGCCAAGTATGGTCGAAAGTAGGATATTTTGGATCCTGCAGCGAGGCGGTCGTCGTTGAATGCTTGAATCTTTGCTAGAAGTTAGACAAATGGCAGAGATCAAACGTTGAAACTCACCACGAGCTCCGAGATCTCCCGGCCGGAAGATGCATCCGCGTGTTCCAGCGGCGAAAATTGATGTCGAGAGCTGTTTGCTGGATTGTACATTGTGACAGATTGGGGGAGGAATGCGCGAGCAAACTCGTCGCAGTCGAGTACAACCGTAGAGTGGGCCATTGGGGCTTGGTGGTGGGAAAAAGTTTAGCGGAAGCAGAGAAGACGTAGAAAGGGTGGCTTCAGACAAGACAGATATATGTGAGAGTCTTCTGCGAATGAAATATTATGTGGTTCGCAACTCCAGCGGGAAAAGGGAGAAGGAGAACAACGTGGTTGAGGTTCAAACTCCGTTGTACGGTAGACGCTCATTAGCGCTCGAGATGGGACAAACGTTTTGGGCAATGCATCAAATGTGTCGAAATGGGTCAGCATAGGCCGTGTCAGCCTCCCCGCCATTATCCTCGCGCATGTCATGATCATAGCAGCCCCGAAAGATGAGGAGAGTGCCTCGGGTATTCTTCCATACACTGCCGAATCCGAGTTCTCACAGGCGTCATCACGCCTGATCTAGATAGGGAATGTAGCAACCTTCTTTGTCGTTCTTTTCGAAGACGCGACGCGAAGCTCGAAGGCGTCAGCATCCATTCGATTCGATTTGCACTGCAGCAAACTTGAGAGAAAAGAAACAAGCAACAATACCAATACAGGGTATATATTCGAGAAGAGAAGCAGAAAATGGGGATCCATGTGCGCACAAAATAACAGACAAACCGAGGCGAAATAAGTTACAGGATGTATGTATGTATGTGCTACCAAAATGTCCCAGATGATGTGGCGAGATATCGCTATGCCTGAGTGAGTGCCCGCTGAGGGACCAAAGCGGCAGAGATGGAGATGCCAGAGCGCGGGGAAGTGGAACCGGGAGGCGGTGGGAAGAAGAGGTGTCGCAAAGGAGAAGCGCGGGCCAGACGCGAGGCCGGCAAGGCGTGGCAGGAGCCGAGCGAACACGGGCCCGCGGGATAGAGGAGGGAAGGAGAAGATGTCGCAGTCGGAACAGGACCCATGTGCGCCTGAGCTCGAACCATAACCTCGAACCGGGAGAGCAAGTCATCGCATCCTAAGAGGCATTGTCCTTGGCTGCATGCGCGTCCTGCGCGTCGAGCGGTGGAGGCGGGCTGGGAGGGACACGATGGGCTCGGGGCCAGCGATCCGCCGCCGCTTGTTGCTCTCGGGCCTTGAATAGTCCACGCCGCCACTCCTCGTGGGAGTCGCCGTCCACGCATTAGGCTCGGGCACGGGTATGCGGTCGTCCTCAGGCCAGTCGGGGCTGCGCACGATGCGCGCGACGTGCTCGAGCACGAACGCGTGGTCCGCGACCTGCCCCGCCCGTCTCCTGTCTTCGGCGGTGGGCGTGTCGACGAAGTCGTCGTAGGCGAAGTCGCAGTCGTCCGTGGGGTCGTCGCCCGCCTTTTTGCGGGCCAGGTCGATCACGGCGCCGTCCGAGTCGAAGAAGACGATGTCTGGCCGGCCGACGGGGGCTAGTGTCTCGTCGGCCGGTTCGAGGGGCGGAGCGGGAGGTTCGGAGAACAGAGCGTTCTTCGCCATGTCGTCCTTCATGACTTTGTAGTGCGCGTGGAAGCATTTGAGGAGCTCCCCGAGGAGCTCGTCCATGGGGCTGCGGAAGAGGAGGGGGCGGTGGGGGAAGCGGGTGCTCAGCCAGTCGTCGACCTCGATGGCGAGTGACTTCCACCCGCACGTGTGTAGGTGTCCGGGACCGGAGTAGTTGTTAAAGTAGTTGTCGATGTATGAGGATGGGTGCGAGCAGTTGGAGCGGAGATGGCGGATGGAGTAGTACACAAGAACGTGGAAGAACGATTCAAGCTCGTCTGCGACCTTCATAGGTTTCCACGGGCGCGACAGAATGTCGACTGACATGAACTGATACGTTCCCTGGGACGAAAAGTGAGCCACAGCGTATCAACGAATATCATGAAGATGACGAACCATTTGATCCGCTTGTGTAGCTTTTGACGGCGGGTTGTCGTCGTCGACGGGTTTTGCGAGTTCCCAGTCACTGAGAATGCCACACCACGTCATCGCGTTGACGTCGTCCCCATTGCGCTTGACCCGGGGGTAGATGAGAATATTTCCACCGCTGACATCTCGATGAAGGAGTCTCGTCTTGGGGTTAGTAGTGGCTTGATGGTGAGCTGTGACGAGGGACATGAGCTCCAACAACAACGAGTGAGTACGGAAGGCGTACCTTTGATGGCGTCCAAGACAACAGATGCCAACTGTTTTCCATTACGGAAATCCTTGAGCGGTAGTGCGACCTCTGCCACGACGATGCGATAGTGCGTGTGCTGCCGCAAGGGCCCAGCCGTCTGAGGGTAGGAGGTGGCATCTTCCGCGTCGTCCTCGATCCGCTTGCGCTTCTTGCTAGACGGAGAAGTGGACGCAGTGAGGGTGTGAGATGACGACGTGAAGCTGAGAACCGAGGATGGCGACGGTAGGGGAGAGAGCGTCTGCGCGCGCTCCCACCATTCGCCAGTGATGGTCGTCTGGTCTTGGATGTCGCCGTGACAGAGGAGCGTCGGGACGTTCTGGATACCCGCATCGTTGAGGGACTGAAGGACGTCGCCTTCCGTCCCTGTGAGGACGTGCGCGGCGCGCCACGAGTCCTTCAGCCAGACGAAACGGCCCGTCTTACAGTCGAGGGCAACATAACTACGTGTACCACAACCGAAGACACCATTTGCGCGGAAGGTCGGTCGGCAGACGAGGAAAGCACGTTGCATGTGGCCACGGGGGACCTGAACCTTGTATCGCGGCCAATCGACGGCGAGGGAGTCGCGGAACATGGTACGCGCGTACTCGAAGGTGCTGGTGTCCGTAGACTCGTTCTCAAGGAGAACCCGCTCCGTGTGGTCGACATCGTTGGCGTTCTTCAGCGCGGCGAAGTCCATTTGGAGGAAGTCGACGTCCCCACGAAGGACTCGAGTGGCGCTAGGATCGAACCCGAGTGCGGCATCGTCGAAGTGCGAGAGACGCCAAAGGAAGTTACAGAGAACACCAGGCTCGTCACAGTAGTCGATAGAGGGAGTGGAAACGACACCTGCACGGTCCCATCGTAGGAGTCGGAATCTGCGGCCAATTACGAGGAGGAAGAACAGGAAGACACGATGTTGAGCGGCGAAGAGGAGCTCGACGACGGCGGTGATGCGGTTGAGCACCTTGACGCGTTCCGCTTGTATCTCGCCGTACTCATCGTCGTATTCGGCCTTGTCGAATGGGTCGCTGCCAACAAAGTGGCTGTTGAAGGCGACCGGAATCCTTTGGTCGCACCAGGATGGCCGCGTCGACGGTTGTTCGCTTCGAAAAATCGCGGCATCGGACTTCGATGTGCTCGACCCAGAGTCCTTGTAGTGTCGAAATTGGGACAAGGTCGTTCCATTAGCGAGACGATCACCTTCGCCGTTCAGCGCCTGGATCTATCCTAAAAGTCAGATGAATTGCGAAAATCGACCATTGACACTCACGAAAAGCTCTGAAATCTGGTGATCAGCAAAATCATCGACGCCTTGCAGTGGCTTGAAGACATCCCACGAGTCCGTAGCCGGCGGTGAGGTGTGGGTAGGATACGGCAAGAACGCGCGACGAAACTCGTCTTTGTCAAGGACAACGGCGGATCGCCAGCCTTGGGCCATGGAGCCTCGGCAGTTAGAGGATGTATCGGGAGAGCAGAGGATTCGAGTTGAGGGAAGTAGCTTTAGAAAAAGGATGGAGTGCAGAGCCCAGGAAGGCGGGAGAAAGCGCCAGTAGCAAGTTGCAGAGTGACCACGACGATGTGGTTGGAGTCCAAGCGAGTTCGGATGGTAGACGCCCGCCGTTGGGACGTGACCAACGAGGACCGACGTTTTGGAACTACCAACACCGGCGGAGGCTCGAGCAGCCCTCGACCTCGCTACGAAAGGGGAATCATGTGCATCAAATCAAGTATCAAATTGGGTCAGTCCCACCCGACTCTGTTCCTTCCCTCAAGGCTCACGATGAGCACTGCCGTCGGAGAGGCTCCAGTACTTGAGGCGCCAAGGACATCCAGTGCTTACTGATCAGCAAGGTAGAACGCTTGTGGATGTCCGGAATGTCCAAAGTATTCCCGCAGAGGCTGTCGAGGACTGTCGATCCAAGGACGTTAGAGGGTAGGATCCGAACAGCTGCCGCCCCTACTGATGATGTGGCGTGATGTGGCCACTGCTCTCACGGGCGTCTGAGTCACCATATCTGTACTTAGGGCGGCTTGGCAGAACGCTGTTTGCGAGTTTGACGTCAACTCGTTGTTGTATAGCTTGAACTGGCGCTATACCACTATATGACAAGAAAACGATCCCAAAAATAGTGAGAGGGCACTTTAATCCAGCATGGAGTCCAATAACCACTGAAAGGCACAGTAGTCTTTTGCTAGTTCGGAGAACTAACCGAGCAAATTATTGAATCACGAGCCTGAGCCTGAGGGTATGAATACACGAAACGCGGTGGTAGGCGTGATTGTGTCTAGGATATAATACAAAAGAGCTCAGAGATGTAACAAGTTATGGTATATATAAAGGACAGATGCATCACGGGAGCGGGGAGACGAAGATAAAACTCTCCCACTCCGGGCCCCCGTTGTTGCCAGCCGCAGTAGGGGCCTCCGAGTTAGCCCCGGGTCTAGGACGGTACCCCACAGTACTAAGTTGCTCGATACGAGTCATCTTGTTACGGCCAGGGAGAGGGCGGCATTCACGAGGCTTAGCATTCGCTCCGATTGTACACGGACCAACATGCCGGTGAGAACCTCGCGCTCTATACTGGCGACGAGAGGGGTGGGGTCGCCACAAGTGTCTTCGCGTCTACGGGTAATGGGAGGTGTGATCATCCATATAGCCCAGTGGAAAGCGAACAGCGCGGCGCGAGAGGTCGAGCGAGATCGCGGAAGCAGGACGGTGCGAGTCGCGGGCCGATCCCGCGTGGTGGCTCCAGGAGGTGCGTTATGACATCCAGGGTATTGGTTCATCTCGCCAGACCGCCAGCGGCAGCTCTCTCCCTCCGTGCCTGACTGCGCGTGCGCATTGCGTGGGTAGAAGGCCGGGCAGGGGCTTGCGCCTTACGGACAGGCTTGGGCTTGGGTTTGGGCTTAGTTGTCCGCTGCCGCTTCGCAGCGCGGTCCTGGTCCCCGTTCAAGCCGCTCAACGGTTCCTCCTGCCGGCGGCGTTTGCCTGTCCCCGCCACCTCCGCCCCCGGGTTCGCGCTTGCGTTTGATTCGGACCGTGACGGCGCGTGCGCGTTCGGCTGCGGGTCCCCACTGGGCGACGAGGCTGGGGGCGGCGGTCGTCGTAGAGGAGCCCGAGGGATGCGATCGTCGTCGGGCCAGCGCGGGTCTTCCAGGAACCGCTCGAGGTGCGCGAGCATCCAGGCGTGGTCTGCGAGCTTCGCCGCGAGCTCACGCTCTTCCGCTGTGGGCCCCCGGTCGACGAGGCTCTGCGCGGCGCGCTCGGCGTCGAGTTGTGCGAGGATCTTCTCGTCTATGTGGTAGATCGTGTCTAAGATGCGTCTCTGTGCGGCGGTCATGCCGGTGGGAGCGATGGCAGGAGGGGGGGCAGGAGGTGGGGTAAGAGCTTGCTGGCGGTCGTGGTCCCGGACTTTGTACAGGGCCTTGAGTGACTGAAGAACCTCGAAGAGAAGGTCGTCGAGGGGACTGGAGAATAGTAGGGGTCCAGGGGGAGACTGCGTTTCGAGCCGGCCGTTCCTCTCAATGGTGGTCGACTTCAGCCCGCAGGCGCACAGACGCTGGGGGCCGTCGTAGCGGTAGAAGTAGTCCGTGATCCACCAGGAGGGACGCTCGCAGGTCGACCGGAGATGACGCACAGCGTGGTAGACGAGAACGTGGAAGAAGGATTCGAGCTCGTCCGGAATTTGGACAGGTCGGGCCGGTTCTTGTAGCAGGTTGATGGACATGAACTGGTACGTCCCCTAAAAAACAGTCAGCCGTGGCGCAGACGGTAGCAAAGGTGACTAAAGTACCAGACGATGGGCCTGTGTTGCTTTCGGAAGCACCTTCTGGTCGTCCATCGACTTCGACAGCTCCCAGTCGCTGAGTATGCCGGTCCACGCCAACGAGGCGCGCCCGTCCGCTGGGTTGTGCTTGATCTTGGGGTAGATCATGATGTTCCCGCCGCTGATGTCGCAATGGAGCAGGTGCGTCTGAGGGTTAGTGGCTACTTCATAGTGGGCTGTAGAGCGGATAGTGAGCATCGTCACAGAATGCCGTGTCGCTGAAGGCTTACTACGCAGAGCGTCCAACACTAAGGACACTAATTGCTTGCCGTTGACGAAATTGTACAACGGCAAGCAGACCTCTTCGACTGCGATACGGTAGTGGGTATGTTGTCCAAGGGGGCCGGGTGCGGGCGGATCGTAAACTCCGTAGTCTTGAGATAACGTCTTCGAGTGATCAGAAGATGAGGAAGCGGAGGCGCGTGAAGCCGTAGGTAAGGACGGGGTACACGACCAATCACTCGTGAGGGTCACCTGGTCTAGGACGTCGCCGTGGCAGACCAGCGTTGGAACCCCGTCAACACCCGCCACGTTGAGACGGTGAATGATATCGCCTTCCTTCTTCGCAACCACGTGGGACATCCGCCAGACGTCCTTGAGCCACAGGAAACGACCCGTGTGGGGATCGAAGGCAACGTAACCACGCGTTCCACGACCAGCTACTCCCTCTGCGAGAAAATTAGGCTTTCCAACCAGATAATAGCGTGTCGCAGTTCCGGAAGAGATCTCCAGCCGATAACGTGGCCAGTCGGTCGCGAGAGAAGCGGAGAACAATGACCGGACGTACTCGAACGTAATGGGGCCTTCGATGTGGGCACCCTCGAGGTCACCGAGGTCACGCTCGTCGTGGTTGACATCGGTGGGGTTCTTTCGAGCCGCATAGTCCATCTGCAAAAACTCTGCGGTACCTGGGAGGACGCGAGTGGCGCTGGGGTCGAATCCGAGCCCGACGGCGTCGAGACGCGAAAGGAGCCCCAAAGCTTCGGAAAGAAGAACCTGTTCGTCGTAGTAGTCGATTGCAGGAGTGACTATGAGCCCAGCACGGTCCCAGCGAACGAAACGGAACCTGCGGCCGATCACGAAAAGCATGAAGACAGCGACGCGATGCTGAGCGGCGAAGAGGAGTTCTGCAGCGGTTGAGATTTGTTTGAGAGAGATCTCTTGCATATCTTGTATTTCGTCCTGAGGGTATTCGGGTTCCGTGGGGTCGAAAGGGTCGGCACCAATGGCGGGCTGTGCGAAGACCACCGGGACGGTCTGGTCCGTCCAGGACAAGGGATCCAGCCCGCGCCGGCTTGCCCGCGGGAAAATGGCGACGTTTGATTTGTGTCGTACGTCTTCACTTGTAGCTTCAGTGTTACGTGTATGGCATGCCATTGTGGAACCAGGGATTAGGTCGTGAGTATCGACAGCGTCGATCTGTGATGTTCATGAGCCCTAGGATGAATGTTCTAATCTCCTTAACTCACAAAAACATCGGAAAGTTCGTTGACAGACATATTGTCTGCATTCTTGAGAGTCTTGAAAGCGTTTGAAGATCTCCGGCTACTGCGTGAGGTGCGACTTGAAGAACCAAAGAATCGACGGCGGAATTCGTCGAATGCGAAGTGGATGATGTGGTTCATTTTCGAGGAGAGTCGGGACACGAAAAGGAACTAGAAGGCGTTGGCAACTGTGGTGGATAAAAGAGGTGACGGTAGTCTCTCCCGGCAGCAGCGAAGGATGAGCGGGAGACAATGGTGGTTGAAGGGCAAACTGAACATCCCCAAGCGCTCACCAACTTGCCATATCGGGAGCGCTCGTATTGTCATAGACGCCCCATCGCGACGTGTGCCAGCGCTACACGTACAATGAGTTCCTCAAGTTCCTCAGTGAACGGCCTCTCAGATATGGATGTATCCTCGACAGAGTATGGATAGGATACCAGGTATGAAAATTCATGTTTCCTGTCCAGGATCACTCAGAGGGTTGAGTCACAGGCTTGCATTTGTATTTGGTCGGACACTGGCAGACTCGGCTCCGAGTCACGGTCCATGTTTGAGGAGTGCGCTCTTGTACATGACATTTACATTCAACAACAGAGTAGGGAGGGGATGTTATTAAGAGGTAAGTACTACAAAACTGGGGAACTGTACTCTGAAAAATTTACGATTCACGCCGTCTCGCCAGAAACGTTTGGGACAGGGTCGAGCTTTGACAACCATCCGGCGGGAACCCGGTCACGATCCGAATGCCTATCAGAAGGTCGGGCTGACCACCGCTCTGACTGAATAGTGTTCCAAAACTCGGAAATCATGGATGAATGCGCCGATGTTTTCGTCGCGAGCTCTCTGTCCTCTGGCGTGGGGACGGGCGGGAGCGGAGGCTCAGGTTCTTCGTCTTGACGCCTCGGAAGCCCATCGCCGCTATGTGATCGAGAAGACTTCGCCGGGGTCTGGAAGTGTGTCTGAGCTCGTGCGAGGCTCCGATGAAGCGCAATGTGCGCCTCCCAGGTCGTGACCTTGTAGTGGGAGGAAAACCAAGCCAGGATGGTGCCCAATAGTTCGTCCAGAGGGCTGCCGAACACCAAGTTGCGCCGGCCGATTCCAGGCAGGTAGTAGAAGAGAGATCCGCCCTTCACGGTCTCTGTCTTGCGTTCGCTGCATAAGACCTTGCATCCACCTACGGTGTAGCTGTCGAAGCAGCTTTCGAGATGATTGGCAACGACGAGATTCTTTTCAATGCTGGATGAGAGGTAGCGGATGGCATGGTAGATTAGGACCAGAACCATGGACTCGAGATCGTCTGCGATCGAAAAGCGCATCGGGGAAAGGGAGAGTAAATTGACGGACATGAATTGCCATGAGCCCTGTTGCAAGATGGTCAGTGAACTTGAACCTGAACGGACACACATGACGCGCGAGTGCTATGGTCACGACTTACGTTGCGTTCAGGTTGGCGGGCTATTAAGGCCGCAGCCACTGCTTTGGACAACTCCCAGTTGGCGAGTACACCGCGCCACCGAATGAACTTCGCCCCGGTTTTGCCAGTCTCTATCTTGGGATAAATGAGAACGCTCCTGTCGGTGACATCGCGGTGTAGTCTCTTCTCAGAAGAATTTTCATACGCTCCATGGAGAGCTGAGAAATAATGATCAGTAGCGTTCGCCGACATGTCAACACTAAGACGTACCGGTCAAGCAATCCAGCACAAGGGAAACAAGCTGGAGCCCGTTCTGGAATTGATCCAGAGACATACAAACCTCCTCCGTGACCAAGCGATAGTGCGCCAGCTGTCGCACGGGGCAATCCCTTCGATACCCGGACTCGGCGCTCGCTTGTTCTTGAGGGTTCCCTTTGGCACGACGACGACGAGGGGGTGCCTGCTCGGGTGCGGTGTCCTTCGGGTTTTGAGCGATCCACCACTGCGCGGTCAAGGTCACTTGCTTGCGCACGTCGCCGTGGCATACCAGAGTGGGGACGTGCTCGACACCGGCGGCCTTGAGAGTGGCAAGGATGTTCCCCTCGGTCTCGACGAGCTCGTAAGAAGCGCGCCACGAGTCCTTCAACCACACGAACCGCCGCTCCTCGCAGTCGAACGCGACGTACCAACGCGTACCGGGGCCGACCAGGCCGTCGGCGCGGATAACGGGCTTCCCGACAAGGAATGCGCGGGTCGTCTTTGGCGCGACATTGACGTGCAGCTTGTATCGCGGCCACTCGGGGTCCGCGATCGAGTCAGCGAACATCTCCCGGACGTATGTCCACGCGAAGCCTTCGGGCACGACCTCTCCGACGGCGAGGTCCCGCTCATGGTGGTCGAAGTCGTAGCGTGCATCTTCAGCCGCTCGATCCATGATCTTCCAGTCGCGTCCCGTATGGGAGATACGCGAGGCGGAGGGGTCCAGCCCAAGCGCGGTGTCGCCAAGATGCGAGAGTCGCCACAAGAACTCGAGCAGGGGTTCCGGGTTCTCGAAGTAATCGACTAGCGGCGAGAAGATGACCCCAGCGCGGTCCCAACGCAAGAGGCGAAATCGACGACCAATGACATACAGCATGAATAGGAAGACGCGTTGCTGTATCGCATGGACGAGCTCGGCGAAGGTCATCGCCTGCCCTCGGTTCGTCTCGCGCTCCTCCGCATCGGGCTCGGGGTTCCCTTTAACGTCGCTCCACGGGTCCTTCCCATTACCAGTCTTGCCGCTCTTGAACTCGGCGCACCCTGCTTGGTCCGCCCAGTGCGGGCAATCATCGTCTGGTGCGTTCGTGGCGTGATAGAACGCGGCGTCGATCTTCTGACCTGTCGTGTCGATGTTCCTGGGGTCCGGTCTGTTCTCGCAGCGTGCCATGACAAGCCCCGGGATAAGGCCACGGCTATTCACAGCATCCACCTGTGGTCGGCACGTTAGGATTCAGCTCGCATCCAACCACCCACATGAACATTGTGACGATGGCGACTTACGAATAGCTCAACCACCTCTGCCTCCACAAGACTGTCTGCGTCCTCGAGCTCCTCGAATGGATTCGTCGCTAATGTGGGCCGCTGTAGGTTCGAATTGCGGCCGGGGCGGAAGGGGAGCAGCCCATTGAGAAACTCCTCGACCGAGTTTGCCCGGACGGAGCGGTTGGAAAGGTCGATGGTGGACTGCCGACGATAATGTTTGAGAGGGACCTTGCCGGTGCTGTTGTTGACACTGTCAGCGGAACGCGGATAGCACGGTGTCTCTTCAGCGTCGACGGGGGCACTGGCAGACATGGTGGTTGGGGTGGTCGAGGGTTGAGAGACAGAGGCGCTGGTGATGGAATAAGAGGGAGAGCAGTTGGTTAGGACCTGCGGTCCGAATTCAACATCCGCTAAGCGGCGGCTCGTCCTATGTTACCATTCATGGAGTACAATAGACAGTTCAATCTAAGTGAGTACCAAAAGCGTGATCTTACGACTCCTGGTGATCGTCGCAGGTATCATTGCGTGAAGGCGTGGCCAATTGTTGGAATCTAAATATTATCAGGTAAACATATGGGCCGCAAGGAATCATAGTCGTACCCACCACTGGCAGCACAAGCGATTTACGAACAAAGAGCTCCAGAAGCTTAGCAGAGAAAACTTGAAGTCAAATCACGTTAATCCATCTGAACGCTCCCCAAGATGCACAGATAAAAACTTCTTGAAATTGAAATGAACAAAGAACGGGAAGGACTCGCTACTTGTATTGATGGACACGAACTCCTCTGGACCCCAAACGAGACAAAACGAATGATACAATAAAACCAAAGGGATAAACTCACGACCACCTCCCTTGCCTCGCGCGTCGGGATACTTCAAGTTCCCCTGCGTAGGTAATCTGGGATCATTCTATGTTTGCGGCACGTTCTGGCAGGTTAGTTCTGCTTCACGGGAAAATCGCCCCTTCGTGATCACAATGGCCCAATAGGGAAATGCTTTAAGCTAAAACTATCGAGTTGCGTACCGTCAGTGAACCAGGGCGTGCGACGTCAGGACAATTTTGGGGGAGGACTTCTTTTCGAGCCAACATATCTCGCTGATATGTAGATATTGGACGGGGCCGCTCTCAGCAGTGCCAAACGGTCGAGAAGTGGAAGTCCGTCTAGTACTAGTCCGTCTAGCATGAGAACAGGATTGTTAGTAGCCCTAAGAGATACGTTGGGAGTGTCGATTTCAGGCAGACCTTGAAACAGTGATGCTGGAACTTGGAAGAAGTGTTGTCCGTGGATTATGACGTGGCCGACTTTCCCGGGCGTCTGAGTTACTATCTTTGTATGTACGGCGGCTCTGAGCAAGCGAGCGGCGGCCTTACGCCGGTGGTCAACCTTCTTCTCTCCTCAAGTCGTCGGAGTAAGTAGAACGCGAGGTTCCGCCTTTGCACCAACACGCAGCGCTACGCCTTTCCAAAAGAATGTGGTCTGCACGCCACCCACCCGAGTGACTACCCGGCTGGCAGATCGACGTCGTATAATTCCAGTCATACGAGCAACCTATGGCTACATCCCCATGATGATGAGGGTCCCAATCCAGTCCATCCATCATCAGATCTTCACCGCCAACACCTCCGTCGTGATCACCTCAGGAGCCTCCTCTAGAAGGGTGTCCACGTTGGCGAACAGAGCAGCAGCAACCTTGCCCTTCAGGTGCGCATCCAGCCCTCCCTGCGTCGCAAAGAAATCCACGATTCCGAAGACATTCGTGCCAGGGAATTCGATAGCATACCAAACCGGGGTCTCGGGCTCGTCCTCGACAAGGGGAAGCGCACCCTGTGAATGCCTCTTTAATGGTCCTCGAAGTGAATCTGCGGCTAGGCAAACGTACCTTGAGGAACTCCCGGACGGCGGAGATCTGGTCCTGCTTCGCCTTCACCAACACCCTCAGCCCCACCGTCAATCCCTTCTTCGGGTCGCTCCCAACGCCAGCGAGCTTCGGCTTGACCTTGCTCGCCAGCAGGTTGTAGTTCGTCGCGGGCAGGTCAGGGACGGTCGCGAGGAGCGTGTCGGCGTTGGCGAAGAGGGCTTTGGCGACCTCGCCGGTGATGTGCGCCTGCCGCCCGCTCTCGACCGCGTAGGTGTCGAAGATGGCGTAGTTGGGCTCGGGCGTGTTGTACTTGAGGGCAAACCACTGGAGCGTACCGGGCTCCTGGTCGCCTGAGAGGAGGCCGTAGCCTGTGAGAAGGAACTGGCCCAGCGCGTCACCCTGGTCGGGCTTGGCTTTGAGAGGGACGAGTTGGCCGATCGTGGCTACATACAGTCTAGCGTCAATACTTATTTCGTTAATCATAGAAGCGGGTCACTTACGTTGGATAGACATGATCCGTTGAGAGGCAAGAGCAAGATGAGAGAACGAGAGAGAGGTTGAAGAGGTTGTTGAGGATGGTTCGGTCCAGTAGGTGTGAGTGGGTATATGTACTCTAGCCACCTCCCACGGCAATAGCGTTGTCGGACCAGTAAAGAGAGTTCTTCTCGCGCACGCCACCGTGCGTGGTGGCGGTGGCACTGTGTGAGTACCCTCCTTTGTCACTTATGCAGTATCTCCTCCGGAAGTGACAAATGTCTTGGAGGTGGCAAAGGCGGAGGAGGCTCGGGCAGCCCTCGGCGTCGTCGCCAAAGGGGATTCATCTGTATCAAATCCGGTGTCAAAATGGTCATCCTCACCGAACCCCATCCTCCCAGTCTGTTCCTTCCGCCTTCCTGTCCTCAGAGTTACTCAGCCGCCCTTACGCCACTCCCGCCGCGCATTTCATCGAAGATGGGGAGGCTTCCTCGCGCACTGGCCCAAGCTCTTCCAGCGTCCGCCGAATCTGAATCCAGGCCCCTCGTTCTCACAGTTGCCGTCCCAGATACCTCCGGACATGAGAACGACGTCGTCACCCTGGGAAACCTCCAGCTCGAGAACATCCCACACTTTCGCCCCTTCGCGGCGTCGCTCTCAGCCGCCGGCGTGAGCCACAAGCCCATCAGTGTGCGGTACATCCAAGGGTCCCAGACCGTCGTCCTCTCGCACATCGAGTGTCGCCTGCAAGACGTCGCCCACCTCCCGCTCCTCCAGCAGCTGTGTATCCAATACACCCCGCTCACGAGCCTGCTCCTCGACCTGCCCTGGTTCGGCATGGACCCGCTCCCCGAGCTCTCAGCCCTGACGCTGACGCGCCTGACGCTCCGCGGCGGGTTGCCCTACGTCTACCAGTTCCTTGCCGCGCTCCACGCGCCCGCGCTGCAGCACCTCGAAGTGAAGTTCCACCGCTCGCTCTGGGACCACCTCGGCAACCCGGACGACCCGTCCCTCGACCACGCCTACACGCTCGCGCTCTCCCCACAGCGCCTCCCAGCCCTGCGCGTGGCCCGGTTCGAGGAGACGGAGGAGGTCCCGCGCTACTCGGAGGTCGCGCTCGGGTGTGCGCTCGGCCCGATGCTGAGCCTCGCAACGCTCGAGGACGTCGAGGTGCGCCTGCGCGCGTCCGCGATGTGGGTGAGCGACGCTGACGCGGCGGTCGTCGCGCGCGCGTGGCCGAACCTCCGCCGGCTCGTCCTGCGCAGCGTGCAGGTGTCGCGCCGGCTGCCGACGCTCGACGCGCTCGTGTACCTTGAGGCGGGCTGCGGGAACATCGAGGAACTCTTCTTGCCCCGGCTGGACCTCGGGCTCGCGAGCACGAGTAACGACGACCAGGGCACCCAGGGCCAGTCTCAGGATGACAGCGACAACGTGTCGTTCCCAAGAGGAATGGTCCAGTGCGAATGGGGACACCCGTTGCGGTCTCTCCGAGTCGGGTGCCAGACACGCAAGACGGTCACGCAAGAACAGGCCACCGTGATAGGGAGGCGCATTGATGAGCTGTTCCCGAATCTCGAACCGGATGTGCAGTTCATGTCAGCGGCGAGTGCCGAGTTGTACATGAGCGACTGGTATTTGATTTGGACGGGGATCATTGGCGCGAAGGTTGCCAGGCTGCAACAGAAGTGAGCCCGCTGTAGACAACCGGAGAAGATGGATGTGTACTTACGGGGTTTGGCCCTGATTTTTCCTATGACGTACATTTGGCACGGTCCTCGGATCGGTTCGCCTGTGACATGCAGACAATCGGGCAACTATTTCCTGGGGGAAAGGAAGTCATAGCAGCCGGCAAGCGATACGGACGGAACGCACCTTATTTTGTACACAGCTGCAGCCTGGTCGGACCAGATAAGGCATCCAAGAAACAGCTTAATGTATATGGCTCTACAAGGGTTCAACAATGCCAGAGTCCAATTCCGTATTCATGGCCCGAGTCCGTCATGTTCAATTCTTCAGTTCTCAACGTCGTCTACTGCTGGTGCTCCAACTCCCGCTTGCGCTTGTCGTAGCACTCCAGTGTGACGCTCGCCAGGAAGCCGGGGATGCACCCCTGCTCCTCAATCCAGTATCGCATGAGCTGTGGCAGATCCTCCGGGCCGCCCTCGCCTTGCTCGATCAGCTGCATCTTGCCGCCGTTCTGGGAGTCGGTCGGCTTGAAGACGAACGCGGCGTTCAGGTCGAACTGTGACGTAACGCGCACACCACCGTTAGGGTAGAACACGAGCTTCACGCCGAGGATGGAGGCGGTCGCCTCCCGGAACTCTTCGCCTTTCTTCCGGAATATCTGTCAATCCAGGAGATGGGAGGTCAGTGTATGCCGAGCGTCCGATACGGGGACCGGAGAGCGGGACAAACCTCCTGCAAGCGTTGGAGCCGCTTGTCCTTCGCCTTCAGCTCCTGGTCAAGCTTAAGCATCTCGGCGCGCACGCCCTCGTAGCTTTCGCGCGGCACGAGGTCCTCTTTGCTCGCGCTCTGCCCCAGGCCCCGTATGCCGCTCTCCTCGAGCTCCTTCAGCCGCTTGAGAAGCGCCTCGTTCTCGCCCTTCAGACGGTCCATCGCGGCCTTGCTGAGGTCCTCCCACTGTTGTGCTGGGTTGTCGCGAAGGGAAAGGACGCGGACGCCGGGAGGTAAGTGGCGACCCGCGCCAATCTCACCACGAAGCTCGAAGAGCGTCTGCTCAAGCTCTTCTATCTGCTCGAGCTGCTTCTCGCTTTCGGACTCGGCCTCTTTCAATGCTGTCGACACGGTAGTGAGATGTTTGAGCTGAAGTGGGCGCACTGAGATGGGGTACGAACCTTGCTCCGCTTCCTCTTTGGCGGCTCGCTCCCGCTCCAGCTCGGCCAGGAGTTGTTGCTTCGCCTGTAGGTCCTCTGCAACGACAGTGTTCTCACGTACGTGCTTCAGCTCGTTCTCCAGCGCTAATACGACCCCCTTGTAATCCTTGACCAAAGCCTCCAGTTGCTGTAAGGGCTTCGAGGCGTCGTCTTCTAGCTTGACATCGCCGTTAGCAGCACTCTCCGCGTTGAAGCTCGCCTACAGAAAGAAAGAAAGATCAGGTTTGTAGTGGTGAGCTTAGCTTCGACGAGACTTACCACCATTGCTTGCAGGAAACTAACTTCACGCTCGGAGAGGGCGGCTTTGTGCTCACTACGCGCGACCCTGCCCTTTAGGTCACGAACTTCATCGCGTAGGCTGTCGACAGTTTCTTGGAGTTGGGTTTCGCGCGCTTGGAGTTCGGAGATCGTTTGGTCACGATGGCGAAGGAGCGCGACGTTGGAGCCGTGTTCTTCCATCAGCTTTGCATGCGTAAGGCGCAAATTCGAAAGGCTCTGAGTGACCGAAACCGGTGTTTTGGACGGGGTGGCTGGTTGCGCGGTGGAAGCCCTGGTGGCGTGTGAGGGACGCAGCGGCAACAAGACAGAGAATGCGCACCATTCTTCCCTCGCCTGTCTTGCAGCATCCAATTCTGCCTCCAGCTTCACAACCTGCTCGCGTAGGTCTTCTGCGCCGTGCAACTTCCGCTCCAGCTCCCGCTTCTGCTCCTTCAGCACCTCGACGCTCGTCTGCTTCTCGCGCAGGACATTAAGCTCCACCGTCATCTTCGTATTAGCGCTCTCCAGCTGACGCATATATTTTGCCTGTCGATGAAGCTCCTCTCGAACGACCGTCCAGTCCTCGTCCTCCTGGCCATGGTTGAGCGTCACGCTATCTTGAGCGGCATTGAGTTCGTCGAACTGTGCTTGGAGCTCATCGAACGCGTGCGCACGCTCTTCTGCCAGCTGTCGGAACTCTTCTAACTGGTTTTCAAGAAGAGATACCTGGCGGGCGAGGGTGGTCACTTGAGACTTCTGGCTCGAGATGGTTTGAGACGTGCTTCGTGAAAGGGTAGAGTGCTCGTCTTCAAGATCTACGTGTTGTTCTCGCAATGAGGCGAGCTGGGTGCGGAGGGAACGAAGCTCGCTGTCTGCTTTCCTCTGGAAATACTTCTTTAATGCCGCGCATCATGCCGATAGAAACACTACGCACCTTCGCATCGAGGGCCTCCTCCCGTTCACGTTCCTTTTCCTCTCGCTCCTCCTTCTCACGTTCCGCCAGCCATCTCCGGTCGCCCTCGAGCCTCTCGATCAGCAGGTCCTTCTCCCGTAGTTTCGACTCTAACTCGAGTTTCGTCGTCTGTGCCGCAGCAAGCTGCCTCTCGAGAGACGCATGGGCCAGGTGAGACGAGAAGGCCTGTGTGCGTTGCTGTCGTTTCGCAGTGGACAGTTGGGGGTCTGGCATGGTGGGGGTTGTGAGTGTTATTGTCCCGGTCCTCGTGTTCGCCGGGTCGCCACTGATATATGTCAACGTACTCACCGCGCTCGAGCTCCGCGGCGAGAGAGTCACGTTTGATGGCACTACTTCGGGGAATAGGGGATATGAAGCGGCTGGACGAGTTGACTGGTGTCGAGAACTTGTCGCCGTGGCTCATGGTGGCGGAGGAACAAGGCGCAGCGCCGGCGCGTGAGGTCGGACGAACGGCGCGTCGCCGGCGCCAACCGCCGTCGCCTTCTCCCCCCATCCTCAATCTGCCCGGCCGTATCATCTCTCCATCCTTCCTATCTTACCATGAGCTCGGGTTCTGAACTCACAGACATTGACGAGGAGGAGGAGTTGTCCTACGGTGCGCCGACCAAGTCGAAGACAAAGGGGAAGGGGAAAGGAAGCGCGTCAGAGGGTGGCTACAAGATACGCGGCGCATTGAGACCCCCTAGAGCTACAACATACACCTGCCAGTCCCTATACGGTGCGCATATATACTACTGAAGAATCTCACAGCTCTCTCAACATCGCGAGCAGACCAAATCCACGGCCAAGACATCGACCTACAGCCCGAGTACCAGCGCGGTAGGGCATTTCTGTAGAGAAGATGGATCTTCATCCTTACGTGGTCGGTTGTAGATGTCGTATGGCCGGAGAAGAAGCAGATTGGTGAGTCCCTATGCTTTCATTTAGAGACTCGTGTGCTGAGTTATTTTTTAGGTCTCATAGACTCCATCTTCCGCAATTTCTACATTCCACCAGTCATTTTCGGTATGGCGCAACATTTCTTGGCGTGCCATCTCCTAAAATTTTCACGGCAGTCGTGAATGCTATGGACGATGGGGGAGAACGTCGCGTGTGCGTAGATGGAAAGCAGCGTTTGACTTCAATCTACAGGTGCGTTTCAGGTTTGCCGCTTCGAGGCGTGCGTGTGCTGACGCCGCCATCTTGTTTCCTTAAGGTTCATAGGTGGAGAAGTAAGTGTGTGTGGGTTTTCCTAGCGAGTGTGGTGTTGACTCCTCGGTCATCCACAGATTCCCTGTAAGTAGCACAGTGTCAAACACGTGGAGTTTGGACTGATCCAGGTGCTGACCTCATGCTCTCAGTCAAAGATGCGTGAGTTTAGCTCCGACTCAATTCTGCGTCAACATGTTGACCCTGTCTTATTAGCTTCACGGGAGAGCGATTTGTTTTCAAGGATACCGGGAAGATCAAAGCCCAAATCCTACCAGACCGGTATAGGAAACTTTTCTTGAACAAGCAAATTGTACGTTGCTCGGATCGCGAGGGTCGCTGCACCATCTAACGGGCTCCTTTCCAGGTCTGCATGGAGTACACAGACATCTCTCCTGACAACGAGCGAGAGATCTTTCAGGTAAGGTTTATCATAGAATCGTATATCACTTTAGTAACACTTCTGTTCAGAGAGTGCAACTGGGTATGGCGCTTACACCAGCAGGTACGTTAGCCTTGTTTTCGATCTACCATCGTCACACGCTGAACGGTGCCCACAGAAAAGCTGCAGGCGATCTCCGGTGGCCAGGCAGACTTTATCAGGACATTGCTCGACACATACGTCAACGATGAACTCTCCAACAGCATCCCATGGGACACTAGTCGCGCCAATGACTTCCGTGGCTTGGCAACGGCCGTGTACACGATGTCCAGATGGCCTAAAGTGACTACCCTCCCATCGCTCCCGGTGATCGAGGCATGGCTGCAGGAACCTGACGAGCTCGACGAGGACTTCTGCGACGACGTGCACAACACCTATCGTATCTTCTGCGCCATGGCCAAGGACCCGATCCTCAACAAGCCCATGTGGCTTTCCGGGGTGAAGAAGGTAGCACCGGTTGAGGTCATGGGCATCACCATCCTCATCCACGCCCGCAAGCTCAAGCTGACGATGGCACAACTCTCTGAAGCTGTTGGGCTTATGCGGAAGGATGTCAGGAAGAACGAAAAGGATATTCGGCAGAACACGCGGACGATGAAGATCATTCTCGCGTTTATAAAGGAGCTGAAGACTGAAAAGCTAAAACCGGACCCAACGTCGCCCGTAGCCATCGATTATCCTGCCGTGAGTACGAAGGCGAAAGTGAAGCGGAAGAAGGTTGTCAATTCATCTTCCGATGACGGTATGTTCTATGTTCGGAGTCAGATGCATCGCGATCTCATCGACTGTGTCTTGATTGATTCCGTTTTCACAGAAGAAGAAAGTCGTCCCGCACCGACAATACGCATTCCCACTCCTTCCCGACCTTCAACCTCAACTTCTGCGTCCAACACTTCAACAGCAGCCCCCACACCAGCTCCTGTTCGCGCACCACCAACGGCACCGTCTGCCCTTCGCCTGAACGGCTCTGGACTTCCATCCCGTCCTACTTCCACCGCCGCTCCGCCCCCACAGATCTCTACGCAGCGAAACAACTCCCTCAGCGACAATCTCATGGCCCGCGTAATGAATCAGTCGTACGATGCTAGTCGGGATCCTCGAAATCCAGCGTATCAGTCACTGAGCAGCGCTAGTCAGGCGCGGGCCCGAAGATGACCGTCCCAATGCATTCATTCGTCTTGTGTCAAGTGCGTTCTATGCTTCTCCAAACTCGTCCCCCTTCTTACAGCCACTTCGTAGTTATGTTGTAATATGCTTTCGTATACGCCACATTGGACTATAATGTATTAGAATATCATCCTCTGCTCGCCAACCTACATGAGGTTGTTGGAGGCAAAGGGTCAAAAATGTGAAGGTCGAAAAGGGGGAAGTGCGAAGACGGTGAACTGCGAAAAAGGTGAAGTGCGAAAACGAAGTCTAGTGCTACAAGAGTCCTTCCAAATTCACAAACCGAATCGCATGCTAACTTGATGCGTAGCTCTCCCGCCACCAACTGCCCTGGAAGCGCAGCTGCAGCCCTGTGACGTCGCGAATCCGCCGCAAGATCGTCGTGAGCGGCGTAACGAGTCCATACGGCCCCCGTTCTGGCGCCGCGTATAGCATCGCCAGTGGTACCGTCACCGCGTCGCCGTCGCGTGCCGTGGTGACGAGCGCACCAGCATCCCCCCTCGCGGCGAACTTGATGCTTTTCGTGTTGGGCGCGGGGAACACGACCCACTCGCGCGCGATGTAGCCCCCGATGATCACGCTCGCGGGCGCGCCATTCACGACGCCGTCGCGGTACGGCCCGAGGGGCCGCTCGACGTTGGGGTCGCGGACGTGCATCGAGACGGGCGCGCCACGCTGGAGCGTACCCGGGAGCGCGTGCATCGTGACGGGGTTGTCGGCGGCTTTGCGCGCCATGCGCATGAGCGTCCAGGAGAGAAGGTGCGTGTGCTCGTCTGCAGTGCTTTTTGTTGACCGGTGTGAGGGCGAGAGGCGGAGCTGGGAGGACGATCCGGAGCCGCCTTTGTTGTGCTCCGCGCCTGGCGAGATGTCAGTCGACCGTCTACAGTCACGGGCGCAGGGATGGAGAAGGCAAACTCACTGGTACATGGGCGAATGAGGGCCTCCGCCGCGCAGGCGTGGCCGATGTCGTACTCCTGCGGGCGTGTGATGGAGTCGATGAGCCGGTGGTACTCAGCTTCTTGCTGCTGCAGTCGTTTCTGGATTGCCATCGAGGGCCCCTCCTGGACCGTCCTCCGCAGCTCCGCCTGCATCCTCTCCCTCTCAAGCTTCGAAACTCTGATCGCCTCCTCCACGATCTTCACAGCTGGATTTGACAATGGGCGGCCCAGGCATTGAATGGCGGCCTGCGAGCTTCGGACGCGCTTCTGGTGTCTCTCGCGCGGCTTCAGTCTCGAGTGTAGCGCGAACCCAGCATGAGGCACGACGGCCTGGCCCGCCGTCAGCCCGAAGAGCGCGTTCTCGTCGTCCACGGGATGGAGGTACGCGCCGAACGTCAGCGCGCGCTGGGTGGTCTGGCAGAAGAGGGGGTCCCCGGGGTCGACGCGGTCGGGGACGGTGACCTTGTCGGGGCTGTACATCTCGAAGCTCGTCGCGGTCGTGAGGGGCTCGCCGATGTAGAGGTGGACGGGGACGGCGCTCTGCATCATGTGCACCATCTCGAGCACCTCGACGTTGAGCATCGTCGCGTGCAGCACGACGCCCGTCGTCTTGCCCGCGCGCAGCGCATCGTGGTGCACGCAGGGGACGATCGTCGCGCGGCAGCCGCTGATCTGCAGGAGCGAGTGCGCGATCTTGCTCAGCGCGAGCTCGGCGGCGGGCAGCGCGGGGTGGTCGGGCCCGATGGCCTCGTAGCGCACGCGGACGGAGCGGTGATTTGGGTTGTGGATGAACCTGGAGAAGAGAAGCGTTAGGGACGGCTGGCGTGGGCGTGAGGGTTCTCATCCCTCTTTCACTCGCAATCGCGCTTTTTCTGGGGCGATAGGTGCGAAGGCGAGATGTGGGAGGTGAGACGTACCAGTTGTGACCAAGTTCTATGAGCTCATCCTGGGTACTGTTCGAACGCGCGCGCGAGGAGGGCATCGCTTGGACTGTGTGATGGGCGACGGGCTCGGGTGAAGAAGGGGCGTCGTCGAAGGTCGCAAGATCGTCCCCCAGCCTTGGCTTTAGTATGTATAAGCCCGGGCATGGGAGGGCAGGGGGTGCGGGTGTGGCGCTTTCGGAAGGATGGATCGTAAAGCCGGGCGCGCGAAGCCTGCATGTCAGCATCAACCCACACCTTTGTCTGGCCGAGAATGGACTAGCTCCCTTCCGCGCCCGCTGCGTATTCCCCCGCGCGATCTGTGATCTGTGTTCATCGGGCGTTCAGTATCCGTTTTTCCCGAAACGGCGAACAAGATCGTGCTTCCCGAGCACCCCGCGCGTGCGTCCGCCGCGTCGCGCCTTCGTTCGGGGGCGCAGGGGCCCGCGTCGGTGGCTCGCTGGTATTGTTCTGTGAAACCGAAGCGCGGCATACCAGATCGTCGGGAGCATCCTGCATCAGAGACGGGTGCACCGCCACCGAATCCTTATTGTCTTGCGCTGCCACTTGACCGTACGGCCGCGTTCTAGCTCCCGAGCGGATTCGCATGGGCTCACCGATTCGATGAGGTGGGAGCGGACCAATCTGCGACACCACCTGCCTAGAGGGGCAGGTGGCATCGAGTCACCGATATGTCGACCCTGCGTCTCCCCGCACGGAACTATCCTGCGTAGTCTCGACCAAGACCGTCCACGTGTCAGGGGGTTTGGCCGAACCTACTATCCTGCGTGTGGCCAACGTGTGGCCTTCTCGGATCAATAGTCGCGCTTTTGACAATACCCCCGCTTATTCGCAGACAATGGAAGACGAATAGTCGAGGATGAAATCAGCTGCGGCGGCGTGGAGCATGTTGTTTTGTGTGATATAACTTAATCATATAAGTCATACTTTCCGCGCGATGCCCTTATATACACGTAAGACCAACGTCTTGTCGGGACAGTCCAAGAGCCGTCAGGAGTAATTACAACAGGGCAAGACGATGATGGCATGGCATGGCATGACATTCCCCAAAAATCCGGAATCAATAAGGTTCTAGAACATTGGGTCGAAAATGCATAAGTATCTAGGGGAGGTTCGTGTCGCCATCGAAGATGACGTTGAGCCACGCCGCAAGGCGGTAACCCTGCTTGGCTAGCTGGAGGTCGATCTGACTCGCTGGTTAACAAGGGGAAAAGTGACAAGAAAAAGGAAAGAGACTCACGACAGGGACGGCGTTCGTGTAGTAGCTGCTTGTGCAGAGGTCTTCGCCGCTCGTGTACGTAAACACGGTGGACTGAATGGTCTCGTCAGAACTCCGGAGTGACGCCAAAGGCCGACCAGAAGCACTCACGCAGCAGTACGCATTCGACTCCCTTGCCCACTCGAGCGGGCACTCGAGCGGGGTGACGGTGGCTCGGCGCTCAAGCTCCTCCACGCTTTCGTCGTCGCTCGGAAGCAGCCTCCTAACTTCGTCCTCGAGAGTGGGGGGCTTCGTGAGGAAGAAGCGCTTGGACACGGGTTCGGTTGTCGACGTGCAGCTCAGCCAGTCGCTGGTCTTGGACTTGTACGTGCCGGTCTGTAGCTGTGCGTTCAGTATGAGAAGGACGGCGAGTGAACACCTTTCTGACCTTGATCTCGTTGACGAGGTCGGCAGCATAGGTCCCAACGTCTCCACTATGATTATCGTTGATGTTCTTCTCGACCATGCCAGTGTCTAGTTCGCGAAAGTAAGCTTTACGAATGGATCATGCCGATGTCGACTACGTACCCCAAGCCTACGAACAACGTGATTAACGATCGGAACAAACGCTGAGGTATAATCTGGAGCTTACAGCATGCAAGTTAGTGTTCTTGCCGGAGCACTGGGCGCTGATGTCGTTTCCACCAACTTCGTAGGCCTCGACGTGGAGAGGCTGACCAATGTCACCGAAGAACTAAACGCAGGTAAAAGTGAGTTGGTACGCGATCAGCTGAGAGAGGCTTTGTAGTGCTTACATGGTCTAAGAACAGAACGACATTGTCAACATCGCTCCAGAAACATGAAGGAGCTGCGCATAAACGTACCGAGGAACTTGAGCGCTTCCTGTCTCTGCGCAGCGCCCAGCGACGTCTTCGCGACACGGGTGGTGTAGTTGGCGATGGCGGAGAGGATGCATGTCCCCTTACCGCAATCGCGGGTCTGGTCGACAGAACACGAGCCGTTGAGGGGAGAGTCGTTGGCGTCCACGAAGTGCAACGGGCGCGACCAGGTGTAGCCCTTCGTATACCTGACGGTGTCGGCCCAGGGCGCAGCGACGCCGAGAGTCTCGTTGTAGGTCGATCCCAGAGACTTCTTCACGAATGCGAGGGCATTCGGTGCGAGGAACTCCTGCGCGATATATCTAGGCGAGACGACAATAAGTGAGATGACGGGATGATGAGATGTCGAGTATGTACTCACCCGACGGTCTGGTGACCGAGAGCACCCCAGGCGGCTGCTCCTTGGACACAGGCAGCGAGAACAGAAAGGCCAGGTACGAAGGCGTACATCGTGGCTGCAACCAAGCTCCTGACGATTTCCGGACGTCGAAGGAGTGAAGAAGGGGAGATCCTGCCCTTCGTGCTGCTGTATTTATAGCAGCAGCAATATTTGAACACAGGGAGCTGGACGCCCGCACCACATGGTCCCGGACGGTTGCATCAGGCAACTAACGTTGAAAGTGTATTTGAGACCACGCAGGAGGGTGCTTCTTTGTGGCACCCCATCATAGCCGTCTGAAGGCAGCCGGAAGCACATGGGTGAGGAGGTCTCCACACGTTCGATAGCACGGAGCTAAAGTATTCCCTGAGGCCGAGTGAGACGAACGTTGGCACTGGGCAAGTATGGGGACCGAGAACAGGTGACTGGAGACTTCTGGCGGCATTGCATATCCGCACAGGCTCCGATGGGCGCAGGATCTCTGCTATATGCCTCATGAGAAGCTGCATGAGCGGCCTGCCTCCGAATCCTTATAAAACCAGAGGCTTCCAAGTTAGGATGGGGTGGCAACGCTGGTTCAACCGACACAGATCAGCCGCCACACATCTATGCGGACCAAACTGAGAGTAACTCACCTCAGCACTCCTCGGTAGATCGGAAGGAGAAGCATGCAATGTCGACATTAGGATGCGCGAATTCCTCTGCTAGTAAGTAGGACCGGTTAGTGAGAGTGACCGGTATGATATCGTACTTAGAAGTTGATGCAACATACAACGATACCACGAGAGGTAATTTTGTTGGACAACCTCCGTATCCATGGCCTTCCACGGTTGCTCCGAGTCCATCCACGGCCTAGGATTGTTTCGTCAACTCGAGGTCGGTGCAGAGGGCGGCTGGGATAAACTTTGCAACCGACTGATAGGGCGCCTATCACGGGAGGTGCCGTGGTGCATTGGCAGGTCCGAATCGGGAATGAGGCAAGTTGGATTCGAACTTGATTCGAACGGCCACCACCATCCGAGTGCCGCTAGGTGCCACCCTCGCCCTTTGCTCGCCATTGTTCCAGTGCATTGGCTGAGAAATCCTACTTGGCCTAGCGCGCTGGCCCATCTATTATACCCCGCATTTACTTGGTTTTTCCTTTGTTCTTCTACCTCAACCACCCGCAGTAGCTCTCATCCTCACCGTATAAGAACCAAGTCTCTGAGCTCCTAGGTCTGTCATCATTCCCCCATCATCATGCTTCCCTTTACTGACTCGTTCCAAGATACTCCTTGGAAGGCCTCGGAGTACAAAGTCACCCTCGCACAGTCTCTAGGAGCTGAACCCACACGCAAAGTCCAAGAGCAATACCGTCTCAAGAGAGCAGAAGACATGGCGACAAAGGCATTCGGTGCCGACAACGACCAGTTCTTCGCTGAGTTCTTCCCTCCACCGCCCTCCTCAGCCACCAAGCCCCAAGTGGCGACGAATCCGTTCGAGGCCCTGAGGAACACCAAGGCCATGTCTGAAGCACAGATATCGGCAGCATTCGTGAGTTTTTTTTCTCCTTCTCTGGTCTCTTGTGATGTCCACTCACCTTGTTCGAAGCTCGCTGCTGTCAACGACAACAACCTTGCCCCAGGAATGAAGATGGCCGAGTCTGAGCACAAGCCGGACCACAAGTCTGTCGACAAGAACCGCCAGAAGCCCGACGCCGCGATCTTCTTTGCGGACGTCTGCCCTACAGATGGCCGCCCCCACTGGCCCGACCAGCTCTTCTCCGTCGAGTTCAAGGACGACTCCCTATCCAACGACCCGTTCGACGACGGCCTGGGAACAGTAGCCGCGGACGCGAAGACGCGAACCGCCGTGCGCGCCCAGGTCATCGGGTACGCCGAGCTCCTCTTCGCCGTCCAGCACCGCACGGCGGTGTTCATGTTCCTCATCATCGGGCGCAAGTTCCGCGTCCTGCGCTGGGACCGAGCTGGGACCATCGTCACGAGGGCTGTCGACTACTACGACGACTGGAAGCTCATGTGCGACATCCTCTGGCGCATCTCCCAGCTCACCCCCGCCCAGATGGGCTTCGACGAGAGCGCGACCCGTCTCTATCCCGGCAGCGACCTCTGGTCGACTATGTCCGCCGCCGCCAAGTCCCATCCCGATGATGTCGACGAGACCGAGCGGGAGCTCGCCGATGATGAGGAGGTCGGCGAGACGCCCACTTTCGCCTACGTCCGTACGCTCTTCCGGGAGTCGCTGGTCCAGCTATGGCCCCGCTACTGCCTCAACGTTCCCGACGGCGACAAGATGCGGCAGTTCTTGGTCTGCAAGCCGACCTTCTGCACCGACGGCATGGCCGGGCGCGGTACCCGCGGGTACGTCGCGCTCGACTGCGAGACTCGGCGCTTCGTGTGGTTGAAGGACGCGTGGCGCGCACACTACCTCTTCGTCGACAAGGAGGGCGACGTCCTCGCACAGCTCAACGACGAGCAGTATCAGGTTCCCCATGTTCCTACCTTGGTCTGCCATGGAGATATCGCGGGCCAGGAGACGATCTCGCACATTTGGTGGGCTCGCCGCCACCCCATCCTTCCTCTCAATGCCGATTGTTCCCGGACCTCCCCACAATCTTCCAACACACTCGCTGGACCGTCGTCGTCGAGTATGAAGAGGAAACGCGAAGATGACGACGATCGGTGGACGTCTCGCCCTGGCCCCACCGACGGCAACGGCTCCCAGACCAGAGCTGATTGCCCTTTACGGCAACATCAACATTATCGCGTTGCCGTTGAGGAGGTTGCTCTTCCTTTGGTCCGATTCCAGAGCGGGAAGCAACTAGTCTCTCTGGTTTACGATTGTGTCAAGGGTAAGTGTTGCGTGTTCGGTCCGCTCCGAGGTGCTTCAACGTTCTTACCACACGACGTCCTCTTAGGTCATTACTACGCAATGGACAAGGCGAAGATCCTCCATCGCGACGTGAGCGGTGGCAACATCCTCATCCTTCCCAAGCGGGTGTACGTGAAGAAGAGGGGACGTTATTGGATCAAGTGGACTGGCCTCCTCGTCGACTGGGAACTCTCGAAGCCCATCGAAAGCGATGCCCCGCTGGCCCTAGCCCGCCAGCCAGAGCGCACAGTGAGTATATGTTTCCATGAATCTCTTGAGAGCGTATGCTGATTTACTGGTTCGTAGGGCACCTGGCAGTTCATGTCAGTTGGTCTGCTCGACAGGCTGTCAAGAATTGTCACGGCCATCGACGAGCTCGAGTCCTTCCTGCATGTGCTCCACTACTACTCCGTCCGCTATCTCCAGTCCAACTGCACCGACGTCGGAAACTACATTGAAGATTACTTCGACGCTTTCACCCTCACGAACGACACATACACCTGTGGGTCATTGAAGCAGCGGAGCATCCGCGAGTGGGGCGCGCTTCGTGTGAGCCAAAGTTGCGATAGCCAGCTGCTCCAGTTCGACAGCCCCCTCGATTCGGTACTAGAATCGCTGGTCGACGGTTTCTACTCGCACTATCTGATTGCCAGACACGAGCGAAAGCAGCGGGAGACGGCGGCGCTACAGTCTTCCGTCGCCAAACTTCCTCTCCCTTCCGCCCCCACCCAAACTCCCCTTTCAGACCCTACCGAGGCCAGCCCATTCGACGGCGATGACCAGTTCGTCAAGCGTCGCGCCAAGCGTCGGCGCACACCACACAACCAGCACCCCACCCGCGAAGACGAGGCCCTAGCGCAGGACGCCTCAGACCACCAGGCCATGCTCGCGCTCCTCATCGAGGCCGCGTCCAACCCCGCATGGCCGAAGGGCGACAAGGTCGGGGACCGCGTCTCCCCCGACTGGAAGCCGAAGCGCCCTGTCGGCCCCATCCGCGCGTCGACCGTCCTCCTGGACCCCGGCACGGACGGCAGCAAGCGGCCGCGCACGGACGGGTCTGCGGGCCTGAGCTTTAGGTCCGACATCGGATCGTTCCCGATGCGCCCCCCATCGGGGGACGCGTTCAGCACGCCGAACGTGAAGAGGGCGACCGTCGCGAATAACAATAACAGGTTTGCGGGACCGGCGCGCCAGGCGAACAACAGGTGGCGGGGGCTGGCGGACGTTTTGAGGCGGTGGTGTGCGCAGTGGGGGACTGGGAGGAGGGGTGGCGCGGGGGTGTGATGCTTGTCGTTGTTGCAGAAGAGATGTTTGGATGTAGTTTTGAGATCAGTCTGTACGATTAGACCCGTGGCTCCTCAGCTGTTTTGCTCTGTTACGTCATCGAGACTGGTATGATCCTTATCTCGATTGTGATGTCGATTACCACCCGACCCAACATTTTGGTGGCCAGAAGCCAGGCGGTTAAGTACACTCTGGATGCGGGTAACGGACGGTCGAGAACATGCCATGCATTCAGTCTCCTCACTGAGCGACTCAACACGTCGGAGCAATGAGAAAGGCCTCGGGACGCTGAAGGCCACAAAGCAAATATATGCGAATAGACTGATCTCGATCGCTGGACGATCAAGTTTGCAATGCCTGCAGGCAAGAGGCTCGAATCGAGTCCGGCGCATCCGCGTGAAGGGAAAGGGAAAGGGAAAGGGAAGGGGGAGCATGGCATGCGCGAGCTTGTGGTGCGGTGGATTGATGCGGACAATTATCGCTTGGGGGCTACGCTGGTCGATCGGGTGTTTCCCTGCCTCGAGTCTGAGAACAGGGCGGCGCTGTGGGGAGATACGCTGGGGCAGGACGAAGAGGACGACGAGGATGGACGGGATGCGCGTGCGGATGGTGAAGAGATGTGTACGCATACGTTTGCTTGCACCACATTCAGTTGGAGTCACTGACCATGTCTCACTGCAGAGCTCCGCGTACGGTACTGGTTCTCTCCTTTGACTCACTGGAGTCAGCTGTACGATCCCATCCCTCTCGATCGGAAGGTATCGCGCACCTCGAAACTTGAACGCCCGCAAAGAGCCGCAAAGCAGAGTTATTGCGCCTCGTTTTGCTCCATTACGACATGTCTTCGCGTGTATCTGCTGTGAGGGGGATCGATCGTGCAATCACTGGAAGCGTGCTAGGGTCGTGCGTTTGACTCGGAGTCTGCGGCCTTACGTTACGGGGCGCCCGTACAGTACACTAGAAGAATGATCTGCGCTGTCCTGTTGCTCTAGCCCCGGGGGTCATATTCAGCGCTACTTTTGAGGTATGTGAAGTTTTGCCACGAGGAGGATGCTACGGATCAGGCTCAGTTGTATATGTATTGAACCCTCTGGTCGAACTGCGTACAACTTAAAGTTGAAGGGTGTCCAACCTTAAATTAGAACCTGGTTACGGAGGCATACAATCTATTAGATGTCATGGTATCCCATATAGTGATAAGATACTTCCTCGTATATCACATGGTTTAAGGGCCAGTGCAAAGCGGCAGGAGCGCTAAGCGCCGAAATCACAAATATGGCAACTCAGACGCCGGCGAGATTTGGCCACGTCATAGCCGCCGTCCATACTTTTATTCGCACACCGTCATTGCAACTTCAAAACAGATCGACACATCCTTATAACGTCAATTCAAGAACACTTCCCCCCGCCTTTCCGCCGGAATGTATAACTGTTATCCCCGAGCCCCCCCCGATCGAACGGCGGCCTTGTTTTGAACTCTCGATTCGAGGGCCCCACTGGCACCGGTTTCCTGGATGCACGGCTCCGCGTCGCAGAGTGCTCTCCATTGTTTCTCAAAATGGTGCCATTAGAGCGGATCGCATGCGCTGACGCCAGGTTGCGGGCATTCTGCTTATGGGTCGGCTTCGATCTTGAAGCCAGTCAGGGGCCCCGGAACCTACAAGCCCCTGACTGTCGGAGCTGTACCCCGCACGCGTTCGATTCCTCGCATTTCTTCCTCAGCTGGCTCCAGGCCCTCTCTGCATGCTGCATGCTTCGCCTCTGACCTGACGACCTCTCGGCCGAGTCGAACTGGACGGAAGGCGCGGCTTTACTGGTCGGCGCACGAACATCGTCGCGTGGACGAGCAGTTGCGGGCCATGGGTTTCAGTCCGGGTGGAACGCTCGGAGGGTTCTTTGTCGGGTTCACGGTATCGCTCTTGTGAGTGGTCTCTGCTGCGTTTCCTCTGCGCGTAACCGCCGGCCTGAACGCCAGCACGCCGCAGCTTGACTGGCATGTTGGTAGCGCAGGTCGGGACCTTCTACCGCTACCACGAGCCAAAGCCGAACGCTGTCACCGCCCTGGTGAGTGTGTACCCGCTCGTGGACCTAGTCCTTGCTTGATACACGCGTTTTCGTTTTAGATCTTCGTTATCTTGTGAGTGTATTTCTTCCATGCCACAAGACCACGTCCACTCAAAAGGAGTGAAGTATACTCGAGAACGGGCACACCGTGTTCATGTCCATCGGCGCGTGGGATTACATGGTCAGCCTGCATGGTAATGCCTCTCAATTCCATTCCCCGGTAGTGTGAGTCTACTCCTCACAATGTCGTAGACCCTCCTCCTAATACAGTACCGACTGTAGCGCTTTGGGGGTAAGATCATTCTCAAATGAATGAATCATGGTATTGGGATGGCTCATCGCTGTTGATAGGTTCTTGTCTACATTGCTGTACGTTACTCGGTCATCGCTCACTGGCAAACGCCGGCTCGTCTCACGTCTATGTCAGACGGCCTGCAACACGTTTTGTAGAATGTACGTTGGCGGCCATCCTGAGTGAGGATTTCGTGCTCAACCTCGACTCCAGCATCTTCGCGTATTCAATCTACAAGCGTGTGTATTGAGACTGTCGTATCGATTATACCCCATGGACTGACAGAAATCTAGTGAATGGTCGTCGCGGTTTGTTTCCTGTCATCATTGTAGGTTGTATCCCGGTCCTTTGAGCATATGTCGCTAATTCTCACCAGGTCGCGTCGACCCTTATCGTACTGGGTACTTATGTTTGCCGAATCTCATAGACGTTTGCTTAGCCCTTCTCCCCTAGTGGTTTCGATCATATATGCTACTTCAAGGTACGATAACCGCATTTTGGGGCCCGCGCCGGTGGTCTTACAGCTGTGCAGCGTACAACAACGGCCATGGGGTGAACACACACTAGCGGTATCTTCGATACGTTCCTCCCGTTCGAAATCCCCCCCGCTCAAGGCGTTGCTTTTAGACATGCTTCTACGTCGGAACCGCGGCGGCGCTCACAGCAGATATCCTCATCACGGCGAGCCTGGTCGTGGTCTTTGCGCGCCGAGGCGCCGGGTTCGGCAGGCACGTACTGTTCGTCGTTTCCATCTATTTGTGCTTGATCCTTGTCTACAGAACGATTAAGACGACGGTCCCTCTTCTATTCTACTGTCTGAACACAGGGGTGGCTTCGTCGTATGCTTTTTCTCTCATTGTTTGCAGTGTCCACCAGGCTCACGTTCCAAATAGGATATGCGTGATAGGCGTCCTCATCTCCGTACGTCGCCCCTCGAAGCGTTAACACGCGATGCCGATGTTGATGCTGTCTCGATATCTCTGCAGTACGTGATCTCTCCAACGACATTCATCTGGATGTCGTTCTACCTCGTGCTCGGGAAGGGTACGTGCTCGCTCCTCCCCCTGGCTGTCCTTGCCGCAAAACCGCACTAACGTAACAACCGCCCGGGAACGTGCGTGCAGTGTACACGAACTCCCTCCTGGGCTTCCTGAATGCGCGCGAGGTCATCTTCGTGCGCGGCGGCGCGAACCGCCAGAACATGCAGCAGACGACGACGGCGCCGCTGTTCACGTCCATCGTCACCATCGACCGCTCGGACACCCCGGATTCCCAGTTCTACATTGATGCGGCGGAGGACGATCCCAGAGGCCCTGCGCCTGTGACGACGGACCGGGATAGGTAATACGGGGTTAGGGGGAAGGGCGGTTGGAGGATGGAGCGGGCGTGAGTGTATGCGTTCTTTTTCCGTCGTCTCCTTGCTTAGGATTGTGACTTCGTGGCAGCTGGACGGCGTCGCTCTGTGTGTATATATGTAAGGGGTTTCCATGCTTGTCACTTCTAAAATTTGCGTTGACGAAGCTCTGCTAGATGTGGATCTAGGGGACTATTCCAGACGGATTAATTTATTGTACTCACATTTTATATCGAGCGAATACGGTCGTATTCCATCAGAACGATGTGAAGCTGCCCGGAGGACTTCTGTGCTAAGGACAGCTAAGGACAACTGCGGTGCTGCTTGTAACTCACTGAATACTTACTGGGAACGCAAGAAAGACGTATCGATGACAGCGACTCGATCGGGTGGCTGACACATGCTACAGCGAAGTTCGAATGCGACCAGGTATTTTATCTTCGCCACCCCTCTCCCATACAACCACCATTTTCCTACATCGTCCTCGGCCCTCAGGCGAGTCCGAATATGCTGCATTCCGCTTTTTTTCTCACTATAATCACAATCTTGGCAGCTATGCCGTTCGACCAGGACAACGCTTGGCCGGCGGGCTTGCTCACCATTTTCGAGCACGCACGCGCCAAAAAGACGTCGTCCGAAAGTCGGTACTACGGACCCTACGACAAACTCTTGAACTACTGCTTTCTAGACACCTTCAAGTTCTATGTTGCCCCGCAGAAACCTCCCACCGATGACATGCCCCCCGGGCCCGGCGCCGTCAACTGCATCATTTTCCTCGTCGTATTCGACCAGAATGGCAAGCCCGTCATGATCGTCGAAATCAAGAACGACACTTGGGCCGCGAGGGCTGAACATCGCTATCGTGCGGACAGGCAGATGCGCGAACGCTACCAGTCGATGCTCGACGAATGCCCGATCCCCCGCCTCTGGGACTTGAGCCTTCTCGGGACCTCCATGCGCGTCTACTGTGGCGACAAGGCGTCGTATAACGTCAACCCCCCCACCCCCATTCCGCGCCTGGACCCGGATCGCCTCCTCTTGCCGTCCTTCCTCGCGGGCGAGTGGGACTTGGAAATTCTGTCGCAGAAAGGCTTTGCGAAGATGAAGGAAATCGTCGGTGATATTTTGGCTCATACGTGATTGGGGAGCCTTGAGACATACTAGCATTCCTCTGTTGACTGCCAGGCGATGACCTGCTGTGCACTCGGTTGAAGGATTGTGGGGGAAGAGTGTTTTCCTGTATGTATGTCGTTGTATCATCATGATCGATTCGTTTTAGGCATGGGAGTTTGCGCCGGCGTATCTTGCGTGGGATGTGCGCTCGTCGTGCTCTTGCCCGAAATCAAGCACGACAAAGTCGACGGTGGCACGTCCTTAGTGTGGACGGGCATCCTCGGAGACTGGGAGCTGGTGAAGCGGGTGGACGCTGAGCAAGCGTCTTTAGTGGTAGCTCCAGGGCATATCCTGGTACGTTCCCCCTTTCCCTCTGCTTAACCGCGAGAACAATGATTGCTGAGCAAGCGAGAAATTGTTATGTCGACGAGAAGATCCTCGCACAGCTGGAAGCCGAGGCTGCGGCGCGGAAACTCGTCGATCATGGACCCACGGAGGAAGAACGGGCACAGGCGGCCAAGCTCGTCCACCACCTGTGCCAGATGCTCGCGCACCTCGAAAAGTCGGGCGCGAGGATGACCGTATCCCTCCCCCGAGTGGCCTGCACGTCAACGTCGCCCCGAAGACGACCCGCGCGTTCCTTGTCGGGAAGCCCGTTATCCGCGCTGACGGCCTGGTCGGCCCCCGTACGCGATGGTACGTCGCGTTCGACTGCGAGGAGCGGCGTTTCGTGTGGCTGAAAGACTTGTGGCGTGCGTCTTATGAGCTCGTCGAGACCGAAGGCGACATTCTCGCTGGCTTTAACGCTGCTGGTGTGCAGAGCGTCCCTACTCTTGTGTGTCACGGCGACGTCCGCAAGCAAGTCACTTTGACGGCGCAGTGGTGGCAGGCTCAGCACCCAAAATACCCCACGCATGCACCACAACGCCGTCGCCGCGTTCGTGTAGGCGCACCTGGAGAAACAAACGGAGAGTCTATGCCACAAGCTGATAGTCAGTCGCCTTCAAGCCCTGGTTTTCGACCGGACTGTCCCATACGCCGTCTCAGGCACTACCGTCTCGTCACGGAGGAGGTTTGTATGCCTCTCGTGGAATTCGTGGAGGGGCAACAGCTAGTTTCGATCTTGCTTGATTGCTTGAACGGTACGTCTCGCCTTTGTTGGAACAGGCCCGGGGAAACCCTACTAATTAGTAATCATCTCTTATCAGCCCACCGCGATGCAATGGAGAAACCTGGCCAGAAAAGACTCCATCGCAACATTACAGACAGGAGTACGCTTATCTGTCCCAAGGTGCTCACAGAAGAAGATGGGACGAGGTCCATTCAATGGCGAGGAATACTCGCCGACTGGGAGTTGTCCAAGGCTTCTGCCATTGAGCGCTCGATAGCGCGCCAGCCCGAGCGAAATGCCATGAGTAGCAGCGCCGAATTCCATCTTCGTACGGTGACCAACACCTCTGAACAGGGTTCCTGGCAATTCATGTCCGTCAATTTGCTCTCCCTGGCCCCAGCGCGCTTTTCGATCGCGGATGACCTCGAGTCCTTGGTCCTGGTCCTCATCTACTACGCTGCTCGGTATCTCCCGTCCACTATCCAGGAGGGTCATCTCGTCGCCCTATTCCTCGAGCAGTGCTTCGACTGCTACACAGTAGGCGACGGCAAGATTCTTTGCGGAGAACGTAAGTTAGAGGTCGTGAAGGACGATGGGTACGTCCTCCACTGCGTCCCTGTGAAAGGCCGGACCAAAGTGTTCTTCAAGAGCCCTTTGGACAGACTCTTGGACGCCGTCCTGGGCTGGTTTCGCTGCCACTACAAAGTCTTGGAGTGGAAAGCCCAAATTGCCCAACACGCGACCTTGGCACGGGCCCAAGAGCAGTTGCAGACCCCTGCCAAGTCCTACGGGATTGTAGCTGCTAGCACCGGTGTTCCGATTTTCCGGAGATCCACGGGAAGGCGTTGGTCGAGAGACTTCAGCTCACCCTGTACACCTGTGTATCGTCTGATATCATCAATAGTCGTATTTATTGCCAGTGTACAAGGGCAACGGGGGGCATACGTACCTGGTATATGCCGTCATAGATGGGAATTCGCGTCCCCTCGCCGGCAACGGCGGTCCTCGTCGTGGAGATGATGAACATAATGAAGGAGCGAAACTCGAGCCGCCCCCGACGCCGGAGGAGAAGGGTCTTGCACTGAGGGTGTTGGCACATTCCTTCATCATCCAGCAGTTCTCGGAGGCTCTGGACGAAGAGTGGACAGAGGTCCAGACGGGGACCGGGTCCCCAAAGGGTGGGTATCGACACTCAACCCTGTGCCACCGCGTTACCTCTCGAATGGGTCAGCATGAGCGATGGCGGGGTTCAGTGGTAATATTCTGTCAGTGATTGCAGGGAATGGATCGTGGTCGACGTACATAGGTATTGCGCTGGCACGGATATGCGCGTCTATCAGACAAGGAGCACTCCCCGAAAGGGCAAGTTCTAAGCGCTGGAGTCAAGTTGAGATTCAAACACCAACCACGGTTGTCTTCTCGTCGTTGTTCTCCACTTGCCGCTCTGTACCTCTCGTCACCTTCTCTACCCTACATCCCACTGTCGATTCACTCTATCATCATCATGGCTAGTGGGGTAATTCATCTTGAGTACATCGACTTCTGCCATCGGTTCCTTCCTTACCCCCACCACACCTCCCGCACAAAACGTACACGATCGAATCCTTTCAAAGCGTTTAGAAACGCAGACAAAATGACACCTATGGGATTGTCTTATAATTTCGTGAGCCTAAGCCGTCCCCACGTTGCTTCCTTGGCTCATGAGCCCCACAGCTCAAGGTCGTCAATACACAAGGACTTGTCCCCGGGTTTCTTATGCACGATACCAACACAGCAGCGGAAGGTGCAGAAGACAAGATCAACGTCGCCTTTTTTCAAGATGCGCTGGGCCATGATCAGTTTGTTTGGGCTGACCAGGCCATTCCCGTTGAATTTGTCCAACCCGGTGCTACCGGCGCAGATCCTTTCAACGTCACGGAAACCGACAGCGAAGATAGTGACCTGAAGGACGTTCAAGAGCTCTCATTCAAACAACTCTCAGCCACCGCAGAGCTCCTCTTCGCCGCTCAGCATCGCGTCGCTGTCTTTATGCTTTTTGTCCTCGGCCGAAAGTTCCGTCTTGTGCGCTGGGACCGCGCCGGGATCGTAGTCACGCCCGCCGTAGACTACTTCGACGACCACGCCACTCTCTGCGACGTGCTGTCTCGCATCTCGCATCTTGATTCCTCGGAGCTCGGCTTTGACCCAAGTGCCACTCGCGTTCTCCCAGGCACGACGGAGTTCTTGCAAATGGACTCTGCTGCTCGGAAGAACTCTAGCGATGTGGACCACTCCGAGCGCGACCTTGGGGCTGGCGAGATTGGAGGGCCGGTCGTGTTTGAGTATGTACGGTCTTTGTTCCACGCCTCTTTGGCGGTCGGCTGGCCGCATCACCGATTACAAGTGTCTTCCGGGGCGGCGGTACGCTACTACTTGGTTGGAAAACCAATCTTCTGTGCAGCCGGTGTCGCAGGCCGTGGTACCCGTGGATACGTGGCTCTCGACTGCGAGACAGGCCGCTTCGTGTGGCTCAAGGATGTCTGGCGGATGTCCTACATGGCCATAGATCGGGAAGGAGACGTTCTTCGTCGTCTCAACTTGGCCGGAATCGAGAACGTTCCGACGCTTGTCTGCCACGGAGACGTCCTGAACCAAGTGACTGGTACAAGCGCTTGGTCGCCTTCCCCGTCGACTTCTTGTCACGGCTCGCCGTCTCCTCGTGAGCTGATATTCCCTCAACACCAACAAGATCCCAATGTTGCCTCGCGCGGACCCCTTCGACAACACACGCACTACCGCATTGCTGTAGAGGAGGTTTGCTTGCCATTGGATTCCCTCACAAACGGCAAGCAGTTGGTGTCCCTAGTGTTGGACGCCTTACGCGGTGAGATTCAAGTGGCATCAGTGTCGGTCGTAGTGCTCATGAGATTCCCTCTAGCTCACTATCAAGCCACCACTAACCCTCAGACGTGCTTACTTCACTGCGACATCAGCAGTGGTAACATTATGATATATCCCAAGATCAGACAGAACGGGGCCGGCGGGGGTGCTTCGTTGGTGTGGACAGGGATTCTTAGCGACTGGGAGCTGTCAAAGTCAGTGGATGCCGAGCAAGCTCCTTCGCCAGCCACGCAAACTCATCGCTTGGTATGTCTGTCACTTTTTGCACGACGACACTACAGCTCAAATATTCCCCAGAGGACATATCAGTTTATGTCTGTCAACCTGATCCAAGACGCGGCCCGGCTCATCCAAATATCGGACGAACTCGAATCGTTCTTCCACGTCCTCGTCTACCACGCTGTGCGTCATCTCCGGTCGACGTGCGATCGTCCCTCCTCGTGGATTACAGACTACTTCCATCGCTACGCGGGTCCCCAGCAACTAGGCGCATGCGGACTGAAGTCAACCGCCATCGAAACTCGCGGTCGCCTTGAATCGCTCTCTCCGCCCGGTCCGCTCTTGTTCTTCAGCCCTCTCGACGAGCTCCTTTCCACCGCCCTTCGCGCGTTCAGGGCGCATTATAAGGTCATGGAGCACGAACGTCTGCAAGACTGCGCCCCGCCGCCCCCATCCCCGCCCAGACGTCCCATGGACCCCGCCCGCAAACGTCTTCGGCAGCGAAACTACCACGTCGACGAGGAGGTCCGTGCTCTCCTTCGCGCCGAGCGTGCCGCGCAGAAACCGGTCGAACACGGGCCCACGGCGGAAGAGCGCGAGTTGTCGGCTAGTCTCGCCGACCATGCGTTCATGATCACGCATCTCGAGAAGTCCCTCCGCGACCCGCGCTGGGCGGATGACGATCGCATCCCTCCGTCCCAACCTCCGCCGCCATCCTTGTCTCACGCTCTCCCTCAAGAGGAATCTATGGACCACCAGAAGTCGAACCCGACCAAGGTTGGTAAACGCTCTCGCCCTATGGAATTGCTGACCCACGAGGATCGCGCTGCGAAGCGGCAGCGGACGTCGAGACCCAAGCCGGTTCGTAAGGCGCCTGCCCCCGCCCGGTCCTCGACGCACGCAATGCGCACGCGCAGCCAGGCGCGGAGAGACAGAGCTGTACTGGGCGTTCGGGAGAGATGACCTATCCCGTTGTACATCCTGGTCCGATTGAATGACGGCGCTGCACGCCTCGCGCGGTGTGCAGCTTGCTCCTACTAGTCGACTTGCTTTACCTCTTGCGACGTGTTCTGGTCGGACACCCGTGGTGACTGTGTAGCAGCTGTCTACACGTCCCGGCGTCCAGCCGAAATTCACGTATCTACGCGGTACGATTAGCGTCCAATGGATCCACCCACGTCGACAGTCCACAACGCGAACTTCCTCCACGCCACTCCGCATTAGACGGTATCCTGGCGTTTCCCCGGCTCGTTCCGCCCGCCTCCTCCAGCAGTACGAAGTCGCAGATGACTGGCACGCCGCACCCGTATCCACGTACCGACCATGTCCCTACAGTGTGCGATGGAAACACGTTCAAACACTGGGCCGATAGTTCGAGTCACGGCGTCAGCTTTGAGTGTACCCAGGAGCTGAATCTATTACACCTCGGAATGCTCGCTGTATAATATTTAGACATATCGCCTTCTATCGCGTTCTTATATACCTTTGGGTTCTCGGCTTCTGGTCTCATTCGTTGCGTGTTCAGTGAAGACGCTACCTTCAATTGCAAAGTGGCGCCGGGCTAATGGTGCGGGTGAGGTTTTAAACGTTATGACGTGGTTTTATTCTAGCTCATGCCGCGATTCACAGTTGGTTTGTTTCTTTCAGGTCCCATTTGCCTCCGAAATTCGGGTTGAACTTGAACTTGCCTTACGAGGTGGCGTACAAGTAAGCGCCTGTACTCTCCTTTTCAACTGCGACCACAACCTACTGTACCCGGCGACCACGAAGCTCAACGTACTCATACGCTTAACATGATCTCAGCATAACCCTATCTATCTGTTCAACGCACTAAGGTCTCATCCCCTTCCCGTGAGTGTTCTCTATTCACTAACGGCATAGGGGCTCGCATTACTGACCGCATATAATAACCACAAGCACCTGAAGTTTTGCACTATGGAGAAACCTCTGGTTGTTATCTTATGCCTTGAGGAATACTGTCTCCAGCTCTCGTTTAAAATCCATCGTCATCTCCTCTCCACTCTTGAAAGCAAGGCTGAGGTCCGCCAGGCGCTGAAACCCGTACAAGCGCGTCGGTATTTGACCAGCACAGTTCGCCCACATGCCGTCGTCGTCGTCGATGCCGCGCTCTCGCATCCCTGGTATCGCGATATCATCTTGCTGCTTGGGAACTATGTGAAAGCTGGAGGAACGGCCATATTCTCTGGTATGTTCTTCAGCACGATTCCGGACATGGTCTTCGACGAGATCTGGAGGGACGTCTTTCTCTTGCCCTGGCGCGCATCCTTTGCCGACCGGAGCTCGGATTTCGTTCTGAACTCTCAAGTCCAAGGACTCGACGTCGCGAAACTGCCCTCGGGATACGCCCCATCCACCCAACACGCGACGTGGATCAACGGTGTCTCTCCCAAGAATGCGTTATACATGGACCGTGGAGAAGTGAGGAAGTTGGAGAAGGGAAAGGAAGGAGAGACGTCGGGGCGGGCGATGGTGAAAACGACCGTCGCGTTTGCGGCGCACAAGAAGGGCCGCGTCGGGTATGTCGGGGACATGAATATCGAAGGGAGCGAAGACGCTGCACGGGTCATCCTCGGAATGTGTTTCTACCCCGGTTCTATAGCCCCGGGTGCCCCTGGTACAGGAGGTCCTCCGGTGAGTACCCCTTCACCTTCTATCTCCTTCGGTTCTCCAACTTCGATGTCTTGAGGTTTCCTTAGGGGCAACGTCCACGGACGAAGCCCTCCCCCGGCGTAACATCCTCCTCCTCTCCCTCGAGAAAGAGCCCTGGTACGACGAGGCCTACGCGCAACTCCACAGCGCCCTCCGCATCCACGCCAACGTCACCGAAGTCCAGTCCCGAGGCGCCGCCTTCACGTCCCTATCCGCAACCCCCCGCCCGGACGCGGTCCTCGTCTGCGACGGTGCAATAACACGCCCCAAACACGCCCGCGTCCTCAGCGCCCTCGTCGCCTACGTGCGCGGAGGCGGCACCGTCGTGCTCGGGATGGGCTTCGCCAACCACTTCCCGCTCAACGCGGGGCCCACCTTCTTCGGCGCGTGGGGCCTCCCGTGGGACCTCGGCTCGTACCACCGCACGACGTTCGCAGTCAATGCCGCCGGGGTCCCCGCCCCCCTCGACAGGGCCGCGTTCCTGCCCGAGTTCAGCATGAAGGCGCTGCACATCAAGGGCGCGCGACCCGAAGATGCGGTGTACCTCCCGGCGGAGGACGCGCGCATGCAGTCGTTCGTGTTTGCGCGCGAGCCGATCACGGGCGAGCTCGCGCGCGAGAGCCCCGCGCTGTTCGTGCAGGTCGGGGAGGGGCACCTGGGGTATGTCGGGGACGTGAACGGGGAGCAGGGCTCGACGCGGATTCTGCTGGAGATGTGCGGGGTGAAGATCCGGCCGGGGGATATGGGCCCGAGGAGGCTCACGAGGAGCGTCAGGATGCGCCCCAACGGGACGACGGAAGCGGTGCACGAGGCGGAGGAGGAGGTGCCGTTGCCTGTGCCTGCGCGTCCGCCGCCCCCGCCTCGGGGACCTCGGGCACGCGATGAAGAGGTCCAGAGGTGGAATAATCTGCGGGAGACTGAGCGGAGGGAGATGATGGCAGAGGCGGAGGAAGAAAAGGACAAGGTGCGTCATTGTCGTTGTTTGATCTGCAATAGTACCCGTATCCTGAATATTCCTGGCAGGGAAACGATCTTTTCCGCTCGGGGGAGTGGAAGGAAGCGGCGGAGAAGTATCGAGATGCAATAATATGTTGTGGCCCACAACCTGTCTACCTATCGAATCTCGCAGCGGCCCTCCTCAAGCTAGAGCTGTATGACCGTTTCCTGATCGTTCCAGCGATATCCAAAGTGTGCTGACACTGTCTTCTCCTCCTACCACAGGTACGAACTTGCTGACAGCGCCGCATCCCGTGCTCTTTTGCATGACCCGAAGCACATCAAGGCACTGTATCGACGCGCCCTTGCGCGGAACGCGTTAGGTCGCTACGACGCTGCGATGTATGGTTAGTCTCCCCCTCCCTTCTTCTCTTGCGGGTGCACCGTGCGCATATACCCATGCTAATGTCCATCCGTACAGATCTCAACCGTCTGCTCTCATTAGAGCCCACTAACCGTCCCGCACTGGACGAACTCAGGGCCATGGCCATGCACAATGGGCAAAGCGCAAACGCCAACTGGCCCGGGGATGAGCAGCTTCGCCTGCAGGATGCCAAGTACATCGAGCTCCCGCTGGAGATCGACGACTCGGATCGCGACCCGGAGAAAGCGCTCTCGATGGGGAACGGGGAGCAGTGCAGAGCGTGGAACCACGATGGCTGCAAGGAGGCGGACAGGTGTCCCTTCAAGCATGCGTCTGACGGACAGAGTGTCCGAGACGACCTGTACGTCTACGTCCTTCTCGATTCCTCAGTTTCAACCTCACCGTTTGAACTTGTGTGCTGACGACCGTGACCGGGGGGATCAGACGGCGGAACGTCTGTCTGTCCTGGCTGCTTGGCGAGTGTCACGCTGGAGACATGGCATGTGTGTACGCCCACGACGAGGAGTACCTGCCGCTTCAAAGCTGGTGGACCGACGACGCGCGGCTCTCGCGGCTCCGCTTGGAGTTCCAAACCGCCGTCAAGGAGGCACCGCTCGACCTCGGCGACGGGCCCGTCGAGGAGTGCATCCTCGCGGAGGCGCTCAAGCCTTTGCACTGGCACTTCGACCTGTGGTACACCGCGGAGTTCGAGCGGGATTCGGACGACAGGATGTGCAATGAACCACCTCGGGACCAAGACGAAGACGACGAGATGGACTGGGAGGACGAGGAAGGGAGGGGTCGAGATCCCTCGGCATTCGAGGATGAGATCGAGGAGCGCGGACAAATCGGGAACTATGGGTTTACAAATGCAGAAGTCGACGAGATGCTCATGTACGGGATTAAACCGTACGACGACGATGCATTCGTGCGTACTTTTTCGCGGCTCTGATGAATTGAATTTGTGTGCTCATCGCTGTGCTCGCTTTTATCTAGGATGAACTTGAGCAAATCCACCGTATAACAGGCTCTGGAAGATACGGCTAGGCGAATTACCAGTGCAGTGGCAGCCGGCAAGTTGTAAGGCTTGAACCTGCTTGCGGTGTGGCGAAACTTCCGGACTCGAGCATCGACAGGGTTCTACAGCGGACTGTTATCCATACAAACATTGGCATCCTCTGAGGATTTTACTCCATCTCTGAGGTATTAAATTATCTATGTCTAATCTTCCGAGCCCGCTTGAAGTTTCGAAGCGAAGGGGATCAGACTCGCCGGCGGTCATCGTGCCGCGTTGGAGAGTTACGTGACTACCAATGCACTATCTCCTAGGAGGTTAGCCATGCTATGTTTTGCACGATAATGTAAGTATTCCGATCGAGCTTGCCTTCGAAACTAGTACAGACTTGTGGCCGCAATGGTGGTGAAATTGAGAACGACTCCACTCGTTGCGCCCCTCGGCTTCCTCGGAAATGAAGTTCCTGTGCGCGGTAACGTGACTGGGACACGACGCGAACTTTGAAATTGGAGGTGGCGAGGCTCGGCCGCGACTTTGGCCACTCAACGTCAACTCTGGTTGAACTCTCATCGACCTGTCCTACGTTGTAGCAGCGACACTCCTCTACCCCCCGGTATGTGGTATTTGCGTATCAGCCACTTTGGTTTACTTGAGCCGGGCCCTTCGCAGTACTACTGCTAACTTGAAGCCTTAATCAGTTCGCAACTCAAGCATCTAGCCCTTCATTTCTTGCACGGTAAGTGGATTGCACGGATAGAGAAGGGTCGCCAGCTGAAGATCGTCATTTTATAGATACATACACGGAGTCATCTATGTCGGCCAAACCATTGATCGTTATCCTGTGTCTCGAGCAACATTCGGCGTTCGATCATTTCAATGCTACCCTCGAAGCGCTTGCTCAGAAAGCCGTGGTTCGCAAGGCAAGCACTCTCGCCCAAGCGCGTCGCTACCTCACTAGTACCGTACGCCCCCATGCAATCATTGTCGCAGAAGCTGCAGTGGCGGACCCGGAATACTACGAGGTCCTCGTGCGGCTCGTCGAATATGCCAGAGCAGGAGGAACCGTGGTCTATTCTGGAGTTTTCAGTCTGCTAGTCTTCTATTCTGATCTCGCGGCGATGTTCACGAATGCTTGGGGCCTATCATGGGGCGTACCTTCGACCACGATCGTCAGCGGCACACATACGCTCAACCCGAGGGTCCGCGGCCTCAAAACCGAAGGACTTGTCCAACAGTGCTCTTTGAGCGTGAAATTTGTCGAAAACGTGGCGCTTGAAGATGCCGTCTACCTCACCCACGACGTTGCCGATGACCGCAAAGAAGACTCACAGTCCTCGAACACAACTTGCAAGACTTTCGCCGCATTTACAAAGATTGGATATGGCCGCATGGGATACATAGCAAGTGCTTCTGAAGGTCCTACGACCAACCTCCTCCTCGCTATGTGCTTCTGGCCCGGGTCCCGCCCATCAATTGCCGAAGGGGACGGTATCCCAGAAGTGGTATGTCTTTTTGCACCTATATCGACGTTCCTCAAACCTCACGCACAAGTACTATCCAGATCCACGCAGGTCACTCCATTGCTAGGGGTGTGACCCCGCGCGCATCCACCAACACCGCCGACCAACCCAAGCGCAACATCCTCATCATCTCGCTCGAAAAAGACGGCGTAGCAGACGAGATCCACGCCCAGTTCCACCAAGCCCTCCGCAAGAACGCGACCGTCACCGAAGTCCAGCAGCCCCGCGCCGCCCTCGCCAAGCTCTCCGCAACGCCCCGCCCCGACGCCATCGTCCTCTCCGACCCCGCGCTCGCCCGCCCCACGCACAACAAGCTCCTCACCCGCCTCGTCGCGTACGCGCGCTCGGGCGGGACGGTCGTCGCCGGGCTGCAGTTCGGCTACACGATCGAGTACGCGCAGGTGCGCCCCTTCTTCGCGCGCTGGGGCGTGCCGTGGGACCGCGGCTCGTTCCTCCGCACGACTACCGCGCTCAACCCCGCCGGCGTCCCTGCCCCCCTCGCCGAGGGCGCGCTCCTGCCGGCCGTCAGCGCGAAGGCGCAGCACGTGAAGAACGCCCCGCGCGCGCACGCGGTCTACCTCCCCACCGCCGCCTCGCGCATCGAGACGCCTGCGCCCGCCCACGCCCACGCCCCGGGGCCGCTCACTGGGGCGCTGGCGCAGGAGAGCGCGGCGGTGTTCGCGCGCGTCGGGAAGGGGTACTTGGGGTACGTCGGGGACGTGAACGCGGAGCAGGGCTCGACGCGGCTGATCCTCGAGATGTGCGGGGTGAAGATCCGGCCGGGGGACCTCGGCGCGCGGGAGGTGACGACGGAGGTCACGATCCACCCGGATGGGCGGACGGAGGTGACCACTGAGACGGAGGAGGAGGTCCCGCTGCCTGCGCCTGCTCCTTTGCGGGCACGCGGACTCGGGCCCCGCCCGCGCGACGCGGAGGTCGCTGTGCGTGCGGAGGCGCGCAGGAAGGTCCGCGAAGAAAAGCGCGGGCGCGCGGACGGGCTGAAGAACGAGGTGCGTGTCGCTGTCTGATAATGCCATTCCATGCGCTGTGGCTAAACTCGTCCGTGACGGATGACGGTATGCAGGGCAACGACTTGTTCCGAGAGAATGAGTGGGAGGAGGCGGCAGAGAAGTACAGGGCGGCGGCCCTCCTCGGCGGCCCTCAGCCCGTCTACTTGGCCAACCTCGCGGCGTGCCTACTGAAGCTGGAGATGTGGGAGCTCGCGGACAACGCGGCGACCCGTGCGCTCGTGCACGACCCGAGGCACGTCAAGGCGCTGTATCGCAGGGCCCATGCACGCAGGGAGCTTGGTCGGCTGAATGCCGCGCTCGCAGGTACGCACGCACCTATTACTTATCTTTCCACATCCCGGCCCTTCGCGGCAGTGAGCTGACACTCGCGTTGTGCGCGCAGACCTAGAGTGGCTCCTGGCGATCGACAAGACCAATGCACCTGCGCTCAAGGAGAAGGTGGCCGTACGCGAGATTCTCAAACGTGCAGGCAGCACGGATTGGCCAGAGGACCACCTCGTTCGCTCGAAGCGCGATGAGGACGTCGCAGTGGAGGTCGAGGACGAGTCCGACTCCGAGGACTTCGCGCACCCCGGCACCGTCATTGCGTGCAGGTACTACAACACGCGCGAGACGGGCTGTCGCTTCGGCAAGGCGTGTCTTTCCAGACACGCCCCAGACTCGAAGAGCATTCGGGACGAGCTGTGAGTGCACCCGCTTGTCGCTAGCCACTCGGAGACCCACTGAATGTACACAGGGGAAGGAATGTTTGTCTTTCTTGGCTGATGGGCCACTGCCGCTTCGCCGCGGGGGCCAAGTGCGTGTACGCGCACGACGCGACGTACCTCCCAGACCGCGGGTGGTGGACCGACACCGCGCGCGTGGAACGCACGCGAACAGAGTTCTTCAAAGCCATCAAGGAGGAGCCACTGGATCTTGGAGCTGGGCGGGTGGAAGAGCGGATCCTCGCGGAAGCGTTTGTGCCGCTGTCGTGGAGGCAGGACATGTGGGCGGTCGCGTCGTACAAAGAAGAGGTGTACGACCGTGAGCTGGGGTCTGACGAGGATAGTGAACATAGCTACGGCTACGGTTCCGGATCCAGTTACGACTACTCGGACTCGGAGGACTCGGAGGATGATCTCGAGGAGGTGCGCGGGCTCGGAGAGCTTACGGACGCGGACATGGAGGAGATGGGCGAGTATGGCATCAAGCCGTGGGAGGATGGTGCCTACGTGCGTGTACTCACTGTTTTCTGGCGCTGACGGATGTGTTACTGACGTGTTTGGGTTGGACTTACAGGCAGAGATGCTGAGAATCCGACGTGTTTTGAGTCGTATGTAGTTTGAGACGGGCATTGAAATTCAGAGCTTGGCCGCGTCGCAGACGCCTAAATTTTCCTTCGTGACGAAAGGTAGACACCTCGGAAAGGTAGAGATTCTCGGTATCATATTAGCTTCGATGATCATATAGCGCGGGTACTTATAACTTTGATCTTCAACAACAACAGAGGCATAGCAAGCTGAGGGCCGACGACGAGAAATGGGACTCTCGGAGGCGACAGCAACAACAATGCACAGCAAACAGCAAGGGTGACCATAGGTTGATTTCCATCTTATCCATTGTAACGAAGGGTGTCGAACTGGCGCGTTCAACCGACCTTCCAAGACCAGCAGGGCCCTAAAAACCAACGTCAGTAAAACGAGTGACTGAGCGCAAGTATACACACCAAGAGGATCCATGCGTTCGTGCTGTGCCCCGGTCCACAAACCGAGGACACCCATTGCAGACGCGACGCCGCCGACCTGGACGCCTTCTGAGAGCCACTCGTCCATCTCGCCACCTTCTACTGATGAATACTAAGAGCACCAATCATGATAAGCGGCGAGAGGGGGGAAAGAAGTATGAGAGGACTAACCAGCACCCAGCGAACGCTGCCATCTGCGATCACGGACACCGTTCCATGGAGCGAGCGCGGTTGTCCATGGATCGTGGCGCCGGTCGTCTCTCCAACAAAGTGGATCGTCGGAAGGTGCGCGTACTCGGGTATTTCAGACTTAGAGTATGACTTGATACGAAGGCGCATGGAGATGATCCGGACGGCTTCTTGCAAGTGTGGGTCCTCAAACTCGCCCGAAAGCTGTAACTCAATGTAAGTCAGTACAGGGACTGTGTTAACCACGGTTAGGCTCACATTGTGAACTGCAAGAAATGACACTCATTAGCAACGCGGTCAGTAAAGGAACGGAAGAGAGCGGTGCTCACGAATTAAGTCGCGGTAATCCAGCCAGCATATGCAGCGCCTGAGACCAATGGTTACTTGTCAGCACTCGGGCACAGAGTATAACGTGGGCGATACGCACTTCCACACGCCAGTCACCCCCGCCCAGTCCCACCCTTCCACCTCGGCCGTATCGTCATCCGCGATCCTTCCCTTCCCCTTCTCGTCCTTGGTCTCGACTGGAGATGGCGGCCTGTACGCGGTCCAGTCATATGGCGCACTTCCACGCCGCAAGCCATCAAGCGAAAACAGTCCACGGAGGTCGTTGACCTGGAACGACTCGCGTAGGTTCGCTTCTACCACGACACGCACGGCCGCGAGATAGGCCCAGTCGGCGTAAAGCTGGGCGGATGACAGGACTTCCTCAGGCGCGTCGTCACGCGAGGCAGATTCCGCGAGCACCGAGCCCTCCTCTTCTTCGTCTTCTTCCTCCTCCTCCCCTCCAAGCCATCCCCTTTCAACAACTTCCTCGTCGCCGTCATCGTGGGTATGCGCGAGATCGGAGTTGGGGGTAACACGAAACAGCGCGAGGATCGGCTGCAGGAGCTCGTCGTCGTCCGCAACTGCGTCTGCCGCTCTGCGACCGTCCGAGAAAGGTAGGAACGGGCCCCAGTGGCGGTTACGCGCGAGGTACCGCATGTTATAGACGCGCATCCGCGCGAGGCGCCTCGCGCGCTTCAGCTGGTTCTCCAGGGTCATGTAAGACCCGGCGGGCGGGCCCTGGACGGTAGAACCAGACGACCAGGATGACGCGCGACTGCCAGAGGGTCTCGCGGGAGAAATACCAATCATCACGGGCGGTGAGTGTTCCCGGTCGGTAGGCGAAGTGGGCGAAGGGTCGGGTTGAGGGGCGGGAATGAAGCCAGTGCAAGCAATGATGTGCGCGGCGGCCTGCACCTCCCGAAGTTCGGGATCGCTGAGGAATTGACCAACGAGGCCGCCGGCCCACCTGTCCCCAGAAAACATTGCGGTGATCTCTAGCGGGAGGCCCTTCTCCAGAACGGATTCTAGCCATGCCGTGTTGCTCGCGCGGAGTGATTGTCCAAATACGCGGCCGTGCGTGTCCATCGGGTTCGGGGTGCCAATGGCCTGCGGGAGCGGGGGGAAGGTGGGATAGCTCGAGCTGGTATTGATCTTGAGGTTCGGCCCCGCGTCGGGGCAGTCGAGGAAAGAGAAGACGAGAGTAGGGGGGCAAGGCATCGCGGAGCGCATCACAGAAAGTATAGTGTCAAACGCACATGTATTCCGCAGGGTCTGCTCGAGGTCTGTGACTGGGTCCACCGCGTCTTTGGCCACCGGATCCGACTGCCACCGAATGTAGCCCGCCGCCCAAACCCGTCGCTTGAACTCGCCGCTCCAGTCAAACGTCTCCTCGAGCCGCGCCTGCGAGTGCGAGGACATGCATTGGCCCCAGCCCGGGCCGCCGCCGGACGCGCGGGGATCGTCGAAGGTGGTCAGGAAAATCTCGCGCCAAAGGTGGTTGTCCGTGGTGTGGTAGATCAAAGCGTAATGGACCTTGCATGTCTGGGCGAACGAGGCGATGGCTTGGGGGAATCCGCCTGCCGCGGTGGAGATGAGGATGTTTTCGACGAGCTCTGGAGGGAGGGCAAGGATGGAGTGGGACGTCATGGTGGTGGTCCCAGGAGGTCCGAGTCGCGGACGAAGAGTATGTCGTGGGCGAGGAGGATGAGTAAGGTGCGACGCTGACCGAAACACTAAGCACACGACCCGAGTCCAAGAGATTAGATTAGATGCAGGCCTGGGCTTCTCGGCCTAGTCGATATGTTCGGTGGGGAGCTTGACGGTGACGGCAATGAGCTTGGTTGGAACAACAACGATGTCGGGGAGAGGTCGAAAGGAAAATGCGACAATGTCAAGATTCGTATTTGTACCGTCCGTGCGCAACAGTACATTTGATCCACTAGCCAGTCCGACATTTGTGTCCCACTCGTTTCTCCGTAGCCCTCAACTTTCGGACCTCGAGGATGCGGCCATGCCACTCAAAATTTGTAAGCAACGACATATCAAGACACATTGACCCACAACGCAATATCATCCGCCCATGTGTGGTAAATATCGCAGGATGTCCTACAATCAAGTAGAGAACTAACTGAGCAAATTTAAAGTGTATCAGTTCAATTCAATTTCTCTCTCTGATCGACCGAAATCATACGAATTCGATTTCACAAGCATCTTAATTAGCTGGCGGAGCACAGGCACGACATCGTCAAGTTGAAACCCCCATACCCCTCCGGGGCGACTAGTAGAGACGACTCAAAGCATGTCGGATGCTCATCAGCTCTTCCTGCAAGTCCACCCCAACCACGTCAGCAACACATCCCACTGTCCAGAAAGAGCTAGCCTACGCACATAAGCATCGTCCTCCCACGGCTTGATGCCGTACTCCAGCATCTCCTCGAAGTCACGGTCCACACCCATAGCGACACCAAGTCTGTCGAGCTCCCTGCGCTCCTCCTCGTCATAGTAGTCCTGTTCCGCGTCGTGCCCGCCCTCGTACCCATAGTGGTAGTCGTCCTCATCATCCTCGTCGGATCCCAGCGGATAGTCGTACGACGCAACAGCCCACAGGTCCTTCCGCCACGATGGCGGCACAAGTGCCTCTGCGAGGATGCGCTCCTCCACGCGCCCTGCCCCGAGGTCGAGCGGCTCCTCCTGCACGGCCGCGTCGAAATCTGCCCGCATGCGCTCGAGGCGTGCGGTGTCCATCCACCACCCGCGCTCGGGCAGGTACGTCGCGTCGTGTGCGTACACACACTTGCCCGCCGCGGCGAAGCGACAGTGCCCGAGCAGCCAGTAGACGCAGACGTTTCTCCCCCTAAAATGGCCACTTGAAATCAGGACGGGAAACAAGCTTAAGGAGGGGTCAGGTTTACTCACAGCTCGTCCCGAACGCTCTTTGAGTCCGGGGCATGCCTGAACCGACACGTCTTCCCGTTACGGCAGCCCGTCTCACCCGTGTTATAGTACCTGCACGCAATGCCGGTGCCCGGGTGCGCGAAATCTTCCGAGTCAGACTCGTCCTCGATCTCTATCGCGACGTCCCCGTCTCGCTTCGAACGAACAAGGTCGTCCCCGGGCCAGTCGATGCTACCCTACCCGTTACGTCGAACATCCCACGTACGGTCAACCTCTCCTGGAGTGCGGAGGTGTTGAACTTGTCGATGGTAAGCAGCCACTCCAAGTCTGTTGGCACGTTAACTGAGTAACGTGAGATTCCGATAGTAGGAAGGAGAGTCGCATACCAGCAAGCGCTGCGTTCAAACGGTCTAGGTCCTTGCGCGCAAGGGCCCTGCGATACAGCGCCTTGACGTGCTTGGGGTCATACATGAGCGCGCGGGTCGCCGCGCTGTCTGCGAGGTCCCACATATCGAGCTTGAGCAAGCACGCCGCGAGGTTGGAAAGGTACACGGGTTGCGGGCCGCCCAGGAAGGCCGCCTCGCGGTACTTCTCCGCCGCCTCCTTCCACTTCTCCTGCTTGAACAGGTCATTGCCCTACACCACAAGCTTAAGGTCAACCCGACTGCCTCACGACGAGCGGATGGACACTGGCACTCACCTCAACCTTCAGCGCGTCCGCGCGTACGCGCTTCTCCTCGCGCACCTTCCCGCGAGCCGCTGCGCGTCCCGCGACCTCCGCATCACGCGGCCTCGGCTCGCGCGGCGGGGGCGCAGGCGCAGGCAGCGGGACCTCAACCTCAACCTCCGTGATCGCCTCCCTCCTCCCGTCCGGGAAGACGTTGATCCCCGTTGACACCGTCCTCGTCCCCAGGTCCCCCGGCTTGAGCTTCACCCCGCACATCTCGAAGATCAGCCGCGTCGAGCCCTGCTCCCCGTTCACGTCCCCGACGTACCCCAGGTATCCCTCCCCGACGCGCGCGCACACCGCCGGGCTCTCCTGCGCCATTTCGCCCGTGATGGGGTCTCGCGCGAAGACGCGCGACTCGACGTGGGAGGCTGCAGTGGGGAGGTACACGGCGTGCGCGCGCGGGGCGTCCTTCACGTGCACGGCCTTCGCGCTGACCGAGGGCAAGAGCGCGGCGCTGTTGAGGGGCGCGGGGATGCCTGCGGGGTTGAGCGCGGTCGTGGTGCGGAAGTACGAGCCGCGGTCCCACGGGACGCCCCAGCGCGCGAAGAAGGGGCGCGTCTGGGCGGGCTTGAGGTGGTTGCTGAACTGCAGCGCGAGGACAACGGTCCCGCCCGAGCGCGTGTAGTCGACGAGGCTCGCGAGGAGCTTCTTGTGCTTGGGGTTGGTGAGCGCGGGGTCGGAGAGGATCACTGCGTCTGGGCGGGGCGACGCGGAGGCGGAGGCGGAGAGCGCGGCCTGGGCTGCGCGGGGTTGCTGGACTTCGGTGACGGTTGCGTTCTTGCGGAGGGCTTGGTAGAATTGCGCGTATATCTCGTCTGTGTAGTCTTCCTTCTCGAGGGAGACGATGAGGATGTTGCGCTTCGGTCCGAGGTCGGTAGCATCAGACGTCGAAGGGTGTGGGGGCGCATCCTCTTCCACGAAGGCTAGACCCGTATAGAACTTTTAAGTCGTAGATAAGCCTCGACGATCATCTGGTCCAACCTAGGTAGAAATACATACCACTTCGGGAACACCATCTCCAGGAGGAATGGGTGCACGAGAGCCGGGCCAGAAACACATTGCAAGGATGAGGTTGGTGGTAGCAGGTTCCCCGTGCATGTCTCCGACATATCCGACGCGACCGCGTCCAATCTTCCCGAAGGCGGCGGGGGTTTTGTAAGTTACGGCATGGGACGATGAGCCGTTCCCGCCCTTCTTCGCCAGGGCAGCGGAGATGTAAACTGCGTCTTCGAGAGCGACATTGTCGACATGGATCGCCGCCTGGAATTTACACCGCTTTACGAGGCCCTTGGTGTTGAGGCCCTTCACTTGCGGGTTGACTGCGAAGGTGCCATCACCACATGCAGCAGATACGCTCCACTGTAGGCCCCAGGCAGTCTTGAACGTGGAGTTAATGTCGGGATACAAGCTTGCCGCAGTGAATGGCCCAGCATATATGACCGTTCCACCCGCCTCCGCGTACTCGACCAGCCGCGCAAGGAGCTCATGGTGCATCGGTTCCGTTACCTCGGCGTCGGCAAGAATGACTGCATGGGGGCGGGTGGTACTCATGAGGTAGCGGCGCGCCTGGGACGGGGTCCACGCTTTGCGCACGACATCCCTCTGTGCGAGTACGGAGAGAAGATGGGCGTTGGCCTGATCGAAGCCTTCCTCGAATTTGAGACAAAGGATGACGATCAAGGGTTTGGTCGACATGAGGGTTTTCGTTAAGGTGCCTAGTGGAGTAGAGGGAACGTCAATACTAGACAATGTTCTTATATATCATAAGGGAGGAGGAGAGCAGGGAAGGGTAAACTTACCACCCCAGGAGTGATTCAATGATGTAGAATAAACAGCTTTCGCCGAGGCAGGTGTCAGGCAGCAGTATCTGCCAGCGGTTGCAGACTCGGAGTTAGTACTAGGTGACAAGTTCAGTGCACCTCATATATACACTGAATCTGACATACCAGGGACTGTGGAAAGAACAACGCCACTGGTTCGGCCGTGGGCGTCGACGGTGGATGAGAGTCGCAAGCAAAGCCAGCACCACGACTGAGTGGCATGCCAGTCTCGGCCTTCGGGCCTTTCGCGTCGCACGTGATCGCGTGAGGACGCGATGATCCTGCCACTGCAGCGCAATCGGTCGACATCCGAGTCGTCTTGTTCCCCCATCCACCCTAAGGCCAACTACAACTGGAATTCGTCCTGCTTTCAATCTACTCTATCTAAAACACGTCAACCATCTGATTTTCGTACTTGCCCCGCTCGACCTTGTTCAGCTGTATCACGTTCAAGTTGGACTGCAAGTCGTCTTCGCCGCGCCCCTACTGGGTTCCCTCATGAGGCCGCCTAGTACTTCAATCAATATCGCGGTCGACCACGCTCAAGTAGCCGAGCATCGCAACGCCCGACCCATACGTGTACATATCTTCGCGCGGTGCGGCCCTCTGAACTGTCTCCGCGGCGGAGGGGAGGGGGATCTCCGCTTCTTCCGTGATCTGTTCATCGGCCACGACCCCGTTCCGGAAGCTGCACGAGCTCACATACCGCCTGCACCCCATATCCCCCGGGCGTATCTTCACCCCGCACATCTCGATCGTCAGGCGCGTAGAGCCCTGCTCCCCATTCACGTCTCCGACATATCCCAGATATCCCCGCCCGACGCGCGCGAACGCGGCCGGGGTCATCTGCGCCTCCGCGCCCCGGATGGGCGTGGGCGCGAAGACATGCGACTCGATGTGGGAGTCGTTCCCGGGGAGATAGACCGCGGCGGCGCGAGGTACACCCTTCAGGACCACGGCCTTCATGCTGTAGTCGGGCTGGAGCGCGCTGGCGGACAGTGGCGACGGGAGGCTCATGGGGTTGAGCACGAACGTCGTGCGCAGGTAGTCGCCGGCATCCCAGGGCAGGCCCCACCGTCCGAAGAAGGTGCGTGCGTTGGCGGGTGTAAGCTCTGCGTAGAAGTCCATGGCGAGGACGACTGTCGCGCCCTCATGGGCGAAGTGGATGAGCTTGTAGAGGAGGGCGGTGTGCGCGTGCTGGAGGATGGCTCCGTCTGCGACGAGGACGACGTCGCCGAGGCTGGGCGAGGCGGACAGGGTGGCCGCTGCTGTGTCCGTGTCGTGGATTATATTGATGGAGGCGTTGCGGATGAGGCCACTGAAGACCTGGGAGTGGTCTTCTTGAAACTTGCGCCTTTGCAGCGACAGGATGAAGACCCGGGGGAGGGTCCTGGTGCTCGGAGCGGTCGTGGAACCCCGAGCATGCGCTGAAGCGTTGTAGACTGCTGTGGCTGCATTCTCGTCAGATTGGGGGCGTGGTGAGGGTTGTATTGGCCCACTCACCCATCGTGATAATTCTTCCAAGATCGACTACTAGTAACGCTAGTACTAGTGCGCACCCTTTCTACCAGATATCGTTGAACTGAAGTTTTCAAGGAGCGGATGCTTCTTCTTGCCTGATTGTACGATGACGATGATGGGGGTTGAGATAGAGGAGGATTATAATACCGTACTTTAGGGGTTGTCCGTGAAAGTCAAGTGAAGGTGGGACATGCTTTTTGGGGTGGCCTCCGCAAGCTGGGCGCCACTGGTGCTCGTATAGCTAGTGAAAGTGAAGACGTCGCGTTCCAGCGAATGCTCGCTCACGATGGCAAGGGTCCCGCGGGAGAGACATGGAATGCCATGAATACGACGATAGTGCTACGTGCTATAACCCAAACCGGAGTTGCTCTAGGCCGCTCTTCAGCACGAGCTCCTTCTCCTCCATGGAGAGCTCCGTCTCGTGCGCGACCATCTCGAAGAGCCTCATCGCGCGGATCTCATACTCGTACGCCTCCATCGCGGTCCGCTCGTCCTCGCCCATCTCTGAGCCCGAGTCTGAGTCATCCGACGACCCGCGCTGGTCCTCCTCCTCCCTACCTGCCCCAGGCCTCGAGGTGAAGTCCGCATACACCCACGCGTCCTGCATGAACGACGCGGGGATGAGCGCCTCGGCCAGTATGCTCTCCTTGACCCGCCCCGCCCCCAGGTCGAGCGGGGACGCTCTCGCCGCGGCGTCGAACTCCGCGCGCAGGCGGTCGAGCCGCCCCGTGTCCGTCCACCACCCGCCCGCGTGCGGGAGGTATGCGCCGTCGTGCGCGTACAGGCAGGTGCCCGTCGCCGCCTTGCCGCACGTGCCGACGAGCCAGTACACGCACACGTTTCGCCCTCTACACCCGGCGTCAGCATTGCAGAGGGAGAGGAAGAAGCAGTACTGTGGGGTGGGAGGGAGGAGGGAACTCACATGTCGTCGCGGACGCTCTTCCAGTCTGGAGCGTGGCGGAACATGCACCTGGCGGCGCCGTACTTGCAGCCGTGCGGGGCGCGGTTGTGGAGGCGACACGAGATGCCGTTGCCTTCGTGCTCGTAGTCGTCCGTATCGGACGGGTACTCGATCTCGATAGCGCGATCCTCAGCTTCTGTCTGCCTCGCGCGCGCTGGGCGTTTTCCAGAGCCACGTCCGGGCGCGGCGGGAGGGCTCGAGGCGCCCTCGGGGGTGCTAGTGGTTTGTAGGCGTTGCAAGATTTGCTGCTCGGCGAGGGCGGGGACGTTGTCTGGCTCGATCGCCAGGAGGCGCGATATGTCTGGAAGGAAGCAGAATGAGTCAAACTGAACAACGTTTAGGCGAACAGGGAGGGCTGCTTACCACTCTTTGCATCGTCGATGAGCCCCAACTCCTTTCGTGCTAATGCTCTGCGGTAGAGCGCCTTGATGTGCTTGGGATCATGCAGGAGTGCCCTTGAAGTGGCGCCCTCCGCGAGCTTCCACCTGGATATATGCGCGACAATGGGTCAGCACACTACTCCAGGAACGCCAATTACGCGTTCACAACTCACAGCTCGAGCTTGAGGAGCGCAGCAGCGAGGTTAGACATATATGTTGGCTCAGGCGCCGTAATTACCGCGGATGCGCGGTACAGCTGCGCGGCTTGCAGCCATGCGCCTTCGCGGAAGAGTACGTTTGCCTATGTTGTAGCGCGCACGGTGGGTCAGCGTACAATCGAAAGAAACGTAAGGCGAAAATACCTCGTCTTTGGTTTTCTCGGCAAGCCTCCGTTTTCGCGCCTTGACCGTCTCCCTCTGCAAGCAGCGGAGCGTAACGCCGAACTCGTGAGGACGGCGTACGTCCTCGACTGGCCCTTTGTGTTCGACGGGACCCTGCGCCCAGTTCAGTTTCATAACAACCGGTACTGTTCAGCTGCACACTCACCGGCGGTGGGACTCCAGTGCCCAGTGGACGATGAGCGCGCGAACCGGGGTAGAGGCACATCGCAGCAATGAGCTTCACGCTCCGCTGGTCGTACAACACATCCCCGACGTATCCCATCCGGCCGCGCCCCATGACCGTGAACGCATAGGGAGTCTTGTACGTCTCGCCCCGCGGCGGCCTCCAGCCTTTCTTGTCTCTGCGCTTCCCCGCCGCGAGTTGCGCGGCGACGCGCGCATCGACGTGGAGCGCGTCTTCAAGCACGACGTCCTTGATCCAGTTCGCACATGTCATGTACTTCCCCGAGAGCCCCTTGGTGTCGATCCTCCCCTCCTTCCCCTTCGCGTTCGAGTTGGTGAAGGTGTTAAGCGCGGTCTCGGCGATGGACTCCTCGTGCGCGCGCCAGGGCAGGCGCCAGTCCTCCAGGAACATGGCGCGGAGCTGCGTGGGGCCGACGCGCTGTGCGAAGGCCCCATCGAAGATGACCGTGCCGCCGTCGCGCGCGTAGTGTACTAGCTTCGGCATGAACGTGCCGTGCTCGGACCTAAGCACCGCCCCGTCGGAAACGACGATCGCGTACGGGCGTGTGGTGCTGTTGAGGTAGCGGAGGGCCTCGGTAGGGGTCTTGGCATGGCGGACGAGGGTGCGGTTGGGAAGGGTGGTGAGGAAGTGGTGGGCGAGGGGGTGGGTGCCGTCCCAGATGTCGTCGAGGCCGATGATGACGATTAGAGCTTTCAGGTTCGGGTCGATGCGCGTGGACTGCATGGTCGTTCGTTGGGGTGGTCCCTGCGTTGTCCTGCGACTTTGGTGATCCCAAGTCGGTGGAGATAATAACAGGCGCGATTGTTTAGCAGATCACTAGTTGACGGTGTCCAGGTTCGGAGTGGCTGCCAGTGCTGTGGAATAGGAATAGGTCTGTGAGTGACCTTGTCGAGGACGTGCAAGATGAGCATAGCAAGAGACATACCAAAGCAAAGATATGCAGTCTGTTGGCAAAGATACGGACAGCGGAAGTGCGAGTGGTAGTGGCGTGTTGAACAAGTTGGTGGAAACGAACGACGTCGACAAACCAACGAAGGACCAAGTTTTTGCCGTGGTCCTTCCCGAGCGCTCGTCGCGCGTGGCGCAATAAAGAACGCGTACCCGAGACACGTGATCGCGTCGTTCCTTCTGCCAGGCCCTGCCTTGTTCCTGCCAGCTGCCTGCGCCATGCAATCCGGACAAGGACTTCGCCAGGCCTCGCCGCTCACGAAGGGTACCCAGATGACCATGGTAGTTACTGACTTGACTCGGTAATGTACTGTGCTGTAACATCGTGTACTACTTAGGACTATTACTGCTACAGGAGTACTAAGTTCATTTCGCGTCCTAGTAGAAGCCCCGGCCATCGGTCGAATCGCACTGCCTATGACTTCCGGCCGTAACAAATATTTCTCCTATGATGCAACATAAACCAGTCAGAAAGAAGGCCAGGCTGCTAAGATAACAACAGAAGAATACGCACATAAACACCTATAGCTTAATCCCATGCCTCCCTCCCCCATCTCGGTGCCGTCTTTCGAAGTCGTTGAGCTTGAGCCACTCCAGAGTTTCGACTTCCTACTCGCGCAAGTACTCATCGTCCTGGTAAAATCCAAATCCACGATCGCGGAATTGCACGCTGTACGTCGCGATCGCCCACAGCTCCTCCCGCCACCGCAGCGGCACAAACGCCTCCGCAAGGATGCGTTCCTCCACGCGCCCAGCCCCGAGGTCCAGCGGCTCCTCCTTCACGACGGCGTCGAACTCCGCGCGTATGCGCTCGAGGCGTGCAGTGTCCGTCCACCACCCGCGCTCGGGGAGATACGTCGCAGAGTGCGCATATATGCACTTACCGGCTGCGTCGAAACGGCAGTGGCCGAGCAGCCAATACACGCACACGTTCCGTCCCCTGTGTACACCAATCAGACCATGAACCAACCAGACACCTAGAGTACACTCACAAATCGTCTCGAACGCTCTTCAAGTCGGGACCGTGGTTGGAGCGACAGGTCGCCCCGTTGCGACAGCCTGAGTCGCTTGTGTTATAGTCCTTGCACGCTAGGCCGGTGCCTGGATGAGCGAAGTCTTCTGAGTCAGACTCGTCGTCGACCTCCGTCGCAAGATACTCGTCGCGCCGAGCACGAACGGATGGGTCGTCCAGCCAGTTGGCGTTTTTGTCACGCGCGAGCACCGTCTCTCGTATTCCGACCTTTTCCGTGAGCGCGGTCGCGTTCATCCTGTCAATTGAGAGCAGCCACTCCAGGTCTGCAAAAAAACGATCGAGTCAGTCACTTGTCACTCAGATTTCCCAATCCATACCTGTGAGCGCGTCCTTGAACTGCTCAAGGCCCTTCCGCGCGAGGGCCCTACGATACAGCGACTTGACGTGCCTCGGGTCGTGTACGAGTGCCCGTGTTGCCGCGCTCTCCGCGACCTCCCACAGCTCCATCTTCAAGAGAGACGCGGCGAGGTTGGACACGTAGACGGGGTGCGGTCCTGCCAGCAAGGCGGCCGCACGGTACTTCTCTGCCGCTTCACCCCACTTCTGCTGGCCGAACAAGGCGTTACCCTGCCCGTCCCCACCAAGGGTGGGGATTTAGCCAGGTCATAACAGAGCCGTACAGAGCACGCACCTCTTCCTTGAGCACGTCGGCCCGCCTGATCTTGTCCTCGCGCACCTTCGCACGAGCCTCCGCCCTCTCCGCAACTTCTGCATCGCGCGGCCTCGGCTCCCTCGGGGGCGGCGCAGGGGCCGCAGGCGCAGGCAGCGGGACCTCCTCCTCCGTCTCGATGATCGGCTCGGGCGTCCCGTCCGGGTTGATGCACACGCCCGCCTGGTACACCCGCGGCCCCAGGTCGCCCGGCCGTATCTTCACCCCGCACATCTCGAACACGAGCCGCGTCGAGCCCTGCTCCCCGTTCACGTCCCCGACGTAGCCGAAATGCCCCTGCCCGACGGGCGCGAGCGCCGCGGGGCTCTGCTGCTCCTGCTCGCGCGTGAGGCGTTCCGGGGCGTGCGAGCGCGACTCGACGCGCGAGTCCGCGGTGGGGAGGTACACCGCGTGCGCGTTCGGGACGCGACTCAGGTGGACGGCCAGCGCGCTGACGGTGGGGAGGAGCGCGTCTTTGCTGAGTGGGGCAGGGATGCCGGAGGGGTTGAGTGCGGTGGTGGTGCGGTGGTACGAGCCGCGGTCCCAGGGCACGCCCCAGGCGGCGAAGAAGGAGCGCAGCGCCCCGGTCTTCGCGCTGTTGCCGAACTGCAGCGCGGCGACGACTGTGCCGCCCCCGCGCGCGTACGCGACGAGCCGCGTGAGGAGCTTGCTGTTCTTTGGGCTCGCGAGAGTGCAGTCCGAGAGGATGACCGCGTCCGGGCGCGGGGTCGCGCCGGTGAGCGCGGCCTGGGCGGCGCGGGGCTGCTGCACTTCGGTGAGCGCGGCGGTCTTGCGGAGGGCTTGGTAGAACTGGGGGTAGATGTCGTCCATGTATTCGGACCTCTCGAGGGAGATGATGAGGATATTGCGCTTGGGTGGGTCGGCGCGAGGCGGCAGATCGTCCTCCACGATCGCGAGACCGGTGTGGATCTACGTACTCGTCTATGAGCTCTATGGTCTTTGAGACGGACAGAATTTACACACCACTTCTGGGACACCGTCTCCTGGAGCGATGAGCGGGCGAGCTCCAGGCCAGAAGCACAAGCCCATAACGATGCTCACCGTGATAGGCTCCGGGTTGAAATCCCCCATATATGCGACGCGTCCGCGCCCGACCTTCGCGACAGCGGCGAACGTCTCGTAGGTCTTTTCAGACGAGGACTGGCCCTCCGGCAGATTTTTTAACTTCTTGGCGGCGCTTGGGTTGACGTAGATGGCATCCTCGAGCGCGACGTGGTCGATCCGTGTTGACTTCACATAGCACTTCTCGATGATGCTCTTGGTGGCGATCCCCTTCACGCGAGGATTGACGGTGAAGTTGCCACTGGTGTATGCGCATACACGCCATGGCAAGCCCCAGACGGTTTTGAACATCGCCTTGAGGTCTGGGTACAGCACCATCGAGCTGAATATCCCCGAGTAGAGAACGGTTCCTCCGGCCTTGGCATACTCGACGAGTCGCGGGAGGAGCTCGTGGTTCTCCGGGTACGTCACGGCAGCGTCGGAGACGATGACGACGTGGGGGCGCGTGGTACTGTTGAGATAGCGGCGCGCTTGGGACAGGGTCTTCGCCTTTCGGACGACGGATTTCTGAGCGAGGGCCGGAAGGATGTCAGGATTGCATTCGGCAAAGGCTGATTCGGATTGGAGACAAAGGATGATTATTAGAGGTTTAACGGCCATATTTTCCTGTTGACTTGTAGGTAACTGTGGAAAGAAACGTTAGCAAACTGAGAGGAATTAGAAGGCTCAATGTCAGTAGGCCATGCCCTTGTGAAGCTAGCACCAGGTCACGTATTTTGGAGTGCGTGCCAGGGGCTGGTAAGGAAAGGCTCGACCCTCTGTCCAAAAAGAAAAAGAGAGAAGAAACGCGGGGTGAAGAGACCTTCATGTTAATATCCAGTAACTTCGATGAAGAGAGGTCACTTTCTTATCCTCGAGCCCGTAATCTCTCGCACATAAGGCGGGAACATGGGCGCGATTCTATGGCTGATATTCCCGAGCGAAGCAACACTCAAACTCATGCAACTACTGGCTGCGTACAGCGGTCTACTTGCCTTGGATAGGAATACCAAGACGGAAATACACTGCAGGCTGATACTCAGGGCTGGCGTAACGTGACTCACCGGGTGATTCTTGAATGACGGATTTCTGAAGAATAAGTTACCTACATGGTATGCAGTTTGGGTTACTGCTCGGTACTCCCTCAGGTAAAGAAAACATACCAAAGTCCCACCGCTGCGTGGGAGGTGAGATGGATTTTAGATCACTCCAGCCAAAATCCAGCACAGTACTCGATGTCAGAGGATGCCAGAGGGAGAAAGAAGACAAATTTGCCGCGATGGCGATGGTGGCGTCGGCATTGGCAGCGACTGCCCATTGGCGCTTACTTGTCCGGAACTTCCGGATCGGTATGACGTCGGCTGAAGGTCTCGCTCGATTGAGCAGGCGTTTACGCTCGTTCACGCCAGCTCCAGCCTCACTAGTGCCTCACTTCTTGCTCTCTTCTTACCTCCTGCCAATCAACGTTCATCGTGCACAATCGCCTATGGTTGATTTTATCGAGTCCAGTTGATCCATTCCGAGGTATGTTTTTGATTCAACACGCAAGCGAGGTCCTGATCTGTGCTGAGACAAACCATTTCCGCTCTAGCCTCTCTACCTAGGTTGCTGCCTGCATCGCTCACCTCTGTCCGACCACCGCAACGGCTCTACCCAAGCTCTACCTCTCAACGTTAACCTCATGACTCTAGCAATTCACTCAATTCCTCCAGCGAGTGTCAGGAAAATGGCAGTCCCTCCATGCCTTGACGTGGGTGGCCGGCCCCACTTCGCTTTCTCCGGTTGGGCGACGTGCAAGGGGGTGTGCCGCACTGCTTCAAACACGTTTCCTCCGCGATAATAGGTGGACTCAAGGTGAACTGGGTATGAATTCAATCACGCTCTTCCACTGGTTTCCAGCCGTGATTTGAACGCCCAGTCATGAGACATGCACAACGTTGCTGATCACGGAGGGTCGCTGGCATAGCAGGCAAGCTGATGGACAAAACGTCGCAGAGACCTGCGGGGTTGGCAAGCGGACGAGGCTAGGTGTGGGCTGCATATGGGAGTTGGTACCATTGGAGACGTAACCAAGTACAGCACATTTCCGATCGGCATGCAACTCAAGGACACTGCTCGAGAGCTGCATATAAAAAGGTGCATGCGTCGACGTCTGTTCTGCACCCCCACCTCCTCTTCGGTCTTCCTTCGTCGACGTCCTGTCACCCACGACTCCTCGCCTCCCAGCACCTTACCCGCTATCCAGCACCATGAAGTTCGCCTTTGCACTCGTCGCCTTCGCCGCGTCTGCGCTCGCTCAGCACATCGAGATCGGCACCCCCAACAACTTCGCTGAGGTCAAGGCAGGAAGCAAGATCACCGTTGAGGTGGCCCAGCCCGTACGCCCCTTCCTCTCGCCCTCTGCCTCTTCCGCGTTTTCTCTGACACGAGCTCGCTGTATGCACGCAGAAATCCCTCACTGCGTCGACCGAGGTCGGTATCGCAATCGGCCTCTGGCCATGCGGCGGCCCCAAGGGCACCTCCAAGTGCGCCTCGACCGACGTCAGCCAGGTCCTTGGCAACGTCGTCTACACGGGCACGTACAAGTCCGCATACGACAGCACGCAGCCCTCGAAGGCGCCACACCAGAACTTCGAGATCACCGTCCCGTCGTCGTTCTCCAAGGGCGAGGTCAGCCTGGGCATCGCCCACCTCTTCCTGGTGGGGGTAAGTCACTCCTTTTCGCTTGCTTGCATCCGAGTCGGACGCGGCGCTGACCGCTCCCTTTCCTTCGTGACGCAGGCCGGCTCAGAGCCCGTATACGAGTTCGTCAACACCACCCTCGTCGTTTCCTAAAATCCGACGCGTGTAGGCCGGAACGTGTACCACCTGTGGGCCGTTCGTGCTGCCACCGCTAGCATCTACTTAGTACCTCGCGTCTGATTGGACGATGGTTTCCTCGGGCTTTGGGCATAGAATTGTTAATGGACCGCATACTGCATAGATACTACATGGATTCTGGACTCTCTCGGAACATTTTGTCATCGTAATGTAGTACCGCACAGCTAATTGTTGTTACACCATATTGAAATCGTTTCCACCCATACGGTGACTGCTAGTCGCAAGTGGATGACACACCGAACGTCACCAGAGTACGGAATTCGTCACATGTGGCGGGGAAGGTGGATGTTAAACCTACAAGGCCTAATACACCTGCAGCTTGCAAACCCCGCTGTAGTACCTACGATATCTAAGTGAATGCGCTTCACGAGTCGGAGTACTGTCAACCAGGGTAGCGTCCGTCATATAAATATTTGAGCATGCTGGAAGGAGTTGGACAGACGGAGCGAGTGAACTTCGAAACAGGCGACATGCGATTACGGAGGGCACATTCGTAATGGTACAGATCGAAGAGGACTGGTGGGCCATGTCAAGAATATTTGCGTATGCGGGCGTACAGCGTGCAAAGAACTCATGTCTATGATTGACCACTGGGGGGCTTTTGGGGTGAACGCCGAGATGAGAGCTCCCGGACAATGACGGTCAGAGCCTGAGCACTGAGCTGGTGTCAACGCGGCTTCCCACATCGATGACATGACGGTGCCTTCGGGGTGTTGATCTCGCAGTGGCTGAGAGAGTAGAAGCGTCGTTGCACGGTGAGGTGCTTTTTGGTTCAAGTTGACTTATGTTGTACTAGCTATAGACGTATTAGAAGTGTTGGCCGAAGGCTTCAAGTTTACTACGATAACTTGAACTCGGAGCGGTGATGCATACTCGGACATGCTCAACGAATCTCTTAGTTGTAGATACCCTGGCATTCACTTGTCCTTGATTCAATACTTGCCTGCGATGTCGTATGCGGACGGATGGATTCGGCCTTGTCGTCGTTGGACATATTCCATGCCTCAGACGGCGGATCATGGCGCAGCGCGCTAAGAGATTAAGCGCTGTACGAAGTAGCAGACGTCATTACATAAGCGCTTCGTTGAACACTGCACCGCCTCCGACGCACCAACGTGCACCAACATTTCCTCAAGTCCACTGACCAAAGTCCAACCAACTCCAATCAGTGTACTAGGAGACTATAATTTTGCCGCAGAGATTACCGGCCTTGCATGGTACGAAGTCCATATGATCCCCCTCCAATGATCTGTCCAAGTGGTTCACGTTGTAACAACAGAACGACTCTGAGTCTTGAACGATGTGCAAGGCACTGGCAGCCTTGTGACCTTCTGGACTTGGGCCTGTAGGGCATAGGATGGCGAGTTCCTCGACATGTATTGACGTCCAACCGTTCCATACAGTTGTCAAGTAGTGGTTTTTCGGTCGGCACACCCGGCATTCGCTTGTCACCCAGCGCCTGGTTTGATCAACCCGATGTCCACCTGTCTGCAAACAATGGAGACCTTTGGACCAAGCGGCAAGCGGTTTGTTGGGTTACAGGTCTCGTTGCCGGGTCGCGGATTTGCTCTCATACCATCGACTCGGTAAGCAACCTGGTTGGACGGGCAACATTCACTAGTCAAGCCTAAGAAGTAAGCAGAATCTAGCGTAAGTTATGATACTCATCATTCCCGACAGGTTACTGAATACAGGACAGTTTTTTGCCTGCTCGTGTCAGTAAAACGTGTGTTACTCTCAAGGTCTAGCGTCAATTATATGACGTCAGTGCTAACGAACCCTTCAGCTTCCCGTTTTGCCAAGCACTTGCACGTCTAGAAAACCGAACTATGCATCTTCCTCGGGGAGATCGTCCCCGGTCATCTATTTTATGGCGGTAAGTGAATTCCATAGGAACCTCCTTCGTTGGTTGAGTGGCCAGACATCAAGTTCTGGGCCATTCTACCATTGGTCTCACTGACCACGTCCCAAAAGGCGACGTTTTTCTACAGTGCCCTCGCTTACCCCGGATTTACCTCTTCCCTCGCGCAACAAAAATAACGCTGCCTCTCGTAGCTTCGGTCATGAGGCTTTGACCAAGAAGGCAGGCAGTCTGAGTCCTAACAGCTCAATGGAAGATCTGCACAGGTTGGCTAGTTTTTTGGTACGGGTGTCACGTATCCTCATTCAATCTCCTATTCACATGATCACAAAGTTACCAGATGCTTGCGCCTAGAAGTCGCTTCACTTGGACCCGGGCTTTCCCCCGGTTCCTTCAATGCTCTGTCAGTGGCATATTCGCACTCCACATACTCACGACGATCACATCATTTGTTCTATATGCGCGGCAGGGGGATATTTTGACGCTGCAGCGACGATCGTGACTTTGTGGAGTTCCCGGGCGGTACCATTTTCGCCTGCTATGGAGGGCGCTTTTTCTCAGGTCCCTACTTGCAACCCCAACAGCGTCTGGAAACGGGGACATATATAATGGTTAGGAGGATGAAGCTGGCAGACCAGGTCGTCCTCTAGTCGCCTACTGCCCCCTGCTCTCTATCCAGTAACTCTATCATGCAGTTCTCAGCCAGCTTCGTCCGCGCCGTATACGCCGCCATCATGCTCGCGTCCGCGGCGGCGGCGATGCCGTTCGCGGGCAGCGTGAAGCACACGACGATGCATGTGCGCGCGATCGGCGCCGGCAAGACCGTCGAGAGCTTCCACCCCGAGTCGACGTTCGAGGTGAGCATCCGTCCAGGCTGTGTCGTGCACTGCAAAACCCGTGGGCTAACCAGTACTTGCGACAGACCTTCGGCGTGGACGGCATCGACCACCCGCTCTCCGCTCGTGCCGAATTCAGCCTGGAGGACGCCGCCGTGTCGTTCGTCCAGTCGAAGCTCAACATCACTGGCGACGCTGCTGCGTACAGGACCGGGTACTCGAACGACGTCGTCCAGCACGCATACATCCACCAGCAGATTGTGTGTATTTGGAGTTACCCTGTCTGTCGTCGTGTTGTCTTACACCCGGTCGTTGCAGAACGGCGTCCCCGTCGCGAACGCAGTGGCCAACGTCGCGTTCAACAGGGCCAACAAGGTCGTCTCCTTCGGGTCCTCGTTCGTCAACGTGCCCTGTGCGTTGCACCCTTTCATCCCGGTGCTATCTCGCTGACCTCTCCCCGCTGCAGCCAACGTCCCCTCCGCCACCCCCTCCGTCTCTGAGGCCGATGCGATCTCCAAGGCTGAAGGCGAGCTCGGCGGGAAGTACAACGGGCACCCGACGAAGCTCGAGTTCGTCGCGAAGCAGGACGGCTCCGTCGCCCTCGCGCACGTTGTGCAGGTCCGGGACGACTCCCAGGCCCTGTGGGTCGAGGCGTTCGTCGTACGCACACACCGGCGACGTCGTCCAGCTCACCGACTTCGTCTCTCATGCATCGGTGAGTCTCGTCGTCTGCTGCGATAACGGGAACATGGGCATGGCTCACTGCCATTCGGTTCAGTACCGCGTTGTCCCCATCGTCGAGCAAACTCTCCTCCAAGGCTTCCAGACGCTGGTCAACCCCCAGAACTTGAACGCATCCCCGTGCGGCTGGCACAGCGACTGCGTCAACAACACCACCGACACCTCGTGCGCCGTCTCTTCACCCTCTTGTCAACTCTTGCCGTTCCTAACGAACCCTTTCTTGTTCTTGTTCTCTTTGTTCTTTCCCTGTCCCCCGTGCCCTGCCGCGCCCACAGCGGCAACAACGTCGTGACCTTCGTCGGCTCGTCCACGACGCAACAGTCGTCCGCGCCGCTCAACTTCGTCTACTTCCAGGACCCGACGGTGAACCCGGACGCGCTCCAGTCGAACATCGACGCCGCGCGCGTGAACGCGTTCTACGTCGTCAACACCGTGCACGACTTCTCGTACCTGTACGGGTTCACCGAGGCTGCGTTCAACTTCCAGGGCAGCAACTTCGGGCGCGGGGGCGCGTGCAACGACCGCGTCCAGGTCTCCGTGCAGGACCCCTCGGGCACGAACAACGGTGCGTCTCCTCAGGCTGTACACGTCCTTCGGGCCGTGTCCGAGTGCGGGGCCGGGGCTGATCGTGGACATATATCTCTGCAGCGTTCTTCAGCACGCCGCCAGAGTGAGTTTTTTTTGACCTAATGGTCCTTGCTACATGCGCGGGATGGCACTGACGGAAACCATTACCTGATGGCAGCGGGCAGAGCGGACTCATGAGCATGTTCCTCTTCACCCGGTCCGTCCCCGAGCGCGACGGCGCGCTCGAGAACGACCTCGTCGTCCACGAGAATACCCACGGCATCACGAACCGCATGACCGGTGGTGGCACGGGCAGGTGCGCAACACGGATTTTCTACACAAAGCAGCCACGATACTCACCGTCCTATGCATTGCATCGTAGGTGCCTGCAGACTCTGGAGGCCTCAGGCTTGGGAGAGGGGTGGTCGGATGCGCTCGCAGAGTACGTCGACGTGGTAGTGTGCTGCGGTGCGCCTGGGCTAACAACGGCGGCACGTTCTCACTCGCAGGTGGACTGAGCACACGAGCGCCGCTGTCCCCGACTGGGTCTTCATGCCTTACGTTTGGAACAGCGCCGCTGGCGCACGCAACTACCCGTACTCCACAAACACGTGAGTGGGGACGCACACGTTGCAGGAATGCGCTTATGTACGATAAATTATGACCTTCACAGGGCCACGAACCCCTTGAGGTACTCCAGCCTGTTGCTGTTGAACGAGGCTCACGGTATGTCCACCCGAGTCTGAAATGACATAGCCCTGCTGATAGAGTCCCCGTGGTACCAGACATCGGCGAAGTGTGGGCGAACATGCTCCACAACGTCTACGCGCAGCTCGTCGCCGCGCGCGGCTTCTCTGCCACCGCTATGACCGACCCGACGTGAGTTTCCGGTTTCCAGTTACAAGTATGTCGCTCGACGACTGACTGACCGGACATCACGACAGTACCACTGGGGGGAACACGGTCTTCCTCCACCTCTTCATCGACGCGCTTGCCATCCAGCCTTGCAACCCCACTTGTGAGTCCACGTCTCTCGCTTGAAATCTTCTATGTATATAGAGCTAACGCCCCACATAGTCGTCGACGCGCGCAATGCGTGGATCCAGGCTGACGCGAACAGGTACAACAGTGCGAACTACTGCCTGCTCTGGAGGACGTTCGCATCCCGCGGGCTCGGTGTCAACGCCGCCCTCCACATCGATGACTTCAGCGTGCCTTTGGGCTGCTGATCTCCAACGCAAGATTAGGAGGGCCGTATCCTGAGGACGCAGTATTCTGTTTTCAAGCAAGTAGAACTTGGTGTCTTTCGTACGAGTCATTGGCAGTTGTGAAACGTATCGGGAGGAGAATATGATAGTGAAATATGTTCTCATCTTACCTGAAGTGGTTTGAAGGCTTCCAGCAACGCACTCTGTGGTGGTACTTCGGTAACCTGAAGTTGGAAAATCGAGCCATTAATTAGGTGCCAGCCATTCCTGCCCGGTTTAGTTTTACTATCGATTGTCCAGCAGCCAGTGAGTCTGAGTGTGACATTTGCCCTTGAACTAGCGATAATTACAGAGGACAGCTGGCCCGGTTCTTCCCCTACTGTGACATATGTATTATCCGTACATTTCTTGGACGTCACTGAGGTCCTGGGCACGCTCGCCTACAGCGGGGTGTACGATCCGCAGCTGAACCCAGAACTTCGCGGTTACTGTGCCCGCGCACTTCGTGCCTGGCAGCGTGGTCGGCCTGAACGTAAGGTTCAATATTTTGCACCGTGCAAAAACATAGGGCTCGTCGACACACGACAACAGATGATGGAGAGCAGACAAAGGGGACCAGCAGCGCCCTGCCAATGACCATGACCTCGTAGCGAGCGGCCAGCGTTTAGACAACTGCCCAGTGGCGCTTACTTGTCCGGAACTTCCGGATCGGTATGACGTCAGCTGAATGTCTCGCTCGATTGAGCAGGCGCTTACGCTCGTTCACGCCAGTTCCAGCCTCTCTTCTCTACTTCCCTCCGACCAAGCAACATCCATCGTGCCATTGTGCACAATGGGCCTATGGTTGTTGTATCGAGTATACGGTAATTGATCCGTTCCGAGGTTTGTTTTTGATTCAACACGCAAGCGAGGTCCTGATCTGTGCTGAAACAAACCGTTTCCGCCCTAGCCTAGTAGCCTCTCTACTTATGTTGCTGCCTGCATCGCTCACCTCTGCGCGACCACTGCCGCAACTTGGCCGCAACGGTTCTACCTCTCAACATGTCCTTCTGGCCCCTAGCAACCCACTCTATTCCTCCAGCGAGCGTTGGCAAATAATGGCAGTCTCCCCGTGCCTTGACGTCGGGGGTCGGCCCCACTGCGCTCTCGCCGCCTGGGCGACGCGCTGGCAGTGGGTACGCCGCTCTGCAAGCACGTTTCCCTCGCAGTAATACTACTCGTCCACTGGTTTCCAGCCGTGATTTGAATCCCCAGTCGTGAGACATGCACAACGTTGCTCATCACGGAGGCTCGCTGGCACGATAGCCGGCGAGCTGATGGACAGACCGTCGCAACGTCGCAAAGGCCTGTGGGGTTGGCAAGCGGATGAGGCTAGGTGTGGGCTGCATATGGGAGTTGGTACCATTGGAGACGTAACCAAGTACAGCACATTTCCGATCGGCATGCAACTCAAGGACACTGCTCGAGAGCTGCATATAAAAAGGTGCATGCGTCGACGTCTGTTCTGCACCCCCACCTCCTCTTCGGTCTTCCTTCGTCGACGTCCTGTCACCCACGACTCCTCGCCTCCCAGCACCTTACCCGCTATCCAGCACCATGAAGTTTGCCTTTGCACTCGTCGCGTTCGCCGCGTCTGCGCTCGCTCAGCACATCGAGATCGGCACCCCCAACAACTTCGCTGAGGTCAAGGCAGGAAGCAAGATCACCGTCGAGGTGGCCCAGCCCGTACGCACCTCTCTCTCTCCTCCTGTCTTCCACGTTTTCGCTGACCCGAGCTCGCTGTATGCACACAGAACTCCCTCTCCGCGTCGACCGAGGTCGGTATCGCGATCGGCCTCTGGCCATGCGGCGGCCCCAAGGGCACCTCCAAGTGTGCCTCGACCGACGTCAGCCAGGTCCTCGGCAGCGTCGTCTACACGGGCTCGTACAAGTCCGCGTACGACAGCGCACAACCCTCGAAGCCGCCACACCAGAACTTCGAGATCACCGTCCCGTCGTCGTTCTCCAAGGGCGAGGTCAGCCTGGGCATCGCCCACCTCTTCCTGGTGGGGGTAAGTTCCTGTTCACTTGCTAAGTTGCTTGCACCTGAGTCTCCGAGTCAAACACGACGCTGACCGCTCCCTTTTCTTTGTGACGCAGGCCGGCTCAGAGCCCGTCTACGAGTTCGTCAACACCACCCTCGTCGTTTCCTAAAATCCGACGCCTGCAGGCCGGAACGTGCACCGCCTGTTCACGCTGCCACCACTAGCATCTACTTAGTGCGGTATTAGTACCTCGCGTCTGACTGGACGATGGATTCCTCGGGCTTTGGGCATAGAATTGTTAATGGACCGCATACTGCATAGATACTACATGGATTCTGGACTCTCTCGGAACATTTTGTCATCGTAATGTAGTACCGCACAGCTAATTGTTGTTACACCATATTGAAACTGTGACCGTTTCTATCGCTATGTTGTGAATGGATGTAACAACGAACCCCACCAGATTTCAATGGTGTGTCCACCATAATCTCGAACGCTAGCCAAGCCTGTCTGCGTAGAAAAGTCTAAATGCCATTGCGTAGCCTCTGGAAGTATTGAAGGCACGTCTCCCGGTTACCCATATTCCACGATGTACTGGTTTTGCAGCGGTGAGGATGGTCCCTCTCAGGCTATCCCCAGATATCCGGCCACTGGCAACTCCTCCCTCAAATGTGCAACCAGGTGCTAAAGGATTACCGATTCCTTGGTGGAATCGGAACTGTATGTCTTCGACTTTCCGCCACCATCTCGAGCTCGTTCATCCAAAGCACTATTCTCCTTTGGTATTATGAGGTATATTTCATTTTACAGTGTCTGAGTAGGATCGCGTTGGGCCCACGGTACTATGGAGAGTAACGCAATCGACATCATCCTCAGGCTCAGTGGTAAGGAAGTCTTGCCAGACGTGCTATTTTTACATCAAAATAATGTCCAAGACGTTTGAAAACAACGAGAAAAAGCAGGGACAAGGGAACCCAACCCACAACACTGCCGAGCACCTGAGCGTCCACTGGCATCTGCCTTCAACGCATCGCACAGTCGAAGAAGTGGTCCTCCGCCAACTCGCACAAGTCCCACTGCTCTTGCATCGTCTCCCTCAACCACCCCACCATCGCCTCCTGCCCCACAGTCACCTTCACCTCCCCAGGGTGCTCCCCCAGCGCCCTCAGCGCATCGACGATCCACGCCTGGCAGTGCCAGTCGGGGTTCCCCCGGACGACCGGGATGCCGCGGAGCGTGCGCTCGAGCCAGCCGTTGGTGATGTTCTCCTCTGGGATCTCGCCGACCTTCGCGCCGCCCATGAGCCGCGTCGAGGACACGAGGCTGGCTGTCGCGCTCGCGTCGAACTGGTACGTGTCGATGTTCCCGAGCACCTCGTACCGCGTCGCGTGGCGGCTGCCGGGTAGGAAGGCGACGAGGGCCCAGTGGATGTGCGGGTATTTGAAGGGCGGGATCTCGAATTGCGCGACGGCGAGCGTGTACGTGCGAGACATGATGAGCTGCGAGGGTATTGGTCTGAGATTTCGCTGGGAACTTGGTGGTGGTTATGAGATGTGGTGCGAGTCGGAGGGCGAGATAGACCTGAGGGCATGCGAGTCATCGTTCCGCCTCTTTTATAGGTGTCTCGAGCGGAATGAGCCGGCCAAGGCGCAGCCAAAGCCATGGCCAGTGACGTCAGGCGGGACAAAGGAATCAGAATCTGCTTTGGGCGCACAATGGACGCATGAGCACGCATTCAAGAAGGAAAACCCGGAGCATAATAACTAATAACCGACCGGCGCCAACGCTCAACCACCGAATGCTTTGTCACATTCCAGATTTGGTGGTACTGTTGTTCCACATTCCCCGAGAGATAGTATCTCGACGGCGACAATCTGCGAAGCATTCAACCACAAAAATGTGGTGCAGTAGGGCTTTGCGGCGAGTAGAGTTATTATCGATGGGCGGTCAGGTGATGGCTCAGGAATTAGGAAGCTCGTTCATCCGACTGGAGACGATGGACCTGGATAGGAATACCGTTACCTCAAGTAACCGTCTTCGGCGGGGAGTTTCTTCAGGAACCTGGCAGGCAATGACGTCACGCATACAAGGATCAAGGCACCACTTACGGGGAGACACCTTTGTGATTAAACTTGCCTGAGCTGGCTTCGAAGCTGCCAGCGATACAACATTGAGCATATAATCGAAGGTGGCGGGCATTGCGGGGGTGTGGAGGAGACTGCAATATAGAGATTGAGATCAGCAGTAGCATACGAAGTAGAGAACAGGCTGCCACTAAGACATACCGAGTCAAGACGGTTGTTGTAATACTACTAGCCTTGTCTCGCCGACCAAATGTAGCTTCATTCAGCATACGACCACCTGGGTATAACATTCTGTCAAATTTACAAGCTCAGCGAAACTATAAGGGGGCTTCTGCTCGGAAGGAACGTCCCACCTTCATAAGATCAACTGCCATCCAGCCTCTAATATCGGGGAAAGGAGACCGGGGATTACTCAGGTCAGCGCGAGGGGTCATTGTGATTCATGAATCCGGAGACAACGATATCGTCGTCGTCAAGCGGGGGGCGTCAGGCACATCGATATCCCCGATGGCGCCAGAGGCAGCAGGATTCTATGAAAGGCTATTAGATTGATGTGCGAAAGAACTACAGCTTCGTTCGGGATTAGGGGTAACCGTGGGGACGAAGACTTCAATTATGTCCGGCGACGAAGCTTGTGTGGCCGGCGGCGGGTCGGATAACAACGACTAAACGGGAAGCATTGTCCTAACTCCGAAGACCAGATTTGGGGAGAGACAGACATACAGACTCGAGTCTCGAGCCTCACATAGGGCGAGGGCGTGTATGATAGATGCGCCGCAATAAATATGCCTGTGTGAAGGTCCCGCAGCGTCAGACGCGTCTCTTTACGTAGCCACACACGGGGAACAAGCGTACCGGCAGGCGTGTCCCTGCGAACCCGAACCCGAACCCGAACCCGCGATGCGCGACTCGGAACCCGTCTAAAGCAAGTACGGAAGCAGCTTGCACCGCACACGCGCGGCGTAGTCCTCCCACGTGGCCCCAAAACGCTCCACAAGCTGCCCGTCCTCGACGCTGCAGCGGCGGTAGAGCGAGTACACGGTGAAGAGCGAGCCGTAGCGCCAGATGTAGATGAAGACGAGGAAGGGCGTGTGCGCGATGCCGCAGTGCGGCACGTACCCGTTCGCGCCGAACTGCATGAGCTGCTCCCCGAGGAGGATGCAGAGCACGCCCGTGTACGACGGGTGGCGCACGTACGCGTACGGGCCCCAGGTGATGAGCGCGTGGTCGTTCTTGATCGTGACCTCGTACGTGAAGAGCGTGCCGAGCGCGCGGAAGGACCACAGTCGGAAGAGTGCGCCGGCGAACACGATCGCGACGCCGACGAGGAACCGAGGGGGCATGTCGAAGAGGGGGTGGAGCGTGGTTGGGTTCGCCGGGCACAGCACGGGTGCGACGGCCGGGATCTTGTCATAGGAGAGGAGGATGATGGACTGGCTCAGGGAGGGAGAGACGATGACGAACTAAAGAGGGACTACGAGTCAGCCCAGTGGCGGTCTTGACGAGAATATGATACGTACACATGCGGTGTATGCCAAAGAACGGACGAGATATTCGAATAACTGTCCTGTGTAGAGTTTTTGGGTCCTCTCTGACGCCCGCTTCGGGGGTAGGAGGGCAGCGAAGGAGAGAATAGCGGAGCTCGTGAGGAGAAACGACTTCAGGTAAAGATAGAGCATCGTGCCGTGAAGGATAGACGTGAGGAGGGGGTCTGGCGGGGGCCTAGAGACACAAAGGCAGCAGAGCGTCGTCCTCAATCGAGGGATTGGTCATTATATAGGAGGTTTGAGCGGTGCAGCTCAGCAAGCAGCGACAAACATGACTATCGCTGGCTGGTAGTAGTCATCTGGTTCCTGTAAACAGGCATGCCAGCTATGTTCGACTGCCCAAGTTGCTCGGTCCCATGCAAGTCAGAAGCAAAAATCCATGAGAGCGGGAACGATACCTGGCCGGCCCGTCGCGCTGCATTCGGACGGGCAGTTCTGACTCGAGGCACCACATGAATCAAGGAGAGGCGCGCGGGACTCGCTTCGTCGCCCGACAGTCCCAATCCATGAGGAGAAGGCTTCCAGTCCTCGAACTGAAGGATCTGCTGCCGCCACTGAGTTCTTCCCATCGGTGGAAGTATGGTAGAAAGCCATGCTTCGTCTTCTGCCGGAAGCTAAGCCCTCCCGACCCTAGAAAGGCGACAGCCACGACGTGCCCGAGCTGCGCAAGAGCGATGTCTAAAAGACAGACTCACCTCGACCGGACTGCAGCCGCCGCCACCTCAGATTGACACGTAGGACTCGGATCGGGTACTACAGGAGGGTTAGGCGTACATCAAAGGCCTGTTGGCATGAATTTGCGCCGAGTCGGACAAATCATGGGAAGAATCCCAGCTCGTTTCACAACGCAAGTAAAGACGAGGGCGGGTGGGCAGTTATTTCAGAGTGGAAGTAGCAGGACAAGGCCCAAGCGACGCCGGCTCGGCGGTATTTTTGCTGTGTTGTAGCCCGAAAAAGGATGGTTTGTTCTCACGCCCCTTCTGGGGTTGTGTGGCCCCCAGCAACGTCGTCCCTTTCTCCACCCAATCTCCGGGATCTACTACCACCGCAGCGAACGCATTTCTTGGGCCCTTCGACGTTCAGCCCCCACCCCAGGTATGCCACCATGTCTACCGTATCCTTGGCAAGTACTTACGTGATCGCCTGACAAGTCGATTAGAAGCGCCGATATCCTGTCCGACACGCCGGGGAGACATGGGCTTCCACTTATTGAACTTCAGCCTTCATGGCTTCACTATCGGCATATGACGGTCATATGAATGTGCCGCCCATGTCACCTGTTACTAGTATACCCTCAATGCCAGCGACACATGGCCTCCAAGAAACTTTCTGGATAATTCGCATGGAGTTATCTCTGGAACATCGATGAGCACTGAGCCTATCTGGCATGGTCGCCTTGAAAGCCCTTATGCGGGCATATAGAGTTCCGGATGTGCTAATCAACCAACTTCCGAGTTCCTGCGGCACGACCGTACTTCGAGACAAGGCCTAGCCTTAATCTACGGCATGGAAGCCTCAGGATGGGAGGCGTCGCAACTTCCCGCACACAACGGCGCTGATCGCATTACTGGCAGGTCAGTCGCCGAATTCAGACCCTCCCAGCCGCGTGAGATCCACCGGAGCTGAAATGCGGAATCGGGCCAGTTCTGAGCTTCTTGGCTGCCGTTCGCAGGGCTCACCATTCTCACCAGCCAGGCTCCCGCGGTCACGGCGCTCTTCGCGAGCTCTCTTCTCAACGTCCGTCTCTACAGGCATGGCGCGAAGCTCGAGGTATAACTACCAGAGTGCTATGGCCATCATTACTGCCGTGCGCTCAGCTTCCCTGTGGTTCTGCTTGGTAACGTGGGATGCGGCTCAGCACCCTTTGAGCTGACAGTTTCTTCATCGGGGCTTGATCGGAAACGATTGCGCTGCGCGCGGGTTCTACGTCTCACCCTGCCGAATTCTCAAATATTCGGCATCGATGATCTTGGTTGCCTTAGGTGCATAACTTATACTTCTAGTCGATTTTTCAGACCCAACTCAATGTGTTTGTGTAGCAAGCGCGACGGCGATGGAACGGCCGAACAACGGGAAAATTCTACGCAAGTATTCCGAGCTTTTGCTTCTAGGGCTCATGTTGAGTCTGCTCCCTTGTGTTCTCAATTTTACCATCATTCGGGGTGTTGCCGATCCTGATTCTAACATGGGGAAGGACAGGGCATGAACTTCGGGTCGCTCATAAGTGGCTAACGGGCCGATGTATGTCACCATACTGTCGGGACCTTCTGCGCAAGCTCCTGCAGGGCCCTTGACGGTCATGAGGCTCAGGGGAAGGACTGAAAGCGCTTGTCCTGAAAGGTCCTGTAATGGACTCCTCTCCTCTCCTCTACAGCCTCTAACATATGAAGTACAGTCTCTGTATGATCAATATCCATTTTTGCAATGAAACTGGACACAGAGAGGACACAAGCGGAAAGCCTTCGGTGCGTAACCAACCATCAACAAAAATTTCCAAATTCGTACAACCCCTTGCACAGCCACATCACCGATGTTCGAGGATAAGCGCCGAGCACTCGTGGCAGCCTTCGTACACGCTCTTTCCACCAACCCCTCACCGCGACAGCGGAGACCCTGGATACGACTTCAAAGCCGACTGTATGTGGTAAATCCGCCAAAGTGGTAAAATTGGCAGTTTATTCCCGCTTGTTACCCCCAGGTTTACGGGTCAATCGCTGAGTCCCGTTCAACTTCCCGGACCAGGGCTATGAGCGAAGAAACTGGCCATAGTCGCGGTCTTCTGCTGCACAAATCCCAAAAAATTTCCCTCCAGAACGCCACTCTTCCACGAATCGGACTTCTTTCTATTCCCCTCCGGAGGGTCTGTATGCCGACACGGATTCTGGCAACTCTCCCATTCTCGCGCGAAGGCTGTACATACGCCCTAGACCGGTCCCTACAGAGTGCGACATGCCCTGTGTTATCCTTGCATCCATGCTAAATCGGACGCACCCTTCAGATCCTAGGTCGTATCGATCGGTCCTCTGCTCTCATTAGTGACGTGGTCCCGGTACTACTCCTTGTCGGCGGACGATCCTCGAGTCTAGCAGCGACCCCGAATGCGAGAGCGGACGGGCAATGCCTGGCACCTGCAACGCTCGGGGGACGGCGGTCCCGAGAAGGCACCAGACGAGGATCCACGCATCTGGCCAGGCCGTCCCTGGACCCCTCACCTCGCGTTCTGGCCCCTGAATGCCGGACTGCCCCCGACGTCTTCCTGGATCCTCACACGCCCGCGAACAGGAAGTGAAGCGCCTCCAGGGGCGCAGCCCTTGGCATGTATTGGCCCTTCGCGCCATGTGGGAAGACCAGAGCGGTGGAGGGCAGGCTCTCACGTCTCTGCCTTCGGCGACTCCGTGAACGATCTCGATCACGAGAGGCCGAAGCCGCTCGCCAGACTCGGAGCCAGTGGTGGTGAGTACCGGTATCTCTGTTGCGAAGCTGTGCGCGGCATGGGTTGCGTACCTTTCTGCACTTCACGCGCACGAGGGGGAGGGATTTCGTTGCTCTAATTTTGGAGCCCCCCCTCCCCATACACACACGCGCCGTCGGCGTCGACACAGCGAGGCTCTCGAACGCCCCGCTGACTATATGCATACCCAAGTTCGGGTGCTGGCCATCCCGACGGTGCGGGGCCTCGACTCGTTATCGTGCTTCTAGGGCGTAGTAGCGTTGGATGTTTTGGACAGCTTCATGCGAAGCTGGTGGTGATTTATCACCGTCCTTGTCCAGGCGGACTGCCGTTCCCGCGTGTTCGAAGAAGCGTACGTCGTCACGTGTTTCGTCCTTGCTTCCCTGCTCAGACTCGAAAGCCTTGCACACAGCTCATAGGATGGGCGGGCTGGAGGACACTCTTTCAGAGAACTGATTCCTGGTTCAACTCGTAGCGCAGGACCGGGCGAATAATCGCTGCTCAGATCTCGCTCAGTACACGCACAAAAGTACCCTGGACGTACGCGTGAGTAAACTCGCGCTACGACTTGAACCAGGAGTCAGAGTCGGCGCGCTTGGCGACAGCTTATCACTTAAAGGGTCTATAACTCACCATCTATATACTCAGTAGTATCTCCGCTGAGTTGTCGCGAACGGCATGGGTGGCTGAAGCGGACAATGGAGCAAGTAGGCGCCCATGAGGCGCCTACAGAACCACCGATCATGGAGTTTCTTTACAATGGCAACGCTCATCCGGATGTATGGATTTTGCGCAATATTCAATCCTTATCATTGTTTTCCTCGTTTATGGCATAACCTTCCAGGGGCCAAGTCGGAAGTCGGAAACCCGTGTCGAACCACATAGTGAAGACTTCGATCTGGCTTCATGGCTCATGGGTTCAGGTGGTTGACCGCACTGACGGTCACTATCCAGAGATAGAGATATCTTTCAACGAGGGTTAAAATGTTTATAAATCAAGCTCACCGGAAAATATCTTTCCGAGCTGCTACACGTAAGGCTGAGTAGCACAATAATCCTCACTCCTACCATTCTAGGCCGCACTTAGTGACCTTCCGGATCGAACATATATGAGTCGTTGGTTACTGGCAGGTCAAACAAAGCAAGGATTGGCCAGATGCCCGCCATGCCTTGATGGAACCTTCTCCTCACAACCAGGGTGATACTGTGGTCGTCAACCATTCGGGATCATTGGCCTGATCCTCCACAGATTCTTAGGCAACGGTACCGAATACAAAGCTGGCCGGTCATTTGCCGCAGGAGTTGCATGCCTCATGTTCTCTGGGTATCCTCGGTGCAGGTGTATAAAAGATTCGGTTGGGTATCGGTACGTTCACCATCGTGTTCTTATCCTGTTCGTCGTGTTCTCCTTGCATTCCTCGCTCCTCATCCTTTTCAACGTGCTCTCGTTCTGCTCATCGCACCCTTGTCGTATTCTTCATCATCATTACGCCCTCGTCTTACTCAACTATTCCTATCCTAACCACTCCTAACCACTACCCTCCCTCCACAATGCCCAACCTCACCCTGGCCGTTGCCCAATACCAGATTGAGGGCTACAACTGGCCCAAGGTCCACGTTGCCCTGGTCGCCTTCGTCCCCAACCACCCGCAGGCCCACATTTTCCAGCTCTGGGGCAACACCGACACCTTCGCCTTCCGGTACTCCGAGACCGACCACTTCCTCAAGTCCTCCAAGATCCAAGGCGGTGTCAAGATCGGCGAGGTTGCCCGGGAGGCTGTCCGATCGGGGTGGTTGAAGCAGGTCCTTAGCGAGAGGGTCGTCGTACGGCGCCGGGACCCGAGCTACAACTGCCAGGTATGGCTGCTTGACGCGGTGCGCGAGCTGCAGCAGCATCGCGATAAGGTGCTCATCGTTCCGGAGTTCAACCGCGAATGGCTCTTCAGGGCGCTGCGGCGCCAGCACTTGACATGGGAGCAGGCGAATGACCACTATTTCGAGACGGTGATGCCGGCTCTGAGGAGGTAGGAGCTCAGCGCTCAGGCTCTGACCGTCATTGTCCGGGAGCTCTCATCTCGGCGTTCACCCCAAAAGCCCCCCAGTGGTCAATCATGGACATGAGTTCTTTGCATGCTGTACGCGCGCATACGCAAATATTCTCAACACGGCCCACCAGTCCTCTTCATTGTGTACCATTACTAATGTGCCCTCCGTAATCGCATGTCGCCTGTTTCGAAGTTCACTCGCTCCGTCTGTCCAACTCCTTCCAGCATGCTCAAATATTTATATGACGGACGCTACCCCGGTTTACAGTACTCCGACTCGTGAAGCGCATTCACTTAGATATCGTAGGTACTACAGCGGGGTTTGCAAGCTGCAGGCCTATTAGGTCTTGTAGGTTTAAGATCCACCTTCCCCGCCACATGTGACGAATTCCGTACTCGGGTGACATTCGTTGTGTCATCCATTTGCGACTAGCAGTCACCGTACGGGTGGAAACGATTTCAATATGGTGTAACAACAATTAGCTGTGTGGTACTACATTACGATGACAAAATGTTCCGAGAGAGTCCAGAATCCATGTAATATCTATGCAGTATGCGGTCCATTAACAATTCTATGCCCAAAGCCCGAGGAATCCATCGTCCAGTTAGACGCGAGGTACTATGTAAGAGGATGCTAGTAGCTATCGGTGGCAGCGTGAACGGGCAGTGGTGCCCGTTCCAGCCTACGCGCGTCGGATTTTAGGAAACGACGAGGGTGGTGTTGACGAACTCATATACGGGCTCTGAGCCGGCCTGTGTCACAAACAAAAGGGAGCCGTCAGCGCCGCGTCCGACTCGGATGCAAGCAAGCGAAAAGGAGTGACTTACCCCCACCAGGAAGAGGTGGGCGATGCCCAGGCTGACCTCGCCCTTGGAGAACGACGACGGGACGGTGATCTCGAAGTTCTGGTGTGGCGCCTTCGAGGGCTGCGTGCTGTCGTATGCGGACTTGTACGTGCCCGTGTAGACGACGTTGCCAAGGACCTGGCTGACGTCGGTCGAGGCGCACTTGGAGGTGCCCTTGGGGCCGCCGCATGGCCAGAGGCCGATTGCGATACCGACCTCGGTCGACGCAGTGAGGGATTTCTGCGTGCATACAGCGAGCTCGTGTCAGAGAAAACGCGGAAGAGGCAGAGGGCGAGAGGAAGGGGCGTACGGGCTGGGCCACCTCAACGGTGATCTTGCTTCCTGCCTTGACCTCAGCGAAGTTGTTGGGGGTGCCGATCTCGATGTGCTGAGCGAGCGCAGACGCGGCGAAGGCGACGAGTGCAAAGGCGAACTTCATGGTGCTGGATAGCGGGTGAGATACTGGGAGGCGAGGAGTCGTGGGTGACAGGACGTCGACGAGGGAAGACCGAAGAGGAGGTGGGGGTGAGGAACCAACGTCGACGCACCCACCTTTTTATATGCAGCTCCTGGGCAGTGTCCTTGAGTTGCCGATCCGAAGTGGATGTACTTGGTTACGTCTCCAATGATGCCAACTTCCATATGCAGCCCACACCTAGCCTCATCCGCTTGCCAACCCCACAGGCCTTTGCGACGTTGCGACGGTCTGTCCATCAGCTCGCCGGCTATCGTGCCAGCGAGCCTCCGTGATGAGCAACGTTGTGCATGTCTCACGACTGGGGATTCAAATCACGGCTGGAAACCAGTGGACGAGTAGTATTACTGCGAGGGAAACGTGCTTGCAGAGCGGCGTACCCACTGCCAGCGCGTCGCCCAGGCGGCGAGAGCGCAGTGGGGCCGACCCCCGACGTCAAGGCACGGGGAGACTGCCATTATTTGCCAACGCTCGCTGGAGGAATAGAGTGGGTTGCTAGGGCCAGAAGGACATGTTGAGAGGTAGAACCGTTGCGGCCAAGTTGCGGCAGTGGTCGCGCAGAGGTGAGCGATGCAGGCAGCAACATAAGTAGAGAGGCTACTAGGCTAGGGCGGAAACGGTTTGTTTCAGCACAGATCAGGACCTCGCTTGCGTGTTGAATCAAAAACAAACCTCGGAACGGATCAATTACCGTATACTCGATACAACAACCATAGGCCCATTGTGCACAATGGCACGATGGATGTTGCTTGGTCGGAGGGAAGTAGAGAAGAGAGGCTGGAACTGGCGTGAACGAGCGTAAGCGCCTGCTCAATCGAGCGAGACATTCAGCTGACGTCATACCGATCCGGAAGTTCCGGACAAGTAAGCGCCACTGGGCAGTTGTCTAAACGCTGGCCGCTCGCTACGAGGTCATGGTCATTGGCAGGGCGCTGCTGGTCCCCTTTGTCTGCTCTCCATCATCTGTTGTCGTGTGTCGACGAGCCCTATGTTTTTGCACGGTGCAAAATATTGAACCTTACGTTCAGGCCGACCACGCTGCCAGGCACGAAGTGCGCGGGCACAGTAACCGCGAAGTTCTGGGTTCAGCTGCGGATCGTACACCCCGCTGTAGGCGAGCGTGCCCAGGACCTCGGTGACGTCCGAGAAATGTACGGATAATACATATGTCACAGTAGGGGAAGAACCGGGCAGGCTGTCCTCTGTAATTATTGCTAGTTCAAGGGCAACTGCCGACGCACACTCACACTCACTGGCTGCTGGAGACTCACCCGAGTTGATAGTAAAATTAAACCGGGCAGGAATGGCTGGCACCTAATTAAAGGCTCGATTTTCCAACTTCAGGTTACCGAAGTACCACCACAGAGTGCGTTGCTGGAAGCCCTCAAACCACTTCAGGTAAGATGAGAACATATTTCACTATCATATTCTCCTCCCGATACGTTTCACAACTGCCAATGACTCGTACGAAAGACACCAAGTTCTACTTGCTTGAAAACAGAATACTGCGTCCTCAGGATACGGCCCTCCTAATATTGCATTGGAGATCAGCAGCCGAGAGGCACGCTGAAGTCATCGATGTGGAGAGCGGCGTTGACACCAAGCCCGCGGGATGCGAACGTCCTCCAGAGCAGACAGTAGTTGGCACCGTTGTACCTGTTCGCGTCGGCCTGGATCCACGCATTGCGCGCGTCGACGACTATGCGGGGCGTTAGCTCTACATACCTAGAAGGCTTCAAGCGAGAGACGTGGACTCACAAGTGGGGTTGCAAGGCTGGATAGCAAGTGCGTCGATGAAGAGGTGGAGGAAGACCGTGTTTCCCCCAGTGGTACTGTCGGGATGTGCTCGGTCAGTCCGCTGTAGAGCGACGTGTCTGTAACAGTGAAACGGAAACTCACGTCGGGTCGGTCATAGCGGTGGCAGAGAAGCCCCGCGCGGCGACGAGCTGCGCGTAGACGTTGTGGAGCATGTTCGCCCAGACTTCACCAATGTCTGGTACCATAGAAGGGAGCTTTATTAGTAGGGCTATATCATTTCAGACTCGAGTGGACATACCGTGAGCCTCGTTCAACAGCAACAGGCTGGAGTACCTCAAGGGGTTCGTGGTCCTGTGAAGGTCATATTTTATCGTAAATAAGCGCATTCCCGCAACAAGTGCGTCCCCACTCACGTGTTTGTGGAGTACGGGTAGTTGCGTGCGCCAGCGGCACTGTTCCAAACATAAGGCATGAAGACCCAGTCGGGGACAGCGGCGCTCGTGTGCTCGGTCCACCTGCGAGTGAGAACGTGCCGCCGTTGTTAGCCCAAGCGCACCGCAGCACACTACCACGTCGACGTACTCTGCGAGCGCATCCGACCACCCCTCTCCCAAGCCCGAGGCCTCCAGAGTCTGCAAGCATCTACGATGCAATGCATAGGACGGTGAGTATCGTGGCTGCTTTGTGTAGAAAATCCGTGTTGCGCACCTGCCCGTGCCACCACCGGTCATGCGGTTCGTGATGCCGTGGGTATTCTCGTGGACGACGAGGTCGTTCTCGAGCGCGCCGTCGCGCTCGGGGACGGACCGGGTGAAGAGGAACATGCTCATGAGTCCGCTCTGCCCGCTGCCATCAGGTAATGGTTTCCGTCAGTGCCATCCCGCGCATGTAGCAAGGACCATTAGGTCAAAAAAACTCACTCTGGCGGCGTGCTGAAGAACGCTGCAGAGATATATGTCTACGATCAGCACCAGCCCCGCACTCGGACACGGCCCGAAGGACGTGTACAGCCTGAGGAGACGCACCGTTGTTCGTGCCCGAGGGGTCCTGCACGGAGACCTGGACGCGGTCGTTGCCCGCGCCCCCACGCCCGAAGTTGCTGCCTTGGAAGTTGAACGCGGCCTCGGTGAACCCGTACAGGTACGAGAAGTCGTGCACGGTGTTGACGACGTAGAACGCGTTCACGCGCGCGGCGTCGATGTTCGACTGGAGCGCGTCCGGGTTCACCGTCGGGTCCTGGAAGTAGACGAAGTTGAGCGGCGCGGACGACTGTTGCGTCGTGGACGAGCCGACGAAGGTCACGACATTGTTGCCGCGTGTGGGTGAGGCAGGGCACGGGGGACAGGGAAAGAACAAAGAGAACAAGAACAAGAAAGGGTTCGTTAGGAACGGCAAGAGATGACAAGAGGGTGAAGAGACGGCGCACGAGGTGTCGGTGGTGTTGTTGACGCAGTCGCTGTGCCAGCCGCACGGGGACGCATTCAGGTTCTGGGGGTTGACCAGCGTCTGGAAGCCTTGGAGGAGAGTTTGCTCGACGATGGGGACAACGCGGTACTGAACCGAATGGCAGTGAGCCATGCCCATGTTCCCATTATCGCAGCAGACGACGAGACTCACCGATGCATGAGAGACGAAGTCGGTGAGCTGGACGACGTCGCCGGTGTGTGCGTCGACGAATGCCTCGACCCACAGGGCCTGGGAGTCGTCCCGGACCTGCACAACGTGCGCGAGGGCGACGGAGCCGTCCTGCTTCGCGACGAACTCGAGCTTCGTCGGGTGCCCGTTGTACTTCCCGCCGAGCTCGCCTTCAGCCTTGGAGATCGCATCGGCCTCAGAGACGGAGGGGGTAGTGGAGGGGACGTTGGCTGCAGTGGGGAGAGGTCAGCGAGATAGCACCGAGATGAAAGGGTGCAACGCACAGGGCACGTTGACGAACGAGGACCCGAAGGAGACGACCTTGTTGGCCTTGTTGAACGCGACGTTGGCCACCGCGTTCGCGACGGGGACGCCGTTCTGCAACGACCGGGTGTAAGACAACACGACGACAGACAAGGGTAACTCCAAATACACACAATCTGCTGGTGGATGTATGCGTGCTGGACGACGTCGTTCGAGTACCCGGTCCTGTACGCAGCAGCGTCGCCAGTGATGTTGAGCTTCGACTGGACGAACGACACCGCGGCGTCCTCCAGGCTGAATTCGGCACGAGCGGAGAGCGGGTGGTCGATGCCGTCCACGCCGAAGGTCTGTCGCAAGTACTGGTTAGCCGAAGCATTTGGCAATGCACGACGTAGCCTGAGCGGATGCTCACCTCGAACGTCGACTCGGGGTGGAAGCTCTCGACGGTCTTGCCGGCCCCGATCGCGCGCACATGCATCGTCGTGTGCTTCACGCTGCCCGCGAATGGCATCGCTGCGGCGGCGGACGCAAGCATGATGGCGGCGTATACGGCGCGGACGAAGCTAGCTGAGAACTGCATGATAGAGTTACTGGATAGAGAGCAGGGGGCAGTAGGCGACTAGAGGACGACCTGGTCTGCCAGCTTCATCCTCCTAACCATTATATATGTCCCCGTTTCCAGACGCTGTTGGGGTTGCAAGTAGGGACCTGGAGAAAAAGCGCCCTCCATAGCAGGCGAAAATAGTACCGCCCGGGAACTCCACAAGGTCACGATCGTCGCTGCAGCGTCAAAATATCCCCCTGCCGCGCATATAGAACAAATGATGTGATCGTCGTGAGTTTGTGGAGTGCGAATATGCCACTGACAGAGCATTGAAGGAACCGGGGGAAAGCCCGGGTCCAAGTGAAGCGACTTCTAGGCGCAAGCATCTGGTAACTTTGTGATCATGTGAATAGGATATTGAATGAGGATACGTGACACCCGTACCAAAAAACTAGCCAACCTGTGCAGATCTTCCATTGAGCTGTTAGGACTCAGACTGCCAGCCTTCTTGGTCAGAGCCTCATGACCGAAGCTACGAGAGGCAGCGTTATTTTTGTTGCGCGAGGGAAGAGGTAAATCCGGGGTAAGCGAGGGCACTGTAGAAAAACGTCGCCTTTTGGGACGTGGTCAGTGAGACCAATGGTAGAATGGCCCAGAACTTGATGTCTGGCCACTCAACCAACGAAGGAGGTTCCTATGGAATTCACTTACCGCCATAAAATAGATGACCGGGGACGATCTCCCCGAGGAAGATGCATAGTCGGTTTTCTAGACGTGCAAGTGCTTGGCAAAACGGGAAGCTGAAGGGTTCGTTAGCACTGACGTCATATAATTGACGCTAGACCTTGAGAGTAACACACGTTTTACTGACACGAGCAGGCAAAAAACTGTCCTGTATTCAGTAACCTGTCGGGAATGATGAGTATCATAACTTACGCTAGATTCTGCGTACTTCTTAGGCTTGACTAGTGAATGTTGCCTGTCCAACCAGGTTGCTTACCGAGTCGATGGTATGAGAGCAAATCCGCCACCCGGCACCGAGACCTGTAACCCAACAAACCGCTTGCCGCTTGGTCCAAAGGTCTCCATTGTTTGCAGACAGGTGGACATCGGGTTGATCAAACCAGGCGCTGGGTGACAAGCGAATGCCGGGTGTGCCGACCGAAAAACCACTACTTGACAACTGTATGGAACGGTTGGACGTCAATACATGTCGAGGAACTCGCCATCCTATGCCCTACAGGCCCAAGTCCAGAAGGTCACAAGGCTGCCAGTGCCTTGCACATCGTTCAAGACTCAGAGTCGTTCTGTTGTTACAATGTGAACCACTTGGACAGATCATTGAAGGGGGGTCATATGGACTTCGTACCATGCAAGGCCGGTAATCTCTGCGGCAAAATCATAGTCTCCTAGTACACTGATTGGAGTTGGTTGGACTTTGGTCAGTGGACTTGGGGAAATGTTGGTGCACGTTGGTGCGTCGGAGGCGGTGCAGTGTTCAACGAAGCGCTTATGTAATGACGTCTGCTACTTCGTACAGCGCTTAATCTCTTAGCGCGCTGCGCCATGATCCGCCGTCTGAGGCATGGAATATGTCCAACGACGACAAGGCCGAATCCATCCGTCCGCATACGACATCGCAGGTAAGTATTGAATCAAGGACAAGTGAATGCCAGGGTATCTACAACTTAAGAGATTCGTTGAGCATGTCCGAGTATGCATCACCGCTCCGAGTTATCGTAGTAAACTTGAAGCCTTCGGCCAACACTTCTCATACGTCTATAGCTAGTACAACATAAGTCAACTCGAACCAAAAAGCACCTCACCGTGCAACGATGCTTCTACTCTTCGAGCCACGTCGGAGATCAACACTCCGAAGGCACCGTCGTGTCATCGATGTGGGAAGCCGCGTTGACCCCCAGCCCGCGGGAGGCGAAGACATTCCAGAGCAAGCAGTAGTTCGCGCCGTTGTACCTGATCGCATCGGCCTGGATCCACGCATCGCGGGCCTGAGGGACTTCATATTTTGGGGGACATTAGCGATTTACCATTGGCCATCAATGTCCTGAGACCAGGACTAGGACTTACAAGTGGGGTTACAAGGCTGAATCGCGAGCGCGTCGAGGAAGAGGTGGAGATAGACCACGTTCCCTCCGGTGGTTCTGCCGCAGCCCTCGGTCAGGGATCTATCGAGCGACACGGCTTTCCGTAACGACTTGAAGGCAACTCACGTCGGGTCGGTCCTGGCGGTGGCCGAATAGCCGTGCGCGGCGACGAGCTGCGCATAGACGTTGTGGAGGACGTTCGCCCAGACTTCACCGATATCTGTATGATCACAGGACGTTATTCGCATAGCCATGCCGCTGCTAGCTCGGGTCTACGTACCGTGTTGCTCATTCAAGGTCTGCAGGTCGGAGTACCTCAAGGGGTTCGTAGTCCTGTAGTTGTAATCGCATTGCAGCAGCGTAAATGTCAATGTAGAGCATTCATTTCAAAGATGGAAGCGGGTTGCCACTGGCACTCACGTGTTCGTAGAGTACGGGTAGTTGCGCAGGCCGGCCAGGTCGTCGTAGACATACGCGGCCATGATCCAGTCGGTGAAGGTGTTAGTCGGCCATTGCCAGTGGGTCCACCTAATGAATATCGTCAATACAAAGCTCTAACCATGCCGCGTCGTGATGGACTCGAACATACTCTGCAAAGGCGTCCGACCATCCCTCGCCCAGGCCTTCCGCCTCGAGAGTCTGCAGGCAGCTGGAACCACGACGCGTAGTAAGCGTAATCAGTCCGCAAAACCCTGGACTATACGTACTCTCCCGTGCCGCCCCCAGTCATGCGATTCGTGATTCCGTGTGTATATTCGTGGACGACAAGGTCGTTCGCGAGCGAGCTGTCGCGCGCGGGGGAGGCGTAGTACCAGATCCCCATCCGCATGTACCCGGACTGTCCACTGGTCGGAGGCAATCCCCGTCAGCCATCATAAGAGCATGTGCTTCACGCTGTACGACGCATATACTCACTCGGCCGGGGTGGCGAAGAAGGCTGCAGCGAGTCCAAATCCACACGATCAGCCCGGGCACAGGACGATGGGGGTCAGATGAGAGGCACACGTACAATTGTTCGCGCTGCTCACGTCCTGGACCGAGAGCTCGACGCGGTCCCCCTCCGCGCCGCCCTTCCCGAAGTTGTAGTCCTGGAAGTTGTACGCGGCCTCGGTGAACCCGTACTGGTACGCGATGTCGTGCATGCTGTTCGCGACGTAGAACGTGTTCACCCGCGCGGCGTCGATGTTCGCCTGGAGCGCGTCCGGGGCCTGCGTCGGGTCCTGGTAGTACACGAAGTTGAGCGTGAACGACGACTGCCCGGTCGTGGACCAGAAGCTGCCATCGGCGCTCGCGACGAAGGCGATCACGTTGTTCCCGCTGTCATGCATATGGTGGGCCGGACGCGTGCGAGTGCGAGTGCAAATGATTCGGGGAAGTGGTGGTCAGAACCTTGGGTGTCAGAAAAGGGATGCGGAGCGGGGACGTACGAGGTGTCGGTGGTGTTGGTCACGCCGTCGGAGCTGTGCCAGCCGTAGGGCGACGAGGCCAGGTTCTGGGGGTCGTTCAGCGTCTCGAAGCCTTGGAGGACGTTCTGCTTGGTGATGGGCAGAACGCGGTACTGTAGTGAATGGTCGTGAGGTCTTCATTTCTTCTTATCCTGAAACAGATGACAGAACGCACCGAAGCATGAGAGACGAAGTCGGTGAGTTGAACTATGTCGCCCGTGTGCGCGTCAACGAAGGCCTGGTACCACATAGCCTTACTGTCGTCCCGGACTTGCACGACGTGGGTGAGGGCGACGGAGCCGTCTTGCTTCGCGACGTACTCAAGTTTAGTCGGGTACTGGTTGTACGTCCCGCCCAGCTCGTTTTCAGCCTTGGAGATCGCATCGGCGGCAGAGATGGAGGGAATCGTGGAAGGCGCATTGGCTATCAAATTCAGGAGGGGGGAGACGGTCAGCACAGTGAGTGGACCATAGAAGGCTCTGCACGACGCACAAGGCACGTTCACGAATGAGGACCCGAAGGAGACGACCTTGTTGGCTTTGTTGAACGCGACGTTGGCGACCGCATTCGCGATCGGGATTCCGTTCTGCGAACAGAGGGCGTGATACGATGAGTCATGAAGAAGACGACAAACATATGGTCAACAACGCACAATCTGTTGATGGATGTATGCGTGCTGAGCGACGTCGTTCGAGTACCCAGTCCTGTACGCAGCGGCGTTGGGGGTGACGTTTAGCTTCGACTGGACGAACGATACTGCGGCTTCCTCCAGGCTGAACTCGGCACGAGCGGAGAGCGGGTGGTCGATGCCGTCGATGCCGAAGGTCTGAAACATACTACTCGTTAGCTATATGCTTGTAAACGACACAACTGATATCCACCTGGAACAACGATTCGGGGTGGAAACTCTCGACAGTCTTGTGGGCTCCAATCGTGCGCACTTGCAAAGTCGTGTGCTTCAGGCTGTCCGGGAACGGGACAGCAGAAGCCGCCGATGCCAGAATGACAGCAGCGTACACGGAGCGGACGAAGCGGGCTGAGAGCTGCATGGAGAACAGAGGGAAGGAGGCCACCAGATGACGACCTGGTTCACCTATCTGTTGCCGCAAACCATTATATACCTCTCGTTTCAAGACGCTATAGAGGAGCGCGACTCGGAACTAGGAGAGAAAGCGCGTTTCATAGCAAATGGTCCGTGTCCTCTTGACAATAGCCCTCGGTTTACGAAAACCACGGCATTGCCTAGACGCCCCGCCTTCCGCGAATAGAAGCAGAGATGACAATCCCGTCGTGACCATATGGGGAGCGGGTTTGCGAAAGCGCTGTACAAACCGCCGGAATGTCCCTGAGGAAAGGAAACCGCCTTTGACATGCGTGCATCTAGTCGTTGTGGGGTCATGTGAGGAAGGGAACGAACGAGTATACGTGAAGCTCGTACCTAAAAGCCGGCTGCACTTTTGTGAACCTTCCGTCGAACTGTCGGTGGCGTGCCGCCAAACTGATCATGGCCGTAAGTACTATGACCAATAACTAGGTAGGACCGTTTGCACTGGGGTAGTTTAGTACGGGAGAGTCGAGGTTAACGATGGTGCAATCGCATGGCCTTTTGGTGCGTCAGACGGTACAGCTCAGGGAGAGGTTAGATTCGACAGAGGTTGCCCGGATGCCCCCATCCGGTGTGCAGCCTAGAGTGGCAGCGCCTTACGCCTCTCCAGGTAGCACTTGGCCCATGGCTGAGCCAACCAAGTCGCTCGTGAATGAGAATCGAGCCCCTTGTGGCGTGGTGCCCGAACCACCTGTTGACAATTGTATGGAACAGTCGGACGTACATGCATTTCTCGAACTCAGCGGCCCGGCGCCGCCTCGCAACGCGCGGACCTAGAGTTGCAAGGCCCGGGCGGAGCGAGACGGACATCCATTTCAACAGGTTGGGAGCTTGAGAGGTCAGCGCCTTCAGTAAGGATATATCGAATCCTAGTAAGTACGATGCCTAGCAATGAAACACGAAGGCATATGCAGATGCTGGCACCGCTGGTAGCCAGCTGAGTGGTGTCGAAGCTAGCAAAGTACAGTATCATAGTATATGGCCACCTGAGAACGTTCATAAGACCGTATCGAGAGTAAAAGCATGAGTCAGTGACGCACCTCGTTGGTACTTCCCAATAAGCAGGACAGGTTATAATTCTGGACGAGAACGTCGGGCGGTGTCGTAGTAATCGCTTTCGCACGCCCAATTCAAGCGCCGAATGTCGGCTACACTAGCGCTCACCAGTCACTAGCTATAGACTCAGACTGTAACAGCCTGAGCCTTCCGAAGTCTGCAGCATTCCCTTCATCACCCTAACTTTAGTATCGAACCACTGATGGTTCTGCTTGACAGAAAGTGTGTTGCTCCACGATCTTTCATGCAACTTTCGCCTATCTTGGAAGACAAATCCACCTCAATCGATGACCGGCGGCGCCCGAACCACACCGTGACCTGCCTCGCCTCGACTCTCAGACCTGCACTTGCGTATGTCAGTAGATGTCGGTGGTCAGAGGAGCAACAACTTATCGGTTATCGCCGTCACTGTCGAGACTCCAAGGTTCCAACTTGAGTCAACTGGTGAGTACAATATCCACGTGGTTCGGTTGTGCCGGCCGATGACAACGCCCAACACGCTCATCCGCGCAATATTGCACCATAAACGCTCTCCTTCGTATCTTCCTTCTTATCTGCCCTAGGTTCACAATTTTGGCCGAGGGCACGCCCAGGGACGCCCTCGGAATGTGTTCACCAGGCCCCTCATAAGCCGTTCCGAGAACTAGACATGATGCAGAGTCCTTCTCCCAACACCGGCTTCTCAAAACCATGTCGGACGCCAAGGCAGCAGACGCCACGTCCTCCAGCTACCCATCCTCGACTAAATCTGCAGGTGCGTTAGAGGATGCGCGGGCGGAGCTCGATCAGTTCGACCCGGAGCTGGTCAAGCGGACATGGCGAAAGGTCGACTGGGCGATTCTTCCGATCGCTGTCATTCTCTATTTGGCCGCATATATCGACCGGTGCGTATCCGATCTACCTTCTTCTGTTAACCAATGCAACCTCTGACACCTTCCGTTTCGCTTTCTTCGTAGGGCCAACATTGGGAACGCCAAGGTTTTAGGACTAGCGACTTCCCTCAAACTGACAAGTAGCCAGTACAACTGGGCACTCTCGATTTTCTTCATCGGCTATGTGATTTTCGAGACCCCATCGAACATTCTCCTTCGCAAGATTAGCCCTCGGTGGTATATCCCAACTCTCACCGTAAGCGAGGTCTTCTCGCAAATAGTTGTTGCGTCTGATCGACTTGGTTGAAGGTCCTTTGGGGCCTAGTGTGTGTCCTATTCGCGACCGTCAAGTCAGCGAAAGGGCTCCTCGCTATTAGATTTTTCCTTGGCGTCGCCGAAGCAGGTTTCCTGCCGGGCATCGTTTACTGGCGTGAGTGCTATCCATCATGTTCGCAGACTTGGCCGTCACTAACCAGACACTTGTGCCGCAGTAAGCTGCTGGTACCCTCGCACGCTACTCGGGAGACGATATGCTGTCTTATACTCGACCGTCTCCCTCACGGGAGCGTTCGGCGGCCTCCTCGCGACCGCAATACACTCCCTCGACGGCACATACGGCATCGCAGGGTGGAAGTAAGCACGCCCTCCCCATCCCCATCATCCCCCTCCTCCCTGACCGTCGGAACTGACCCTCCACCCACAGATGGATCTTCATCGTCGAGGGCTGCGTCACAGGCGGACTCGGCCTCATCTCCTTCCTCGTCATGCCCGCCTACCCAGGCACCGCGCGCTTCCTCCCCACCAGAAAAACACGTCGTCCTGCTCGCGAACGAGGCGGACCGCGGCCAGCGCGCGGACGAGCGCTTCCGCGGCGCGCAGGTGCGCGCGGCCTTCGCCGACTGGCGCACCTGGCTCTGGGGCCTCGTCTACATCGCCATCTACATCCCCGTCTACAGTGTCATCCTCTCCCTCCCCTCCGTCGTCACAGGGCTGGGGTACGCGGGGACGCACGCGACGCTCATGGCGTGCCCGCCGTACGGGCTGGGCTTCGTCATCGTGCTGCTCGCGGGGTGGACGACGGACCGCTATGGGCGGCTGTTCTGCCACTTCGTTGGGGCGATCGTGGTGGTCATGGTTGCGCTCGTCGTGCTCATGGCGGTCGAGAACCTTGTCGTGCGATATGTCATGTTTTTCTTCGTCATGTTCATGTGCGTGCCCCCCCCCCCTTTTTTTTCCCTCCCTCCCTGTCACAGTTAACTCCGTGGCTAACGATGCGTGTGCGCAGGTTCATCCCGGTGTCGGTGTGCTGGACGTGGCTCGGGAGCAACGTCACGAGCGCGACCAAGCGCGCCGCCGCGCTCGGCGTCGTCTTCTCGCTCGGCAACATCGGCGGCACCGTCTCAGGCCAGATTTACCGTGCAGAGTGGGCGCCGCGCTACGTGCAGGGGCACGCGATCAACATCGGGTGCTACGCCATCGCGCTCGTCGCGGGGGGCGCGCTCTGGTGGAGCTACAAGACGGACAACGAGCGGCGCGACGGCGCGGCGAACGAGACGGTCAAGAAGACGAAGCAGCATGACTTGTTGGGGGAGGACTTGGGTGACCTCGGCGATAGGTGAGTCCACCTTCTTGTCCGTTACTGGGAAGGTTTTGAACGCTCAATTTTTTGGTGGTGCAGACATCCGAGCTTCAGATATTACCTGTAACTGGCGTCATGATTGGTACGATTGGTATACGTGATATAAGTTCTTATGCGAGGTATACACTAGACGACTAGAGTCCATGACGAGACGTGTGATGATGTACATTACATCGGTACTAACTTGCGACTAAAAACGCAGAACAGTTCAGATATCCCGTTCGTGATGCAGCTATGCTATCCGACACTCTAAGCTACTCAGTAGCGTCCAATGACTATCCCAGTCTCAACTAACCCAACATATCCTTCACCGTGTCCCCCTCCTTCACCCGCCCAGAGTCGGAGTCAGCGCGTTGCGCATGAACGAAGGCCGCCGACCATGTCCCGCACGGTCCTCGTTCAGCGTCGACACCGAGCCCGCCGAGCTGCCACCCAGCCTCACCGACCGCAGATCGTGCAGCGTCGTCTCCAGGATGATGATCTTGTCCTCCCAGTTCCCGTCGTGGTTCAGCGCCTTCGCGTGGTGCACGACCTGCTCCAGCACCTCGACCAGCTTGTCCTCAAGCACGCCTAGGTAGCGCCGCTCGAGCGCGACGAGGTGCGGGGTGATGCGGGAGATAGGGTAGAGCAGCATGCGCGGCTGCACGTTCTTCCACAGGGGGCTCTCGAGGAAGGCCTGCAGGTGGACGAGCGTGTCGCGCAGGTGGGTGCGGACGGCGGTGTCAGGCGAAGGGAGGGCGTCGAGCGTCGCGAGGCAGATCACGAGGTCGCAGCCGTCGAGGAAGTCTTTCACGTCTCCGGCCCTGCGCGCCCCATCGACGAAGGCGACGAGAGCACCGAGGTCTGTCAAGTTGAAGTATGCATATGAGCATCCTGTAAGAAAGAACGCGGACTGCAGAGAACATACCATGATGACACCCAGCTGCGGCGTACTGTTCTGCGAGATCGAGGTTCCGCGACAGTTGCTGGTAGAGGATCGAGAATCCCATGCGGCGGACTGTTGTCTCCTGGTCGCCTAAGAGGCCGAACATGACCTCGCAGAACCGCGGATACACAAGCGGCAAAGTGCGGACGAGCAACGGCTCCATCGTGCGGAGGACCTGGATGGGATGCTCGATCGGGATAGGCTCCTCCCGCGACTTCCGAATCGTCTCTAGGGTAATTTCCGCGAGTATGGCTAGCGACTCCGCCTTGGACTCCGTCGCCTTGTTCTCGAAGTACTGCACGCCATCCTCAACCCGGTGCGCACGATGCGACATGAGCCTAAAATAGCAGTTGACGGCTTCGAGCGGTTCCATATCGTTGAGACAGGGCTGTATGACGTTGCGGAGGAAAGTGTCGTCGAGGAAGGTGGCGTCGGCGCCGACGAGAAGGTGCTGGTCCAAACCTCGGCCTTGGCCCTCAACCAGGACGCGCTCGCGAGCCTTCCAGCTGTAGGTGTTGGGCTTATTGGCGAACCGCTGGAACATACGCACGAAGGACTTGGCCATTCGAACTCGCAGACGGCTAAAGGTTCCGTCGGCGTGACGGTCCGCCATGCGAGTCGTCAAGGAGTACAGGCGCCGCGCAACATTGCGGATGGGCTTCTTGATAGACTGAATGACGACAAAGACTCCCCATGCTTGTGGGGACCGGTAGGCGCAATCCTGGGCGAACGTAGGCAGCAATGTCGTCAGGCCGAGGAAAAAGAGCAGGCTCGAGATAAGAACAATCGCAGCCTTGGTGACGGCGCCTTTGTTGTCGAGCGGCGTAAGAAACAAGATGAGGCCGATGAGGAAGAGGACGAGTGCACCCTGAAGGAGGATAGGGAGCAGCATCATGATCTCTTGGACGCGCCACTTCTTGAGACCGTCGTTCCGAAACTGTCGTATGCGAGCGACCTCGAGGGAGACACTGGCCATGCCTGACTTGTACTCGTTGAGCCACTGTTTGACCAAGATGCTGATGGATGCCGCTGCGAGACTGCATATCAGACTCGAGAACCAGAGCGCGTTGATAGCTATCGCTGATGCTGCAGGCTTGGTCGGGTTCGAACTCGCGTCTTGTTGAGCTGATATGAAAACCTTAGAGGCAAACGCAGTGGCATTGGTATTCAACACATTGCCCAAATTATTCGTCGTCGCCGTTTGTTGTACTAGAAGAGCGAGGAGTTGGTTGGTGGTGTCCGCCGATGAATTTGAACTAGGGTTGTTTCCCCCGAGCAACTTGTACGCCTCGATGTTGAACGCTGTTAGGATGGCGGAGAATAGACCTGCCTACATCGGATGTCAGCATGGAGTATTTGACGTCCGGCACCCATGCCGGGAAGGCGGATAAAGGAGCAGCGGTCGACGAGACCTCAAATACCCCACCCCAGTCTATGCATGCACGTGCGAAAGGAAAACTCACAAATACGAGATGGGTGTCAATTTCCTCCTTCCAGCCTTGAATCTTTGCGTCATCGTGATCCTTCAACGCCGTGGCACATTCCATCCAGGCATCAGCAGCCAGAGCTCCACGAGTTGCGATGGTGCTTGCGATGGGAGATTCCAGTTCAATCTCCTGTTACCGATGCGAACGTAAGAAGTCCGCGGGGTAAACAGAACACGAGAACGAGCTCTCACCTCAACAGTAGCGACGGCATCTTTAAGTTCGCCTCCAAGCTTCGGTAAGAGCTGCAACTTTGCTATGTCAATAACGCGAGTCTTCTCCAAAAGTGCAAAGTAAACTCGCCTCTATCTCGCGTGACCGCCTAAAATCTGCCCGCGACGCTCGGGCTGAACGCGCTCGTTGAATCTTGACGCTATGTCTCCTGGGCTGCATGATGCCCCAGGTAAAGCCGACAGTGATGCTCGAATTGCGGGGGGAGGGGGAAGAAGGGAAAGTGGGTCGATGGAGAGTGGTGCCCCCCCCCCCCTCGTCGCCCACCAGGGATGCAATGAAGCATCCGACTTGCCTGACTCGCCACACAGCTGAAGACTCGAGAACGGAAAGGAATCAGAATATCAGTCAATGCGGTGCGAAGACGGTGCTGAAGCTTGTCTTTTTGCCCCTTGCCGCCTTCCCTTCAGGCACACCAGGTACATAATGTGACCAACTGGTCATGAAGGCGGGTCGAACGTGCGTGGTATTACTCGACCATGTCCGCAAGCGCCTACGATAGAGCCCATGTTCGTCGGCCGCAGTGCTTCTGTGGAAATGTCAGAGGAGACGGGGGCCAGATAGTGATAAAGCCCTGGCATGCAAGTCGGACACCGAGGCGAGATGGGACGAGAATATGGTATAACATATTGTAGGCAAGTGGAATCAATACAAGTACGAGGAACAGATTCAGACACAGGGCGATGGGTGTGGCAGGTATAAGAGACAATAGATTGTAGGATATTTGAGGCCCAGGAACGACGACTGGCAGGGCCGCGATTCTGCAAAGCTGATGTGGCGAAGTGGTGGGTGACGATCATAATATGCGGCGGAGGCGCGGCCTGACACAGACGACGATAGTGTTCAGGCCAAGTCCAAACGCACAGCAAGACGGTGTGTCGTTGTGACTGACCTATGGTCTAATACCTCGGCCTGTTCGGATAACGATATCTGTCTCGCTCTCGCTCTCGACTTCTGTCCCGGCGCCTCCGCTCCGCCTCGGAGAGTTTCCAATCCCTCGGAGGGGGCTCTCTTCTGCGATCCCGATCCCTGTCGCGGTCCCTATCGCGGTCGCGATACTCATAACGCTCGCGCGACCTCGTAGGGCTGCGGTCCCTATCTCTGTCCATGTCCCAGTCGCCATTGCTCGAGCGGTCCCACGAGCGCGCGCGGGAATAGTCATTCCTCGGTACGACGGGCGATTTGGGAGGAGGCATACGTGAAGCCTGAGCACTAACGAGTGAAATACTAGGAGCAGTCGGCGGGCGAGGGAGCGCTGAGATAGTGGGTAGACTAGGTGGCACCATGCGTGCGGCCACCGCGGCTATTGCTGGAGGGACCGGAGGTAGTGGTATCACTGGCGAACTGACGGGAGTTGCTTGGGGACTGTTGACATTGAGGCGTAACATTTGTTCCAGTGCACTGGTATCGATATCTTCTAGCTGAGGATCGGGCTCGAGAGGTCCGTTGGCAGTGGCGGGCGTATGCTTGTTGAATCGAAGATTAATCCGTGGAGTTCTGGGCTGCTTCGTGGGATCTTAAGCACTCCATTTGTATAAAAAGGTGACATTGTAGACTCACCGGTGCTGCATTCGGTACACCATCGACAACCCTGTTGATAAGTTGAACGCGAGTCAGTGAACGCTGACCGGACAGCTGGTTTCCACTGACATTGCATTGTCATCTTGCGGTCCTGGGATGTCGAGGCTCGGAGGATCGACTTCCATCTTCACAGTAGCAGGTTGCACGGTTTTCGCTGCTTTCCTGGAAGGTCCTGCGGCTCGGGTCCCCTGAGGACTAGATCCGATGGCTGCTGAAGCGAACGATAAGTCTACGGCCGCCGACATCGAGTTCATGGTTTTTCTCTTTGTGAGGGGCTTTGGGTCCGTTGCTTGCGTGGTAGAGCGACTGGCAGATGCAGACGCATTAGGGGGCGGCGAAGTACGTCCATTCTGGGGCTGTGAAGCCTTGGCAGCCTTATTGGCAGTCTTTGTCGTTGCCTTCGAAGTGGATGCGGTAGGGGTTGCCTTCGCTATTGCGGGCGCTGAAACCTTCCTAGCTCCAGCTGTCTTTGTGGCTGTTGCTTTCGTGGCCGCCGCGCGAGACGGAGCTGCTGGTAGGTTCGGCGCTGAAGCTCTCCTTCTGGCAGGGACGGCCTCGTCGTCGCCGTCGGAATCCTCGCTGCTTGCTGCCACCTGCGTTCGGCGTCGCTTGCGTGCTGGCTTGGGCGCGGGCTCCGGTTCGGGGGACGAGAGCCTGCTGCTCGCGACGGGAGCTCCGGAACGCTTCGCCGACTTGATCGCGATAGCGGCGGGGATGTCACCCTTGCCGTCGCTGGTGAGGTCTGCGTCTTTGAACCCTCGCTTCAGGAATTCAAACATGACCTTCACGACCTTGTTGTTGGCGCGGACGTCGGCGAACTTCTTGCGGACGTCGGCGCGCATCTGCCAGATCGCATTCGAGAGCTGCTTGAAAGAGTACGTCTTCTTGAAGCGGGAGATGAGGACACCCGTCATCGTGAACTCCACGGGCGAGACGCGCGATGGTTTCTTGAATGCAAGGTTGTAACTCTTGTCCTTCACGAGCGCGATGAAGATCTTGAATGTGTCGAGGACGTCATTGCGCATCTTTTGGTCTACTGCATCGGGACTTGACAGCCACTTCTCGAGCTTCGGAGTGGTAGGAAAGGATGTGCCGGAATGACAAGTGATGAGGCAAATAATTGTTGCGAGGCACTGGAAGTCTCGTCCGCGGTCATGGCCCCAGTCTAGATCTTCACCAAAACCATCATCTCCCAGAACGATAGACTGTACTTCCCTGATCAAAGACGGCCAAGGTCCTGGAATGGCTTGCATGCGCTCTATGTATAATATGAGAAACATGTATAGGGCGCTGTTAACAAGAACTTTTAGCGCACCAGCCACTGTCAGTGCAACACCGAGTTGTACACGCTAAAAGATGATAAATAAGCTGTTTGTTTCTAGATTCTAGGTTTTTGCTTACCTGGAATATCTCGCGTTCTTGATCATTAGTCAGACCGTCGTACTCGATGCAAGTAACTTGCTTGTTGGCGAACGTTTGTTGCATGGGTCTCGAGAGCATGAGTCGCTGTTCGCTGCCGTCCCTCTTGAACCAATATTTCCTACCATCGACGCTGTTTCCTCATCAGCCTAGCACTTCAGACGGATGTCGATGATAGCGCGTACATATCCTTATCTGCGACCAACATGTCAGTAACAGCGCAGCGGCCAAATTTGATATGACTTACGAGCAATCTGAACCAGTTTCGAATCCGAAATTTGAGTCAACAAAGCACCCATGGGCAAGCAGAGCCACACCTACCAGCCCATCCATGAACCTGTATTGACAGCATGATTAGACTCCGGATATAGCGCGTTGTAGGAACTTGATCACGGGGGACGTCTGGTGTACTCCGCAGGACTTGCGCTAAGATCTCGAGCACGATGCACAGCATGACATCCGTGTAGGATTCCGTGCTGGGTACCGACGCTTCAGAGTCTTGCATCGCATTTCCTGCGTCGAATCTCCTCCAAGTTGGGGTAAACCCGCTTCGGTTGCTCGGCCACCGCCTGCCACTAGGGCTAGCGAACGACGCAATAGCCCATGTGAAATTTCGAAGCTCCTCCAGGGAATGCCTTTATAGAGTTCACAGCTTTGAAAAGTTTGTTCTTATACTCCTAGGCGAGTTGTTTCCCTATGTGGAATGGCGTATATCCTGTGTTGAGGCGGACAAGGCTCCTTGGTAGGTGTTGAATACTGATCAATGGCATACGTAGACAGTTCCCAGAGATTGTAAGCGACCGGAATTGAGTGTTGATCCAGATCAGCCGAAATCACCAGTACTGCCACGATGGATTGGCGAAAATGTATATGAAGCCACCCATACGCTTGTGAAAAGCTGTACGACAAGGGCTGTGAGCACCTCCGCACCCTCAGTGAGCCGCTGCGCTCGGTTACATAATGATGTCATTCATCCTCAGCCCACTCACTTTCCTCTATCCTCCGAACGCCTTTAACGTTGCGGATTATAGGGGAAAGCTCGTGGCTTGCGTTGTTGGCTTTCAGAGAGAGAACTCACAATTGAATCGAGGTCAACCTCTGTTTTCCGTCAATACAAGTCCTGGTTTGAGTGCCATCGTCGTTCGTAGTGACAGCTGGGAAAGTTCGGCGTTAATGCGATCCCATTCAGGATAGAACAATTGAACCGCCCACCGAAAATGACAGGGGGCATATAAAAATTTCGGAGGATAGAGTCAATCAGCCCGGATTGCTTAGTTTCACTCCACACGATGTCTAGGCAATTATAGATCAGGGCTCAATCTGGGCGCGGATTCAGGCTTTGAGGAGCGCATAGGCGTACCTCTTTGATACTCTGGATCAAGGTCTATTGTACCGTCGATTATCTGATCTGAAGGGAGATAACGAGTCAACCCCCGCTACTCGACGAACCAACTGAGAGGGGGTGGCGAACGCACCATACAAACTTCGCGTCGTGTACGTCGTAGTACGGTAGGGCTGTAACGAGCCGGTAACCTGCTATAAGCAGGTTGTCAGTGTGGTCCGCGTTTTGGTGTGATCAGGGGTCTCTGATGATGGCAGCTCACTTTGTACTCGGGTGGCGGTTTCTGCTTCTTCTTCTTGCTAGGCGCGGGTTGGTACTCGTCCTCAGAGTCCGAGAGTTCGGTGAGACTGGACTCCCAGTCTGACAGCATTTGGAGGGGGTTGGGGAAGCAAGTGGCTCAGGGTGGTGGTGGTGGTCCAGGTCTAAGGGGAACAATACATAAACGCGTTAACCGCGCGGGGGGATCAATGCAGTGGAGTTGCGTGCACTTCTATTAGGATCGGCACATGACTGACGCGGATTCAGTCGGAGCTGGAACCTAAGTTCGACGCGTCGCGACGCGCCACCAACGCGTCCAAGCCCGACTCCATCATCCACCTCTCCGTCCTCGATCCGCCTGCCACTCTCCCCTCCCCCGTCCTCGGCCTTCGGGAGACCGGCCCACCATGCATATTCATGAGCTTATTCTCGACGGATTCAAGTCGTACCCCGTGCGGACGCAAATCACCGGCTGGGATCCCTCGTTCAACGCCATCACCGGTCTCAATGGATCTGGCAAGTCCAACATCCTGGACGCGATATGTTTCGTTTTGGGCCTAACAAATTTGTCTTCGGTGAGTAACCTCGTCATCTATAGCGCTTAGGTGCAAAAGACAGGTTCCGGGGGGTTTGGGCGGGAGGTTGCGAGCTGTTGTGCAAGCAAGGGTACGTTTACCTTCAGACACTCATATTTTGTCTCCCCATATGCTGTAGATGCGTGCACAAAACCAACAGGATCTTATCTATAAGCGAGGTCAAGCTGGTGTCACGAAAGCCAGCGTCACCATCGTCTTCGACAATTCCGACCGCTCTACAAGCCCTGTAGGTATGGAGGACTATGCGCAGATTACGGTTACTAGACAGGTGCGTGTTCTTTGAAATGTGGGACTTGCATCAGAACTACAAGGCCGTTTTCGTAGATCGCTATCCCCAACCTCTCGAAGTATCTTGTCAACGGTCACAAGTCGACACAACAAGCAATCCAAACGCTCTTTCAGAGCGTACAACTCAACATCAACAACCCCAACTTCCTCATCATGCAGGGCCGAATCACCAAGGTGAGTGGTCCAAGTCGTAACGTCCAGTCTTGTTAGATGCATATATGCGCCTCGCGGGCATGGGGATCGAGAGGGCGGTGATACTATCCGCGAAGCGCGCTAGTATGGTGTTGACAGCATCTCCAAACAGGTCCTCAACATGAAACCTGCTGAAATCTTGGGCATGGTGGAAGAAGCCGCTGGCACGCGTATGTTCGAGGAGAAGAAGGAGAAGGCCCTTCGCACAATCGCCAAGAAGGACAAGAAAGTGGACGAACTGAAGGCTACGATCGATGAGGAGATCACCCGGAAGCTAGACAAGCTCAGGGAAGATAAGCGGATTTACCTTGCATGGCAGAAGACTTGTACGGAACTCGAGCATATCGGCCGGACGCTCCGCGCGTTCGAGTGGACCGACGCTACGCAGCGTGCGGAGGCGAAGGACGAGGAGATCGCGGGGGTGAAGGAGGCAAAGCAGTCTCTGGATCAAGACAAGAAGAAGTACGGCAACGAGCTCAAGGCGGCGGAGAGAAGCATGGAGGAGGTGAACGCGCAGCGGGACAAGGAGCTGAAGAAGGGTGGGAAGTTCAAGCAACTGGAGGAGCAGGTCAGCGAGCTCGGCAAGACGCTCGCTAAGGTCAGGACACAAGTCGAGATCAAGGAGAGCACCATAGCCGATGAGGAGGGGAAGATAGTGGGATCGGAGAAGGAGCTAGAGGAGGTCGGTCGTCACGTCCGTTCGTCGCGCCACGTTGCCCTCATCATCAGAACAGCTCCGCGTCAACCTAGAAGAGAAGCGCAAACAGGTCGACAAGCTTAACGCTGCGCACGCCCAGGTCAAGGACAAGCAGACCGCGCTCCAGACGAGCGTCAACAGCTCCGAGGAGTTGCTGCAAACCCTGCTCACAGGTCTCTCCTCGAGCAACAACAATGGGAACACCGGTGGCGGGTACATGGGCAAGATAGCGGACGCACAAGCGCGGCTCGCGACCGGTCAAGCTGAAGAGCAGTCAAGCAGGAATCAGCTAGACAGGTGTGGGAAGGAGCTGAAGGCCTTGGAGGCGGATTGGAAGAAGGTCGAACGCGATGCGTCCGATGCGAAGCGCAACCTGGAAACCATGCGTGCGAACGTTGACAATTTCCGGCGGAAGCTTGAGGAGACCGGATGGAATGCCGAGCAGGAGCAGAGCCACGAGAACGACCTTCGTAATGCGAAGAACGAAGTTCGCAGGCTAAGCGAGGTGCTTCCGTCAGTTTCTTGTCAGCGCCGCCCGATATACTGACGCCACTCCTTAGCACCGTGACTCGGTCAAACGGCGCATGCGGAATGTGGACTTCGAGTATGAGATGCCGCACCCCAACTTCGATCGCAACAAGGTCAAGGGACTAGTCGCGTCACTCGTCAATCTAGACAAGGTCAACTACAGGGCCTCGACGGCGCTGGAGATCACCGCTGGTGGACGACTGTATAACGTTGTGGTCGAAAGCGACGAAGTAGGCAAGCAGCTGCTCCAGAACGGCCGCCTCAAGCGGCGCGTCACCCTTATCCCGCTCAACAGGATCGAGAGCTTCCGAGTATCCCCGGCGGTAAGTGGTCGCGTGTCCACAGGACTCTCAAAACCTTCCTAACGAGGCTACAGAAAATCCAAGCGGCCGAGAGGATCTCGGGCGGCAAAGCACGACTCGCGCTGTCACTGGTCGGCTTCGCGGACGAGGTGGCGAACGCCATGTTCTACGTCTTCGGTGGCACGTTCATCTGCGAGGATGCGGAGACCGCGAAGCAGATCACCTTCTCGCGGGAGGTCGGCGTCAAGTCCGTCACGCTCGACGGTGACGTCTACGACCCTTCCGGAACCCTCAGCGGTGGCTCAGCCCCGAGTGGCTCCGGGGTCCTCGTGCAGGTGCAGGAGCTTATCGAGGCGGAGGGGAACCTTACACAGGCACGGGAGACGCTTGCAAAGCTGGAACGGGAGGCAGCGGGGTCTCAGGGCGCGCGTGAGCAGTGGCGGAGCTTGTCCCGCGACCTAGGCCTCAAGGAGCATGAGCTCGAACTCCTTCAGAAGCAAGTCGATGCCAGCAACGCCTCGAGGGTAGGTCCATTGTGTGTGCTATCTGAAGATAGAACTGATAGTTTGGATGCGGGTGCTAGATCGGTGGCCAAGTCGAGCAGATGAAGAAGACCATAGCTGATCTTCAGGCAGCCATCCAAACCGCGCAAGAGAAACAGAAGGAGGCCAAAGCGGAGATCAAGAAGCTCGAGAAGGACATGGCCGATTTCAAGAACAACAAAGAGGGCAAGATCGACGAGCTGAAGGTCGGTCCTAGCGTCCCTCTCGCATATACTGACTCTGAGATCACTATCTTCTGCAGAAAGAGGTCACGAAGCAGAAGGCCGAGCTTCAGAAGCACAACGTGCTTGTCAAGACGCAGCAAAGAGAGGTCCAAACTGCTTCTCTCGAGTTTGGTGAGCCAAAGTGCGTATTGAATACCGAGCTGCTTGACTGAAGGTTCGCCCCGAAGATCAACTTGGGAGTGATATCACTCTCGCTGAGACCCAGATCGAGGAAGCACGCGCAGCCGTCGAGAAGCTACACCACGAACTCGACAAACTCAAGGGAGAGGTGAAGACCCACGAGGTGCGTAACCTATGTCGCTCGTAGATATGCGACATCTCACTGTTTCGAATAGGCTGCCGCTGCTAAGGCTGAACAAAAGCTTGCGGAGGAGCGTGCGACACTCAGCAGATACGATGAAGAACTCAAGTCTCTCGATCGCGTCATCAGGGAGAAGAAGGCATCTATCGCAGACGTTGACCTGGAAATTGGTAAGCGTGAACTCGAAATGGCAGCTCTGGCAAAGGAGAAAGCCAGCCTCGAAAAGATCGCAGCGGATCTTGAGAAGCAATATGACTGGATTGCCGATGAGTCCCAGTACGTGTTGACTCTCGTCTCACTGGCTTCCGCGACGGTTTTTCTGACGGTGTCTCGTGCAGCCTATTCGGCAAAGCGGGAACTGCGTACGACTTCAGGAAGATGAACATTGGCGAGCTGAGGAAGAAGGCTGCCGAGCTCGAATCGCAGCAGGCTGGCATGGAGAAGAAAGTCAAACCGAAGTCGGTACACACGATCGATGCTACGGAGAAGCAGGAGATCGAGACCAAGCGGAAGCTCCAGACGGTTCTGAAGGATCGAGGGAAGATGGTCGAGACGATCGAAACCCTCGATCAGCACAAGCGCGACACCGTCGAGACAGTGTGGAACAAGGTCAATGGGTGCGTATGTCCGCCGCGTGTTAGCTCAGTCCTGCCACTGACGTCTTCTCCGTTGGGTTTTAGTGACTTTGGTGCTATCTTCGCCGAACTCCTTCCTGGCAACTTCGCGAAACTGCAACCCCCGGATGGTCAAGACTTGATGCAGGGTCTGGAGGTCAAGGTGCGCTTAGGCCAGGTATGGAAACAGAGCCTGACGGAGCTCAGTGGCGGTCAACGGTAAGCATCCCTCTGCGCCTATCTTTTTCGCCCACCTGCCCTCCGTGACTACTCGGGTTTAACCTCGCCGCCGCCCCAAGCCTCATCCCCGTTCAGTTTCCCCCTTATCCCCACTGACGCTCTGATCGCTGACGTCCGTTCCCCCTTTCCTCCTCACGACCGCGACATCGGCGTACCCGCAGGTCGCTCATCGCGCTCTCCCTGATCATGTCCCTCCTGCAGTTCAAGCCCGCGCCGATGTACATCCTGGACGAGATCGATGCCGCGCTCGACCTCTCGCACACGCAGCACATCGGGCAACTCTTCCGCACGCGCTTCAAGGGCTCGCAGTTCATCGTCGTCTCGCTCAAAGAGGGCCTCTTCACGAACGCGAACGTCCTCTTCCGCACGCGCTTCCGCGACGGCACGTCCATCGTCGAGCGCACCGCGAACCGATCGGCGACGGCCGCACAGGGCAGGGACCAGGAGGACGAGAACGTCCCCCCGGCGGGACGTCGGGCAAGGAGGTAGCACGTTGCTCCTCCGAGTCTTTGCGCGTACGTTGTTGTCGGACTGCTTTGTCGCCCTTGCTGTTGCTTTCTGTATACCAGACTACAGATGTACCCTATGTCGGACTAATGTATTGTAGAAGGCCGATCTTTCCGTTCCCCGTCGTCACCTTTGAGTGACCGTCCTTTGCTCTCGCCCGTCTCGATTATCTCGTCGAGCTTCTCAAGGTCCAGCCATGAACGCGTGCAATTCTAAGAACGCCGAGCGAGCATACAGCGAGGCCGAGCGCAGCACACTGGCATACTGACATACTTACGCCACAACCGAGCCTCCACCTCAGTCCTCCGAAGTCCTCCATACCAAACTCTATTGCTTATCCACCTTCCCATGTCACCCGCCCTAGGCCTGTCCAGGACTCCGAACCGGCCGAAGACCTGAGAATATCTATCACCGAGAGGTCCAAGTTGGACGCTCGAACATCGATCCGAATGCCAAACAGGTACCCCACTCTTTAAATTGGCAGCTTGTTCCGGGCCCACCGAAGACAGGTTCGGAGGCGGGCGGCGCATGTTTTCGACCGGAAGCAAAGAGAAGCAGCCCGCCGGAGACGGAAGGAGCGTCTCGGATCGTCGGAGACGTTACTGTACTTAGTAACATTGCGAGGCCCGGGAAGCCCGCGACGGGGAGCGACCAGGAACGCGGTGGGGAGGCACATATGGAGGGCAGGCATATGGTACTGGCGCCACAATCAGCGCTGCGACGACTCTGCGTGACTCTCTGGATAAGTAAGTAAGGTTTGCTGGAGCCGGGAGTCGCGGATTGGGACCTAAGGCCTAAGTACAAGGACTCGGAGCGAAATATAGTGCTAGCGCCTGGGAGGGGATCCGAATATGACGCGTACGACTACAGCCTGAGTGCGAGTCAGCGCGGCCCACAACCTCCTTCGCTGCTCATCGACCAAACCGCTCAGAACGACCGTCATCCTTTTCGTTGCTGTCCATAGACATGGTAACAATGGTTCATCCAGATCTTTTGCGAACGCTTATCTCTTATGTACTGCAGCTGGTTCCATATTCTGATCCCTGCGCATGACCTAACTTACTATGCCCATGATTCTGGGTATGCCCACCAAAGTACGTGGGATACTTGGATGCGATGGGGGCCGTACGTACGGTGAGGATCGCTCATCCAATCACAAAGCCTGCGGGAGTAGAATGGGCGGAAGATCCGCACGGTGAGGTAAGTCGTCATCAAGAGTTTACGAGACATTCCGAAGAGACGTCGGTTACTCATGCTGGCGCACATTTTCGATAGGCACTTGTGGATCAGCCCGTAAATCCCATCTGGTACCTCAGGAAACTTCGTTGTGTGTCATTACTGGTGAGTAGTCACTACTTTCGAGCTTCTGCTAGTCTGCTCTCCAATTTTGCAGTCTCATGAGGTAGGTCCCGTACTAGGGTCCAGAACAGCAAGCGATGCGTAAATATCAATCCACACAACCGTTCTAAATGTGACTTGTATTCGCCACCACCCAATCGACCCTCGTCGAGCCTCGAGACCGACTAGGGCGGAGTGCCAGTGCGTTAGCTCCCTCACACCACGACGGCCAGGCGTTCGCGTCTGCTAGGACACCACGGACCCTAGCTTTGGCGTACCCCGCAGTATACGCGTCTGTGTTTGCTCCGCCTTATAGGCATTCCGCCCTCTATCTTCCACGCAAGTACGATGTTGTCCCTTTAGCCCCAAATCTTCAAACGCTCTGTACACAAGGTTCGCACCATCCTCCGTGGGACGATGTTCCCGGCACGGTAGTGGTCTCGCGATCGTTTATATCTCCTTGAATCCTCATCCTATCCCCTCACCAACTTCGACCTACGCAATCCTACTACCTACATGGACGCAAAACTACCCATTATCGCAGCCCTGGTGCGTCTCCTCTCACTCCCACTGTGCCCGACCCGGAGGATAACTCACCGTGGTCCTCCCGCATAGGTCGTGCACCAGTTCCTGCGCCGCTACGAGACCTTCTTCTTCTCCTTCTACAGCCTCGCCCTCCTCGTCCCCCCCGCGCTCATCGTCTCCCTGCCGTCCCACAACGGCTACGGCACAGCGCCCACGCCGAGCTCGTTCCTCCAGTGCCTCGCGCTCTACCTGGCGACGCTCGCCACATCGATCGCCGCCTACCGCCTCTCTCCCTTCCACCCGCTCGCGCGCTACCCGGGCCCGCTCCTCGGTAAGCTGTCCGGCTTCTGGATGGCGTACGTCAGCACGGGCGGCCGCCAGCAGCACTACCTCAAGGCGCTGCACGACCGCTACGGGGACGTGTTGCGGATAGGTGCGTGCGCGAACGTGAACTGCGCGGCTGCGCCCTGTCCGTGACGCGGGCGCTAAGAACTCGTTGAACGAACCTACTCTGGCAGGTCCGAACACGGTGGTCATACGTAAGCCGTCGACCGCGAACACGCTCACCGCGGGCGGCGGGCTGCCAAAGGGACCTCGTACGTCGTCATGCGGTGTTCCGGTGTTCCGGTGGATATCGACGGAGGGACGCTGACGCGGCGCTGTGTACGCAGAGCAGCTCGGGAGGTTCCTTTCGGACAGGAACCTCGCGATGATCGCGCTGCAGGACACGGAGCTTCACCTTCGGCGGCGGCGCGCGTGGAACCGGGGCTTGAGCCCGGCAGCGCTGAAGGGGTACGAGGACCAGATCGCGAAGAGGTCAAGCCAGCTTGTGAACAAAATCGAGAAGCATAAGGGGGAAGTTCTTCTGGACCATTGGTTTGGTTACTTCACGTGAGTCTCTCTCCCCGCGCAGAGAGTTGGAACTGACCGGCAGCTTTTTGTGTTCTTCCAGGTACGACGTCATGTCTGACATGGCGTGAGTTCTCATCTCTCCAATGGTGATCTCGTTCTAATAGCATATTAGCTTCGGAGGAGGAACTGGCGACATGCTCAGTGGGAAGGGGGACACCAGTTTCTGGACGGGCTTGGAGAAATCTGCTAGGTAAAGTCGCATCCCGCTCAAGTTTGAAGTACCAGTAGCTCAGTGTCTTTCGGGCAGGAACGCGACGTTCCTCGGGCATGTGCCATGGTTCGGAGTCCTCCTTGGCCGCATCCCCTTCCTCATGTCGGGCAACAAGGACTTCAACGGAAAATGCAAGGACAACGCCGCACGCCGTCTCCAGCGCGGCTCCGTCACCCGCGATCTGTTCCACTACCTTGTACGTGTAGCCAAGCCTAACGATGACACTGGCATCCCGAGTCTCATCATATACCATCTACAGAATCATGAGGACGTACAAGACTCGAAGCACCCCCGCCCACCCTTCCAGCAGCTCGTCAGCGACGGCATCCTCGCGATGGTCGCCGGCTCGGACACGGTCGCGAGCACGCTGACGAGCCTCTTCGCATGTCTTTTCGCCCACCCCGAAGTGTACGAGAAGCTGCAGGAGGAGGTCGACAAGTACTATCCTCCCGGCGAAGCACTCCACACCAAGCATCACCGCGAGATGCACTACCTGACCGGAGTGATGTAAGGCCCTCCCTCCGTGCCAAGGCTCTGCGCGTCATCGCTGACTCGGACCTGGCCTCTCTTGCAGCAACGAGACGATGCGTATCTTCCCGGCCGTGCCCGACTGCACCCAGCGCCAGGTACCCAAGACCGGCGACGGGATCACGGTGGACGGCGTGTACGCCCTTTCCCTCACCCCCTGTCCCGCATATGCATATGCATCCCTTACTGACACTCACCGCGATCTCGTATCCCCATCGGGCCCCCCAGGTACCTTCCCCCCGGCACGGCGGTCTGGATGAACGCGTACTCCATGCAGACGGACGCGCGCAACTTCTCCCCCTCGCCCGAGGCGTTCCTGCCCGAGCGCTGGCTGCCCGCGTCGGACGGCCGCGCGCTGTGCCACGGGCCCGGCGGGTACGTGCACAACGAGGCGGCGTTCATGCCGTTCTCGCTCGGGCCGATGAACTGCATCGGGAAGGCGCTCGCGCTGCAGGAGATGCGCACCGTCGTGTGCGCGGTCCTCCAGCGCGTCCGGCTGCGCCCCGTCGGGGGGTGGAGGCTCGAGGACTACGACCGGGGGTTCAAGGACTATGGCGTCACCGTGCGCGGGGAGCTGCCGGCTCTTGTGGAGGTGCGCGCGGGGCGGGCGTGAGTGAGTACTTAGTACGAGGGGGGGAGTCGGGGTTGTGCCGGTCGCGCGGCCAGGCGTGTCGATGCGATGTGAATAGATGTGTTCGTACTTACTGTTAGACAAAGAAGAATGTGGCCCAAGGTCGAGCATGAGCGCAATACTAATACAGGAAGTTCTTACCAGGGCAGAGATGGCCGCCGCAGGGCATGGACTTGGATCATCCAGCCACAAGACCAACAAGAACAAACAAATGGTCCAATATGTCCATTTCTTCCCTACTTACTGCACTGAGTAAGTACTAGTTCCCTCACGCCTTGCCTCGTCGAAAGACTGAAGGTGTACTCATGAATCCTCCACAAAGGTTCCGCATGGTAGCAGCGATCTTTCCATCACTCCCTTTCCTCCTTCCGCCATAGAGTCCATCCGTAATGTCTGGAAACGAGCTTTCCAGACAGTCTACCATTCCATGGAGACACCGCTCAGCTCTCATCCACGGGTACAACACAGCGAGGGTTCGGAGCGCTGAGTGCTAGGACTTGAGGACTGAAGAGATGGTGATTCGGCGGGAACTTGGATTCGGAAGGGTGCGGTAATTGCAAGATGCGGCCCGCGGGACGGAACATTAAACATGCTGCGGTGACACCGGGGGGTCGACTGACCATCGCCAAGGCACGGCGGCGGCAGGGGCGGGTCCGCAAGAGGCTGGATGATGGTTTTGCCCAGGCAGGCTGTGTGAGCGGGGGTCGGGACGGGCGATAACGTTGAATACAGTGTTGACGGGCGGCAGGAGGGCGCGAACGCATAACGGGCGGAAGTTATTGGACGAGAAGCGTGACCGCCATCGCTACACACGCTAGCGCGACATACGGCGACAGACGTTCGCCTGCGCGGTGATTGCACGGTCAGACGGTTCTAGACGGTTTCGAGGAGGGGCAGAGGCGGATGACGCACCTATCCGAGCGGACATCCAGAATAAACCGAGGAAGCTATATGCGGGAGGAAGCGTTTGCGTCAGTGCTCCCAATCCACGACGACGTGCGCGCGATAAATCAAACAAGACGTAGCGATAAAGATTCGGGGCGCTGGGCTATTGGGGTGCTAGACGGCGACATAGATGACGAAGAAGAGGGCAGGGATCCTCCACGAGGCTCCAAGAAGATAAAACGAAACGGGTGTAGGGAGCAAGGTACAACGAATGAATCGAGATACGGGAAGAGGCACGACTTACCCTTCCTTGTTCCGGTCGACTAGGCGTGGCGCGACTGCACGCATATACGTGCATGTGCATATGAAGAGCAGGATGACGAGCAGGAGGGACTGGAAGTTGAAGAGGGCGGACTAGACGATAGCAAAGCCCCATCGAGGCGCATGCAGATGGGGTTCTCAGAGAGTGCTTTCGGGACCAGAGGACACGAGGACAACTCACCATGGCTGGAACGGAACCGGGATGGCACTAGAATTCACGCCGCGCAGATAATCCGCCTCGACTACAGCTCTTCGAAGGGGTGTGTTTGTTGTCCCGAGATCCTTATTGTCGTCAGCGTCGTCAGAGTGTGGAGGACATCGAGGTCTGCGGGGAAGGTGATGAGCATTGCGGCCACGACATCCGCCTGTGTACAAGCGCTCGATCTGCCACGTGGTGGCCAAAACCACAACCTTGTTTAGGCGCCTGAAGCAACGGCTCACCACGGTGGTTCTTCTGTTCTCAAGCTCTTTTTTTTTTAACATCTCGTGTATACTAGTAGGCAGTATTCAAGTACAGGTTAGAAACATCTGTAAGTAAGCAGCGCACACGTTGAACCGCGTTCATTTATCCATGGGCTGGAAGGGGAGGGGCCACAGGCTGATGGATTAGATCAGTCCTTCTGTTCTCAAGCTCAACTGTGCTACCTGCTGTCTACGGAATTTTCCTGCTCTGATGTTCCCGGTGTTCAGCCTGAATGGCAACAGTCCTCACCCCACAACTTCAAGGGAGATGACCGACACACCCGGTTGCATGGGAGATATACGTACTTCTCACAGTCTAGCGTGCGTCGTGGACCAGCTGCTCGCGCTAGTCCTACCACGGCGACCTATGCTGTCGGTTGGAGTGCTGTCATGGTCATGGTGAGCTCAAGAGTCCAAGTTTCTGTCATTGTCATGGACAAGTCATGGAACTCAACGAAGGTCTCAGCCTACTTAAGTAGCCGCTCCCACCGGTCGACAGCACTTACAAGTCAGAGGCTAGACCGTTCACGACTATCATATGTATTCGTGTTCCGAACACGGTTAGCAAGGATGGCTGACGACCGCTAGCTCTTCCGTGAACCATCGTGTTCACCGCTCTCTGATACGACGATAAGGTGCGTATGTTCCGGGCTCTTACAAGCTCGTATCTCTCACGGAATTCGAAATGTCGGCATGCCTGGTAAGTTAGGCCGGTACGTCCTTCGGTCTCCTTCATCTCCGTCTCTCATGCTGCTTCTGACGACTATCTTGCGCCGTTAGGTAATTATTGCACGTCTTCTTACGACGCTGTCTGCGCATGCATCCTACCGTCCAGTCCAGACTGGGGTCTCACAACGCACAGTACTAGTCTTCCTTATCGTGACTGCGTCGTGACCGCGGTGCGACGATTTTGAGTCTTGACGTACTTGCGTTGATGTTCGACTAGGCGCAGATGTGATCGGCAAAGAAACCGTGGACCAGATCTGCGACTAAGTACAGGTTCAAGTTTTGCCGAGCCGGGCAATTCGAAAGTTCAAGTTCAAGAGCGATGTAAGTACGCTTTATCGGCCAACGCACCACGATCGGGTAGGCTTGAGGCCTACTTATTATGACCGGACAAACATCATGGCCCTGTGTCTACTTGTGTCCACCGCATTTCGGGTTTCCTTCAACGTTCACTCTCACATATCGGTGTACAATTATAGACTAGCAAGGAGGTTACTGAATCCCGCCTCGATAATCACTGTGGGCACCGGACGTCGCCAAGCCCACCGCTTTCCTGCTGGTTCCTCGACGCTCGTCGTCCGACGACGTCCACCTTACTGTACACAGTCGGTCGGGATCAGCGACGTCGATACCAGCACCGACACCGACGCCAGCCACATGATGCAAGATCATACATCACGCACTTAGAGTCCCTCGCTGTCCCTCGCCTCCCATGGATCATTCATGTTGTTGCGTCCGCGGCCGCCACAAATCACGATACCGCACACCACCGAAACAGGACACATACGCATCAGCGCAGATCAGCGCGCATGGCGACATACTCAACGCCTGTCGACCCCTCGTGGATGCTGTCCAGCTGTCAACAATCACATGTCGTACGGCTTCTGAATATACTTACCGCACACGACAGACCTTCAAGCTTCACTACTTATCGGCCTCCCGGCCAAATGCGCATGTCGGAAGAGCGTGGAACGAGGCACCGACAAATTGTTCTTCGGGGCTCGGGACCGCACGCCTTCGAACCATACTGGTGCGGTAGCGTGTATCGAGCCGAGAAGCCAAGCATCGTATTCTCAAGCATGTACACGAAAGGGGCGGCTCGGGAGGGCTCGGGCGAGACGCGTGCCTTGCGCCCACGCATCCATGCATCATGGGCTGCTAACCCCGTCGTCGTTCAGCCTCGTTCATGCATCATGCATCATGACCAGGAACGGGGACGGCGAGGGACCTCGAAGATTGGGCTTGCGATCGTCCTCAGATCGTCCTCGCTGGGAAGCTCTCGGGTTTCTGGAAACTGCAAGGAATTTTATCATCCCGGTAAGTACACGTACTTACCTAAGTGCTTACTGTGGGTGTGTAAGCCATCAAGAATACGATTGGACCAAAGGCTCGTATGTACTTACAAAGTTACTTATCAGCGCTGGTGTCCGCGCGCATTCCGCAGGGCCGAAAAAGGCGGGATGCTGGCGGATGCTGGCGTGATAACCCCGTGTGCCTGGACGATGGCCATCTCGAGTTCTTGGCCACCCTTGGTTCCGCATGCGCCGGTGTGTCTCCAGTCAAATTGGTCTCACGACCTCGAATTGTGGCCGTCCGGGAGCCAAAACTGCTTGCAGCGCGGGCGAGCGTGTATGTACTTATGAATGGATGTACTTATGATGAGTCTGCTGCACGCCCACCGTGTGTGGCTCGTGTCTACAACACGTCGGCAATGCCAGTTGCTAAGCATGGACAACATATATATTTAGCCCTCCCCACTCCGCAGCTGAATCTTCGAGCATTCCCCCTTCTCTTCTCGTCTTTGAAAACACGCGCAAGAATTGACCGAAGGCCATATAACATACCGTCAAATCCGTTCTGTCCGTCTCTAGTGCAGTTGAGAGCCGGAGCCGGCGGGACGGGAAGCTTGCCATCACCATTTGCGCGCACAATTGAGCAAGGCGTGCGAGTGACATGGAACAGAAGGTGGATCGGAGATGTGGTGTCCCACGACGACAGCGGCTGGCCGGAAAAGGCGATAGGCGGGGTCGAGACGGATAAAATTTGATGGGGCACACACGAAAATGGATCAGAGACGCGATCGGGCGAGGGTCGCGATCTCGCCGCCCTCTCCCTCGACCCCCTCACACCCCCAATCATCACGCACTCGTTTCTCTGCCCCTCTCCCAACGATGCGCCACGGCCTCCACGACTCTCCTCCCCCGTCGCAGCATCTTTGTTCGGCCGCCCTGGATGCGGTGGCTAGAAGCTAGCAAGCCCAGCGGCGCCGATACAGAACGCCTCACCCTCCCGCCCGCTTGCACGCAAGTCGAGTCCAGGCGCTGGCAACCCGATCACTCGTGAGCACGTCAGCCAGTCTGAGACAGACGATATTGTGCATGATGGTCGTCTGCCATACGTCGCTCCAAGCATGGCTTGTCCGCCATCAGGCGTGTCCTAGTTGTGACAGTACGACAAGTATTTATACGTCCTTCCTGGGGCGGTTGCAGGTGGCCAACGGAGCGACGCCGGGGTGGCGTGTTGGGTTCTGGGGCCACCATTCACACCGTCCGCCGCCGTGACAGTAGCGACACCTCCGCCACTCCGGCGTCGCCGTTCGGAGCACGCTGTCTCCCGTTGTATGCGCCCTTCCAAAGTTCCATGCGCTGTTCATCGAGAAGAAGGCGAAGGGCTGGGTTAATGCAATCGAAACAGCCGTGAAGCGGGGGCTTCTGAGTGCATTTATTTCGATGTGCATTGTACGAAAATGGCACGCGGTGCTCGCAGTCACAGGTTGCGGGACCCTCCTCCGGCACGACGGTCGGGCCCAATGCTTCCTTTTGTGCTAGACCGTCGCCGGATACCGTTAGATACCGTTATGCTCAGCCGGGGGTAAGTTAGTGCTACTGCCACGCTTTGTCTCAGCTCCGCCAGCCAGTTCTAAAGATGTAACGGCCTGGCCAAGGCCAGCGCCGCCGCTCTGCAAATTTTCACAGGCCTTCCTCTCGTACTTATCTGCTCAGGCTGGGCCCTTCCACCGCTCGAACCGGTGTACTTATCGTAACGACATCTTCTTCGCTGTCAGGAGATGAATAGAGGGTCACCGCGCCAAGGATCGGCGTGGAATGCGTCCGGAGGTAGCTCGCACTTCCCCGAATCAATTCTGGGTGAGGTCGGGGGCAGGGACGGACCCGTCGCCACGATCGGGGAGCAGCTCGGGCGATCTGCCCCTCCGAGTCGCCGTGGCGGCGGTGGATGCACATGTCCGGCCAGAAATGTTGAGATGATGCGTCTCATCAGGCCAAGGCATCCACACGGGCGGGAGGCAGCGCTGCCCTTATCTCGTCGCCAGCTGAGCCCAGGAACTCCTGTGCACATGCTCGAGAAATCAGGGCCATTCGGAGATGGAGCAACCGACACAACGATACGCACATCACCGCGCCAAAGATCCCGGATACTGATGGCATGCCAGCCGTCTGGCCTGTGCAGTCACTCGCCCTCCGAGCATGTTAAATACCCGCCCCGCCCGAGGTCGTCCCGCTATCGACCCTCCGTGTCGCCTCGTCGCCCACTATGGCCACTCTCCGGGATGACAAGCACTCCCCCGCGAGCTCTTACGACGAGAAGCTAGATGCCGAGAAGCAGGGTACGTCTCCCCGCCACTCCTTCACCTGCCCCCTTCCGTGCTCACACCTAGTCGTGTGCAGTCGCGCCCCCCGCAGCTATTGCGGAGTTCGACGACCCGAACTTTGACAAGGACGCCCTCGAGCTCGGTACGTTCTCCGTTCCCGCGCTCATCTCCCCCTGCTTCTTCCCCTCTGACCTCATCGCACGCCATGCAGAGGACGATTCCCCATACCCCGAGGTTCGGTCCGCCGTCGCCAACACTGACGACCCCGACATGCCCGTTAACACTTTCCGGGCCTGGTTTATCGGCCTCATCTGGTCCATTATCCTCCCCGGCATGAACCAGTTCTTCTTCTTCCGCTATCCCTCGGTCACCGTCAGCGCCGTGAGTGGTTTTCTTTTCCTTCTTACTGCGGAGTGTGGGGAAGGCCAACAATGCTGATGGCCGTCTGTGCCTGCGCGTTACCTCACCGCTGTCCAGATTGTCGCCCAGCTGCTTTCATACCCCGTCGGTCGCCTTTGGGCTCGCGTCATCCCTAATGTCAAGATCTTCGGTGTCTCGATCAACCCTGGTCCTTTCACCGTCAAGGAACATGTGCTTATTACGATTATGGCCAACGTCGGTTACCAGTCGGCCTACGCTGTGAGTTCACCGTTATTGCTCCCCCTGCAGGCTATTTCATCTCTGATCGGACATGACGTGCCCCGCAGACGGATATCATCGCTGTTCAGCGCGTATACTACAAACAGATTTACTCGTTTGGCTACCAGTGGATGGTCACCATGTCCACGCAGCTTGTGGGTCCACGCTTCCCCAGATCCACATATCAGAGCGCTCGATCTGACAGGCCGCCGTTGTGTACAGATTGGTTTCTCCATCGGTGGTATTGCTCGCCGCTTCCTCGTCGCGCCCCCGTCCATGATCTGGCCCGCGAACCTGGTCACCTGCGCGTTGTTCAACACGCTCCACTCGCAGCAGTACTCCGGTGTCGGCACCCGCGGCGGTATCTCCCGTGAACGCTTCTTCTTCTTCGTCTTCCTCGGGTCGTTCTGCTGGTACTTCGTGCCCGGCTACATCTTCACCGCCCTGTCGTTCTTCAACTGGGTGTGCTGGATCGCCCCCAACAACGTCGTCGTCAACCAGCTGTTCGGCTACTACTCCGGCCTCGGTATGTCGCTCCTTACCTTCGACTGGTCGCAGATCGCGTACATCGGCTCCCCGCTCGCGACCCCGTGGTGGGCGTCCGCGAACGTCGCCGTCGGCTTCGTGTTCTTCTTCTGGTTCCTCACCCCCGTCCTCTACTACACCAACACCTGGTACTCCAAGTACCTCCCGATCTCGTCCCGCGGCTCCTTCGACAACACCGGCGCGTCGTACGACGTCTCCAAAATCCTCTCGGCCGACTCGACGCTCGACCTCGAGAAGTACAGGGCGTACTCGCCGCTCTTCCTCTCGACGACATTCGCCATCTCGTACGGGCTCTCGTTCGCCGGCATCACCGCGACGATCACGCACACCTTCCTCTACTTCCGCAAGCAGATCTGGATCCAGGCCCGCCGCTCGCTCTCGGAGCAGCCCGACATCCACGCCCGCCTCATGTCGCGCTACCCGCAGGTGCCCGAGTGGTGGTACGCGGTCATCTTCGTGACCATGTTCATCTTCGGCGCCGTCTCCATCGAGGTCTGGCACACGCAGATGCCCATCTGGGCCCTCGTCCTCGGCCTCGCGATCGCGTTCATCTACACCGTCCCCATCGGCATGATCCAGGCCATCACGAACCAGCAGGTGGGCTTGAACGTCATCACCGAGCTCATCATCGGCTACGCGCTCCCCGGCCGCCCCGTCGCGATGATGATGTTCAAGACTTTCGGGTACATCACCATGTACCAGGCGCTCCAGTTCACGTCCGACTTTAAGCTCGGCCACTACATGAAGGTCCCGTGAGTATCTCGCGCACGCTCTGCTCCGTCGTTGTCGAGCTTCGTTCTGACCACGCCCTTGTCCCTTGTCTTCCAGCCCTCGCCCCATGTTCTGGTCCCAGGTCATCGCCACGATCATCGGCCTCACCGTGCAGCTTGGCGTGCAGGCGTGGATGTTCACCAACATCGAGGACATGTGCAACCCCAAGCAGAAGGACGGCTTCATCTGCCCCTCGACCGAGGTGTTCGGCACCGCGTCCATCATCTGGGGCGTCATCGGGCCGCAGCGCCAGTTCTCGTCTGGCCAGATCTACTACTCGCTCGTCTTCTTCTTCCTCATCGGCGCGATCCTGCCGTGCATCACCTACGCCGTGCAGCTCAAGTGGCCGAACTCGATCGTCAAGTACATCAACTTCCCCGTCATCTTCTCCGGCACCGGCTACATCCCGCCCGCGTCCGCGCTCAACTACGTGCCCTGGACGATCGTCGCGTTCATCTTCAACTACGTCATCCGCCGCCGCCACTTCTCCTGGTGGACGAAGTACAACTACATCCTGTCCGCAGGCCTCGACTCGGGCGTCGCCATCTCCGTCATCCTCATCTTCTTCGCCCTCCAGTACCCCCTGGGCGGCACCATCGGCCAGAACACCATCATGACCTGGTGGGGCAACACCGTCGGCGCCAAGACCGCCGACGGCATGTCCGCCGCCCTCCTCCCCATCCCCGCCTCGGGCACCTTCGGGCCGGCGACGTGGTGAGCGGAGACTATGCGGATGTGCGATGGCGCCCCGCCGGCGCGCGCGCGCGCTACATATGTGCATAACGCGCTATGTACGTGGGCGCGGCGCCCGCGCCTGTGTGTCCGGCGCAGCACCGAGCTCGGTGGTGGACGCGGAGGACCGGGCGCGGTCCGCGGGGCTTGTGGTGGGGTGAACGTGTGTGTGTGTACTTCCTTATTTTCGAGACTTCGGGCCTATATGTATGTAGTAGCTTATGTACGGATCTGTACTCGCTCTTTCTCTTTTGTATGCTAGTAATGAGTGGAATGCCCATCGCGTTATCACACCTTACGTCGCTCGTTTGCTTCGAAAAAATGTAGTATTTACTTGGGCACTTCATGATAATTATTGCTCCCTTCTATACCCTGGACCTTAAGGCCTTAAGGGCCAGTTCGGCGCGGGTCTATTACACGTAATGGAGTCCATTACATTACGATAAGCCCCACTTAATCGACCGATAATAGACCTTATGTTCGGCGCCCCTCCATCAATGTCTCCATTAAGCAACTCGAACGCCCGTCTTTAAGTAGCGGTGGCCTCCTCGACTTGGTGCTTGCAACGCAGACTTCAACTCTAAGTAACTACATAGTGAGACCAAGTCATAGGTCTGGACTTCGGATTTTCCGGTACTGTAATCAGGCTGTGACGTTAACTCGATGTCGACTATTATAATAGTCGACAATGATGAGACAGTCAGGGAAGGGGTTGCCCTCGTGCATGTCCTAAGAACTTGTGTGTTGCCTGATGCAGTCTACATTCGTTGCGGATTGAAGATATTGCTCAATCACACCATCATAGTATGCTCGATATGCCAGTGTCCAATACAGCACGTTCGACATATATTCGAGGGAATTTGATCAACATAGCGGACGCGGGGAGCGGAAGCGACATATGGATAATAAGAACGACCGGAGGATCGCGTTACGGAAAGGCGGCTGCGACGCGCTACGGAATAGCCATGATGCACATCGGCAGGGAGTGGGTGGTAACGGTGGACAGGCGGCGAAGGGTGACCGGAAGACACAGTAAGGGAAGAAAGTCAGGGGTAGACTGGAACGCGAACAACGAACGATATTACGCTAATTAGGCCTGAGCCTGGGGCCTGATGGTATCTTCGAGGAGAAAGGAATGCGGTAAATATGTACGATGTGACGTAGCAGCACCAGCAAGGCGGCGAAGATGACGAACCATTGAAGGAGGGGAGGCATGTTGTTGAACGATAGAGGTACCAAAACACGATGTACGCGCGGAGCAAGCAATGGCGGAAGTGGGAGTGCGGTACAGTGGGGATGAGGAGGGCGGAAGCTGGAGTATGCTGGGTGTTTACCGACGCTGAATACGATATATTTCAGTGGCCCGACGAAGGGGGAAAGGCAAAGGGGGGTGGAGCACAGCAAAAGAGCAACCGTCGTGAGGAAGGTGCGCTCGCTACGCCTCCTCTTCCTCCGGTTCCTCCATGACATTGTGAAGGGGGGCGCCGTGGACATAGCGTGTGGGGAGATCAATGGCAAGTTCTTCGACGCTCACCTTGTCGTCCGCAGGCTCTTCAATCTCCGGAAGGTCAGCGGGAGTGGGTGGGAGTGGGGATGGGCGAGGAGAGGGAGAAGGGGACGGGAAACCCTCGTGTTCCTTGCTGGTGGTGGGGGACGCCTGGAGGGATGCTTGGCGAACGGGAAGACGCGAAGAAGGAATTGGGCTACTCCCCGACTGTCGCTCGCGCTCGCGGTACATCTCGATGAGGGAGGCTGTCTTGCTCTGGTTCTTCGCGGGAGGCGGAGGAGCGTCATTCGACGCTGACGGGACAGTCTTCGTCTTCTTGATGTCTCGAGGAATAGCCTGAGAACCAATTGGGATGGGCTCAGGATCGGACTCGTACTCCGAGACTCCAGACTGCCTATAGAACGCCGAATCCTCCCCAACGTCCAGATTCGTGCGCGCGGTCGTCGTCGGACCATAAGGGTTCTCCGCCGAGGTATCGCTCTCGTAGGATGGGCGACCGAAGCGGTCGCGGGGGTCATCAACCATGGTAGGGGGGCGACGCTCGGGATGAAGGTCGAAGTATCCAAGACGCTTCTTCGGAGTTGTTCGCGACGGCTCGTCCTCGTCTCCGTGGTCAGCGACCGAGTCACTTTCGCGCTGGCTGTGATCAAGGACGGAATCCTGCAGAGTCGACGTGTCCCCGTTTGCATCTCCAGGATCGGCGACGGGCTCCATAGCCTCATCGTCGTCATCCGAGAACCGGCGGCGAACTCCAGCAAGCACCTCCGAGACCTCCTGACTTGCGAGTTCGGGGTCGGAGCGACCACCTCTGAGGGGATTGCGCATCTCGGCATCCTGCCCGGCCATACGGCGACTGTTCGTGGCGACAAGAATGTCTACCCACGCGTCGTCCCTAGACTTCCGTCGGCCGTGTCTGCCCTTGTTGGCGAGCCCCTCATCGTCAAAGCTCGCCAGGCGCGTGTCAAAATCCACCGGGTCGTATTCAGTGGGTGCAAGCCCGTTTCGCTTGGCGGGCGAGGGAGTGGTGGGCAGTCCTGTGGGGAGGCGAAATCGATGGCCCTTCTTCTGGACGGGTGTTCCGCTTTCGTCACGGGGAGTTGCGGGACCGGGTTGGAGGGTAGCGGGGGAGTCGGTGCGCAAAGGGGTTAGAAACGTTCCATTCGTCGATGTAGGACTTGCTACGCGGGCGAATGGATTCGCGCCAGGCTCATGCCCTGGGGTCGCAACCGTGCTTGACATCGAGGCAGGAGGGGCAGGTCGCTCCTTATCGGGGCTGCGGTTCAGAGAAATCACTTTAGTGGAACTGCCATTGGAACGGAGGAGACCCTCGAACTCAAGCTCGCGGAAGCTGGGGCTGTGCGGAACAGCTCCAACAACATATGGACGGCCGTTCAACGTGGCCGCCGGTTTCCACTGCTTGGATTTGGCCCCCGATGAAAAGAGCGAGGGGAGCCTTCGCCGCGTTTGGCCTGCAGAGGCAAGTTGTTGCCGGTACTCAAAAGGAACGAACTCTTCGAAGAGGATGAGGGTGTTGGCTGTTCGTGGATCAGCCGAGCCCGAAATCGTCGACCGCGTCAGGGGAAGGGACTTAAACTCCACCTGCCAGAACCGTGCTCAGAAGAAGTGGACACAACGGCCACGCGATGAGAGCTCACCAACGCCCAATTACAATCTCTGTCCGTCTCCTCCCGCCGCTCGTCATCCATCCACCCGCCACCATAGATTAGATCACAGAAAACGTCCAAGAAAGCCTCTTCGATGAGCTCCTCTCCACCCATGATGGGTTCGGTGTCCCAGCCAAACGGCGGCAGCGCCTTCTGCGTCTTCTTCAGTTTCCGGTGCATCTCCGCCGATTGGGCAGGCCAGGAGTTGATTTGATTTGCTACCGGAGCGCTGAACTGGAGAGTCGCGCTGAGATGTTGGTCTGACCGCGAGAACCCGGCAGCTGAGAAGTCCTGCCAGCTCAGCGTTGCACGTTTCGCGGCACGGGCCTGCCGATGACGAATGCATATTCACCAGTGAGCACATGTCAGGTCAGGTCAGTGAACGCAACGTGGAAGGGAAGATGAACGCACCGCGCGTGCACCTTCGGTCAGGTCGAACTGCAACTTCTTCTCGTCCGCCACCAGACTCCCGAAGCCCATCGCCTCGAACTCGCCCCATTTGAGATCCGTCAGGCTCCTGAAGCGCTCCTCTCCTTCCTTGTCTTCAAACAACGTCGAGGTGACCGAAGACGCCGACGAGACGGACGACGACAATGACGGTGGGGTGAGTGAAGATGTTGTTGATCCTGGAACGCCCGTGTCCGGGTGGAAGTTCGGCGCAAGCACCATCCGTTTCTTGTATGGATCGCTATAGCGCGGAGCGAGCTTGAGCGTCGGCGGGGCGATGCGTTCCCACTCCCTCGAGCCTGCGAACGCACGCTCTCCAGCGCTCGACCCCGCGCCCCGGGGACGGTTCGCCCACGACGCCGAAGTCTTCACCAGATCCGGAGAGTACATCCGCACATTGCGACGGATATTGAGTACTCTCACCGTGCGGGCACCTCGGCGAGGTTGCGGGCGGTCGTTCTTTCCTAAGGCGGGCAACATGGATGGGTAGCCTTGAATCCATGCCTTCAGGCGAGTGGGTACGCCGAGCGCTGGGCCTGCTGCGTTCGCCTTCGCTTCTTGCCAACGGATAAATGCCAGGATAAGGTGCTCAGTGGCGGTCGTCGTGCGGAGGTAGTGCACATAGGCATGGTGGAAATTAAGCGTCGACGGCCCCAATCCGAAAAGAAGTGGACCAAAGAGCGGCGACAGAGTGGGCGGAGTATGCCCGGAAGACGAGGAATGTGCAGTGAACCGGGTTAAGAGCGTGAACAGTCCAATGAGGAGCGAACGCAGGAGGGTGTCGAGGGGTTCCAGGAATGACGAGAAGTGCAGACCGGGATAGTTCAACGCTGCAGAGCAGTAAGATCATTTGCAACAAGAGCACACACACCGGGCTCATCAACAACAGTGCATCTCCTCAAAGGAATTTGAACTACCCTGGGCACCGGGGAAAGTTTCCTCAGGACAGCTCAACTGAGAGCACCTGAGACGACCTGTCACAACTTTCCAGGAATTGGGGAAGCTCAGGGCAAGTTCAGCACTCATCCAGGAAGACGCACTTTCGCTGACGGGAGGCATAGACCTCTGAAACACCATGTTCCAGCCTTCATACTTCGTGCTCACCACCAACTGCAACAGTCGCGCGAACCATCACATGGCCACTAAAGTGGCACAAAGAGTGCCATTCCAGAGCCATGAGATGGATGATTCGCTTCCTGATAGCCAGCTAAGGCTCGCAAGGTACCCAAGATGGAACAAGGCGTCTCACAAGCCCATGTCCCCGATGACAACTGCTTGAACACGCACCAGCTTCAGCGTCCCGCCAGAGCAGGTACGCTTCATACGACACCAGTCCGCGCACCTCGTGCCCGGCGACCCACCTCACCGCCCTGGCCAAGCCCCATCGCAGCGTCATACCGAGTTCGTGCGGTTCCGCCAGCCGCGCCTCCTGTCGCCATTGTCTATCGGCCTCCATCGACGGCCTCATGCACGTCTTCAAAAAGGTCTGAATGAGCCTCTTGACGGCCGACGGGGAGATATCAAGGGCGAGGGTCGAAAAGATGAAGGGGGTCGTCAGCCCGCGGCTGCCGAGCTCGTCCCCCACGACGTCCACGAGCCGGGCGACCTCCTCGAGGCCGAGGACGACGTGCCGCTGGTACGACAAGTATCCGTAGTCGTGCGAGGGCGGGAGCTCCTGCGTCGGGTCCTCGGGATTCTCGTAGCGCGGCTTCTCGAGGTTCAGGGGGAGAAACGTGCCGTCGGGGACCCCGAACTCGATCTGCTCGTCGCTGCCATCGCCGGGACCGGGCGAGCGGGCCTTGGCGGGGCTCTTGCCTGCGTCCTTGTCCTTCTTGGTCTTCTTGGTGCTGGCGGTGAACTGTTGGCGGGCGGAGCCCCTCGAGTCGATCCGCCCAAACTCGTCGTGCGCGCCGAGGTTGGAGGAAGATTTCTTGGTCGGGGTCGATGTGGTCCGTGCGCGAGAGAACAAGCTCGGCATTAAGAAGAGTGGAGGGTGTCCCTGGGCGAGCACGTCGAGGACGAGGAGGATGTTGGAGAGGATGGTGGTGGGAGCCGAGAGGGAGGAATTGATGGCAAGCGGACCACGCGGCGGCAATAGTGGGCGTTCCCGGAGGTTGACAACGGGAATAAGTGCGAGCCAGGGGCAGTCAAAATGCTGATAAGTAAGTGCTAGTACTACGGGTAAATGTGCGCAATAAACGTGATTGAAGCCCATATCGAACCATGGAATTCAGACATTTGTGGCATTCCTCAATCGGTGTGAAGGCGGCGCGACGGCCTGCGACGAAGGGTAAAACCCTTCTTTCCATGACATGATGATGAGAAGGAAGGATTGAATTCCAATAGTCCGGTAATATCCATGAACGATGGCGTATGTACAGATCTGGCTCGGCACCTTACACTTGGAGACGTAAGTAATGCGGCCAGGCAATGGCACCCAAATTAGACAGCGTGCTTCTGGTCTGAAGGGAGAGGCGGGCCATTGGGGTTAACGTAGTCGGGGTGAGGAGACCACCCTGGAGGCGGGCCTGGCGGCTGCACGGAAATGGGAAGGTTCAGGACGATGAATGGAGGCAAGAGGTAGAAATGGAAGCATACCGCTGCGTACGGGGCTTGCGCGTCATACGATTGTGGTGGGTACTGAGGGGCCGATGTGTGTCCTGGATCCGGGTTGGGTGCGTTTGCGTATTGCGCAGGTCCACTTTGCGGATACGGGAAATAACCATCCGGCTGGTATCCAGGTTGAGGCGGGGGCCCTTGAGGAGCAAATCCCGGAGGTCCGCCTGGGGGCGGAAATCCTGGCGGTCCAGCGTAAGGCACAAAGCCTGGCGGAACCCCTTGAGGCGGGTAACCCGGAGGAGGGACAGCCCCTGCAACAGCGGAGGTATTCACGTAGGTCATGTTAGCTGCCCGAGTACGCCGCCTCTGTGCAGTCCTGAGAGCCATGAGAACGAGTAAAAACCCCGTGACTGTGAAGCGATGAGCATTGGGAAATCCGACGATGCGAAGGAAAGCTCACTTGCGGCTATAGCAATACCGATGCGGACGGCGGTAGAGATCGTGCAATGTTCCACGCCGAAACTGCAGCACGACTATCAGTAGCAGCCACCTAGAAAGACCGATTCAATTGCTCCCCGATCCTTCAAGCTTCAGGACGTGAAGGGACGGAGGCCATGTCCGAAACCTCGCTATCGCGACCATGCAAAAATTATAATGACCGGACACAAACCGGACCGCATATATTGGCGGCGTGTGCGATGGGCAAGGCTGTGTGGCATGGAGACGCCGCAGCCCCGACACAGAGAACAATTGGAACATGCCATTGCACCAGTCGACTTCCTCACCCCTCCGCCTGCAACAGTCGGGAACAGCAACGGTCCGCCCATTCGCTGAGCGAAAGGGATCGAAACACGGCTTCTGAGATAGCTCTAGCTGCGCAGAGACAGCCTCTCCGTTACGGGGCGGGATGAGCAGCTCTACCTGAAGCCGTGCCTCGAGTTGCCAAGGGTAGCCACTACCATGGAGTTGATGAAGCGAATTGGGGTGGGGGATGCGAATGCAGAATGCAAGGGACCTGGACCGAACACTCACGCATCGCGATAGCAATAGGCTTGCGCTCCTGGGATAAATGAGACAGCGTAAAGAGCCGCCAGCGGCATCAGGTCGTTCCGTCGTATGGTATGTCCTGGTTATATGCGCCGGATTTGTCAACAATCCAGCCTTCCTATGCGCTAGATGGAGCGAAAAAGTGCGTACGCATGTTGGGGCCACCCCGGGTCTGCGTGGAGGTATGTGAGGCAGAGGCGAAGGTGGTGGTCGTAATGTGAGTCTATTGTGGGGGACTTGACTGGGAGAGGCGGCGAACACAGCCTCACCATAGCTTATCTTGGCCACCGACTCCCAAGCGACCGGTCCTGCATTGACTGGCACGACCATGCCGACCAACGCATGTTCAGTGGTTCTGACCCGCGACATTCCTTCCACTAGTGTTTTGCATGGCTGTCATACAGCCAGCGAGCTCTCTGGGCTGGTAATAACGACCATCTCCGAATGCACGATTATTCTTGGCGCTGCCAGGTTTGGCAGAGATGCTGCAGAAATGCAAGGCAGTCCAGGAACATCTGCCAAATGCCAATCGTGGCTCCGGTGGTCCTGCAGCCGGCACGACGGGCAGTGGCGGATACCACCGACAGGAATAGGCCTGTAAAAGGACCGGGACTGGTCTCCTGTCGCAGCCATATTCCCGACCTGAATTTCGAAGGCGCCCGTTAACAAAAGAATAATGCAACCTTATTTACCCTTTCTACGTGTCAACAACCGAGTAAGTAGCCATTGTTATTGAGCTCTATATAGCGCTTACCCGAAATCGCGGTCCGGAATATGATTGTGACAGGAGACCATTCTCAGTCCTGCTACAGTCATATTCCGGGTGGCGGTATCCGCCATTGTCTGTCGTGCGGTGAGTGTGGGTCTGTGTATTCCTGTCCTGGCCTGCAAGCTGCTGTACACTAAGCACTTCTTAAGCCACAGAACCTCTCGAGTTAGCAGGATGACTTGGAATCCCGGGGAAGCCTACAATGACACTCACTCGCCACAACACTCCCCCGTAGGTCTCATTAACCCTCTACTGGAGCCAAAGGAATGCTTCGAACAATGAAAGCGAGGCATATATATCCCCCTCGACAGACCTCTGAATAGATGGGGATGTACTAGTTGGTCAGGTGTTCACTGTGGACAAAAGAGTCTCGGATTAACCTGCCACGACGGATTCGTTGCTACTTATAGCCATAAGTGTTATGAAAGGGCCGCCGTCCCATCCAATTCAACCGGTTATCACCCAGTTACTCTGGCCTGCGAAGAGTTGGTGTGGAGCGGCGAGTGAAGCCATAATTGGTGATTTCCCTACGAGCTGGTGAGTGTTCTTCCCCGCAGGTCCTTGCGATCGATCGTTGGATGATAGTCACTCACTTGAGTTCTATCTAGGCTAGGCAGGCCGTTCGACTACGTCGAGTCTGGACATGCGTCGACTTTCCTCTCTTTATCCGCATCCCGCGTCAATGAATGCCAGAAGAGCTTCCAGACGAGGCTTTGCGTCATGCACACGGTAATTAAATAGAAGTCTTATCACGTTGCAGGTCGCTCACCAAGGTCTGCGAAAGCATGCCATGGCTATCTACCAGCGTACCGGCATGGATGACGTGCTTGTTCGGGTCGATTCTGAATTACAATACAGTGCTGATACGTGTTTAGATCTCCAGATCGAGTCCACATGCACGGTCGACGCAATCTGGCGACAGAAGTTTGTCTAATGTCCCGTTCCGTTCCATCTTTGGGTATGAATTGGATGACCTTCACTCTTGACATGCTCTCGCTCACCTCGGATTCTTCCTGCCATATGGCTTGACGGGCTTCTTCTAGGTCATTCTATCCCGACTCCGCTGTCGTGTTGGTTCACTGTGACTGAAAGCAGTCATTCAGTGGAGCCGAAACTTTTACATGTGGCGTTTCCATGACATTGCGTCGAGAATCTTCGGGGCGATCCGCTCCTCCTCCACGATTTGGGGACCCCAACCATGTCTTTGTGGCGCAGAGTCTTCCGATCTACTCCAACCCCCACTCGATTGTCACAAAGTGAAGGGATCTCAGACGACGACCGGCCACAAATTCCCATATAAGTTCGCATCCTAACTTGTTTTGACTGACCCCCCGTTTTCCCCTCTTCTCACCTCCCCTCGGACGTAGAGGCGGTGGCGCCGTGCCATTTCGCTCTCAGTCGCTGTATGCACGCGGCAGCCGCCAGACCATATCCTCGGGTCAAGAGAAACGTTTAAACTTCAACTTCTGTGACGCTTCAAGTCCTCGGACGCATTCCTCCCGACGTGCTAGACCTCGCGTCGACCCTACCCATACTTCCATTGTTCGACACGCGGTGTTCCAGCGGCAGTGAGTGTAGTCATATCCACGTAAGCTCACATTGTGCTGTACTTCGGGGTCGAGTACGGGTGTCCGTGGCATCCTACACCTCCCCCATTCTGACATATTGGCCGCACCAAGAACCGCGTTACGGCACACTGGATAATCTCCTCTTATAACACGGAAAACCCGATCAGTTCCTCCCGCGATCCGGTTGCTAATGACATCACCGTGCATGGCCGAATCGTTTGCGAAGGCGAAGCTGCCGCGGCAGGGTTTCGCAACGATGAGAAGGCCGCGGTTGAAATTAGCAAATCCACCGCGCTGCCAACCGTGGTATGAAGTTTGAGGTGGGTTCGCATTATCCGAGGCCCCATGCGCAGCTCTTCTAACCTTCCACCGTTGTCGTTCTATGCATGCTAGGCTTCCAGCAACAGGAACTTCCTCCCCATCGTTTCAGCCAAGTGCCGCTTCCAGCCATACGAGGATGCTGCTGCCGAGCCTGAAGGTGACTGCGCACACGTACAGACTCCAGACGCTAAGAGGCCAAGGTCCCCACCGGATGCATTAAACCTTCAGTTGCGCACACGCCGAGCGCGAGGTGAAACGTGGGCCAGGGACAAGGCTTCTCCGGTAAGTCACTCACACATCGCGCCTGTCACGGGCTCGTGACCGTGTTTCTTACCAGTCGCACTCGTCCACGGCCATCACTCGACGAGATTTGGGGCTGGATGTTGCACAGATCTCCTCCGTTTACCTCGGTCACCTTGCCACCCGTGAAGGGAGGATCATTTACCATCTGGTATCATTTGTTCCCTTATCGATGAGGTGGGAAGGCTCGCGTTCTGGACTCGTGCACAATCGGTGCCGTTCTACAAATCATGTCGAAGTCGGACCGCTCCCGCGTTCTGGAAGGAACGACTATATGAACGGGTTGCCATAACTGAGGAGACGATGACGCCGGATCTGAGTTCGAGGATGCGCTTGCACTTTCGCGTCGAGCATATTCTCTCGACGCCTCTACCCTCGACGTCTTCGCCCCCACGGGCAGCCATGTGCCGGGTGGCTGGTGCTGCACCGGCAGGTACCGCTGAGAGTCCACCTCACTGGCCACGCCCATTTAGACGATTGCGACATCTGCCGCGGGGGCGCTGCGGCGTGGAACTGTCCACCTGGTCCTGAGGATGTCTGGATCCAACACTAGTACGACTCTCCGACACGACTCCAGGACTCCGCCGCTTGTCAGTCTAGAGAGCAACAAGTTCGGCAACGAGTTCGGCAGACGGCCCGGCCCTCTGATCGCCCTCTGGTCGGTCTATGTACCTTCAGCTTCACCACGAGCAATCCCAAAGCAGCCCTATCGCTCAGGGTATTATGGGATTCCCTCATGACGAGACATATCAAACCTACACTGAATGCATACCGAATGTGGTCCCATTTCTTGGAAACAGGCGAGCAAACTGCAGCAAGTATTCTCTTGACTGCCGCGTGTCTGGAACAGCAGCCTGCCGGAGGTTTGCGCCAGTTAAGTTTGGATGAAAGGAACGGTGCAGGTGGACAGTATCCGAGAGCGATCTGGAGGGCCGGGCCTGGGCTCGCACACGTCGAGCGGAGACCTACGAAAAAGTCAGTGCTTGCCTTGTGGCAGCGACCCAGGTCGGTGGCGCCTTTGATACATTGGCCTTAGGCGGGAGCGGTCTACTTGCTTCCTTCCTATCCGGACATCCTATCTCTTGAGCGCGTGGAGGGGCTTGATTCTGCGGCGCACAACCCCCAGCCATATGCATGCTTTCGAAGCTCGAGTGGAACGTCTTCGCAGGAAGACGGCGCACCGCCTCGCCTTCCTAGGTCTGCTTTCGTCCGGGGGTGCCGTCACCCGCGGTTCTCGAACACGATGACGCGCTCTGGCTACCCACGAGCCGTGCTAGGTGGTGAATTTTAATCGCCGTCACGACGTTTGGTGTCCTGCAGGTGGTGTTCGCGGGCTGCGATTTCCATTGGACGAGATCATCACGTGGGTAGCGTACCCGCAATTCGTCTTGGGCTCGCCGTGCGACGCAGGGCCTAGAGCGCGGCCTGTAACGGAGAAGAGACCCTCGTTCGGGGGGCGGATCCATTAGTGTCGCGCGCCGGGACGGTGCCAGCTTGATTCCTACTACAAACGACGACAATCGAGGTATTTCTTGGCCATGGGGCGGCGCTTTTCCGTATTTTTGGTCCGGCATAAATCCCTCCTGTGCAGGTATATAAGGTCAGCGCAGTCGGCCTGTGGATGCAGCATCTCCTCGTACCGTCGTATCCCCGTCGTCGTCGTCGTAGTCTTGGAAGGAGTATTCCCGCCTGAACTTCCTTCGCGCTCTAGCCGACGCTTGTTCTTGCCGTGCACGTGCTACTTGTGAGTGCAGAGCGCTCGGCAGGCTTCCATCACTGACCGCGTCCTTGACCTTTTACCGCCTCCTCCCTATCCGACCTCGCATTCTGCACTCACCATGGCCTCCTATATGCGCCGTTTCATGAGCACAGCCTCGTCTGCCTCAACAAATATGTAAGTGTTCGCAATATGCACCTTCACATGCGTCATGACCACGCCCTTCCTCTGCCACGCGTCAGGTCGCGAGTATTCGTGAGTTTTAGACCTCTTGCTTCTGGCGCATACAAGCTCCTTCTCACCACGCCCTCTATGTATGCGTCATGGTACTCTGGATGCGCAGTTCGACGTCGCCATCGACAGCAAGCCCACGGGCCGCATCGTCTTCAAGCTCTACGACGACGTCGTGCCGCGAACCGCGCGTAACTTCCGCGAGCTCGCGACCGGCGAGCACGGCTTCGGATACAAGGGCTCCACGTTCCACCGCGTCATCCCCAGCGTACGTCCCCCCACGGGCTTGTCTTCCTCCGTTTTTTGTGCGTCGTGTGAACGGACGGACGGCTGCGCGCCGGGTCCTGTATGTTACAGTTCATGCTCCAGGGCGGCGACTTCACACGACACAACGGCACCGGGGGGAAGTCTATCTACGGCGAGAAGTTCGCTGGTGCGTCGCGCGCGTTCCGTTTTCCCCGTGCGACCTCCCCGGCTGATTTGCGGCATCCCTTTTTCCCTCTGTATATGTGCGTGCGCGGGGCTTCTGCAGACGAGAACTTCAAGCTCCGGCACAGCAAGCCCGGCCTGCTCTCCATGGCGAACGCAGGCCCGAACACCAACGGCTCCCAGGTGCGTCCCGCCACCGCTTCTCCCCTCCCGTTCTATTGGCTGACACGTGCGGTCGCGATGTCCCGTTGTGCAGTTCTTCATCACAACCGTCGTGACGTCATGGCTGGATGGCAAGCACGTCGTCTTCGGTGAGGTCGAAGAGGGCATGGATGTCGTCAAGAAGATTGAGGCCGTCGGTTCGGACTCGGGGCGCCCGAAGCAGCGCGTGGTCATCACGGCGTCGGGGACCGTATAACCTAAAAAGCGGCATTCACGTGTGGTGGCGGATCTATCTTGGTGTGGCGGGGGGTTTACATAGGATCCGATACGCTCTGTTTGCTTTGCTATGCTCCCATCTTGCACGGTGTCCTGCTATTACCCTACAAGGAACACTTTTCAAACTCACTAGTTGGAGCGTCGGTCAGCACAACGAGGTATCCCGGGTCCTAGCATACTCGTATTTTTCGTAACTGTGACGTGACTAAGACATCCAAGGCAAAAAAAAAGGCAAGACAAAACAGCAACAAGCTACACTTTCTATTCATACATAAATCAATAATTGTACGACAGTCTACCACTTGCTCGGGCTGAGGAAGGGGACACCAGGGTCAGCACCGGGAACTGTTAATTATAGAGGCTGGGATTGTGGGCTTACCCGAACGTTTGGCCTGGGGGAAGGGCAGAGAGAGGGGTGCCCGCTCCCTCCGGCCCGAAGTCAGCCGTGTTGAGGGAGACGACGTTGCCCCACCACGACTGTATGTTGGTCAGGCCGATGTTGCCGTTATCGGGATAGAACAGCGCGAAGTAGATGAGGATGATCGAGATGGCGACGCCTGAGTCCAACGCTGCCGACAGGATGTCTAGTGAAAACATGGTAAGCGTCGGTGGTGCATTGAGACGGGACGAGATGGGACTCACAGTTGTACTTCGTCCACCAGGAGAAATGGCGGCGGCGGATGACGTAGTTGAAGATGAAGCCGACGATCGTCCACGGCACGTAGTTGACCGCGCTCGCGGGCGGGATGTAGCTCGTCCCGTTGAAGATGACGGGGAAGTTCACGTAGCGCAGGAACGAGTTCGGCCACTTGAGCTGCACGGCGTACGTGATGCACGGCAGTAGCGCGCCGATGAGGAAGAAGAACACGAGCCCGTAGTAGATCTGCCCAGACGAGAACTGGCGCTGCGGCCCGATGACGCCCCAGATGATGGACGCGGTGCCGAACACCTGCGTGGACGGGCACACGAAGCGGTCCTTCTGCGTCGCCTGGCACATGTCGGGGATGTTCGTGAACATCCACGCCTGCACGCCGAGCTGGACGGTGCCGCCGATGGCGGCGGCGATCACCTGACACGCGAACATGGTGCGGGGCGGGATCTTCATGTAGTGCCCGAGCTTGAAGTCGGAGGTGAACTGGAGGGCCTGCGCCATGGTGATGTAACCCCAGGTCTTGAACATCATCATCGCGATGGGCTTTCCGGGGAGCGCGTAGCCGATGATGAGCTCCGTGATGACGTTCAGACCGACTTGCTGGTTGGTAATAGCCTGGATCATACCAACGGGCACGGTGTAAACGAACGCTAAAAGGTGGGGTAAGCACAGTGCACGAATGCATGGACGTCTACAGTGGGTACTCACAGATGATCAACCCGAGGACGAGGGCCCAGACCGGCATCTGGGTGTTCCAGACCTCAATGCACACAACGGCAAAGACAAACATGATCACTAGTGAAGGAGTTCCATCAACAACCGCTGAATGCAGCGTCTCGAGGAATGCACATACCGAAGATAATGGCATACCACCACTCCGGAACCTGGCGGTATCTCGACATAAGCCGAGCGTGGATGTCCGGCTGTTCCGACAAGGACCTGCGGCTCTGGATCCAGATCTGCTTGCGGAAGTACAGGATGGTGTGCATGATCGTTGCCGTGATGCTCGCAAAGGACAGCCCGTACGTGACCGCGAACGTCGTGGACAGGAACAGCGGCGAGTAGCTCTCGTACTTCTCAATGTCGAGCGTCGACTCGGCCGTGAGGATCCGGCTGACGTTGTACCCTCCGCCGGTGTTGTCGTAACTCGTGCGCGTCGAGATGGGCATGTACGCGGAGTACCACGTGTTCGTGAAGTAGAGGATCGGAGTGAGCACCCAGAAGAACGCCACGAAGCCGGCGGCAACGTTCGCGGACGCCCACCACGGGGTCGCCAGCGGGGAGCCGATGTATGCAATCTGCGACCAGTCGAAGGTGATGAGGGACATGCCCAGGCCAGAGTAGTACCCGAACAGCTGGTTGACGACCAGGTTGTTGGGCACAATCCAGCAGACCCAGTTGAAGTAGCTGAGGGCCTGGAAGATGTAGCCCGGGAAAAAGTACCAGAGGAAAGAGCCGGTGAACGCGTAGACGAAGAAGCGTTCACGGGAGATACCGGCGTGAGCTCCGATACCAGCGTAGTGTTGGGAGTGGAGGGTGTTGAATAGCGCACAATTAACCAGATTCACCGGCCAAATCATGGATGGAGGCGCAACGAGGAAGCGGCGGGCGATACCACCGATCGAGAACCCAATCTGGAGTACGGGAGGAAAGGTCAGACAATTCCTGTTTGCGGAGAAGATTACTGACTAGCTGGGTGGACATGACGAGCATCCATTGATAGCTGAAGTTATACGTCTGGTTATAGTATACGCGTTGCACCGCAACAATATCTGTCTATAATGACGGCTCAATGGGGATATTGTTTCACGAAATGGATCGACGAACCGCATAGGCAGACTGGTACCCAACATTGGCCATGAGGAAGATGATGACATGTTCTTTGACCGTGAACGGCCCAGGGTTGAGGGATACGCCGAATATCTTCACCTTGGGCATGCACAGTGCCCAGAGGCGACCGAGCGGGAAAGACAGCAATTGCGCGACAATCTGTGCGACCGTGAGCGGGGATAGCACGGAGCGTGGTGGGAATATGGCGCTTACCCCAGTGACGGTGACCCCGGGCAGACGGAAAAAGAAGAATTGGTTCATACCGGGAAGAAGGATTGCCCAGATCACCCCGATCACCCATGCCCGGATAGTATTCACGGGCATGTCCGGGTCATCCGTGTTGGCGACCGCCGAGCGCACCTCGGGGTAAGGCGAGTCATCGTCTGCATGCCATATACCGAGCATTGATCAGGCTCCGTTTCCGCCGCGGTGCCATGAATGATGTGTTCCTTACCGAGGGGAAGTGCGTCGGGATCGATGTTGGGGTCGTCGAACTCGGGGCTAGTGACCATAAGCTCCTTGTCAACCGGGGCTGCGCCGGGGTGGAAAGTCAAAAGATGTGCGGGGGAAGACATAAGCTCGCGGAACACACCTTGCTTCTCGGCATCGACATCAAGCCCCGTCTTCTCCTGCGACGCGTCCTCAGCAACGAGCCCGTCGGCGTAGTACGGGGAGTCGGACATTATGAGGCGGGCACCAGGGAAGGTGGAGGAGGTTTCTACCTCCGTTTGCGACTCATATATGTAACAACGACGGGTGAGGCGCCAGAAGAAGCTCCCGTTGAAAGCGATAGATGGCCCGAAGTTCTTCTCGCCATCGACCCGGTGGTGTTCCCGAGCGCTGAGCTTCGGAAACTATAAATTGCGCGTGGGAGTCCGGTGCTCCTGTGCCATATGGTCCATATGCAGAGAAGGTCAGATACGCCCTAGATGCTCCTAGATGTGCCTCAGGACTGTCAGAGGACCGGCCCCCAGCTGATAACCCAGCGGCTGTCCCGGCGAGTTTGAGATGCGGCTATGGGCGCGATCTCCCAGAAGCCTGCGCAGCGCATCTCTAGGCAAAGACGGATTCTTCCAGGCCAAGACACTCCGCAGATATGTTCCCCGCAATGAAGCAAACAGAACCAACCACATAACAGATTCGAAGAAGTGGGCTGCGTGAACATGCCGCGTGGAACAAGCTTCCTGGACGCCTCGAGGTCTGAAGAACGGGTCAAGAACTTCGGTCGTAATGAGCATCGCGTTCCGTGCTTCTCGCGGCAACACGGCCAGTCGTGGCATCTTGTTCCGGGTGCACGGGAGTACGAAAAGTGGCGGTTGACTGGTCGGCAGTGTAACGGCAGAGCAGCTTGAAATTTCTCACTTGCTCTGACGCGAATTGAGATTCCAGGCATGGGCGGTGCACTGTGGGCGCGGCCGAGATGTCACGGTTGAAACTGTCGCCTTTTGGCATGGAGGTATGGAGTCCTAGGTACGGCAGCTTGTCGTGTGATCTTCACCCTGTCCTGTTTTATGTCTGCTGGACTCGCGGACCGGCGAGTGGCAAGTCATGACTACGGTTTGCGCAGCGAGCCAGGAGTAACACTTGCCGTGCACTGAATAGAAATCGGCCGTTCCTCCTTGTGGAAAGGATGGTTCGGAGATATTTTCAATCACAGTTGCGCCAGAGCGGAAGCTTTGAAAGGCGGCAATCATGAGCAGGGAAAAGTTTACAGGCCTACCGTTGGCCTATCGTCCCCGGCTTGAAAGATCCGGAAGATCTTCACAATAGACTCTGCTGGTATTTCCTATGCTCCGATTAGCTATGCCTGAGGCACGGGCCGTATTTTTGAGGAAAACGACTTGCACCTATGTAGATGGAGCTTACACGACAAGCAGCGCCTGACCTATCGTAGTGTCGTAGTAGCGAAAGCTCTCCATGCTTTCTGTCACACCTGCGCTTGATGGCTGTGGAGACGTATGACAACGGGAGATGGGCTGTGAGAGCTTGCAGTGGGGAGCCGATGAAGCTTTAGGGAGACGACAGTCGGGAGCAACGTCATGAGCGTTGGCTCGGGCGCGTGCACGCATCGTACTTACTCTCGCCGCTTACATCAGCGCGGCATGGCACAGTTAAGTAGCACCAGTCTGAGCAAAGTCTGAGTCTGAGACTCACTTGCACTCCGTACCCTGGAGGCAAGCTTAAGAACGAGTGGGGAATACACAAGTCCTAGCCTGAGCTCGGTAAGTACCAGTGTACCTATCATTCCAGCCCGGTCGCTCTCTCACGTCACTGTACGCCGCCCACGTTATCAGGATTTGTCAACCGGGGTCAAGATTAGTACGGCAGCAACCTGTTCCAGTGGGTATGTATCTCATTGTCGCCGGGAGCAATGTCATGCGCTTTGCCTTTCAGAGCGCTAGCGAGAACTTCTTACCCTAGACTCAAAGGAAGTAAAACTATTGGCATCAAGGTAGGAAGTCTCTTCAAATGTCGAAAACATACACTCACGCATCTTGGAATTGCTTCCTGCCAGTTGCGATGTGGTTATGAAATGAATGAAAAGTGCATGCGATTCGGATAAGTTCAGGAAAAACGGTATATTAGCCCACCGCGAGGGTCGATCGCCCGACTTTCGGATAAGAGTCTGACGCTCTATCCGATTGAGCTAGGCGGGCTTGGGTTGTAGACGGGCTTGGGTTGGAACACAATGATTGGCAACATCAAGGCAAGACAAGTAAGATGAAAAATTGCCGCCGGGACGCGATCACGTGCACTCGTGGGAATGCCGCGACGGACCAGAGCAGGCAGCGACCGCGACTTGCTCCTTGTCGTCTTCCACATCGCCCCCGCTTCTTTCTCGTCGTCGTCAGCATTCTCATCCACTCACTCTGACCTCTTTCCCGAGATATGTCTCACTTTTTCCCCGCATATATTGGCAAACCACCACCCCATGTTCTCCGGAAACGAAGACAACGAGAGCAAGAGGAGCTCGCGCGGCAGGAACGGGAGGATCGCGAGGAGAGGGAACGGGAGGAACGAGACCGAGAACTGTCGCCCGAGGTCCCTGAGCCCGAACCATCTACACCCGCCCATTTTGAAAGAACCAGCGTCTTCGGCACGCCGACCCGCTCTGTATCACGCGTCCGCAAGACGTATGCTCACAAGCGAGCCCGATCTTTTGCAACACCTCGTATGCGAGCAGGGTCAGATGGAGAGCACGAGCAAGAATGTGAGTGTTACTCCATAACAGCGATAGGCAGGATACCTGTGACGTGCTGCGCGATCCTGGATGATGCTTGCATCAGCAAAAGTGCACTTTACTGAGTGCTCCTGAACGTCTCCGAGTGCCTGGGGAAGCCGTCTCGGGACTCATCAGAGACCGGAGCTGCCTGAGAGTCTTATGCGGCCTGAGGTGACCTGTGATGCTTCCCCAGTGCGACAAGGAAGCTCAGGGTAGCTGCAGGTAATGGCACTTTTGGTAACTTTTCTATCGCTATCTGGAATCGTAATCCGGGGACATAGATGCATCAGCGATCTATATGCGAAAGACGGGTCTACAGTGTGCTGTCTCCTCTCATGACACACTGTTAGACCATCGCCCTATTTTCATGTGCATGACGCGCATCATCCGACCTGTCCCATTGTATGCGCTTCGGAATATGAACTGATGTATGAGATAGTGAACTGTACACCCACTCCTCTGAATTTTCGTTTTTAATGGCCGACATTGACGATACTCTCAGCCCAGACGTCCTCCCGAGAACCATCTTCATCCCGTTCCCCCACCAAGGCTGCTCAGAAGAAACAAGCCCAAGACACCGACTCTGCCAGGCCAGCAAAACGCCCTAGGTTGAACGAGTATGACGATGACGACATGTATGCGGACCCACCGATGCTGGAGGATGCTATCGCACCTGTCGCATCTCCCTCTCACAGTCCAGTGCGCCGTCGTAAGTCTTCCGTCTACGTCGAGATTCAGACCCCCCTGAGGCGCTCCCGGTCACAAGCCCAACAAAATCCGCGTGCCGGGAGCCCCGAAGCTCCGGAACCACAGCCAAGCACCCGCCGTCCCAGGGGCCGTCCTCCCAAGGTCAAGCCGATTGCGATCCCAACGCCCTCTACGACTTCGGAAGAAGGCGTAGCGCAGAATGCCAAACGTCGCTCCGCGGCATCTGGCACGGAGATGACGCTGAGTGAAGCTCTGAATCAGTCATTTGCCCACTCCCTCGTTCCCAGCCCTGTCGTCGCCTCCTCATCGCGAGCTCGAAAAGCGCGGAATGAGCAAGAGGACATGCGCGATCCGTCACACGCCGAGCCAACTCCAGTGAAGCGGGGACCAGGAAGACCGCGTGGTAGCGGGCGTGGGCGCGGGCGCGGAGGACGTGGGCGCGGACGCGGGGCCGGTTCTTCGGAGCCATTCGCGTCTCATGATGCCGACAATGTTTTCCCTCCTGCCAGTGCCCACGAGTCGGAGGCCTCGATGCCTACCTGGACCACACTCCCGACCTTGGACCGCGGGGCCGCTTCGTCGCATCGCCCTCCGCATCCGCTCGCCAGAGAGGAGGAGGAGGAAGGCAGCGATGATGAGCTTGCATCCGTTACCCAGATACCTGTGAAGCGGACTCCTGGTCGTCCTCGTAAGTACCCACTCCCAATGTTTAAAAATGCAACCCTAGTTGACGGCTCTGGAGGACGACCAGCCACTCCTGGCTCCTCCTCGAAAGCCGGAGATACTCAGCCCGTCAAGCGGCGTGGTCGCCCCCCAGGCTCTAAGAACCCGGCTACACTTGCCCGCGAAGCTGCGGCAGCCGAGGTGGCACGTCGGCGGGCGAGTCTCCCCAATCTTCCAGCATCGAGCACGTCGATCATGGCCAACTACGCTGCTGCCCACGGCCCACCACCCGTTACACCTGTGAAGCGCGGCCGCGGGCGACCGCGAAAGAGCGCGCCTGAACCCAGCGTGTTTGGGTTGGACACGGTGGACTACATGGAGCCGCTGAAGGATCCTGATGCTGATGTCGACGACAATCCTTTCCGCCGCCGCACGCGTTCGCAGTCCCGCACAAGGGGAAGCGCACGCAGCACTCCAGCACCTTCGCCAGCCCCGACCCCCCGTCGTAGGAGTGTATCGGCCACTCGAGCACCCCGGACGCCTCGGCGGAACAACAGCAAGGCGAGGCCTGAGGCAGCGCCCCCAAAGTCGGATGCCCCGAAGAGCAGTGAGCCGCCTTCACACTACCTCGATATGAAGACGATGGAATGGAAACCCCGAGCGCGATCTACGTCTACGTCCCCGCCAAAGCGGCGGGCTCGACCCACCCCAGTGCCTACAGAGATGCCGAAGGCGACGGAGTTCCAGACGCGGACGCAGCTATGCAACGCACTGAAACGCACGTTGCTCGAGGCTCCAATGCCGAAGCTGAAGGACATCGCGGCGGAGAACGAGAAGCAGCAGCGGAGGCAGCAGAAGGAGAAGGAGAGGCTGAAACGGAAGAGGGACGCAGACCGGCTGAAGGTTGCCCCCTCTGGCGTGCTCTTCTTCGGGAGTGGGGACAAGAGCGAAGCCGAACCAGACGACGAAGATGATGATGATGAGGAGCAGGGGGACGCGATGACCGTGTTTTGCGGGTCGTGGTCGGTCCTCGCGGACCCGGCGGCGACGTTCGACGACTCGCTCGCGATGAAGACGCTGCATGAGGTCGTCATGGGCGTCCGCGCATACATCGAGTAAGCTTCTCATCCACCTTGTATCGTGCTTTGGGTGGATGTTGACACGGAATGCGCTCTGCGTGTAGGTTGGAGAAGGCGGCGTTCGCCAAGTCGCACGATGGCCAGACGATCAGCGTCACCGTGCCGTGCGGGTGCATGTCCGTGCGCGGGCGCACCTCGGAGAGCCCAGAGGGCGGCTCGTCATCGTCGTTACAGCCGCCGGCGGGGGATGCAGAGCAGTGTGCGGGGAAGATGGTGGTGAGTGTCACGCAGGAGCTCATCCCGGAGGGGTTCTCGGGCGTGGGGAAGGCCATGCGCATGACGGTCATGATCAGCCACTATTAACTTATGAGTCGTGGACTTGGATGAGTACTCGTGTTCAAGCGTTCTGGACATGTGGCAGTCTTTGGTTTCTGTTCTGGCTTTGGTTTCTGTTCTGTCTTTGGTTTCTGTTCTGTTCTGTTCTCGATTATCTGTAGCTCTGGCATCCGAAGATTGAATATGTAGTGTTCGAAAATTGTAAAAAGTAGCCGTCGGTGTGTAAGAAAACAAACAGATCAACGCTGTATGTGTGGTGCAACTTGAAAGAGCAGCGACACCAACGGCATTCTGCCGTCAGTGGTACATAACTATATCTGGGCTTGCTGGAACATGGTCACCATAAGAAATGCCGTGGATTCACCTACTGTCGGTCTGCATAATCTATGGGTACCCGGGCTCTGAATCTGGTTCACCTCGCAGCTCGATCAGCTACAGCGGATCCCAACTGGAGGTCCAGGTCCAAATCCGCATCGAGCCTAACTGGATAAGAGGGGTGGTTATAGCGACTTCGGCCATAACGAGATGAGAGATCATGGATTGGCGTGCGGTGCTAGCTGTCTAGGACACGATATCTGTCGATGAAAGCTGAGAGGCAGACAGGCAATTCGAACGCAATAGTGACTTCCAGCGTTAGGTATTATTAGTACTTATCGGCTGTACCTTTTGTTTCGACTTGTGCAGTCACCTCGCCCTGCTGCCTTGTTATGTGGGTTGCAGAACAAATTGGTATTATACACGTAGCTTGTGGTGTAAAGCAAAACAAACGAAGCAAATGACATTATGTACTATAGTACAAGGCGGTGACGACACCAAACCCCGAGCTAAATGTTCTGTACATATGCAGCGGATATATCCAAGACGACAACAACAGTTCCATGGTCTTGTAGTGTGGCAAAGCAAGACACCCCTAGTGTGAAAATGTCCTTCCAACTGAGTCCAAAGTTCGTGAATGCGTAAATCGTGGAGTAAAACACTGTTGTACTGTAAGTAAAATCTATGCCTATTAGAAGTGTGTGCGGCGCGCTGACCCAACCATTAGTGTGGTCCTGGACGATTCAGACGGTAGAACTTGGTGTCCTCAGGAAAGCAACAACAAAACAATGCACAGCGACACCGCGCCAACCACGACGCCCGTACGCGCCATGGCCTGTCCCGCGGCGCCGTTCGAGCCCGGTGACCCGAGCGCGGCCCAGTCGCGCCACGCGGCGTACATCTCGACGACGAACGCCTGGCCCTCGGGGCTATGCTCGCCCTGCACGCCGACGTTCAGCGGGTTCACGACGGGCTGGAGCCACCCGTCCGTCGTGAAATGCAGGAGGGTGCTCGTTGGTGCGGTCATGCTCGAGATTGGGGCTGAGCTCGTGGAGGTAGTCGAGGCGGAAGAATTTTGGGAGGAGGCAGAGGCAGAGGCAGAGGCAGAGGAGGAGGCAGAGGAGGAGGAAGCAGAGGAGGCAGAGGAGGAAGAAGCAGAGGAGGCAGAGGAGGAAGAAGCAGAGGAGGTCGTGGTGGAGTTATTGGGGGCGGAGAGCGCGGTACGGCACTTTTCGGCGAGGGGGAGGTGCGTGTGCACCCCGGCGAGGAGCGCGAGGCGGTAGACGGTGCTCGCGAGGAGCGCCGTGCCCGATGCCTCGTCGAACGACGCGGAGTCGTCCGCGTAGTTCTTGAACAGGCTGGTCGTTTGCTGTGGACGCACAGAGTATATCAGATGATTGGGTGCGGGGAGATGAGACGTGAGAACGCACGAGGTGGGGATACATGCCGTTGTGGATCTCGGAGACCCAGCCCACGAGGTCCTTCGCCTGGTTCTTCATCTTCTTCGAGTACTGCGAGTGCTGGATCGTCCCGAGCACACGCAGCATGCCCGCCGCGGCCCACCCGTTGCCTTGAGAAAAACGGCGTCAGTAGGCAAAACGGTGGATATATGCGCGCGCGATACGCTTACCGGTCGTCCAATGTCCGTTATCGGAGCTGTTCCCCGCGATGTGCCTCCACATCCCTCCCGCGTCCTCGTCAACAAGCGCTTGGCGATACAGTCGACATTGGTCGTACGCGAGTTGGACCAAGGACTGGTTCTGGTTGAGGACGCCGTAATATGCGAGGAAGGGCGGCACCATGTACACAAAGTCAGACCTGGGCGTCCCGCGAAGGTAAAATGACAACGTCAGTCAAAACTGCGGTTCGGACATGAGGGCTGAACCTTCCGCGCGCCGATCGCGAACTCTCACTGAGAAGAAAAGCAACTTTCTAGCGGTGGAGAAAGAAAGGCCATGCAAGTTCTCCACGCTGGTGGAGGCTTTCGAGCAGGGAAACGTATCTTTCGCACAGGGCGAACGCCTTTGGCACTCGCGCCTTTCCTTGGAGGCAATGGACATGCCAGTCTTTGCTCAAGATCAGCGCCTTCGCAAACCTCCTCCGCAGGGCAGAAAGTTTGATAGAAGTTCAATGTACGAGGCTATCCCCAGCCCTCTGTCTTCTACAGAGAGGAAACGCGGGCCTCTTCACCGCGTTTCCTTCCACGCGGTCTTGAACTCCCCGCGCCAAGGGCTCCGGAGGAACAGGATGTAGGAGGGGAAGGTGGGACAAGACAACGCGCAGAAGGCTCGAAGGAAGGTGTGTCAGTACTCACCAGAGCTGGACGTTTTCTATACGGTGTGAGATCGCACCGTCGCTCGAGCGCGGCACCTTCTCGAGGAGGTAGTTGAGCTGCGCCTGCGCCGCGCCCGCGTAGTCGAGTCCGTCGGACGAGCCCTGCCCCGTCCAGTTCGCAAGCAGGACCGCGACGCCGATGCTTGCGGGGTCTCCGGCCGCCTCTCCGCTGGTCGTGCCCCCGATCAAGGGCTGGGAGATGGTACTGGTGCCGGTACCGTTGAGCGAGCCGACAACGGAGTGTGCGATGGAGAACACCTCATCGAGGGATGATGGAGGGGAGCTCTTCGGTGGGGGGAGGCCGGTGGAGTTGAGGACGGAGTAGGAGGGGGTGTCATACTCGGTGAGGGCCTGAGCGCGCGTGCCGATCTCCCAGCTGCATTCCACCACCCTCGACGTCAGCTCCCGCTCGGGCCCTAGGGTCATGACGCAACGGAGAGCGGGAGGACGCACCTGTGTGTCGCGCCCTGCGCGAGACGGGCCTTGACGAGGGCGAGCTGGTCGTCGGAGAGCTGCTGGGCGGACGCGAGGAGGGAGCATGACAACGAGGCGAAGAGGAAGATGCCGGGCAGCGGCGATCGTCGGCAGGCGACACGGGTCCTCATAGGAAAGTAGGTTCACCGAAGCAGCGACAGCTTGGGCACGACCGTCGAGCGTGGCTGCAGCCTGCCGGTCTTCACGTATGTGGGGTGGGGTGGAGGAGAGGATTGAGATTTTGGAGACGCGTTCCTGTTCCAACGCGTTCAAAATAGATGGCAAGTGATATACTCATTTCCTCAGCCTGGGCTCGATTCAGACGCGATGACCGGCTCTGCCGAATCCGGCGCAGCTCTCTCCGAGTCCACCCCTCCACCCAAGCCAATCAACTTGAATATGCCGTTCAACAAGGACTTGAACATGCCGTCAACAACTGTCCTTCTCGCCTTCCTACCCCGTTACCCGTTACGACATAGTCGCGCGAATCCTCCAGACAGCAACGATGCGTTGCCGATGAACGGGCCAAGCTACAGTGACTGACTCAACCTGGAGCTGGAACGCGGGCTTGGCAACCCCACGGAGATCATTCGTGTTCCGCACAAAGAGCGGTAGTTAGCTAAATTACTGTTACTATAAAGTTCAAAGAAGTGACAATGTGGGTCTAGCCACGTATCTTCTACTGGCTTCAGTAACTGTGTACATCGCGTGTCGCAAAGCCCAGAGGGATGATTGTGGGCAACCGCGGACGGCCTCACATTCAACTTGGTCAATGCTAGCACGGCCAAGCTCCTTAGGCAGGACCCGCGATTAAAGCAAGACTGCCCCCGGGCGGCGCCAGGAACCTGCTTGGTGCCAGGACGAACGACGGCTGCATGATGCTCGCGAGTCGGGAGCACACCGTCCCCGTGCGTCTCGATAACATGTCTGCCCTGCCCAAGGCCGCGAGCACCGCGCACCACGGCGCGTCGGGAGGAGGGAGTTCCAACTGGGAGGACGAAGAAGTTGAGTGAGCAGATCTCGGGTGCGGCATGCAGAATGCGTACCTTGGGCGCTTCTTTACGAGGCACATATGTGCGTCATCCCACAGAGCTCATTCGTCATGAACGCGGGTGAGGGTGACGATCGCGACGACGCCACGCAGGCACGGAGGACAAGAGGGAGCGCAGCAACGCTGCAGCGCGACGTCGGAATGGCTAGCGGTCAAGGAGGGCCCTATCATAGCAGAGGACTTGGAGGAGGGCCGGGGGGGATTAGGAGATCGGGTAAGGGGATTCCAGTCAATGTTAACGGTACCGGCTGAACCTGATCGAAAAGCAAGTGGGTAGTGAGGTAACCACTCACGACGCTCTTGGCATACGGCGTAGCCTTATACCAAGACCGTCCGCGCGTTTGGGGGTTTGTGTCGAACCTAACAGTGGACGAGACTGTATGGAGCTCGTGGTACGATTTCCAGCAGGGATGCGTGTACGGGGCCTTTGCCCATAGGGCGAACGGTCGTAGTAACGCCAGGAGGGATCCTCGGACCGCTAGCTAGCTGGACAGAAGCCATAACGGTGGGGTTTTACGACCCCAGCGGGCGTATTTTGTTTCCCGCACGAATGCCTACGACAGTTGTGAGTATGTTAGTAACTTTGTTTTGTTTTTCATGATCAGTTAAAACCGCCGACTGTCGGGTGCGAGCAGCAAGGTGGCAAGTTACACGGCCCACAGGTTGGGGACTAAATCACGCTTTAGGATCTGCAACGGTGTAGACAGACCCTCAAGTATTGCTGGTTAATCTGGCCAAGGGTTGTTTCAATCAAATCGACGAGAAGTTGGAAGTCCAGAGAGAACCGGCGTGGCTCACTGGCAGGACGCGAGGATGCTGTTTGACGCTGACGGCTTCAACCGGCAAAGAGCGTTCCGACGAGTTCCGATTTCTTGGCCCGGGCCGCCTGCCGAAGGGTTGTCCACGATGGAGCGCCAGTCTCTCTTTCGTACCACCTTTATCAACTCCGTCCTCCGTCCTCCGTTCTCCAACTCCCTTCAATTGTAACCCAACGAAGGCACAATCTTCTAGGTATTTCCAACCCGAGCTTGATCAAAGGCGAGAAATACGGAGAACTCTGGTTTCACGACGCTCGCCCATTCAAATCGATCAATCCTTTTGAGGACGCAGGAATTGTGTGCGTGTGGATCACAGTAGGTGTTCATAGCGTTGAGAGCGATTGTATTACTATACTCAGATGGACATACGAATATACAGTGCTCGATGCCTGAGGACCAAAGTTCGCGGCCTTGAATCTGAGGGCTTGTAGAGCTTGGCAGAGCCTCGCCGAGTTCCGACGCAGTTTCATGTACACACATGGAAAGACTCCACCGCAATAATTACTGATCAACAACCATCAGAACTCGATGTGTCCCGCGGCTAGGTGAGCATGACGCTGACTATATACATAAGACATGCGTTGACCATTCACCAAGTCGGCAGGGTGGCTTTTGCCCTCGACGCTCCTCGACGTCGCCTCCCCAATGGGAATGGCAACCGACATCTTTCCCACCGCCGTATGCTCGTCGAGCCATTTTCAGAGGCGGTGTTCCAATCTGGTTCTCGGCGATGAATAGCCCAACTCAATTCTAATAGTTTAGTTCGGGCACGATTTCTTGCACGTCCCAATCCGTCCGAGTACATCAAGGCGCCAGCGCTGCCGCTGATGCCGAACTTAGCTTGCCCCGCGCACTCTCAGGCAACGCGGAATACGCGTAACACCATAAGTTCCCCACCTTTTCGCTTCAAACTTGGAATGCGGGTGGATATGCCGCATCTTAATGACCTCACTTCGTTGCAGCGTGGGGGATAGCCTCCCAGGCGAGGTATCCTGCCCTCAGCGCAAATGTGGCGGCTTGGAACCTTGATCACCGACATCAGCTATCAATATATCACCAGCCACGGGGCTCCCCATTTGGTGCGTGTCGACGAATTTGGGTGTGCAGGACGTTGGAGGCCAACGGCCCTCCGACCGCCATCTAGCCATCCGAGAACAGCATGGGACACGCTCAGATGGTAGCCGAGTACACCGTACGCCATAAGTACGGTCTGGTCACCATCGCCTACAACAGCGCGTCTCGTGGACCAGTACAAATACCACGCAGCTCACGACCGCTATGTCTTCCAGGCGATCGCGCATAGCGAGTCCCCTGGTCAACCCTTCCCGCCTTCCGTAACCACACTCAGCCATGCAGCTCTCGGCGACTTTCTTCAGGTCCGTTTACTTGGCTGTCACGCTTTCGTCTGTCGTCTCTGCAGCCCCCTTCTCCGGGAGCGTCAAGCTCAGGTCCCTCCAGACTCGTGCCGTCAGCTCGGGCCTCACCGTCGAGAGCTTCCATCCTGAGTCGTCGTTTGAGGTGCGCGGCATGGCTTCCCTTGAAAGTTCGTTTCTCCGATTGACGTCAACGCGTCCTCGAGACCTTCGGTGTGGACGGTGTTGACCGCCCGCTGTCCAAACGTGCCGACTTCGATATTCAAGACGCGACCGTGTCCTTTATCGAGTCCAAGACTGGTTTCAAGGCCGACAGCGTGAACTTCCGGACATCGTTCTCCGGCGACGTCACGCAACACGCCTACGTTCGCCAGCAGATCGTGAGTTCCTTGAATGGAACTTCTTGAGGATGGTGACATCTAACGGGGTGGCTTCTAGAGTGGCATCCCCGTCGCCAACGCGGTGGCCAACATTGCCTTCAACGCGAACAAGAAGGTTGTTTCCTTCGGCCACTCCTTCGTGAAGGCGCCTTGTAAGCTGCTCTTGACCTGACTTATATTGATTCTTCAAGTGCTGACATGTTTCGTTTTCTAGCGGCGAAGACGATTCCCAAGACTGAGCCGACCATCTCTGCTCAAGATGCGATTGCAAAGGCGGAGAGCGCGCTCGCTGGCAAGTACAACTCGCACCCCACCACCCTCGAGTGGGTCGCGAAGAAGGACGGGTCGCTCGCGCTCGCGCATGTCGTCCAGGTGCAGAACGACGAGCAGCACGAGTGGTTCGAGGCGTTTGTCGATGCCCATACTGGAGACGTCATCCAGCTCACTGACTTCGTTGCGAAAGCTTCCGTGAGTACCAAATGCAACCTGATGTTTCAGAGCTTTCGAAAGGTCTAACATCGATTTGTAGTATCGCGTTCTCCCTATCTCCAAGCAGACGCTCTTGGAGGGCTTCGAGACACTGAACGATCCCGCCAACCTCAATGCCTCCCCCAAGGGCTGGAACTTCAACGGCACTACTGCGACGAATGATACCAGCGGCAACAACGCCTTCGCATACAAGTTCAGCGACTCCGGCACGACCAAGCAGTCATCCAGCGGCCAGAACTTCATCTTCACCCAGGACCCGACCGCAGACCCGACGACGGACAGCAACGTCGCCGCGGCGGTCACGAACGCGTTCTACATCGTGAACAGCGTGCACGACATCGCGTACCTGTACGGCTTCACCGAGGCCGCGTACAACTTCCAGAACGACAACTTCGGCAAGGGCGGCGCGGGCGGCGACGCCGTGCGCGCCTCGATCCAGAACATGCAGGGGCTCGACAACGCGTGGTTCGCGACGCCCCCGGACGGGCAGCCCGGCCAGATGGCGATGTTCCTGTGGAACGACGCGCACACCGGGCCCGAGCGCGACGGCGCGCTCGAAAACGACGTGCCCGTGCACGAGAACACGCACGGGATCAGCAACAGGCTGACGGGCGGGGGGACGGGACGGTGCTTGCAGACGGACGAGAGCGCGGGGATGGGCGAGGGGTGGTCGGACGCGATGGCGGAGTGGACGGAGCAGAAGGACGCGGAGGTGCGCGACTATGTAATTGGGCCGTACGTCACGAACAACCCCGCGGGCATCCGCTCGCACCCGTACTCGACCAACGCGTAAGTGGCTCTCCTGCGGCGGAGGTCGCTGCGATGGTGCTAACCGGGGGGTGTGTGGATGCAGGACAACCAACCCTTTGCGCTACTCGACCGTTGCGTCGCGCACCGAGGTCCACGGTGAGTCGCGCCCCGGCCAGTGCAATCCGATCTTCGTCGAATGACAGCTTACATACGTGCTCTTCGCTCCCCAGACATCGGCGAGGTCTGGGCCAACATGCTCCACAATGTATACGCCGCGCTCGTCGGCAAGCTCGGCTTCGACGCGAACGCCCACACTGACGCTTCGTGAGTTCCCTCCGGTGGTCTGTGAAGCTGAACCCTGACGCGCGCCCCGATACTTAGTGGATCTGGCGGCAATACCGTCTGGCTCCACCTTTTCATCGATTCGTTCTCTATCCAGCCCTGCAACCCCACCTGTACGTGTTCGCGGTATAGTTGGTTCTCGCTGAGACTAAACTGACTGAATGCTTGTCTATTTATGCAGTCACCGACGCCCGTGACGCGTGGATCCAGGCGGACGCCAACCGCTACCACGGCCAGCACAACTGCACGCTCTGGAACGCGTTCGCGTCTCGCGGTCTTGGTGTCGACGCCAAGAACTACACAGACGACTCCACCGTCCCCGCCGGCTGCTAGTGAGTCCTGTCTGAGGACCAGTCGCCGTTGAGAGAATCGCTCTGGCACAGGGCTCTTTTCTGCACCAACGAGCTGCAAAGAGGGTGTTATGACTATATTGATACCCGGTTGATACCATACTACCACACGCATGTACCCTAATTTCCCTGCATGATATTATTATTATTCACATATCTCGAACACATTGCTCAACGCGGGTTTAGTTTCTCGCGAGTTCGACAGTAGGAGGGTTTAGATGTGGCGTGGGAAAGTATAACCACCGCGCCAGTTGTCAATGTAGAGTCAATTGCAACGTTCAACTTGTCTACTGTTTCTCTTTCTCGACACTATATGTTCCCAATGATGCAACCGTTCTAGTGCTGCGATGCATTGCACTTCTACGTCTTTGCAGTACAGGTACCAGTCATTATGACTAGGAGGGGGATTTTGGGAGGTACGTCATCATCGCATTCATTGTCTCCCGGATCCCAGCACTCAACCTCTTCACGCAGTGACATTCCAACGTTCTCAGCTCTGCCTCAAGCAATTGGTTCAGTAATAGAGATGGTCTACATCTTCGTGTTTCATTGCTTGAACCCGTGCCTACAGCAGAATCCGGTGTATGTCATCGGTCGGCGCGCGAACCTTCGACTCATGCCGGCATTGGCGCCTTGCGCACCTCCACCCTGTCCACACGGAAGAGAGCCGTGGTCCGCTAGGCCCCGCAATTCCAGCACGGTGAGTTCGAGAGCATGTCAGGCTGTTCCATAACATTGTCAAGAGGGGGTTTCGGGTCCGCATATCCGGCACTGGCCTGTCAGCCGACGGCAGGTTGAATCAAGCCGATGTCCATCCGCCCGACATGTACTTGAACGGAGTTTCGCGAACTTTGCCGGCAATGGTACGGCCAGCTTCGAAGAACCCGTGAGTCCTCATACTCCTCTCTAGCTTTCTCTTTACCGACAATATGTGATAGTGCAGGCGCCAGGAAATAATATCTGTTGTTTTCAGGGTCTGGCGTCAGTGTACAAGGATTAATTAATGACGTCAGGGCTCGCCACTATCTTCAGCTTCCCAGTCGCTCCAAGCCCTCATATGTCTGAAAACTGTGCAACCGACGCAATCTTCGTCGGGGGGATAGTCCCCGGCCGTCGAAGTTTCAGGCGGTAAGTGGATGTCACAGGAACGTACATAGCGAACTTTCAACTAAGTATCCGACATAGGCCGTACTATCCGCCGTTGGTCATTGCTCGCCGTACAATCAAAGAAGAATGCTTCTACTTCTTTGCTTTCGTTTCTCTCGGACTCCTCCAATGTGCAGTTATACCAGCCAGAAAGATCACTTGACGTGGTTATCGTGCGTGAGGTCATGGCTTGAGCGGTTCGCCTGACAGCCCGATGGAAGGTCTTTACGGCTTGAGCCGGATTTTAGGTACGAAGTTCATCCATTCCTTGTTCATTTTCGTGTTCACATGATCGCAGGACCTCCGCATACACACATCCTACAAGCGTTTCCCATTCGCTGGTGCTTCCGCCGGTTTGCTCAGCGCTTTCGCGGCCCCGGGCCCCACTCCATCCCGAAGATCATGTCGTATCGTTTCCGTTTGTGGAAGGTGGGGTGCTTTGCCGCTGCCGTGATGATCGCGAACTCAGTGCAACTGCCAAGAGTGCACTGTACACTTGCTTTGGAAGGCGCTGTCTCTCCTGTTTTGATTCGTATAGTACTCCGGTCTCCCAACAGCGACTCAACATGGGAGGCATATAATGGTTTGCAGCAGCAGGGCGGTGGACCAGGTCGTCCTCTAGTCACCTCTGCCCTCTACCAGCACCCCACACAGCAACCATGCAGTTCCCTGCCACCTTTGTCCGCTCCGTGTACGCCGCAGTCATCCTCGCATCGACGGCCTCTGCTCTCCCGTTCTCGGGCAGCTTGAAGCACATGACGATGCAGGTCCGTGCAGTCGGAGCTGACAAGACCGTCGAGAGCTTCCACCCTGAGTCTTCCTTCGAGGTGCGCATCCGTTGTGTCGTGCACCGACATACCCCGGCTGACCAGCACTTTGTGACAGACCTTCGGCGTGGATGGAATCGACCACCCGCTCTCCGCTCGTGCCGAGTTCAGTCTGGAGGATGCCGCGGTTTCGTTCGTCCAGTCGAAGCTCAACGTCACCTCCGACACCGCTGCATACCGAACTGGGTACTCGAACGACGTCGTTCAGCACGCATACATCCACCAGCAGATTGTGTGTCTTTCGAGATGTCCTTGTCTGTCTTCGTAATGTCTGACGCTCGTTTGTTGCAGAACGGCGTCCTGGTCGCGAACGCGGTGGCCAACGTCGCCTTCAACAAGGCCAACAAAGTCGTTTCCTTTGGGACCTCGTTCGTCAGCGTGCCCTGTGCGTCGTGCAGAACCTTTCATAATTTTACCGTATTGACCCCGCTCCTGGCAGCCAACGTGCCTTCGACTACCCCCTCCATCTCTGAGGCTGATGCAATCTCCAAGGCTGAAGGCGAGCTCGGCGGGAAGTACAACGGGCACCCGACCAAGCTCGAGTTCGTTGCGAAGCAAGATGGCTCCGTCGCCCTCACGCACGTTGTGCAGGTCCGGGACGACTCCCAGGCCATGTGGTACGAAGCGTTCGTCGACGCACACACCGGCGATCTCGTCCAGCTCACCGACTTCGTTGCTCACGCCTCGGTAAGTGTTGTGACCCACCTGGATAACAGACGTGGGAGCTCACGAGCATTCAATACAGTACCGCGTTCTCCCCATCACCAAGCAGAACATCACTCAAGGCTTTGAGACGCTTACTAACCCCCAGAACACGGCCTCGTCGCCGTTCGGCTGGCACAGCGATGGCGTCAACAACAGCAACGACACCTCGTACGTCCTCCTGCTCCGTATCCCGCTTCTCACCTTCCTGACCGGCACCATGACCTTCATGTCCACAGGGGCAACAACGTGATCACCTACGTCGGCGCGCCACAGTTCACGACCGTGCAGTCATCTGCCACGCTCAACTTCAACTATATGCAGGACCCGACGGTAAACCCGGACGCGCTCCAGGTGAACATCGACGCCGCGCGCGTGAACACCTTCTACATCGTCAACACGGTGCATGACATCTCGTACCAGTACGGCTTCACCGAGGCCGCGTTCAACTTCCAGAACAACAATTTCGGCCTGGGCGGCGCGGGCAACGACCGCGTCGAGGTCTCCGTCCAGGACGCCTCGGGCAAGGACAACGGTGCGTCTCACTCCCACGGGCGGTGGTAACAAAGGTTTACGGGGCTGATGGTGTCGACTCCTCGCTGCAGCCTTCTTCAGCACCCCGCCCGAGTAAGTGTGTCGAGATCCTATGTAAGTACAGGTGGAAGAGAAGGTTGACGGCAACTCCTTCCTAGCGGGCAATCTGGGTTCATGAAGATGTACATCTTCGACCGGACAGTCCCCGAGCGCGATGGCTCGCTCGAGAACGACATCGTCGTCCATGAGAACACGCACGGCATCACCAACCGCATGACTGGCGGTGGTACGGGACGGTACGTGAAACTTGAATTCTGATTTTTGTCGAAATCGCCACGCTGACCATCCTTCATTGCACCGTAGCTGCTTGCAGACTCTGGAGGCCTCAGGCTTGGGAGAGGGGTGGTCCGACGCTCTTGCAGAGTACGTTGACGGCATGTCATCGAGGTGTGCATGGATTGACGAGTCTCGATTTTGATTTTCTTAGGTGGACCGAATGGACGAACGCCACTGTTACTGACTGGGTCACTGGCGTTTACGTCCTCAACAACCCTGCCGGCATTCGCACCTACCCGTACTCCACGAACGCGTGAGTAGCTACGCATTTATTCGATATAAATGCGCGGTATTCACCTGTCGCGATATGATATCAGACAAACGAATCCCCTGAGGTACTCTAGCCTCCTGGTTTTGGTCGAGGCCCACGGTACGGTCACTTACGTTGGGAGTATTGTAGCAATATTGATAAAGTCACTCCATAACAGATATCGGTGAAGTCTGGGCGAACATGCTCCACAACGTCTACGCTCAACTCGTCGCCGCCCACGGGTTCTCGGCCACCGCCAAGACTGACGCAACGTGAGTTTTCTCATTCCCTTTTGTCGCTCCGTGCTAATCGAGAGTCACGGCAGTACCACTGGTGGGAACACCGTCTTCCTCCACCTCTTCATCGACGCTCTCGCCCTCCAGCCTTGCAACCCCACCTGTAAGTCCACCTCTCTTCGCTGTTTTAGGCGTCGAGTTCCAGTGAGAGCTGACATCTTCGAAGTCGTCGACGCGCGTGATGCGTGGATTCAGGCCGATGCGAACAGGTACAACGGCGCGAACCGGTGCACGCTCTGGAGGGCGTTCGCGTCCCGCGGCCTTGGTGTCAACGCCGCTCTCCACATTGACGACACCACCGTGCCTGTTGGTTGCTGATGTCTGTCTAGAAGGGTCCCCGCCAACCGCTGATTATCAAGGCTGGATTAGGAGTGTAAGTAGTCGTAGGTTGCAGTGCTTGGAGTTGATGTTGGTTTGCGCTATGCTAGTACATGTAAATTTGCTTCTTATTATAAGCTGCACTTCAGATACTTACACTGGTAGGCCCGGGAATCGGCGAGGATAGCTAGATGAGATTCATGTCAGGCTGCGAGTCAGACCGCCCGCCGGGCTCTTTGAACTCAACTGAAGAGACGGAAGCAGCTAGGGTCTTAAGTTGGACCTTAACGAAAATGCAATTCTGACTGAGGTAGTAAGCGAGGTAGTAAGCCTACGGAGTCTAAGGTATTTACACACTGGCAAGTTAGTGGGCAATTCTGATGACATAACAAATGATATAGCCGGCTGATGCCGGACTAACAAGGTGAGGGCGGTGCTAGTGAACCTCATAGCTCAAACCATGATCACTAGACACTACTACATACTATTCCGGCGATTGTCTGGTCATCCTGATTCCTATCTGCAACTTGAACGACTCCTCAGGTCATACTCATCTCCTCTGATGTGCTGTCGGCAGCTACGCTGTCGACTGAGTCCCAACCAAGTTCAATGAATTTGATTGCTATCGGCCAAGTAAGTACTTTGTCGATGTTTTCAGCCAATAGGGCTAATCTACATACGAGTACTTATGCCTCACAAGGTTTCTTTCTGCTGATTGCATGGTATAGGCTTCACGAACACTGATCCGACCTCGTACAAGGTCGTCGGACTCAGATTGTGACGCAGATAAATCGCCCGCCCGTTAATACTCACTGCTCACTAATACTCACTGCTCACTAATACTCACTGCTCACTAATACTCACTGCTCACTAATACTTAATGCGCCCTACGTTTCTTCCCGACCCTACGCGCCTCGCCAACACAGGACATTGCTCCGAGTCGCTGCATGCACCACAAGACTTTTTTGTGTCCAGGGTCTGGCGTTAGTATTGGGTCCATCAATGGCGCCAGGAAACTGCCAGATGGACCCTAAGCTTCCCAGTTTCCCCAAGCCACCGTACACCTGAAAACTTCGCATATGACACAATCTTCGTCGGGGGGATCGTCCCCGACCATCGGGGGTCAGGCGGTGAGTGACTCGCAATGCCACAAGAACGTGAGCTACTATGTATTCGATATTTTTCTAGGCCGGACTATCTACCCCCTCTGTCGCCCTGTCTCCACCAAAGTGCAACTTTGCTAGCGAACATGATATCATGAGGTCATGGCCAGCGCGGTTATCCTGGCAGCTCAACGGAAGATTTGCTCGGGCTGGGCCGGTTTTTAGGTTCGCCGCTCATCCATTCCTCGTTCAATTTTATCCGCGTGATCGCAGGACGCTCGCATACATACAGGTCAAAAGCGTTTGCCCCGCTTCTGGCGCTTCCACCGGTTCGCTCTGCGCTCTCTCTCCGCGACCCCGCATTCCCGAAGATCATGTCTTTCGGGAAGGAAGATGCCGTGTTGATCGTAATCTCAGAAAGGACATTGCACACTTCGCCATGGAAGGCGTTTCTCTCCCGGCTTCGACTTGTCCCGGGCAGTGCCCCCGCATAACGCCTCGAAATGGGAGATATAATGGTTTCGTTTGCAGCAGCAGGGTTGTGGACCAGGTCGTCCTCTAGTCGCCTCTGCTCTCTACCAGTACCCCCAGTTCAGCAACCATGCAGTTCTTTGCCAGCCTTGTCCGCTCCGTCTATGCTGCGACCATCCTCGCAACTACTGGTTATGCGCCCTCGTTCTCGGGCGACACAAAGCACAATGCAGTCGGGGCAGCTAAGGCCATCGAGAGCTTTCACCCCGAGTCTTCCTTCGAGGTCGGCTTGCATCGTGTTGTGTGCGACTCGGAGCAATGGCTGACCAATGCCTTGTTTGTGACAGACCTTCGACGTGAACGGGATCGACCATCCGCTCTCCGATCGCCCAGAGTTCAGCCTGGAGGATGCCGCGGTGTCTTTCGTCCAGTCGCGACTCAACATCACCTCCGACGCTGTTGCATTCAGGACCGGGTACGCCAACGATGTCATCCAGCACGCATACATCCACCAACAGATTGTCCGTGTGCACAAGTAATTTCCTTGCTCAAGGATACTGCGTCTCACGCCTGTCTGTTCACAGAATGGCATCACGGTCGCGAATGCGGTCGCCAACGTCGCGTTCAACAAGAAAAACAGGGTTGTCTCTTTCGGATCCTCCTTCGTGCAACCATGTGCGTTGTGCTGCTTGCCTTTTTTCTACGTTTGCTCTTCTGATAGCGTTATTCGCCAGCCTCTGTGCCTTCGAACACGCCTTCCATCTCCGTCACCGATGCGATTGCCAAAGCCGAAAGCCAGCTCGCAGGAGAGTACAATGGACATCCAACTACGCTCGAGTTCGTGGCGAAGGAGGATGGATCCGTCGCCCTTGCACATGTTGTTCAGATCCAGGACGATGACCAAGATATGTGGGTCGAGGCTTTTGTCGACGCACACACGGGGGACATCGTGCACCTCACGGACTTCGGTGCTCATGCTTCGGCGAGTCCTGTCGTCTGCACATCTACAAAAAGCGAAGGCTCACGAGCATTGAATGCAGTACCGTGCTTTGCCCCTCCGCGAGCAGAACGTCACTCAAGGGTTCCGAACAATCAAGAACCCCCAGAACAAGGCCGCATCGCCGATAGGTTGGCACAACAACGGCGTTACGAAGACTAACAACACTTCGTGCGTCTTCCTGCTTCGCATGGCCCAGGTCTAAGCCAGTCATCTAACGAGGCTTTGGACCTTCACAGGGGCAACAATGTCATCACCTACGTCCGCGGCAAAGGCGGGGCTCGGTACACGACACCGCAGTCATCTGCGCCGCTCATCTTCAACTACATGCAAGACCCGACGAAGAACCCCAACGCGACGCGGGCGAACGTCCACGCCGCGCGCGTGAACGCCTTCTACGTCGTCAACACCATGCACGACATCTTCTACCTGTACGGGTTCACCGAACGCGCGTCCAACTTCCAGAACACCAACTTCGGCAAGGGCGGCTGGGGCAACGACCGCGTCGAGGTCTCTGTCCAGGATACGAGAGGCAAGAACAACGGTGCGTCCTCCCGCGAGGACTACCAGGCTGATGGCGTGAGACTGACGTTCGGGCCGGCTCACTGCAGCATTTTTCTACACGCCACCAGAGTAAGTTTAAGTTGCTCAATCGAGATGCTTGAGGACAAAACGTGGCTGACAGTTACTCCCAGCGGGCAGCACGGGTACATGAAGGTGTACCTTTTTAACCGGAGCGTCCCCATGCGTGACGGCGCGCTCGAGAACGATCTCGTCGTCCACGAGACAACCCACGGCATCACGAACCGTATGACCGGGGGTGGCACTGCACGGTATGCGTTCACCGTCAGCTTCTCCTCGCTGTGTTTTCACTTACTTCGCTCGGCAGCTGCTTGCAGACCCTTGAGTCCAAAGGCTTGGGCGAGGGGTGGTCGGATGCAGTCGCAGAGTACGTCCAGCGATTGTCCATGTTGGGAAGGCCTTGGACTGACGAGTCACGACGCTGTTAGATGGACTGAGTGGACGAACGCCACCATCACCGACTGGGTTTTCTGTCCTTACCTGAAGCGCGGGGGCTTTCGTATCTATCCATACTCGACAAACTCGTGAGTGGCAATGCATGCAACGGTACCGTAACCACATTCATGTTCATGCCATCACAACATTACTGCAGGACTACCGACCCTCTCAAGTACTCCAGCCTGAAAACGTTGACTGAGGAGCATCGTGCGTCTCCTCGAGACAGCAGCGTCACTGGGCTTCTGCTCACATATCTTTCACACGACAGGAATCGGTGCAGTGTGGGGCAACATACTTCACAACGTTTACGCCGCACTCGTCTCCAAACATGGCTTTTCGGCCACCGCCAAAACTGACCCTAAGTAAGCCTGAGTTTCCCAAATACGAGTCTTATGCTAACACTGACCGCGGATTACAGGACCAAAGGAGGAAACACTGTATTCCTCCACCTCCTCATCGACGCGCTCGCCCTCCAGCCGTGCAATCCCACCTGTAAGTCCTAGCCGCATTGACTAGCTTACCAGTGGTTAAACGCTAATGTCCTCCCGGAAGTCCCCCAAGCGCGTGCTGCGTGGATCCAGGCAGATGCGAACAGATATGGTGGCGCGAACAAGTGCACGCTATGGAAGGCGTTCGCCTCCCGCGGGCTCGGGATTGGTGCTGCTAATCGCGTCGACAGCAAGAAAGTACCTGCTGGCTGCTGAGCAGTCAGGTCTAGTGGGTCCTACAAACCGTCGGTACTTGAGGTTAAGTAGGAGTGTGGTAGTAGTCAATCCATAGCCTGAGGTGCCAAAGCTTGGTTGTCGCCTGTCCAACCTCTGAATACAGATGCTGGTGGTGCAGTTTTCATCAGTCTTCGGCGGTGAGCTGTGTGTGGTGAGTGCTTATGAGGGCAACATATCCCATATTTTCATCCAAACCGGAGGAATATTTGGTTCCCCCGCCATTCTTTTAGGGGGAGGGCTCGACTCTTGACCGTCCGAACATTAAACGCCGCTGGTGCCAGTGGATCCTTTTACCAAACTTAGCGGTGGCAGTGCTAGCCAGAAGGTGCGGTGCCGCCCGTGGCAAGCGCTGGTAAGCATCCAAGCCAGCAAGTCTTCTAGGCCTAGTCTAACTTCCTTCGAACCTTCATGTTTGCTCAGCTAGCAGTGACAGACAGTATACGATAAATGTTGGACTCCCTCTAGAATCTCGTCTCAGGATCGCATCAGCCGGGGGCATATCCTTGTACGCCTCTTTCTTATGAAAGTTTTTCCGGGGCTCTCGGAGATGTACTAACAGCCAACGTGCAGCCGCCGTCGACAGGATTTTCAGCATACATCCCGACATTGACCGTAGGGCATCCTCCGCCAAGCATATAACAGGGAGCCTGACCAGGACGAATCCGATTGCTTCCGTGAGAAGCATGATGGCCATTCCTTCTCTCGGACTCCATAGGCACGTAAGACAAATGCACAACGGCGTGAATCTCTTGGCTACATTCCGATGTAGCTAGCCGAACATTAGAACGGTATGTTTTCTCTGTTTTATTCCACGGATGCTTGCATCTGACTGTCGTCGGTGTTATGACTTTCTCACTGTCGCGGGATCCTCCGCCTGAACACGGTGCATATAGCCATCCGACATCGTCCGGAACTAATCGACAGCAAACTCGTCGTAACTGGGCTGCAAGCACACCACCTTTATTCCCATCGTGGCTTCGGTGACCATGAAAAACCCCACCGTGTACCTACATCGTCAAAATCAAAGGCAAGACCTGACCCTGAACTGCCCGCAACGGGTTCTTCAGCTGGAACTACAAATGGGCTGTCCACGCATGACCGAGTGACAGGCGACTGTCCTCTCAATAGCTCTGGCCTCTCTTGAGTAACGACACTCAGGAATGCAGGTCTCGTCCAAGTTCTCGTCGGTCTTCCTCGCGGTTGTATGCGCGACCTCTGCAACCGCCTCCCCCTTCCCGGCCAGCCTGAAGCACAGGACTCTGCAGGTCCGCGAGATCGGCCCTGGACTCGTCATCGAGAGCTTCCACCCTGAATCTTCGTTTGAGGTGAGCACCGATGCCTCGCATGAGTACAGGGGCCCCTCGACTCACATCCTTGACAATAGACATTCGGCGTGAGCGGAGTCGACCACCCGCTCTCCACTCGAGATGAGTTCGACCTTTCACACTGCAGCCATGCAACCCTACATGTACGCCTACTCATTTGCCAGCTGAGCATACTAGCTTTAAGTACTTACATTTGTCTCGTTAGTCCCCAACGCTCGCGATGCGTGGATCCAGGCGGACGCCAACCGGTATGGGGGCGAGAACTACTGCAGGCTCTGGACAGCGTTTGCGTCTCGCGGCTTGGACATCTACGCCGTTAACCACAAGAACAATTTTGACACGCCTGCCGGCTGTTAAGAGAGTTCTTCCGTGGTAGAGGGGTTGAGAGGAAGTCGTTTTGGGGTGATTACTTACACTAGTAGTAGCAGATGAACCGGTCGGGGATGTTGTGGCAGGAAATGTATCTACGATGACGTATCAAATGCATATTTACGTTCTACTGTGGATTACAAATAAGTCGCAAGCTGGTTAGCCCACCGGCAACGTGAGCGATGAGTCTAGAAGGACGCTGTCGAGGGAAAAAGTAATATTCCAAGACCTCATCCCGACACTGGGAATCGAACCCCGGGCTATCGCGTGAGAGGCGATAATGTTAGCCACTACACCATATCGGATTAAGTTGTCGTAGGAGGTGAATCTAGATGTAATCTGTGCCTGAAGTACCAGCTACATATCGATGGTCGACATTCAAAGGGGGGAAAGGGGTAATTGATTGTATGCAAGCTATAGAAAATAATAATATTTACTCCGAGTGTAAGAACTGCCTGCAAGATGGTGCGACATACAGTGAGCGTTCGTGGTTAGGTGCAAGTGGGTGTGCGAGCTCAGCGGAGTGGGGAAAGAAAGGGGGAAGCGCGAAACCCATAATGTCCTTTTCATACCTCAAGAAGGGCGTCAAAGGTTAGAGCTAAAGGGCAATATACAAGATGGGAGTTTTCCAAAAACAAAGGAATCCTGCGCACGCGGACGAAGCGACATTCGCGGATGCGAATGCGAACCGAAGGAAGAAGCGCGCACGTACAAATCCAAGACAACCCCACCGCATCCTACGTATAACAAGCAGATCACCCATATCACGACCACGAGCGAAGGGACTAGTGCATATCCAATAGCCGATACGGTGGCGGCTGCCCCATCCCCACGTCCCACGGGTCAAACGTGTTCTGGCTAGGACTACGCGTCGGCGCGCGGAGGTGGCTTGGCAAAGGCGGGACGGGCGGCGGGGGAAGCGGTCTTGGGGCACCCGACCCTGTCCCGGTAGCCGTCGATGGCCGCGACGACGACGACAAGGTGGTGGCGGGCGACCCGACCAGCCGCAGTCCTGTATCCGTCCTAGCCTCGACCCCAGCGCCCGCTCGGCGCGCGTTGGACACGGACGCAAAGATCGCGAGCTGCTCCTCCACGTCGAGCGGGGGCTTCTCAATAGATCGCGGCCTCCGTTGCTGTTGCCTCCGCCTACTGTTCACGCGGAGGGGGAGCGTGAGGGGAAGCGGAGGGGGCGGGCGGTCGCGGCTGAACACCGTTATGACCGGCGAGGACGGCGCTGTGGCGTGCATCGAGAACGAGTCGCGCATGGTGTGCGAGGACGCAGACGACGCAGCGGACGTGTTCCGAGCGTGGCGGAGGAACGTCAACTCTGAATCCCAAACTGCGTCGTCTGGGTACGGATATGTGGCTGTGCGCGGATACCCCAGGTCGTCGTATACGTAGCTGAGACTCTGACCATGTCTGTGTCCGTACGCATCGGCGCCGCCCTCGGACTCGAACCTGCTCGACGACCAGGAGCGCGCGAACTCGATGTCAGACGGCGGCCGGCGGTGGATGGGACGTCTTGTCCGCCTCGTACCAGGTGTATGGAAAACTGTGTGAGGAAGGATAGCGGTCTGGGCCTCTACATCGTCATCGTCTCTCCGCCAGTGTCTCTGGCGACCAGGCCGTAGTCTGGGTCGAGGAGATTGGGGCGGCGAAGATGGGTTCGTACGGGCATAGAAAGGTCGAGGGGCGACCATTTCTTTGCGGGCCTGCTTTCGACGGAGGTAGAGGACAACGAGACGCCAACCGATGATGGATAGGAGGAAAGCGCCCAAGGCACTGAAGGATGCGGCAAGCACAACTGTGCGATGGTTGCTGTCGCTGTAGGAGGAAGGAGTAGATGAGCGGTTACGCGTCCAAGTACGAATGATTAAAGGAAGAGGTGCGCACGTCTCGCCATTTGAAGGAGAAACGCCTCTGACATAAAAATGAGTAATTCACAGAGTATCCCAAGATGAAAGATGGAAGACACACCCCGTGCCATCCAAGGAAGTAAGGGCTTGAACGTAGGTAATGCTCATCCTTGAACCAGACCTGTTATTGGAGAGGGGGTTGTTCTGGACGCGTAAAGTATGGGGACCTTCCTGGAAGCCAGATTTTGTATAAAGAACGTGAACAACATCAGAAACGAGTGGCGGGATGTTGGTGTTAGGTGCGACGGGTGTAGATGCCCAGCCGTCGAAAGAGACGGAGAGAGGAGCGCTGTTTTCTCCTAGATATCCATAGAGAGTTATGCCGGATCCTAGACATGAGCACCACCATGATGCAGGTCAGGGCCAACGCGGTCAAGGCAAGATAGGGAAAAGGTGTACCCTGTAGAAGGCACACGTACACTCAGTGTTCAGGCATAACACCATTGAAGAAACCGACAAACCGTGAAGTTCAGTTCCATGCTTCCGAGGTCATCCTCCGTGGTGCTGGGTACCCATGCATGAGCTACAGAGAACTAACTGGTGGATTACGAGAAGGCGTACTGAGATGTCTCGTCTACCTGCCAAACCCCGTTTGTCTTGGGGTTCCAGATGCATGCAGAAGTATCGTTGTGGTAGATTTTGGGCTCCGCAGCGTAAGGGGTCTCAAAAACGAGCTATAAGAGCACGCACAATGAGTTGCTAGTACCCGACAGAGACAGGGACAATATTCGGTCTCACATAGTCGATGTCCAACGTCGACTGCGTCTCCGGACTCGCACCCGGGTTCGTGATCCGGATCTGATGGTCAGCGAGCGGGAGGCCGGAGGTCCCAAACAGAACCTGCTGGAACTCGTCCAGACTCCCGTTTGAATATGCCGAAAATGTCTGGGCCTCCTGGTTGTCGACGGAGACAAGGTACTCCCCAGACCAGTTTCGGCGGCCACCGAAGACCCTGCCAATGCAGGCGGCAACCGTCATTCATCAAGGTTGAAAGGGAAGGGGGGGAAGAAGTCCGTCAGCGAGAAGCTCCCTTCCATATTGGGATGACGCCGTCATACCAGATGCCTGCGGGCCGAGGGTGGAGGGCGTCAGACTCGACGGAAGGTTCCCAGACCGCAGACGACGCCGACGGGCGACGTCGACGGGGAGAGAGCGGCTCACCTGTGCCCCACCAGGAAAAGGTGACGCTGGCGGTCGAGTTGCTGTAGTGGTAGCTTTGGTTGGAGTATTTGTCCTGTGGATCCCGCGATGGCGCGTATCGTGTTGTGCGGCGGAAGTGGACAGGATTTGCGTTTCATTACCGTGAGCGGGAGCGCACGCAGGAAGACAGTGACAGTCGGTTGCGGACGTACCAGGTCTGGATCCGAGGCATTTGCTTCGTACCAGGCACTCCGGGGGATGTACGAGACGAGGGGGCTGATGTGCGAGACCGTCGTGTTGTGCGGCATCTTGTTTGGAGCCTACGCCGTCGCCTCGCAGAGGAACTCGGCCAGTGGAACCAGGTTTGCCAGTCGGGCGAGGCGCGCAATGCGCAAGGAGGGATATAAAAGAAGAATGAAAGAGAGGCACGAGAAAGAGGCGAAGATGGAGATGAAGACGAAGGTGGTAGGGACAGTGGAGACGAACGAGGGCATCGAAAGAGCACGAAGGCGGGGACCGGGTCTGCCGGAGGTCGTGCCCGTACAGCATCGAGAAGACAGCGTGCGCTCGATCATACATCGTCCATGTCCGGCAGGCATCATTGTTCGCGACAAACCTAGAAGGACGTCCGTCAGTTCTTCGCGGGGCGCGCTCGGGCAACTCTATCTGCACCGAGGTTCGCACTCTCGTAAAGCCAGAGAGGCGCAGTGCTTGCATTTGTAAAGGATGTGCAGATAGCGTGTGGACGATATGGGCGCATATAGGTTGGCTGTACGGGTGCTGTGTCAGAGAAGGTGGAAAGAAAGAGGCCGAGCGCGAAGCGCGTACGTCAACTTTGTCTCCCCGCCCGAGTTCTTCCTCTCACGACGATAAGAATGGAAACAAGGATCAAGCCGACGCCACGAGGCTCCCAAACTGAATCTTGAGCTGTGCTGGTGATTGAATGCACCGGCCCACAGATTGATCTAGCCACAAACAAGGCACTAGAGATACCCGCCAAACCTGACTCGCGCGTTGTCAGCGTCAGCTGGTCGGGCTACCAGAGGGCATGAGAAGAATTTACCTTGCCTTCGAAGAAGGATACCAGAGGCATGGCGATATCATACAAATGCAATATCGCGCCGGAGCTTCGTGCCATCCTCATGAGGAGCTTGAAGAAGTATTACAATGGGTGAGGTTCCTCCGTAGGCCTGTCCTTCATGCATACAACTTGGTGCACGTCCCAGGTATCATCCTCTGTCACTGTCATGTAAATATACTAGCCAGCAGAACACGTATGAAGCGAATTGCGTGGCAACGTCAGCTGAGTATGAACTTCGGCGGCCGGTCAGATTTGGGTTTGGTCGCTCGGCGTCCACGCCAGAGAGTGGCATAGGTTATTAACTAGCCGGGTGATGCTCAAGCTGCCAATGGACTGTGGTCCAGTGGTCTGCAGATCTGAGCTTGCAAATGACGCAAATGCAATTGCTATCAACACATAGTTCGCAGTCCTATCTAGGAGAAAGAGGATGCTCACGAGTCGGTCGTACCACATCCTTCAAGCATGCTATCCAACGACCGGAGGTCCTGCTACGTCATTAGCTAGGTATGGTTGGTGGTGTGTCGTGTTTGAAAGCATCTGGAAGTGCCACATCCTTCCAGTTCGTCAGCGGCCTGGGATCATCCATGTTGGATAAGGGATTTGCAGGGAACGCCGACGACCCATGTGGGAGTACATTGCATGTGGTGTTGGCGCGGCGTATGCTCAGCCGCCCAAGTGAGCCGCCATTTTTGCCATACGTTAAGAACAAACCTGGAGATACCATAATATGTGGGACGAATGTGGATCGGGCAACACGGAAGCTCAGGCTCAGAGACACCACTTACTAGATACCGCATGGTGAAGACCACCCCATACCACCTCCCAGCGTCCAATGCTGTCGAGGCCAGCATTCCTGTGAACAGCCGCATCCGAGGTCAGCACGAGCCATTCCCGTCAAGCAAAAGACCTACTGATTGGCACTTGCCTGGGATCGGATCCGACCCTCCTCCGGTTTGAAGTCCTCCTCGAGCGCGGGCTCCCGGAGATAACTCATACATCGCCCATTTTGCTGGATCGCACAGCGTCAGGCCTCTGGGCCCGGCTTGACCCTTGCGATCACGCAAATGCAGGGAAGAGAGCAGACCATCGGCAATAGTGAATTTGGCGCGCCTTGGTTGCGCCTTGGTATCCCTGAGTTCCAGGAGGATTGGCGGACCTGAACCCCGGGCAAGTGCATACAGGTTAGCCGACCGTTGGCAAAGGGGCTAGTTGAGTGGATATATGCGCGGGATCCTTGAAGACGGCGGCCAGGAGCAGGTTGAATCGATGAGGATGAGCGCAACAACGAACGGGACTAATACACACTAGACTAGTGCTAGTAGTCGGCGTTGATTCGGAGACAGCAATGCGTGGAAGGGGCTTCAAAACGGCCGATCAGACTGAGAAAGGGCGCATATATCTGGCGCATATAGCCATCAAATCTGGTTGTAAGACCCTGCAGGGATGAGTTCCAGGATCGTCTGGTGCTGTTTACCGAAACGCGCTGACGACGAGGACACCCGAGCGTCGGCGTGGTCGTCAGAGTCGTCGTTGCCGATGCTTCGAATGATCTTCTCAATTTCTGGCTGGCCTCCCACGCCCACGCTCGACGCCACGCTACTTCCACCCACCTCTCCCCCTCGGTATATGTTCAGGCTCTAGCCTTTGCCCTTCTCTTCCTGCTCGCTGGCTGCTGTCTGCCTGTGCTTCCGACCGCCATGTCCTTCCTTTCTCGCCGCAAAAACAACGGCGCCGCCGCCTCCCGCTCCTCTCTCCTCCAGGACTCGGCCAACGTCCCCCGCAAGAGCACCGCGGCGACGGCGTCCATCTACTCCGTCGAGTCCAAGAAGGCACCATCTATCCTGCGCAAGAAACACATCAGCTTCCCCTCCACCTTCAACAAGCTTGCTGCGAAGCTCACCTCCAGGCACCCCCCTGCAGCCTCGACGCATGCCCCCGTGGGGAATGTCGGAAGCCCGCTCGCGTACTGGCGCAGCCGGTCCCCATCACCTGCTCTGTCTCTGGACATCCGGATGCCAGCGGACCTTGGGCGGAGGGCGAGCGAGCTGGGGGACCGGGAGGAGTACGAGGAGTTCGAGGTACTGGCGCACGAGGAACAGCGTCTGCGACCGCGTTCAGAACGTAAGCGGAGTGTTTCCCTGCCTGCGTGTGCGGCGGGCCCAGGTCGTGGGCGTGCTGCTGATCTCTGTGCCGCCTTGCCAGTCGATCGTCCGCAGCCCGAGCTGAAGAAGCCCGTGCTTGCTCGCGTCTCGCCGGAGCTTCTCTCGTCGGTGTTCTCGCACGCGACATCCTCCGACCTATTTTCACTCGTCCGGGTCTCCAAGGCATGGTCGCAGGCAGCACTGCGCGCGCTGTACGATGACGTCGACCTCCGAAATATGGACGACGAGCGCGTTGAACAATGCGTTGCGTCCCTGGCGTCCCACCGGTCTCTCGCCACCCTTGTCCGGAAGTTCGCGTGCCGCGACCTGCCCCCGCCCGACGGGATAGCAGTAGGGATGGCGACTTCCCTAAGCGTTGTAACCTTCGCGATCGCGCTCACGAATATGGACCATCTCCATTCACTCGCCCTCCCACATTTCGACCTCCGCATCCTTGCGCACACGACTTTCTCCCTACGCTCCCTCACGCTTCACTCAAAAACCATATACGCGGACGACTTTCACGCCCTTTTCTCCTGGCTCGGCCGCCACCCTGCATTGCACACACTTTGCCTCCCGAATCTCGTCCTGCCTTCTCTGCCTCCCGCCCCGTCCAATCCCGTTGATACCCGCAAGATTCCATCGCGACCACATACCCCGCATATACCTGATACCCCGCCGCAAGCGCCGCGGCGCCCAGCTACCAACCATGACTGCAAATCCAAGTCTGCCTCTCCATCTCCTACGTCTGAAACGCCCCCTCCTGTGCCCTTCCCAGCCACCTTGCTGCCGCAACTTCAAACGCTCACATGTCCCCCCGCACTCGCCACCGCGCTCGTTCCTGGGCGACCGTTGGTGCGCGTGCAAATTCCAATTCAATGCACCCTGTATGACGGCCTGCGCCCGTCCGCGCTCATGTCGGCACTGGCGGCTGCGCGGGAGACGCTCCGCGTGCTCGCGATCCAGCCCACGTCCACGAAGATTGACCAGCGGACAATCGAGCGCGTCGTCATGGCCGCAGGCGCCGAGCTCGGGGAGTGCGTGGAGACTCTCGAGGTGCATTGGGTGCTTGATGACGAGGTGCGTTACTGCTTTTACTTGTCTCTGATTAGGTTGGCTGTGTTGGCAGGATCACAACCTTGGCTTCCATGTGGGGCGTATCCCTGGTTCTCTCGCGGATGTCTTGACGGTTGCACTCGGGCATTTTTATCGCACTCTTCGCGGTTCCCACTGCTTTGGTTGCGACATTGCTCGACCTCCCAACGACGTGCCCTTGCATCCACATTTAATTTTTTGGTCTTCTATCTTTCCATCTTTTTGCGACGTCTGACCCGATATTTCTCACCATGCCTTTCATTCCGATCTCTGCCATCGTTAAACCTGACTGACGCATCTCGCATCTGCCAGATCCTATACAAGCTCGTCACGGGCTTCCTTCCGCGCTTCCCCGCACTGAGCACTCTTGCCCTCGTCCGCGACTCGCCCCCTCCACACCCGCCGTCGCCCCTACTGGAGTTCCCCCTGCCGCCTTCTTCCCCTCTCTCTACTTCTCCCAACTCCCGCCGTGCCTCCTGTTCCTCGTATGCGTCCTCGTCCCTTTACCGTCCTGCCCGCAACTCCGGCTTGGGTCTTGGAGGTGGGAGTCCGGCAGCGGTCAATACGCTGGGAGTGAGTGCATCTCCAGGGGGACGGCCGCCGAGCGCACGCTCCGCAGACATACCGTTCCCGCGGGTGCACGAGCGTGGCCACCTCGGGACATGGAGCAAGACATGTCCTAACCTGCGGAAGGTGCTGTTCCTGAGCGGGGCTGAGTGGGCCGTGTGGCCAGACCCCACGAAGGAGGGCGAGGCGCAGTTCGAGTTCGTTAGCTACGAACCGCAGTAGCACAAGGGTCATGTAAGACGAGTACGGATGATTGAGTTTCCTTGTGGATTAGCTGCTCTCTGGAGTATTTTGTCCGTGTCTCATGCTGTTCTGGATATGGATATTCGGTCGTCCCGACTTCACGATACGTTACGAATACGCTTTGCGTGCTGCTCGCTCTCATTATCGTCGATGCTTGTCGTCCTCGGCCTCTCCCTCGCGTACAGTACGGTATTATTTATTATTGTCCACCTACGGACTCTGGTGTATCAGATACTTTCCCTGGGTCTACTCCTCTATCCCTCCCTGTCCCTGCCCCGTTGCCCTTCGCTCCCTGCGCATACTCTAGAGTAGAACCTATTATGACTCGACGCTCCTTTCTCGTTCCATTTGCTGCGGTTGTCAGCCTGAGTGCCTCCTGGGGCACGGCACCCTCCATCCCTTCGCGTAGTATGTACATACGGTTGGCCATTCGTGTTTCGTCTCGAGCTTTACCCCCCTGGTCGTTCAACGCCGTCCAGTTAACGTTTCGGTCTGTCAATGCGTGTGTTCTAGACACGCGTTTGTCGGGCCCCGTTCGCGCCGGCGTGTGCGCGAAAGTAGCGTATATAGTGTATAGCCTGGCTATATTCAATTATGTTCTAGTCGTTGCAAAGGATGCATGAGCGAATACGTCGCACGATAACCATCAGTGTACTCCGTTGATTGAGTGTGGTTGGTCAAACATCATGATAGAAGTAGAAACCTTGCAAGAAGCTGAGCCAGGCTGAGGTCTCTTGAAGTTCAACGTTCAACGTTTGTGGCTGTGCCACGATACTGATGATGATCGGAGAATGCGGGTGATGCCGAAATCGCAGGCCGAGCCTCTCGACTCCTCCGTTTCAACCTCACCAACAGCCTATCCATCTGTCTGCCATCACCAAGTACGGCCTGGAAACCACTTCAGTGAGTCAGTCTATACAAAGTGCTGTCGCCGCTCATTGAACATATCTTGTGACTTCGTGCTCTAGATTACCGCAGCAGCGCCACGGTGGAGTCGGCCCAGCTCTTTCAACACACTCTCAAATGCCTGCTCTCGATCTCGACGTCTTTGGCACCATATGTGGCTTTTTGACTGAGTACTCCGATCTACTATCCCTAGCGCTCACATGTTCTTTTCTGCGCCCCCTCGCCGTTCGAAGCATGCTTCGGAACCGTCCCATTGTGCTGGAGAACTTCAACACCATCCTCAGGTTCCATGACTTCATCTTCTCAGATGCCGCTGCCAGGCCTCGCCACATTGTAGTACTCAGAGTCAATGCCATCCATCGCGAGATTAATCCTGATCCGGTGCGCAGAGAACGTGTCGTCGCAGCTCTTCTGGCAATTTTGCAACGCGCGCCTTCTCTCGTATCGCTGGAGCTGTCCTCCTCCGCCAATGGGCGGCCGCTGGGATATCTTGACGACACCAGGCTGGTCGCTGCCGTCGGAAAGCTCGCCACTCTGCGAGAGCTGACCATCGGCGGCCGGACGCAATCCGCAGACTTCATCGGCGCTGTGCGCGCTCCCCTCACGAAGTTTACCCTCCGCTTTATGAAGCCTGCAGGCGGTCTCAACGAGTGGTCCCCGACGTCCCTCATCGGCGCCATCTCCCACTTCGCGCCGTCCCTCGAGAGTCTTTCCATCTGGAATACGCGCGTGCGGCTCGAAGACGACGACCCCTCAAGTCCCCTGTCCATTGCCCGTGCGGTCACCGGTGGCATCCAGTTCCACGCGCTGCGGTCCCTCACGATCGCCTACCTCGTCACTGTCCCCCGTCTCCCGCTGCTTTTCGAGCTGTTCCCGAACCTCGACGATACCCTGCACCTCGCCGCATTCTTGTACGACTACCCGGACGATGTCGAGCTCGACGAGCGCTACAACACGTTCTTCAGGGCCGCTCGAGAGGAGAACGACGCGGCGCAGCGCCAGTTACAGCAGGGGGGACGGCGGGGCTGGCAGCGCCTCAAGCGCCTCGTCTGCGACGTTGAGACGCTCTTCGTTCTCAATCTCGGCTGCCCGATCGGCCTGACCATCGTCGAGTCGTGCGAGCCGGATCCCGACTCGGAGATGGGTTGGTTGCTCGCGGAGTCGCTCGGCGCCCATCCGCCCGCGCGCCTCAACCTCCAGGTGGCCGTGTCGTGCGAGTCGGGGGTGCGCTCGCTCGGCGCGATGATCCCCCCGAGGCGGCGGCGACGTTGACGCACCTCACGCTGTGCGTCAAGTACGAGTACCAAGTCGACAGCACCCCGGAGGCTGGCTCTGAGGAGGCTCCGACACCCTCCTACCCGGGGAGCTGGGACGATGTCTGGGTGAGTTGCGGTCGTGGTCGCGGTCGACGTCATCGTCGACGTCCGCTTCTGACTCCTGGCTAACAACCCCCCCTCATTCGCATCCATCCACTTCACAGCGCGACACGCTGCTTCCCGCTCTCGAACCGCTGCACGCCCTCACACATTTTCGCCTCGTCTTCCACTGTGAGGTGTGGTGGAAGTCCCACAATGCCTCGCCCTCGCAGCCCCCAGCACGGACCATCTCCAACGACCCATTCCTCGCATCCTTACGCCCGACATCGTCCCAATTCGACTTCGCCGCCGTCGGGTCGGCGATCGCGCATGCAGTGCCGTCGTTGCAGTACTGTTTCCTGACGAGCAGCGCGTGGGTCGCCGAGACGAAGGTCGTCGGCACGTTCTCCATTCCCGACCGCTGGCGCGAGTCGCGTGCGTGGCGGGTTGCCCGCTGTGCCCCCAACATAAGTCCGCGTGTGGACAAGGCAGAACTGCATGAAGTCACGAAATCGGACAGCATCGACGCTGGCGGCAAGCGGCGGGAGCCTGAGCTTGTGTCACTGCACGACGACGTCGCAGAGACGATCATAGAGAGGGAGGATCTTGTCCTCTCTTTTGACGAAGTGGTGGGTGCTGGACAATGTGATTCCATGGTTCAATCTGGGCTTGCGCTAACGCTGTCCTTGTGTGGGCATGGACATTCAGACTACAATGCGCTGGAAGAACATTTGAAGGTGTCCGGAGTCGAAACCCATGAACCCAGAGAGGGTAGTACTTACTCTCATGTTTAACCCCTTGATTTCCAAGGAGTCTCCGGGTTATGATGAGAGGAGGTGGACCTGTCCGGGGCGACACTGAGACGGTCACCGACACGGCCACATGTGTTGACATTTTCAAGTTGGTTCGGACATGCTTTCTGAGTGGAGGTTTCAACTCTAATTGCACAAGTAACAGTACCTTGTTTTGCCAGTGGTCCTCCAGGGGGGTGTCATGCCAGAAGTTGCTAGTGGGAGTTCGGCGCGTTCATACGTATTAGCCACACGAGTGGTCAGGCATCAATGGATAAACCTAGAAAAAATTTGCACAGTCCGATATGGTGTAGTGGCTAACATTATCGCCTCTCACGCGATAGCCCGGGGTTCGATTCCCCGTGTCGGAATTTTTGTTACACCTGTTCTCTTGTTTACCCCTTCAAACAAAGTCATTTCTTCGTGCTAGCCTTGAGGCATGGTTCAGTCCATTCTCAACCTGACAAATTGCTTAACCCCTCAACGTTCAACACCTTGGTGAGCTTATTACATAACCATTGACAAGCACTTGCATAGCACGGTGTCCCCCAAAATCGGCTATCCACCTCTCAGATTATTATCAATACGACACACCTCGCCGCGCATCGTGGACGGACTACGAGTCTGAGTAAAATTTCATGCGTCCTCCTTTTGCCCCCATTCTCATCATCCAACTTCTCAAATTTTGAACGGCATTCATGTCATCGGAGCCAGCTGCGTTATCTGATAAGATCCTCGCCAAGACGACCTTCTCGGTCGGCGGCTATCCAAGATGCTCTCCAACTTGAAGTCGCAGACAACTTGGAGACTTGAACTACATAACCTTGGACATACTATGTACTCGACCTTTCATCCATACAACCTTGTACGACCACATTTTGAGCACAGACCTGCAGACGTACCAGCCATGATGCATGAAGGGCCGTAAGCAATGATCATCTCAAGCTTCCTGCCAACGCTGAGATTTGTGTCCGGATACACTCCCGAACTCTGTGCTACGAAGGTACCCACCATATCACAAGGATTCAGATGAGTTGGACACCATGTTGACGCCCGGTAGCATCCCCCCGCTCGTTGCTCGCCTTTATCGCGCCAAAAAGATGTCAGATCTTTTTTGCATGGTCCGGGTCGTCGTTGCTTGGTATGTACAGGTCTCCGCTGTGTTCTTGATCTCCAGAGTAACGTGAGCCGTGGTTGCCTACAAAGCAGATTACTGACCTTTACTGACGCACATATAATGCAAAGGGAAGACGCCTTTGCGCGGGACCGGGCCCACCCGGAGCGTTTTTGCTATCGGTGCCGCAGTGCCGCGAACGACGCTGCCGCCCAGCTATGAAATCGTCAGTCCCACACTTCCACGAAGCTCGAGAAGACGTACTTTATGTCTAAAGGAAGATCGGGGCCTGAAGAGATGCGGTGACAACGTCGCAGGTGACCGCGCTCTGGGCAGACCACGGCGTCCTCTCGGCTCTCGCCAGGATCAGTGGCCGTCGCAAAGGGGTGGAAAACCAGTGGATGACGTCGTCCCGAAGGCCTCGTGCGTATGCAAAAGTAGGCGAAGTCAGGCCACCTCGTCGCATTTCGAAGCTTCGGCCGTTCGGAAGCAAGCACACTCGCGATCATCGACCCGACTCCCCCCACTCATCGGCGCTTGAGTGGGTGTCGCGTCGTCAGCACGCACGTGAGGCCCGAAGACTCGGACAAACAAAGACAAAGAACGCGACGGACGGTTACAAATATTGGGCGGCGCGTCCGAGTCTCGCCGTCGTCTCGACTCTCATCTAAAAGGCCTCCCCGCCCTCTCCCTCCCACCGCTCCTCTCCTTGACGTGTCACACATCCCGCCCGACCTCCTCAGATAGTTAGACATGGTTGCCATCGTCCAGAAGCCCGCTCCCGCCTTTAAGGCCACCGCTGTTGTCGACGGCCTCTTCCAGGACATCTCCTTGTCCGACTACCTCGGCCAGTGGTACGTATCTCACCGTGTCTCACGCTGATATGCCAGTGGCTCATCCAATGATTCTCTTTGAATATGAAAGGGTCGTCCTCTTCTTCTACCCGCTGTAAGTCTCCCTCGCCACATCGTTGCGTACGCCACAGACACATGCTGACCGGATGGTTTTTTGCTCACGCCAATCTGCAGTGACTTCACCTTCGTGTGCCCCACGGAGATCCTTGCGTTCAACGACGCGCTCCCCCAGTTCCAGCAGATCAACACCACCGTCCTCGGTACGTGCCCCACTCCCTTCTCCTTATCTTCCATCAGTCATACTTACGCCTCTCGCCACCGACAGGCGTGTCGACCGACTCTCACTTCTCCCACCTCGCGTGGGCGAGCCAGCCCCGCAAGCAGGGTGGCCTCGGCCCCGACTTGAAGCTGCCTCTCATCGCCGACAAGTCTATGTCCATCGCCCGCGACTACAACGTCCTCATCGAGGACGAGGGTGTCGCGCTCCGCGGCCTCTTCATCATCGACCCCAAGGGCACCCTCAGGTCCGTTTTTTCCCTTTTCCATTCTCTGCATCCGCTTCTTGTGTCTCCGGTCCACTCCGCGCGCGTCTGATAGTCCGACATGGCGTCCTCGGGAACCTTGTTCGACTGCCGGCGCTGTTCGGAGTGGATTTGGGGATGAAGCCAGCGGGTGCCCCCCAACGCATAGATATGGTACTGAACGGCGTTGAACGTCAACAGGCAGATCACCGTGAACGACCTCCCCGTCGGCCGCTCTGTCGACGAGACCATCCGTCTTGTCAAGGCCTTCCAGTTCACCGTACGTCTTCTATCTCTCACCGCCAGCCTCCGTGGTTTCGGAACGCCCGTAAACTGATGCTGTGCCCTTTCCGCTAGGACGAGCACGGCGAGGTCTGCCCCGCCAACTGGAACGAGGGCGACAAGACGATGAAGGCCGACCCCAAGGGCTCGCTCGAGTACTTCGAGTCCGTCGACGGCCAGCAGGCTGCCGCCGCCAACGGGAATGTGAGCAGGAAGCGTCCCCGCCACGACTGATTTGTTTTTCCCCTTTTCTTTCTCTGCCGTCGCTGTTTTTTTGCTCTGATCTTGTTGTCTCTCACTCTCATCTCGCCTCCCCCCTCCGTCCCTCTACCCTCACTCACTCACGCATACGGTACACGTGCAGGCGAAGGCGTCCCGTTGATTTCCCCTCACTGTTCGCAAGCACGATCGGGCGTGGCCGGGAGAGTGGCCTGATCGCTGCCAGTGCCATACGTGTACGCCGCCGTTCTGCTCTATCTGCCTGTCTGGCTGTCGTTATTCAGGACGCATCTCTCCTTTTTTGACGATCTAGCGCTTCCTTCGACCCGGCCATGGAGTCTTGCGACTGCTTCATGACGTTCACGAATGTACCTGGATCCTTTAGATGTGATAGAGAGTGTAGACAAGCAAGCTAGAAACGCATAGATATCAGATGGTAGAAGATAGAACTTACGGGGACATGAAGACGCTGCTTGGGCAGGGGAGGAGTCGATTTATGGACGGCTATGGAGGCGTGCCAGGTATTGCAGGAGGGGTATGGAGGGAGTTGCAGTTGGTGTTGTGTTGTTGTACACACGCAGTTAATGCTTAAAATCACCACCGCTCACTACAAACACGTTCTGATGTCTGACCTTCGTCCCGACCTCTAGCATACCAGGTGAGCCACTATCATGCACCAGTGCACCATCGACTGCCCGGCGAGGCGTGCACGGTGGTATCGATCGACGCTGTGGAGCGGGGCGGGAACGTCGGTCCGACGAATTTTGCGAAGGTACTCGATTTAGCAAACGGCTCGATATCTCAACCAATCTCGTGTTCTGCGAGAAGCTGAGTGGATAATGCGAATGAGAAACGCCGATCACGCGCCGAGGGGGACAGGGAGGGATGGAACGAGGATATATGCGCACCATGTTTGGGATGCCGTTCGAGATCGGGTAGACGTGCTTGCAGTTCGGGCAGACCATCGCGCCCTCCTCGACGTGGATCTGCGGAACGGTTGGCGTGCGGGCACATGTGCGTATGAGTGAATGGATGGGAGGAGGGACAAGGGTGGTGCGGGGGAAGAGCGGAGGGAGAAGGGGCCAAGGAGAGAAGGAGAAGGGGAGAAGCAGGAAAGGGGAAGGGAAAGGGGGAAGGGGAAAGAGACGCACTTCGAGCAAGACGTGGTGGAGCTTTTGGAGGAAGTCGTCGTCGAGCATGTCGGGCTGCTCTGCGGGGAGCGATGTGTCGCCGAGCTGGAGTGCCGTCACGATTTGCGCAAAGGCGAACGCCGTGCAGTTGCATGCATAAGAGAGAGCAGGCCGGAGAAAAGCCAAAGGGCAAAGGGGAGAGCGGAGGGCGGGAGAGAAAGCGTATCCGACGCGTCAAGCACAGTCCATAGCCTAGCCGCGCGGCTGGAAGGAAGGGGGACGCACCTGGCGCGCGGCGCCGACGAGGGCGGGCCACTCGAGGCGGGGGAGGAAGCCGCGGAGGAAGTCGGCGTTGAAGTCGGCGTCGCGGAGCTCGACGGCGGCGTCCTGGAAGAGGAGGGGGAAGTTGTTGGACGTGCAGCCCTTGGCGTGGCACGCGAGGAGATTGTGTGTGATGAGCCGGACCATCGTAGCGGAGGACGAGCAGGGGACTCGGAGGAGGCACTGCAGAGTCAAGCAAGAGTCAAGTGAACCTTATTATGATTCGTCCATTAATCATGATATCATTATTCACAAGATAAGTTTTAGAATTCCGATATGGTGTAGTGGCTAACATTATCGCCTCTCACGCGATAGCCCGGGGTTCGATTCCCCGTGTCGGAATGGACTCCTATTACAAAGAACTTTTTGTTCCTTACCAGAGACACCATCGAGTCGCTCCGTAACGTGTCATTGGCACAGGATCCGTGTGCATAGTGTGACATGGGGGTCTAGTTAGAGTAAATAAAGCTATAGCATTCAGGTGTCGGGAGTGCGAGACTCCAGGTCATGGGTTTGCGCTCGTCTAAGTAGCAGCGTTTGTAGCTGCTCGACATTGCACAATAGCACCAGAAAAGTACACTTTCCCGGACGCTCATGAGTGCCTGAAGAAGGGCACCTCGGGACCCTTCAGAAGCCCAAGGCTTCCTCTTCCTGAAAGCCTCATACGGCCTGTGACGCTTACGCAGGGCGACAGGAAAACTCAGGGTCGTCCCAGGCAGCGGCACTTTTGCCGACGACGGCGTAGACGTCTTTCAGAAGCTACTATCGAGGGCAACAGAAGTAACAGAGGGAAGCCGAGTTAACTCTCCGGATTCTTCAGCTATTCGACCTACGACTTATAGAAGGTTCCTGGACTGGGACCAAAAGGTAGTAAGTAGTCGAATAGCCCTACTGTCCCACTTCCGGTCGAACGCCGACGTTCCAGTATTTAGTGAAAGGTGCTGACGATGGCGTTGGTGTTACATCTCTCAGTAGGGAGCACAATCAGCCCATCCAATCTGAGCCCCATGCTCTACAACTATCCCCACCGAACCTCCGACATCTTATCTGGGTCAAGGTTACCCAGCCAGGAGTCTCTAAACGCCGCCATGTGGTCTGTCGTAGACCCACACATGGGGCTCGCGGCTTGCGCGGCGTACGCTTCAGGCAGCATCTCCCGCAGTGCCTAAGGAGCGGGAAAACGAGTGAGTTCACGGGAATGGCAACTTGAAGGGTCTGGGGAAATCGATACACACCGTGGAGCGCTTGTCCGAGGCCGGGTGAGTGGTGAGGAAATCTATGTGTCGGCCGCCCATGGATTGCTCGAGCTTGCCCAGCCGGGTGAACACCCTGTCGCGGACATGTCCGTCAGCTCTCGAGGGTAAATGGATAGGACGAAGAGACTGGGGGGAGGACGTACTCTGGCACGGCTTCAGGGTCGAAGCATGCACGCGAGGAGAGGCGGATGCCAATCTTGTCAGCTGAGAATGGTGCAATTGGTCTGGTCAGCCATCGCAACACGGTGGACAGAGAGGAGCCTACCTTCGTACTCCTGTGTTCGGGAGTTGGGCAGGTCGTACATGAGTCGGGTTATCGCGTCCGAGAAGGGTATACCGATGAAGTCGAGGAGAGACGCGAGGGCGATGAACACCTTCACGGACGAGTACCGCTCCGACGAGTGACGTGCCACTAAATGCGGGTGCATTCATGTCAGTTGGGAGCGTCTCGCACGTACTTACGCATAGGTAGGGATAGTCGTACCGGCGTGTCCAATTTCTAGATAATAGAGCGATGAGCTTGGCTCCTATCGCCATGGGAAGGGAAACTCACCGTGTCCCAGGATGGCAGCCAGACCGTGCTCGTCCTTTGCCACTGGCAGGATTCCGGTAAACACGACAATATCCCCTACACGCCCGTGTCAGACACCTTGTCTCACCCATTCCCGTGACCCAATATTGGATGTATGCACTCACCATATGAAGCCATCGCGTTCACCGTGGAATCGTCTGCGACCACGAAGAGATGCCATTGCTTCGCCCCGCCGACCTCGGGCGGCAGCTCGTCGCGCTCCGTGAAAGACCACAAGTCCTCGAGCCCCTTCGCGCGCTGAACGTCAGGGGCATCAAGTGTGCCGAGGTTGGATCCCTCGAGGATACGTTGGGTGACGCGGCGGACGTGTCGCGTGATGGGGTGGTTCGGGGGCAGGACCTTGCCCTGGAACTCCTGCAGCATTTCCTGGTGCGCGGCCGCCGCGAGCTAAGCAGGGATAGGAACACCGGATCCGTTCAGCATTCACGGCCGCTGCACATCTCGGACCGAGCAACGAGGCTGCCAGCGCACCTTGGCCTCGAACTTGGGGCTGATGTCCATGAACCGCCAGCGGCCGGTCTCGGGGACCTTCTCAAGGCTTCAAGCAAAAGTGTCATCCTAACCGGCCATTGCACCGCGCGTGGAAGCCGGAGAAGCGTGCACACACACACACGTACTGCGACACATAATAGATCCCCGCGAACACGCCGACTGCCACACCTAACCGTGTGCGACTGTCCCAGTGCCTCCAGTCCCAGGGCTTGTGCTCCTTGCCCTCCGGGCCCGACGCCCCGAAGCGGACGTAGCGCGAGCGGCCGCCAAAGGGGCTTTGAGCGTAGTTTCTGACTTGGCGCGCGACAGGATGGGAAAGCTTTGGTTTTGGGAGTGTTCTTGAGGGTGTGGGTAGTGGAGGGAGCCGGGCGCAGCGGCCGAGGCGACTGGCGAGCATGGTGTGGAGGATGGGTGAGGATGAACGTGCCGAGCGCGCGGGCGTTTGGTAAGTAGTCGTTCGCCCAGTGCGCGTCGACTCGGCATCAGCCGGCAACTCACCGCCATCCACTGGGCAAGTGAAACTCTACTTACTCGGATACGACCCCCGGGCGTCTACGCCGATCTTGGTTTCTGCCACTTACCCCGCTGCCCGCTGTGCATGTAATACATGTATACTCGTATCCAAGGTCTTCGCGCCGTCTATGGGCTACATCGCGCGGATTTCAACTGGGAATACATTACTCACTCTTAAGCTCGCTTGTCAGGCGTGATCTGCGCTGACTCTGCGCTGGTCTGCAGTCCACTGGCAGTCCACCCCGATCGGGAATCGAGAGGTTGTTTGACACGCGTAGTAAGCCGGAGGAAGCAGGGTGAGGACGATTCTAAGCTCTAAGTACACACTGTCACACTGACCTCGCTGTGTACAGCAGCTAGGTTACCAAACTTGTGATTCGAACAGTGCGGACCAACCGACATATGCCATAGACGTGCTCTACCCGTGTGCAAGCGGCATCGTGCGAGGTGGAGTGTCAAAGAGGGTTGGAGCGCCCGCAGGCAAGAAACAGGTCGTCGTTCATGTTATTAGCTGAGATGAATTCTTACCAGGGTTGGCATTGCCGAAGATATACCGCGACTTCAAGGCCAGCGTGTGTGACACGTAAAAGGCAAGCGCGTAGTGTTCGTCAGTGTTTCGTCCTGCTTAGTTAGCAACTAGTCAGCAACATACTAGCCAACAAACCAATCCCGTCGCGCCTCGCCTCCGACGAGAACCCATCAAAAACGTTTATCGGTGACGAGAAGATCATATCATCGCTCATCGTGATCAAAGCGCGGAGCGCATCGAGTCAAATATCACTGTCGGAATTCAGCACCCACCGGCGCTCCGTGACGGACTCTAGGTACACCATGCGTCGTGGAAATTGAGGCCGGCAGGTATAAGATGGCTGGGGAAAACCTCAACCTTTGTGCACGTACGACCGCCCCCACAAAAAGGCCCATTCTGTCCTCTGCGCTCGCTGGGTCCTGTGCTTTGCGCCCGAGCACTCTTCGCCCCGTCTTCCTCCTCTACCCCTCAATCAACACTCTTAGCGGCCCGCCCTTCTCCTCACTTCGCTCTTTATCGTTCCTCAGGACCTAGACGCACCGCCCTACGAAGATATGCTCGCCCCACCCAGCGCAAAGCCCTCCCCGTCGACTGTGCTCTCCCCGGCACAGACCCTCGTCGATGGGCGCGTTCCGCAGAAGTACTCGGCCGCACGCCGCTATGTGCTTCTCATCATCTTCTGCCTCGCCCAGTTCCTCGACGCCTTCAACAACTCCGCCCTATTCTCGGCAATCCCGTCTCTCGTGACGTCCCTGGACATGAACGAGTCCGAGTCGACCTGGATCATCAGTGCGTTCCAGCTGACGTTCGCGTCGTTCTTGCTCATTGTGAGTACCCCTGCTTCCATCAGGTGCGGCGCACCCGCACCCGCACCTGACGTGATGGGTACGTTTTGCTGACCTCGAGATCTTACATTGTTGTAGAGTGGCCGGATTAGTGACGTGTACAACCCGAGTGAGTTCTCCATTCAAAAGGTTGATATGCTTTAAACTGTGCCCATGGAAGACCGTGAAAATGGCGTTCGGCTTTGTCTGACGTAGCCTTCCTAAGCGCATACGCGCGACTGGAGGTCTGGACTGCGTTCCCAGCGTTCAAGAATGCGGCTTGTTTGCGACACACTAAGCACCTGCACCACACTCTTTTTTGTCTATGTGCCGACTTCTACGGAAGTAGCCCCCCGACAAGAAAATACTTCGTGGTCGTGACTCGGCGCTTCGAAGGTTGCTCTTTTTCCTTACTCAACGCCACACCGCAATAACCGCGAGATTGTCTCGCACGTCACAGCGCAGGAAGCGCTATGAGCTTCTCGGGGTGCCCCAAAATTTTTGGCCTTCCTTCCTCCATGCTTCGTGGGCAGTGCTGCGGGCCGGACGTTCGCTGATACCCTTTCGTTCACAGAGTTCGCGTTTATCGGCGGCGTCTCCGGGCTCGGCGTGCTATCTATCGGTGCCGGCTTCGTAACGAGCAAGATCCCGCTGATTGTTCTGCGGGCCCTGTGCGGCATTGCGGCATCCATGACCATCCCCTCCGCCCTGACGCTCCTCGTGAACGTCTTCACCGAACCGACGGAACAGGCGCGCGCTATTGGCGTTTTCGGCGGGTGTGGTGCTGTTGGGAACGGTGAGAGCTTCCCACTGTATCGTCGAGACGTAACGCGAAAACGCTGACATGGACTCGCGATAGTGCTCGGTCTGGTCATTGGTGCGATATTCGTGCAGTTCGCATCGTGGTCGTGGGTGTTCTGGTTCGTCGCTCTGGTGTGCATGCCCATCGCCACGCTCTGCATTTTTGTCATCCCGAAGCAAGAGCCCCGCATAGACAACGCAGCGGTCCGTAACGGCGGTGCCAAGTGGAAAAGCCTCGATATGATCGGCGTCTCCATACTCACTGGTAAGTTCCTTCCCCGTTCAACACCAAGGCACGAAGGCTAACTTTGCTATTACTATCTTCCCAATTACTTTCTCGTCGGGCAGTTGCCTTGATCCTCTTCATCTTCGCGGTGACCTCCGGGACGACCTCCGGGTGGGGCTCGGCCGCCGTGCTCGCGCCGCTCATCGTCGCCGTTTTCCTCGTCGCGGGCTTCTTCTACTTCGAAACGACCATCCCCGTCGACCGCGCGGCAATCCCGCCCCGGACGTGGTTCCTACCGAACTTCCTCGTGCTCTTCTTCACCGCACTCCTGCCATACTTCTGGTGGACGACCGTGTTCACGCTCTACACGACCGTCTGGCAGGACATATGGCACTGGAGCGCAAGCTCCACCGCCATCCACATGTGCGCTTCTTCGCTATCTATCTATCCGTTCTTTGCCCAGTTTGATTGACACAAATTATTGTTGCTTACAGGCTGCCGATTGGGGTGCTCGCGTTCGCGATGAGCTTCACGGGCTCGCTCTCGCGCGTGATCAACTCGAAGTGGATCATCCTCTTCGGCGAGGGCATGTGCATCATCGCGACCATCCTCTTCGCGTTCGCAGACCGGCCGGAACGTTACTGGTCGTTCATCTTCCCCGCGTTCGTCCTCGGGTCTGCCGGCGCGATGCTCGCGTACACGCACACCAAGTACGTTTTCCCCGCTCCTTCCCCTCCGCTCCTTCCCCTCCCTCTTCTTGTTAAGGTCCCCGTTGTTTCGCGAGCTAACGCGCTCGCTAATAGCATCGCGATCTTCCGCACGAGCCCGTCGTCGATGGCGGGCACGGTCGGGGCTATCTTCAACGGCGCGCTCCAGCTCGGCTCCGCGATCGGCATCTCCGCGGTCGGATCGATCAAGTCGAGCGTCGAGAGCACGCACGGTGGCCCCACATCGTACGCGGGCTGCGCCGCTGCGTACTGGTTCTTGCTCGGCATTGTCAGCGTCGAGTTCGTCTCAATGTTGATGTTCTACCGGATCGGTAAGGAGGGCACGGCGGAAGGCAGTGAAGCTGACGTGGGGGTGTTGGCGAAGGCGAAGACCCTGGAGGACGTCGAGGAGGTGGTCGTGGTGAAGGAGAAAGTGGCGGTCGAGGTGGAGGACGAGGACTCCGTGGAGAAGCTTGGGGTGCACGAGAACCTTCCGGAGGTGGACGTGAGCGAGATGCCGGTGCTGAAGGGCGACATGAACGTCTAGATTCGAGACCGATTCAACCTGTCTCTGTTCATTTTTGAGGGTCTCCACGAAGTAACGATTTTCACGTTTTGGGCTATTTAGACACCTGTACTAGATTCATAGAGCATAGAGCATACTGACTTCGCTGACTGTATCGATAGTTTACCGCCCTCAGAGTCCTAGATGATACGCGAATATGATTGCTACGAACCGCTTTCATTCCGGAGATGCTCTGAGTATTATTTAGTAGGGAATGCAGTGTACACGCAAGGGTGCTATGTGTTAGACTCACAGAGGCACGGCTCGGGCTTGTCGGCCATAAAGGTTTCAACATTATGTAAGCCCATGGACGTCGCTGTCCATTCCGAGTCGCAGTTCGCTGTCCTTGACCATCATGTGCATACGAAATGACACAGGTCTTAACCTCAACGCTGGCCCCAGATACGGATTCTATCATTGCCTCTCGACGCATTGATATATCTCCAGCAAAATCCAAGGCCGGAACGACTTGCTGGTATCAATGGCCTCTTCCATCTACTGAGCAGCGGCGGGTACTGCAAGCCTACATCTGGCGGCGTTAGTCGTGTTCCTGTGCGGAACTCAGGTAAGCATCCCCAATGATGGTCTTGAACCAAGAATCCAAGATCGTGAACTAAGGACCATGACGCCGTTAGGGTTTCCTCTAGGCACACTGCCCCTCTGGTTGCGCAGACTGTTGTCAACTTGGCTGGGCGGAATAAGCTTAGAATGTGCAGGTCGCATTGTAAGGTATGTAAGAGGTCCTCGAGCTCCCACCACTCTCAATATTGTTTGACACCCGTGACATTTTCAGTTCAGCGTCAGGCTAAGCTGCTGGTCGACGGTAGCATCCTGTAGTGGCGCGCGTGTGCAGTCTGGCGGACCCGCGCCATATGCCATATACTGCCTCGGCCCGAGTCTGCTCATCACTCTTTCATTCGGTGCGCCGCGCCCTCGCCAGTTATTCTGTCGATCGTGACCTCGCTGGATCCCATCACGTCTCCCTACAGCATTCGGCGTGAAGGTGCTGTCGGGCGTGCACACCTGCGTGAGCCCATATAGACAACCGCAGATGCTCCTCCCGGATGGCTTCCTCGTAGACGCGTGTGCTGTGCTGTTGCTTGCCGTCAACATGATCGCCACGGCGCTGATCGGTCGACCCTCAAGGCGTGGTGCGTAACTCTAACTCTGTCGGACGTACGTGAAGAGCCTGCGCATCGTGACTGACGGTGCGCGCATGCGTTCATGTGTCTAGGGAGCGCAGACGGTTGTTGGTTGGCTGTGGCGGGAAGTCACGAGTGATAAGGGCGCTTGCACTGCTCGTTGAGTCCAGCACGATCTACTGCGTCCTGCTGGTAAGTCCTGCGAGCCTCTGGATGTCACATCATGGACTCTATATAAGTCTCTCTAATCTCGGGTTCTGATATGCCCGGTGCGCATAGATTTTGGTAGTCGTGTTCCTTCGTACGGTCGCGGACTATACCTATGCTTGCTTCACCCCTATCCTCGTGAGTGTTTGGCATGGGTTGCGTTGAATTATAGGATGATGCTGAAGACGTGCGACTCGAACAGGCTAAGTATATATCCTGTGGGGATCATCGTCATCGTCGCACTCAACTGGTCGCCCATCGAGCACGTCCTAACTTGAACGGATACCACCTCTCTAGGCGGGGAAGATGCGTGTCCAGTCACGTCCTTGAACTTCAACAGGACGGCAATGAGCTCCGTTATCATCACCGACACCCTGCACGCGCCCTGTGTCCAGGACGGGGCAGACAACCGAGATTCCGAGACGGAGGCGAACCGCGGCCAGCGTGGTTCAGCGGCCGTTTGAATAAACCTGCTGCCTGTGCTTCTTGGACAAGGTCGCGGCTCGGGAATGGATGCCGCTGGCTACTCCTGTCGACATTATGTCTTTTTCAGTTGCTCTTGCTCTGGCACCAGTCTAGTTTTCTTGCCTTGGAATCCTGCGACTTTGTTTGCGCGTCGATGTGCATAGAAGTCACTTAAATACCATCTTAATTCGATAAACACCAAGCGTAGCTATAATCTGCGTTTCGAAATCCCTTTAACGCACGAGACCTCACCACTTTTTGTGTATGTATTCAAGTTCCATCCACACCGCACAGGCTCAGCTGACCTTGATTCTTAGGACGCGAACCAGAAAGAACAACCAAGGCTCAAATCAAGTGTACTCGTATTCAAGAACTTGTTACTAAAATACATATTTGCACATAAATTATCATTATCATCTCAAAGAGAGGTAGCGTTTCCCCGCAGCCTCTGCGACCGAGCCCGGGCAGTTCAACGTGAACGCGACTGGCTAGGATACCACCACGCTGCCGTGGCCTAGATGCATCCACGGGTCAACAACGTTGTCAACAGCAACAAGAAAAGAACGGAAGGATGGGTTGGATGAAGGAAGCACGCACAATCATAGCGGAGAACGTGGTCATCGTACTAAGGCCCTCGGACATGTTTCGTCTTCGCGTCGCTCGTCACCCACTTCACGAGGAAGCACGCGCTGAGCAGCATCCCAATCTCGAAGTTGTCTGCCCCCGGCAGTCCCCAGTCCGTCGCGTCAGCCTTCCTCTCTTCCCTTTCAAGCAGCGAATTCGAAAAACTCGCCGAAAAGAAGGTGCATGGGCTCGTTCGTCCACCAGCCAAGCGGCACGAGGAACGGCATCCACCAGAGCGTGAACTGGATATCTGCTGAGGTCGATCGGCCGCCCGTGCGCGAACTCGGACGCCCAGGGCATCTCGGGCACGACGTTAAAGGATCGACCAGCCACGGTTCTCACTGTCTACGGAAAACTGGTGATGGCCCACCTGCGATCGCACCACGGTGGACCGTGACGCAAGGCACTAGGTCCTCGTGTAGTCGGCCGCGATTAAAACTGTCAGGAAATGAAAGATCGTGGCGGTCGTCGAAGTTGTCGACGACCGGGGCATGCATGACCCTCGGAGGCTCAGGAAAGTAAGCTAAACGAGGAGACGAGTCACGACGAAGTTGTTGCACAAATGAATTTAATCGTCCGACCTAATAAGACGCTATACGCCGATTCCACCATCTAACCCATCAAGTCAAGTCACTGATGCCGAGGAATGCGCACTCGCTGCCTCAGAACTTACAGTACATAGACTTTTTATGTCGGGTTGGGAGCGCAGCGTCCAGACCAGTGAAAGTCACAGTCATCGTGCGCGGCAGTGCGAGTTACGGGTACACGATAGTAATCAGACAGTAGAGCTAGTAGTACAAAGCTAGACAGGCCTAGGGGTGGGTGGTGACGAGGACGAAGCTACTGCACAAACAAATCTAATTATCCGATCCAAGAACACTACACAATGCACATACTACAACATCATCTCCAGATAAGCAATGAAGAAAGCACGCACAGCATGGCAATGGCAACGGCAAGAACCAAGAAACCGAGGGCCCGCGGACGGGCAGGCGGGCCGGGCGATCAGTGAATATCACACCGCCTCGCCGAACATGTCCCTCTTGGCCTCGTAGCGGAAGCAGTCCGGGGAGTTCGTCCACGCCGTGTCGCTGCCCACCGTCTCCTTTGTGACCGTGATGTCGATCGGCTGCAGGGGCAACGGTGAGGCCTCGTCAGCAATGCGCTCGAGCGGGAAGAGGAGAATGGAGGGGGAGGCGGGCGTACGTACAGAGTTGAGGTTGCGGCGTCCTCCGCGGCTGATTGTGCCCCGGCTGACCGTGCCCCGCGTCCCCGGGGGGCTGCGGATGACGGACATGTCCATCGAGGACGAGTGGATGAGCCCGGTCGTGCCCTGCGCGAGCGAGCGGCGGGAGTTGAGCCTGTGCGCGGCGGAAGGTGAGATCATTCGTAAATGTACGGTCATGTTACGGAAGAGCGTACACCGTCATCAGGGAGTTAGCGTACACTGCGGTAGGATGTTGCTGTCAGCAAGACGACGCGCATATAGCATGTAAAGTGGTGGTTGGCAGACGTACATTTGGTCGCTACGATGTCGATGCCTGCGTAGATGAGGTTGTGCGGCATTGCGATGGCCTAGAGTCGGGTTAGCGGACCGTAGACGTACGACACAGATAACCATTTGTTGGACGCATGAAACCGGGGGACGAAAGTTAGAACATCGAACATAGTCTGAAGAGACACTTGGGGAGCATCTCTGCAGAGATTCAGGCACAGGAGTTCCAGAGCAGTAATTTGAATCAACTATCGGGCGGGGGCCTAGGCGACGGGTGACATGCGTGGTAGCAGCATCGCCATCGCTATACAGATCCATCGTAGATAGGCTTGACGGCCCCGGCGTCGGTAGGCTGGCAGCTCCGAGCGCGTCATGCGTCCGGACCCGTGGCTAGTGGTTTTTTCTTTCGGAGTGGCAAGTGCAGTGCGTTTCCAGGCAACGGCGCGATACTGGATGTGTGCTCTGGCCAGAGGAGAGGGGTACTCACAAAGGCGAACGATAAGATGTTGGCAACACTAGAAACGGCGCGTGCTGAGAGGCTTGACTGTAGAGAGAGGTGGAGGTACTCACCCTGTTGCAAGTCCAGTGTTGATCGAGTACATGATCAAGACGTCAATGAGCGAATCCGTGCTGAAAGATGCAAGGTCAATGATGGCGCGGAGAGAGAGAAGGTCGAGAGGAGTATCGAACCTTTTGATACCAGTACGGCTTTGGTGTAGCGACCAGATGAGCGCGGTGGTAAGGAGCGTGTCTGCGAGTGCGGCTATGCCGACGCCTGCAGAGTTCATCCACTGGAGCGAAACGTTAGTTCATGCTATGGGATAGCCACGAAAACGAAAGACGTACTGCTTGGCTCGAGTTGTGCAGTGTTGGATCAATAAAGCTATCGAGGAACGTCAGTCTTCGAGCACGGGGAAAGAAGTTCGGAGTTTGACGAACGTATCGACGGTAACGGCTATTGTACCTTGCGTCAGCCATGAAAAAAAGTCACTACGGGGTCCGAACTCACCGGTCGCGAAGCCTTTGCAATTTGCAAGGGGGTTACGTGAATAAATGGCGCAATGCAGGGCGCAGAATCATCTCACCAAGCTCAGCCAACAGAAGCAGTGCCTGGACGCAGCGTCAGGTGGGTCCGAGTTGAAATACGGGGTTAAAGAGCACGTACGCAAAAGGCGACGAGCGGGCGCCACCTCCGTCCAACTGCTACCGTTTAGCAACGTGGATCGCAGGGGGAAAGGGCGTGAAGCACGTACTCATGTACACTCGGCGAAGGAAGAACCTAGATCCCAGCATCATTCATATGCTGTCCAACGATGCGTGGCGCAACGAGACGGACGTACAGTTGTGAGAGGAAGATGACCGCGCCCTGGGAATAATCACCCGTGAGTATGACCGGAGACTCGCCTGCGGCGGTAAGGTTATTGTAGAATGCGGCTCACCGTGCTCACACCCAGGAGCTTTCCGAGAGGGGGAGATCAGCCTTCCGTGGTTCTTTCGGTGCCGCATTAAGGACGGGACTTACGATGATTGACCTAAGCGACGTCAGTTACAGTTTCGATGAGGGACAGCCTTTGTCTGTATGTATCTGGGGTTCGTATACTCACCAGACTCCAACTTGCAGCGCCTTGGGGTTGAAGTAGTTGGTTGTCAGATAGAAGTAGCTGGGCGCACGGATGTCAGCCGTTGCGGGCAACGAAGTCCTGCGGCGGAGCTTACCTGAGGTGCATACACAAGACGCTGTGAAACGTCTCGAGGACGCTGGGGGAACGGAGACACAGGGCGGCGTTGACGTTGATTAGACTTGCGGAGATGCCGGGCGAAAGACATACGACTCACAGGACACCCGCGACCTGCTGCGAGTGAGCGAGGCTCTTGGAGGGAATTCGAGGAGCTACGCACCAGACTTTTCAAGATCCATGTGTCCTCTCCGTACATCCTGAAGTAGCGGTAGGATTGGTGCGTGGTCCACCCATACTGACTATGAGAAGAGGTGCGAAGAGTGAGGACGGTCGACGGGCTCTAAGGGTGTGAGACGTACATGAGTCCAACAAAAGTCCCGATGAGCAGCGCGCCGAAGGTGTTGTCGAGGGGAGGGATGTGGGGGAGGGATGCGAAGGGGTCAGCAGTCACGCCGGTCGACGGGATGGCAGCCGAGGTGGAGGACGCAGTCGCCATGGCGGAAGCTGGAGGCGGAAGCCAGCATTCGGCTCTGGGTTGGTGGGTTTGCGAAGAGGAGGGCTATATAGTGGCGTGCAGACGGGCGATTCGATCACTCTGATTCGGGGGCAGGGCAAGGCACTCGGCGGGAGAGGCGGCCAAAGGAGACGATTCCCATGTCAATGCCATGATGGCAGATCTAGAGTTGTGCCTCGCGCTCCCATCCACCTCCCGCCTATGGAAATTCGCTGGTTGGCGTCTGCAGCCATCTTTTATCGCCAAGCTCAGCCACCACATGCTTATCTAAGTAAGTTAGCAGTGGTTTAATCACCAGTGCTGGGTACGCCTCCGAGGCGTCTCCAGGAGGACGATCCTGCAGCCAAATCAGCCGCAACCTGCCACGGGAATCGAGAGGACACGCACAGATCAACGATTTTAAAAGGTCGAGCTGGCACCATCCACGGTGTTTCGATGGCATATCCAGCCCCCCATAGCGCCATTCGCCTCCGAATTCGCCTGTAATTGTGCCTCTGGGAATTACAAAGTCGAGCAGAAACGTCGGAGCGTCGATACCGTCAGAAGAGGGTCTATCAGGGTCCATCGAGACGGAGGCAAGAAAAGGCCATGCGGGTGCTCCAGCGTGCTGCATGTGCTGCCGTCCCAGGTCCCGGGCGCTCCCACGTGTATACTTCGGCGCTTCCTGCATCCTCGGCGCACTAAGCTTAAAGCAGCCCACCATGACCATCGCTTCCAGTCTTTCAACACTGCGGATGCCCTGTCCGTGACACTAAAAACATCCAGATAGCCTCAGAATCTGCAATTAGTGTTACATGTGTTATCGACAGGTGAGGCTGCAGAACAAATAACGCGAGTATGGTCAAGAGGCGCCCGCTACTTAACAGGCGCTCACTAGGCGCGCATGCATCTGCGCATGGTTGGAGTCGGCGCCAACGCCGAGCCATGGTCTATCGACTCCTTCCTCCATCTTTACAACATCTTTACCCCAGTCCGCATCTCGGATCACCCACTAGAATTCGGAGACCAGACGGACCAGACGGAGCTGTCACGCACAATTCCATTCGAGCACTTGTCCAGCACCATCTTTCACCTTGAACTCCTTCTCAAGGCCCCACGTCCTTGGGACGTCCGGTGGATTTACCGCAAGTTACCCCCGCCGCCGGTACTTCCACATTCACTTCATCCACGCGTTCGCAGGCTGGGTGCTGTAGGAAGCTGAGGAGATGAGTCTGCTTCGGAGAAGGATCTTTGCGAGGGGGTCTCTCCCCACGCATCGGAGTCGGACGAGCGCAATCCGCACTAATCCCTTGCATGCAAGACAATTAGTTCAAAGTTCTCCCGCACGCGCCACTCGTTTCCAGCACGGGACTGCAGTGTGTCTCCCATCTGCCGCCGGATGCCGGCCTTGATAGCGTCCTGGTAGTGCTCAAGTGACAGGTCCGGCTCTGATATGGCCTCTTACCACTACGTCCCCCTTGCGACAGTCACATTCGGCAATGCCGCCGGGATCGAGGACCCCGACATCACAGTGGCGACGCCGGACATCGACGCCGTGGACTTGGACTTGACCGTCATCGACCCCTCCCCCACACCACTGCCACGATTGCCCCCAACCTCACGCCCGAGCTCGCGCCACCATCGATCGTATCTGCGCCTCCTGGCCAGCTTCTTCAACGCGAATGCGGGACTTCTCCTCATCGCCCTCTCGCAGGGCTTCACGTCGCTCATGGGGGTGTTCGTGAAGAAGCTCGACAGGCTTGACCCGCCGGTGCACCCGCTCGAGGTGCGCATGGATGTCCGCAGACGTGAGCGCTGATAGAAGTTGATAGGAAGTCCGATCCGCTACTTGCGATGCGATTTGAAACATTGACGAATGTCTGTGATCCCGGGGTGTCCAGCTCATCTGGGTTCGGATGGCGATGACATGGTTGATCTGTGTTGCGTACATGTCCGTGATATCTTCTCATTCTGGATTTTCTTTCGAATTCGTTCCGGACCCTCGAATGTCTTGCAATTGTGACAGGAATGAATTCGGACCTTTGGAGTTGTGCATTGATCGCCGTCTTTAATTTACAGGTCGCTCACGGGGGTGTCAGACCCTGTCCTGGGTCCAAGAGGCATCCGGATTTTGTTGGCGTTCCGTGGCTTATCCGGGTATGTTCGAGTTCCTCAAGGTTGCGAAACCATCAAATGTATTCACTGTTCTTGCTCGCGTTCTCAAGGTTTGTTGGGCTGTTCGGGACCTATTATGCGCTGCAGTACCTATCGCTCTCCGATGCGACGATGCTTTCGTTCCTCACACCGATGTGCACTGCGGTCACCGGGGCGCTTCTCCTCAAGGAGAACCTCACGGCGAAGCAGATGGTTGCGAGTTGTACGTATCCGTAGATCGGTTCTCATACAATTCTTCCTTTCGCTGGGTAGGTCTAATAATAATACCTTGCTTTCAGTGTTCAGTCTTCTTGGCGTGGTACTTATCGCACGGCCAGAGTTCTTGTTCGGACGACATCAGGAAGGCGGAGAGGACGGAGGGGACGATAGTTCCGACCCGAGAATAGTCACACCTGCACAGCGCTTGATCGCCGTCGGGTATGTCCACTGTCGATGTTTCGGCGTTGTCTGACTGACTCTGCGGTCTCCACTTTCTCAGTGTAGCTCTCTTCGGTGTAGTGGGATTGACAAGCGCATGTGAGTAACCTCATCGGTCTAAACCTGAGGGGCTAACGAAGTCCACTATGTTTCCAGACACGACAATCCGGGCCATCGGCAAGCGTGCACATGTTATGCACAATCTGGGAGCGTTCTCCCTCTTTTGTGTTCTCACCGCGCCCATAGCGTACGTCTCTCGGATCCCCCGTTTCTCTTCTCTTCTCTTCTCTTCTCCCGCCGGATGTTCAGACCACAGATGCCTTCGCAGGATGGCCGTTGTGAGGACCCCAGTTGTCATACCTGACAGCGTGCTATCCCTCGCCATGATTCTGGCGGTGAGCGGCTGCGGTTTTGCCGCCCAGGTGCGTCAGGCTCTCGCGAATCCCCAGACTGTATGCATTGCTGATCATCCGCGGCGGGTGTGGGCAGATGACCATGACTTCGGGACTGCAGCGGGAGACCGCAGGCCGAGGGACCCTGGCCATTTATGTGCAGGTGAGCTCCGTCGTTATACCCTTTTGATGTGGACAGTCTTAATGTAGAAGGCGTAGATTATTTTTTCTCTTGTGTTTGACCGGGTGTTCTTCAACACGATACCACCTCTTCTCTCCGTCATCGGAGCAGCCATTATCCTTTCGTCTGCTATATACATTGCTGTAAGTCATCTTCCGGTGCTATTCAGACCTGTTCATAATCAGCTTTCTCGTAGGTGAGCAAACGAGCACCCTCTAAACCCAGCCTCCAGAGTGTATCTGTGCCCAAAGACCCCTCCCTGGAGGAAGGGTTATTGGCCAGCCGCTCAGATTATCCATCCGATGAAATTACATTGGATATACCTCCGCCGCTTCCTCCGAAGTTTGTTATTGGATCTCAAGAGTCGCTAGATGGACGGCAACTGCCAGGGTCGTCGAAGTCCGCCACGAGTAGCGCGGATACGGACAAGTTATGACCATATATCCTTGTAGCACTATTAACGCAGAATAAATCATCGTGCGAGTCCTTATTCCACCTGTTACCCTTGCACCATGTAGTGCAGACCTCCTTGAAATGTCTCCTTCCCTATTGGTGGGTTGATTCTGGGCGGTCAGTAGGATGTGACGTGAGCCGTTACATATGCGTCACGATGGTGACGCGCCTAAATGGCGTGACCCGACGCCCACCACGACCGCGGCCGTGACCAACGTTCCGACATTCCCCACCATGTCCGCCTCGCTGACCAGGACCTACCGCTACCTCGTGCGCATACATGCTCTTGTTCTGCAATATGGCCTCTACTGACGCTACTGGCTGCTGGTTGATAGCAACGGCAAGCGCATGAGCAGCCCGTCATCTTCTTCTCGGTCGTCATAGGCCTCATAGGCCCCGCCATGGTCGTCACCGTGCCCTCCATCCGCAAGTCGCTTGGCTGGAAGCCCTCGGAGCCCATCCCAACATCCTATCCTGGTGAGTGTCCCTCATTCATGCTGGTGTTGTGGCTGGTGGGGAGGATGAAATGGGTGTGGGTTGACGCGCGTGTGTGCCCCCGTGCAGTCCCGAACCGGCCGAGGAGACCAGTGTCTGGCTATGAGGACGAGTGAGGGAAGGATAGACGGGTCTGTGGCGCGTTGTTACTGGTAGAGGTACGTCTCGTCCTTTGTGACATTGGGTTGGGTGCTTACAGCGTGCGTTGTGGACAGTTTCCAGACTGCGTGTACGGTGCTGCCACGTTAGACCAACGCTCTCGTAATCAGAAAATGCGAGGGATTTTCGTGCATTCCAGGGAACATTATGCTATCCACGCGTTCAACGAGTTGCTCCCCGACCAAGGAAGTTTTGTTCGTTCTGGCAGAACGTTGTTATATGCGCCCCAGGCATGCTGAGGACGCGCCACCTTGCTGCCTCTCGGGAGTCCAGCTCCATGCCGGTATTGTGTAGTTGCAGCATGGACTTTGGAGGTGGTGAATTGTGAAAGAGCCATTGGAGGTGCGCTATGTCCACCACATCTTACCCTGCTGAGAGGACTAGATCTCCCTTTGAAACTTTGAAACTACCGCGAGTCTTCTATAGGTCCTTTCCTCGTACGCCCATTATCGACTCCCATAATCTAGTAGGGAGAATTCGTGAACCGCTCGCGCGGGATGATGTACGCGGTGTCTGCAAGATCCAGACCGAGAACGAGTCGTGGAGGCGGAACATGGGTGGGAAGGTTCTAAGAGACGCAGGTGAGTGCTCATCTTTGCTTTTCGGGTTACAGGGCGATCTGGGAAGAACACCGCCGTCGCTCTCTGTGATGAGAAATTTGTATCTTGCGTTGTTCTTGATCGGAGGTCTAGCCTCGTGCGAGGTGCGACGCTCCTACATGATATACGCCCTATATTGGGCTCTATCTTCTCTCTGATACTTCTCGGCTTCGTTTTGCGTTGATGTGAGCGCGTGTGGCTGACAACTCCTTATTGTGTAGATGGCTCCCACCCATGCGTGACCGGTCAGAGAATCTTACATGTATTAATACTGCTTCCCCTTGTATCGTGCTGCCGTTCTCATGTTCCCTAGCCGACCATGCTGCGCTTTCGCCCGCGTAGCCGCACTGTCGGGGAGATGTCATTTGAATGAAACACAAACCGACATAGTCTTGAAACTTACCGTCTTCCAGTCGACGGGAGATGGCTGTCCAGTTCTTGCCCACACCCTTCTCGTATGCCTTCAGCACTCCCGCGAAGAGGGGCTCAGAGGCCGGGTGTGTGGATGAGAAGGCTCGCTCGAGGACGTAGAGGTCGACGGCTTTGTCCTCGACGAGGGTGGACATGTATGCCAGCCCGAAGTCGATCAGCACCTGCATATAGTCCTTTAGCCATGATCAGTGAGAATAGGAACTTTGAAGAGTACCAGCTGTAGCCCCTTCGGCGACGAAGGATGTCGGAGCATCATGTTGGACGTCGTGAGGTCTCCATGGATGGTATCCGCCTGGTGCATCTTTGCGATCTCTGTTCCGATCATGTTCATTAGGGCGTCTAGGAAAACCAAGTGAGTCAAGCCTTGACAAAACAGAAGGCCGAGTCGGATATACCTTCAGATACACCGTACTCCTTGAGGAGGTCCTCGTCCTCGGCTTCATCGTCCTCGCCCTCAGGCACGTCGCCGTCCTCTATGACTTCTTCGTCGTCCTCGGCACCGCCACCGAGGAGGAAACGGACGCTCTTGCCGTCGATCCACTCGATTCCCAAGATGCCTTCTGTCGCGTCGACCATTCGGATGCCAGGGACATTTACGCCTGATCTACACGTACTAGCGGTCAGCAACCGATCATACGCGAGCCACGGAGAATGCGGGTTCAAACGCACCGCAGGCACTTGATCAACGCACGAGCCTCACCGGCAATGCGGGACTTGGTCAAGGAGGCATCTAGGCTCGGATGCCGATATTGCTTGTGAAAACGGTGCTTCAACAGAAGCACTCTGTCTCCATCTGTGGTTGACTCCGATAGAGATACGGGATCATGGAGTTGCGTCCTATAGATTTTCTACGATAGGATATGAAGGACGATCAGCAATGTTCTGGATGGCAGTATTGGGCGCGCTGACCGCTTCGGCACCTTGAGATATTTTCTCGGATGCCTCAAGGAGTCTTAGGGATGCTGACTTGGTCTCGGACATGGTGGTTTAGATGTGAAGTCTGCCGCGAAGATCGATTGGAGCACAGCCACACTATACTAGGTTCACCGTTCAGTCTCACCCCACCACGTTTACCCACTAAAATAACACTCATAGCGAGAGTTTTATATTCCGGATATTGCTCGAATGATCGTGAGGCACATGGAAGATGAACTCAATCCTCACAGCACAAGGCTCGGAGTCTTCCGCCGGTCCAATACTACCCCAACCGAGTCCTCGCTCAAAATGTTTGTATGACGACCGTTCCTGTACTAGTGGATAGCCAGCTCATTGATAACCAAGCTCTAAAAACCCACAAATTCCATAAGCAAAGCAACTTCAAGTTCTTTGACGACTTGTAACAAATTGGGCGTGTACGCAAATGGGGAGAATCGGAGCTGGAATCTGATAAACCTTATCTTTCAGGACGGTGCCGGAATGACTGGGCACGCGTCTGGGGAGAATCTCAGTAACTTTTCTCCACCGCCCTCGACGTCCTCGACGCTCTCGACGCCCTCGCCGACGCCGCACTCTAAAATCGCCCACTATGGCGCCTTTCTCCAAGCCCGAGACGGTCCTCAAACAGGCCGAGGGGCTCGTCTCCGTCGGACAGACTCATGCTGCCCTCCAATCCCTCACCGAGATGTTCTCTTCCAAACGATTCCGCTCGACGCCTCTGGCATCCCTGGAACCCATCATGATTCGCTTCATCGAGCTCTGTGTTGAACTCCGCAAAGGCCGCACAGCGAAGGAGGGCCTCATGCAATACAAGAACATTGCTCAGAACACGAGCGTGGCGTCTATCGAAGTCGTCGTAAACCGCTTTATCCAGCTCTCCGATGCGAAGGTGCAGGAGGCCCAGGCAAAGGCCGACAAGGCCGTCGCCCTCGATGTGGACGATCTCGAGGCCAGCGAGACCCCGGAGAGCATCCTTCTCGGCGCAGTCAGCGGCGATCAGACGAAGGACAGGACAGACAGGGCCCTCGTAACGCCTTGGCTCAAGTTCCTGTGGGAGAGCTACCGCACCGCTCTGGAGACGTTGAAAAACAATGCTAGGCTCGAGACCATTTACCAGGTGTGTGGTTTTCGTTCCTGGTCTCGGAGTATGAAGTAACCCGGCCATCGGCGTAGCAAATCGCCCAGCAAGCCTTCAGGTTCTGCTTGAAGCACCAGCGCAAGGTGGAGTTCCGCCGCCTGTGCGAAACGCTCCGTCTGCACCTCGGGAACGTCGCCAAGTATGCGCACCAACCCCATTCCATCAACCTGTCGGATCCCGATACCCTCCAGCACCATCTGGATACCCGCTTCGCGCAGCTCAACACGTCCGTAGAGCTCGAGCTCTGGCAGGAAGCTTTCCGCTCCGTCGAGGATGTCCACAACCTCCTTACGATGGCGAAGAAGGCGCCCCGGCCGGCCATGATGGCCAACTACTACGAGAAGCTGACGAAGATCTTCCTGATGAGCGGGAACGCCCTGTACCATGCTGCTGCGTGGGGTCGGTACTACGCCGTCGTGACCGCCACGGGCGGCAAGTCTGAGGAGGAGCTCAGCAGGTTGGCGGGTCAGGTCCTTGTTAGCGCGCTCGCCGTGCCCGTCGGGATCCAGGGCGAGGAGGGAGTCGAAGAGTCGAAGGGCAAAAACGCTCGATTGAGCGCCTTGCTCGGGCTGACCAGGACGCCCACTCGTTCTGGCCTGCTGCGTGAAGCTGTGAGTACATGCGTGGTCGATACATGATACATGACGTATCGACGGCTCACTGTGTTATCGCAGTTGTCGCGCAATGCACTCAAGCTCTCCCCAAAGACTGTAAAGGAGCTCTATGGCGTTTTGGAGGTTACCTTCGACCCTCTTACCCTCAGTTCCTCCGTCACGCCCCTTCTCAGGTCGCTCGCTTCCGACGCATCATATGCCTCCTACGTCCCCCTCCTCCAGCGTGCGGTGCTCTCCCGCCTTCTCTCTCAGCTCTCGCATGTGTACAGCACGATCAAGATCAGCAACCTCATTGAGCTTGTGGCGCCTCTCCGCGCCGTCGCTGCGGAGGGAACGTACGACGACGAGCAGATCGAAGCGTATGTTATGGGCTGCGCCCGCCGTGGAGAGCTGAATGTCCGCGTGGACCATGCTGTGGGCAGCATCACGTTCGCTGACAGCCCCTTCGCCGCGGTCGAAGACCCCAGCTCGTCGACGTCCGCCGCGGCGCTCGGCGCGGTGCAGCCGTCCACGTCGGAGTTCGTGCGGAACCGTCTCGGGAGCATCGCACTTACTCTGCATAACTCCCTCGCCGTGCTCGAACCACCCGCGCAGCCCACCGAGGAAGAGCAGCAGGCTCAGTTCGCCGCGCTGGTATCTGCCGCGCAGGCGGAGCGGAAGGCGCTGCAGATCCGGCGTGCGCTGGTGGCGCGGCGACGGGAGTTGGTGTCGGAATTGTCGGTGCGCAAAGAGAAGGAAGAAGCGAGCCGGCGGGCGGAGATGATGCGGAAGCACCAGGAGGACGAGGCTCGGCGGGCTGCACAGGACCTGCGGAACAAGGAGTTGGAGCGGGCACGACGGGAGATCGAGAATATTCGCGTGGAGGAGGCGAAGAAGCTTGCACAGAGCTTGAAGGATAAGGGTACGCTCAAGGTCGACATCAACGTGCGTGTTGTTGGTTTTTGTTTTGTTTTGTTTTGCATCGTTCTCGGTGGGGTGCTGATTAACTTAACCTTGATTTAGGACATGGAGAGCCTCAGCACAGACAACCTGATGCGGCTCCAGGTCGAGCAGCTGGAGAAGGAAAAGAAGGAGCTCAACGAGAAGATGCGCGTGCTCTCGAAGCGCCTGGACCACGTCGAGCGCGCGTACCGCAAGGAGGAGCGGCCGCTGCTGGCGAAGGATTACGAGCTGCAGCAGGCGAACGACCGGATTGTGTTCGATGCTTCGCAGAAGGCACGGCTTGAGGCGCACCGGCAGGCGCACCAGCAGGATGTGGAGACGAAGCGCCGCATGACCCGCATGGTGAGTGACTTTGGACAGATGAAGGATCTCATCGGCGCACGTCGTGGGGAGGAGTTCGCGAAGAAGAAGGAGCTCGCGTCGAAGAAGATGGAGGAGGAGAAGGCGAAGCGGCGCGCGGCCGTGCTCAAGGCCCGCGAGGTGGAGCGCCAGCGCTTGGAGGAGGAGGAGAGGATACAGCGCGAGCAGGAGGAGGAGGAGGCTCGCTTGGAGGCAGGTTCGTCGCTTTCCTTTGTTTTGTTCGTGATCATCGACACTGATGTCTTCCGTTCCTAGAGCGTATTGCAGAGGAGGAGCGCAGAGCGGAAGAGGAGGCTGCGGCCCAGGCTGCGGAGGAGCAGAAGAAGCGCGAAGAAGAGGAGCGCGCGGCGGCCCAGCGGAAGGCGCGGGAGGAGGAGCGTCAGCAGGCCATGGAGGCCGCTCGCCGGCAGCAAGAACGCGAGGAGGCGGCGATGCGGAGACAGGCAGAGCGAAAGTCTGTCGCACAGGCGCCCCCTCCCGCCCGAGCTCCTGTTCGCGAGGAAACGAACACCTGGCGGCGCTCCGGTGTTCCCTCTGGGCGCACTGGCATCGACACCCCGCCCAGGTCCGAGAGCCCTGCGCCCGCCGCAGGCAAGTATCGCCCTGGCGCCCTCGGAGGGGGTGGTGGTGGATGGAGGGCCCGTGAAGCCGCTAAGCAGCAGAGTGTTGCTCCGGGCGATGCTACCCCCGCCAGGCCCGCGTCGCCTGCTGTGCCTCCGCCCGCCCGGGAGGAGCCCGCCAAGGACGAAGGTTTCCAGACCGTCGAGAAGAAGGTTTGGAGGGGCTCCCGCCTCCAGGCCCGCAAGGGGGCGTAGGGTGTTGTGTCACCTGTCGCGCCGGGGTGGTCGTGTGCCAAATGGCTGTTGTCCCTGCTTTGCGCGTACTGCATTGAGCTATGTGCATTCGGATTTCCTGATTTCGAGAACCTATCCCGATCCTATGCGTATTCCAACCCTGAACCCGTCTCATCCCATTCCATCCCACCTCATCTTACCCCCTCACGTTTGCGACGATGTACCATGCACGTCTTCTGAATGCATTTACGAGTTTTCAGTTCTGATCACAAAGCTCTTACACGTCACCGACGCGATGTACTGATGATATATGCTGTATCGATAGTGGTATAGCTGGAGTCCTCATGTTACGTGGCTTCTAATCCGACCGTCGCTTTATCTCACACGCCCTTTGCGTTTGTGGCTCGAGAGCGCTCGAATCGGCTCCGTTGTATGCGGGTTCCATGTCCGTGAAGGCCGAGCTCTTCTGCACGGCCTTCAGGACCTCCGTGAGTCCTACCGTTAAATTGGGAATAGGGACTGACCTTTCACACAGTACACCCTGTGTATTTGGAATTTTGGATGGGGTTGAATGGGGCAAGATACCCGAGGATACCATCCGCAACAGTTGTCCTCGTGGAGTGGCATGTTTCTGGATCACTGAGTCTATCCATCTGATTATTTTCGTATAGACAGAGTTCCCTGCCATCTTCTCCCTAGCTTTGGGTGGAGTATGTCACGGTCGTTACCCTTGGATGTGATGCTTGCCCCGTCTAAGCTGTGCAGATCCAACCAGTAAACCGTATATTACCCCTCGTTGCGGACTGCAGCAGCAAGTGCAAGTTGGCATTCAAGCGCATGCATAAATGGGTATCTGTCTAGGATCAGGCACGAGGGGGAGGTAAGCATCTACGATTTTTGGGTTTTGTCGCCGTTCCTCCGCTCATGTCCTCGCATCCAGGTCTTTGCTCGTATATATGTAGCCTCCGGTTCGAGAAGCCCTAATACAGGTTTCTCGACCGACATGGCTCTCCTACTCACCGACGTTCCTAATCCGAGTTTGTTGGATGTCGCAGCGATCAACCGCCAGACTGTCGACGGTACCCTCGGGGCTCTTCTCATCGGCACCTCCATCGGACTCATGTGAGAGCGGCGGGAGGGCTTCTCCGAAATTCATTGAGCTGATCTTGAGGACAGATTATATGGATGCGCCTCACATCAAGCGTGGCGCTATTTCGCATCCGTAACTGGCGACGCAAGGCTGTCGCGGGCTTGGGTGAGGGTTCCTGGTGTCACTACGGATTCCTAGGCCTAGCACTTACGAGCTTAACCTCGAAGATCTGCTTGATCATGTAGGCCTCCGACTTCTTGCCTGATATCAACCCATGTTATAATGGACTACAGGTTGCTCGAGACGTTGCACAGTGCCTTCTGCATCCATATGTGGTGAGTCATCCTATTTCGCAGGAGGGTATCTGCCAGCTTGGGTGACCGCCATTGCCCATTCAAGTTACTGCTTCCTCATACATAATCGGTTCAGCGACGGTCTAACACCTGCAAGAGTCTGGTGAGCATTGCTCTAGATTCTGTGGGTGGCCCTGGACTGAGCGAATGACTCTTTAGGTCCCAGAATGTGAGCGGTCCATATGATCCAATTTAAGGAGGTCGTGCTTAGTCTACTTTTGAAAGGTGCTCGGGATACTCACGGTACATTCCTCCCTTCAACTTCTGGGGTGTCCATGGATATTGATGCCAGGAAATTCTGATAGAGTGCTATCGTCCTGGCAAGCCAAAGGTGCTTATTCCACTCCTTGGAGTTCGGGTGAACCCGTTCTCACAATCATTACGTGCCAAGTTTCATATCCCGTTGCATTTATTCTTGTAAGTGTCGAAGAGGGGATGTGGCGTTTTCACAGATACTCAAGGTCTATTAAACCAGTGTGGCGAAAGTATAGATGGGCAGTCATTGGCGCAACAGTGAGCGACACCACTACTGTATTTACTTCTTCGTTGATTCTCTTACTTTGCGTACATACAGGTGCTTCTTTCGGGCGGGCAGTTCCGTAAGTCTTAGACTCTACGGGTTTTAGCTATACGGCGATCTCTGACGTCTTGTATCCGGTCAGTCGCGGTTACTTGTGAGTGTAGAAAACTTCGGAACGACTTATCTTGCGCTGACTCGGCTTGTATTCATACAGCTACAACTGTATTATGGTTGGTTTTTCTTGGTGCTACGCAATTTCTAAATTCATGAATGGAGCTAGGAATCTTGGTCCGAAGAATGACGAGACAGCTCGTCTTGGTGTAGGTATTTTCTCAAGGCATACGGCGTTCATCGCTCAACATTTTGGAAGGCTCTAAATTGTACCCAATCCGCGCTGGTGGTTGCAGCGAATGTCGTCTTGACATCTGCCTTATGTTACCGCTTATTGATTCAACGCACGGAGCATCGCAAGTGGGCAGATTCAATTCAAATTGATGTGTCGAATACATCCTCATATTCTGGTCGTCAGGACCAGCTCCCTCATCCGAGATATTACACGGTACACATCTCAAGGAGGTGAGAATCAATGCTTGCCAACTCCTCCGCAATCCAATCTAAGTGATGGCCTTATACCTCCAGGCATATTCCTTTCGTGCGTTCTTCGAGCTACAAGTCATGGCAACATACAAACTGGTCTTCATATGCAGCATATTGGCAACGTTGTCATTGGTTTTGGTAAATATATTTTAGAACGAATTATTCAGGAAAGTTCTAATGTGATCCTAGGGCTTCAAATTCCCGAAGAGCCAAATATCCTTTGCTATTGATATTGCCGCCACCAAACGTGCGTATGCAAGGCCACCTGTGTTGGGGACTCGGACTGACCACTACGAGTCTTTGTAGTCTACGCTAACATGCTTCTAGCGATGTAAGTGTGTCTACGAGCTTTGGGTGGCGGCCATATTTTGACTCTCCGACAGAGTCAACTCAAAATCTCGGATGCAGAATGACAACACAGATGTGCAAATTGACACCTGCACGAACAATGGATACCGCGATGTGCTTCCATTTCCGCCTCGTATCTCTTCTCCATTGCGATGCTACTACCCGGAGGTCAGTCAGCGTCCTAGTCGGGTGCGTCCTGTACAGCTCACGATGGTCGCTTGGTTCATATCCCCAGAGGCTCCGTAGGAAATCGTCGCCGCCAGTACAATTCAAGATCACGGTCGACACTGAAGTATTCAAGCAAGTAGACGAAGAGGACAAGTGCGGGTCGGCGCACAGTTCTAGGAGTAATTCTATAGAAAGGCAATGAGTGATTCAGACACAATTGAACAGTTCCAAGTGATCCACGCGACAGGGTAGTCTACAGGTTCTGCCGATACAGTACAACTTGGTAATATAAATACAACAAACCGAGACTCAGACGTGAGGCCGTAAATGAAGCAGATCATATCACCAGGGTCAGAAACACCAGTGGTTAGCAGGTGTTGGTATGAAACATGGGAAATGCGGATCAGTGGGCGTGGGGCACATGAAGCCATAATAGTGTCATTTGTTCAAGTCTTGAGTCCGAGCTGTGGGCTGTTAGCGAAATTGAGCTCGTCCTGTTCTGCTTCATCCGCTTCGTTGTCCTGGAGAAGGCCCTCCTCGACAGCGGGGTCATCTGACGCCACTGGACGAGGTTCTGTATGTGATCTCGTGTTTTTGGTTAGCTACAGAAAGCCGAATAATAAGCGCTCGGCCATACTAACCGATTAGCAAGGGATAAACATACAGCGACGTAGAGTGCTGAACTGACAATTATGGCAGTGCCGACCATAGACAACGGGGATGGTGTTGTGTGAAAGAAGATACGCTCGAATGCCGTCGCGAACACAATCTGCGCTCCGATGGAATTAGCATACATACAAGTGAAATATAAACGAGGATACTCCCCTGTCCGTACACCGCAATGGTCCCCCGACCCGCGGTCTCGCGTTGTAGTCCGAGGGTTAGTAAAACCTACTATACGTCAAAGATACATAAGCAAAGGATCAAGAGGACAGTGTACCTGACCGCCAAATCCGGCAAGCCCGATGAAGCATAGCATCAAGAGCCAGTCCAACTTCGTAGGAATCACTAAAGGTATGCGAAAAGCTATCATACTAGACATGCAGTCAATATATGCGTTGGAGAGCGTACAATCAAATAAAATAACAAGCGACGTACGCAATAGTCGTGACGATCACACACAAGGCCGAGTAAGCGACCAGGTTGTGTAGCGCATGGGCTCGTTTACCGATCAGGCGAATGGTGGAATCTTTGGAACGTTGTAAACTCATACTGCATGACCGGGTGAAGTCCCATATACAACTTACAGGCACCTGCCGCGCCCACGGCGCCAGACAATGCAACCCTAATTATCGGAATCAACAAGCACACAACCACCTACTCGAAACAGGTACACGTACCCCACCGCTACCACCCGTTGTGCAGATGTAACATCGTTCGCGAAAACTCGTCTTATCAAGTCATCCGGTGGAATGGGAACCTCATCTTGAGTAACGCCGAACAAAAATCGGGGACGCGCGATGAGTACTACCCCGACTAAGCTGGCCACTGCGATCGAGTCACATCAGTGTGATACGGACATAAACTGGGAGCTGGACATACGTCCCGCGAATGCTTCACGCAACGAGAATGCCTCGTGGAGGAAAAGAGCTCCAGCGATGGCGGTGAACATTGGAGACAGGAATTGCAAGACTGTCGCATCTGAGAGCGAGAGGTATTGCAGTGAATAGTACAGACCGAAGATGCCGCCGAATCTGCGCAGCATGTTCATTAGAAACGAATCTAATGGGCAAATCTAAAGTTCGGTGAACGTGGGATGCCATTCTCCACTTACCCAAAGACTCCGCGCTGAACCAAAAAATACCGCACACCTCTCGGACCGAAGAACGGGTCCGGGACCTTCATTAAATACCTGCAATAGGTTCAGACGACGGGTCTTCGGGTAAGAAACGAGGCAACTCACATATATGCCACGCAACATAGCCAAGTAATGCCCTGCCGTCTCCGATCTCAGCGACGGTCGCACATCGAATCGCACAGCCCGGAGATTGTTCGGGCTGCCGAAACCAAAAGACCCCGCATCGAATTACACCACATACCATTCTCACTAAGATAAGCTGCCGGGACGAGTAAGCACCTCGTGCTGGCCCCTAATTGAGATCGAGGATTTCAATTTGCAGCTCACCTCAACGGCATGTACGGGTGGATCCAGGCTGTTAAGCTTTTTCACCCCGACGTTCATCAGGGAGAAGAACAACTGGGAGGCCGCGACTAGCATCAAGCCGATGTTCCCCTTCACAACCTCACGAGCACGTTGTGCGAACTCTGAAGTCCGGGATCGGATTCGCAAATACGTCTCCGCGTTGTTTGGTGCTGTGGGTGCGGCTGGCATATAGGAGGCCTGGGGAGATAGGGGCACCGTTGCCCGGGATGTCGATCGGTCTGGCGTGCTCGCCATATAGGGAATCCTTGTCGACGGCATCCCGCAACGGCCCAGCCTTCTCAGCGCAGCACTGCCCAGTGAGCCCGAAATCCGGATCCTGTATGCGCTCGTTGGTGATGAGAAGAGTGGTCAAGGTATCGGCGCCGGCGCCGGCGATCCTCAACGACAAGAATACAGACTCCGATTGATTTCTAAACGGACCGAATAAGATTAAATTAGACTCCCGAAAGTCGATATTAAATCTCAGACAGGCGGAGTGGCACTCGGGAGGCAGTAGCAACGCTTTCAACCCAGTCGCCGCCGCCGTCATGCATGCACAGCGAGCTCGCATAACTCTTTCGCTTCAAGCTGTATGGACTCCAGCCACTTTCCTGCCTCGCATCGTTCTTCTTCTTCCGCTGTAGATTTTCCTGGAACTCCCGCTGCGCTAGTCACATCTCGTCCGACAACACCGCTCTCCTCCGATAGTATCGCTCGTCGCCGGACGAGCTCGAACGTCGTCCAGGACCCCCTGCGTTTCGCCAACCTGCCGACCTCGCACACCGCACCAGGACCGGTCGCTGGTCCCTCGCGCTCAGGATGGCCCTCCGAAGACCCATTCGATTCATCCACCGAGGATGAAACATTCCATGTCCCTTCATATCGGACAGGCGGAGCGCGCTATCAGGATACCGGTGCCATCTACTCGACGCCGCAACCTGGGCAGTCTTCCGCTTCTCTCATTTCCTCCAACTTCCGCGAATCCGGAGATACCACCGACAGCATACCCGACGACGACGAGGCACACCTGACGGCGAGCATGTCGCGTCAGGGCCCAGGCGGGGAGTGGGGGATCGGGCATAGCGTAGACCCAGAGCGTACAGGTGCGTCACCGCGCTCGGCTCGGCGGAGGACAGTTCGGTACAGCACGTCCCCGCTGAAGAAAACGGGGACGACGATCATGAGCGTGTCTCGCAACCTGAGACGCGCTTCGCTCCGCGTGGTGAACTTCGGAGGATACGGGTTGGAGGACCATGTGCGGTTAGACGACGTGGACGAGAGGGACGCCAAGGACAAGGACGAGGATGAGATTCCTGATGAGGACGAGGTTCTGCCAGACTTGTCGAAGGCTCTTCCAATACGAGGACGCACGCTTGGATGCCTGGGACCTCGCAGCAAGGTGCGACTGGCAATGTACAAGTTCCTTATATATCCGTAAGTCATTCCTTCTGTCGACTTCTGACGCATATACATGATATTGGCGGACCATGTGAACAGGTGGACTGAGCCGGGGATACTGCTCCTCATCATCCTCAACGCGGTCGTCCTTTTCATCCAAGCATCTGTTTCGCATGCTCTGCCATCGACCTGGCCGGCCGGCACGCCTCCGCCCTCCGTTTCAGGTTATTTCCACACTTGGGAAGACTATGTGCTATTCGTATTATTCTGCTTATTTACGTGAGTACTCTCACCCCATCTGGCTCTCGCTGTCCTCATACCCATCCTAAGGCTGGAAGCTTTTGCTCGAATGTGTGTTTCTGGCTTTCTGCTGGATCCAGAAGTCTCCATCTCCACGCTCTTTCAGTCCCCGTTCTCGGCATATCCCGATGTTACTCGACCACCAAACACCGCTGTAGAAGCTAGTTTTAATCTCGCTCGTACTCCGTCCTTGAACACAACCCACGCGGCATCCCCGCTCCACCGAGGGCAGACCATCACCCAGCGTCTGCGTAATCTCCGGAAAAATCTGGCACGGCCATTTGTCCTTCACCACTCAGTCACCACTCCCTTACCTTCCAGCGCAGGCACTGCAAAAGCGACCCCATCCAGGGCTCGCTCCGACACGACGCAGTCGAAGTCACCTATGATGGAGAAGGCGATTTCTGGGGCCCAACACCTGCATTCCCACATTCGCAACCCCTCCGAACCCACGTTCCTGTCTAAAGCCCTTCGTTCCGACAACCCCAGCGAGACCATCGCGTTGCCCTTCCGACTAAGCGTGGAAGATGCTAGGGGTCAGACGCAGCGCAACCTTCCATTCCTTCGGCATAGCTGGACTAGGATCGACTTCATCGCTATCTCCAGCTTTTGGGTTACTTTCGCTTTGGCAACGGCTGGCGTCGAACACAACCAGTACCACATTGGTTTGTTTCGTGCTATGAGCGTGCTGCGCACTGCCAGGCTGTTGGCTATTACTTCCGGTACAACCGTGAGTGCCGTCTAGCCTCAGTCCACAGGATGTGTGATTCACTCTTTATACAGACGATTATGCGTTCCTTGAAGACGGCCCGCCCGTTGCTTGCCAGCGTTGCATATTTTGTATTGTTTGCCATGATCTTGTTTTCGTAAGTGTTCGTCACTTCGATGCTGCTTTGCCTTGGTTGACCGGTCGATAGCATCATCGGTATCCAATCCTTCAAGGGATCCTTCCGTCGGACCTGTCATCTGTTCGTAGATGGAGCTGACTACCCTCTAACATCCCAAAATTGCGGTGGACACATCGACCCTGCTTCCCTTCAACCCGTCGGTTACTTGAACTCTGATGGCCAGCATGGTTCTGTCAAGGGTTTCATCTGTCCGCTGGGTCAGATATGCATGGCAAGCGATTTATGGTTGTTTTATAAGCTCGACGGCATTTTTACTCCGCTGTTATTTTGCAGGAGAACAGCGATAACCCCGAGTCGAACATGGAGAGCTTCGACGTCATCTATTACGCTGCCCTTCAAGTCGTGATCATTTCGTCAGCGAACGGGGTAAGTCATTGCCCTGTAATGCGGGCAAGTTCGCACAAGGCTAACAACAATACAGTGGTCTGGGCTAATGTATCAGATGATGGCCTCAGAATTCTTCGTGTCCTGCTTTTTCTACATCGTCTGCATCATCGTCCTCAACTTCTGGCTCATTAACCTCTTCGTCGCTGTGATTACAAACACGTTCTCGGCTATCCGTGCAGATACGAAGAAGAGCGCATTTGGCGCAGCACCGTGCGTAGTGTCATAAAACTGACCATGACCTGTACTGAACCTGCCTTACATACCCTTAGCCTTGTCCCTGTGGTGGAGGACAGCGAGGAGGGGTGGTCTATGGTTGACGGAAGGCGGGTCGCTGGACGGAATCGGGTCCGGGAAATCTACGAAAACATCCGCTGGTGCTGGGTAGGATTCGCACTTGCGTCTGTGATCCTGCAGGCGACACGTACTGTGGACATGTCGGACCTTCACGCTCAGATCCTGGACAAAGGCGAGATGGCCCTTACATTCATGTTCGACCTCGAGATCATTATCCGGGTGCTGGCGTACCTGCCTGACTGGAGGAAGTTCTTCTACGGAGGGCAGAACGTGCTGGACCTGGTTCTGGCAATAGGCTCAAGCATCATCCAGATTCCTGCCATTCACAACTCGAGCGTCTACCCCTGGCTGACGATCTTCCAGCTCATGCGGTTCTATCGCGTCATCCTCGAAATTCCCAGGATGAAGCCGCTGCTGGTGCGTGCTCTGCCGTTTCGCTGATCTCGAACGTCGTGCCCAATATGACATCTTCTGCCCTGCAGCTCGCCGTGTTCGGGAACATGTACGGCTTGGCGAACATGTCTCTCTTCTTGATCGAGATCAACCTGCTCGCTGCGCTTTTTGCTGTGCAGCTCGTGAGCGGTGACGTCATGGCGGGTAACCTCATTGACTTTGGCACGCTGTACAACACGTTCCTGGGCATCTATCAAGTCTTCTCTTCCGAGAACTGGACCGACGTCTTGTACAGAGCTGCGGTGCCCGAGGTTCCTCTTCGGCAGTCGGCGGTTGTTGTTCTGTTTATCGCTGGGTGGATGTTCTTCGCCAACTGTGAGTTCCGTTTGGGAAGCTCTGGCCCAAGAACGTCATGCTAACCGTGGCGCAGACATCGTGCTCCAGATGTTCATTGCCGTGATCAACGAGAATTTCGATGTCGCCGAAGAGTCGAAGCGCAGCCGACAGGCATCTCACTATTGGGCTTCCCACAGACCCCAGCAGGCTCGTGCGGCGTGGATCCGCAAATTGAACCCGTACCGTTGGTTCAAGGCACAGCCGAAGGCGATCGAGGTCGAGCTGCCATCCAACCTCGTGTTACCCATGCAGAAGGCGCTAGTTCAGGACTACAGCCTCCCCAAGCGAGATAATTCCGTTGTAGTACGTGGTTTTCATAGTCCTTACACGGTCGAGGCTGATTATGTTCTGACAGGACCCGTCCACGCGCCGGGGAGGCACGGCTCGTTCTTACTCGGCGAAGTCGACGCTCAGGCGGCTCCAACGCTTGTTCGCTGGGGACATTGCAGCTGGAGACGTCCCGCTCACAACTCTCCGGAAAGTGCGCCCTGACTCTGTGGCATCTGCTGACCCTATAGACGAAGAGACGGAGAGACATTTGTAAGCTTTTCTGGTCGCGCAGTCCTCGAATTGAATCTAACTATTGGATAGGGAGGTACTCGCAGCTCTCAACAACGACGCTGTAGATGCAGAAGAGCTCAACGACGCATTGTACGAACGGCGTGCTCAGAAAGCCGACTTCATTCGCAACCATCCGACATACGACAAGACGTTCTGGATCTTTTCGCAGAAGAACTGGCTCCGTAGGATGTGCCAGAAGCTCGTCGCGCCTGCTGGTGGGGATCGCATCTTCGGTACACCGCACTCCCCAATCGCCCATCCAATCTTCCAACTCCTGCTCCTTCTCACGGTCATTGGGGGCATTGTGGTTGAGAGCATCGCAACGCCTTTGTACCGCCGCGACTTCTATGGCCGGAACGGTTTCTTCCGGGGGACGTGGTTTGATATTGCTGAAGGCTCTTTTGCCCTTGTTCTGCTTCTGGAGTTCGTCATCAAGATCATCGCGGATGGTTTCCTGTTCACTCCCAACGCCTACGTCCGGAGTATCTGGAACGTTCTTGACTTTTTCATTCTTACTGGCATTCTTGTCAACGCTGTCACTGGTCTCATCTTTATTGGGGGTCTCAGTCGAATCACCCGGTCACTCAAAGCCTTGCGCGCACTGCGGCTCATCACCCTCATTGACAAGATGCGGTCCACCTTCGAATCGCTGATCATTTCTGGTATGCTCCGTATCCTCGACGCCGCTCTGCTCGCCATCCTCTACATGATTCCGTACGCCGTCTGGGGTTTGAACATCTTTGCCGGTGTCACAAACGAGTGCAACGATGGCAGCATGACAGGTATCAACGACTGTATTGGCGAATTCAATAACAGTATAATCAACGATGCCAATGGCGGGAATGCCTTCACTTTCCTGACTCCTCGTGTTTGGGAGAACCCGGTGCCATCAACGACATTCTCCTTTGACACCTTCCGGCAGTCACTCCTTATCCTGTTCGAGATCGTTTCCCTGGAGGGCTGGATCGACGTGCTGGGCGTTGCGACGAGTGTCACGGGAGCGGGCCTGCAGCCTCAAACGAACGCATCGTTGGGGAACTCGATTTTCTTCCTGATCTACAACTTGTTGGGTGGTGTAGTTATCTTCACACTTTTTGTCAGGTATGCCTTAGTCAATTTCTTGCCCTAAGGTAGTACTTACCGTTGATGCAGTATCATCATCGGCAACTTCACGTCGAAGACGGGTTCCGCTCTGCTCACCCAGCCTCAACGGGAGTGGATCGACTTACAGAAGCTGATCAAGAGGCAGCGCCCGTCAAAGCGTCCCAAGAAGAGGCCGGCATGGTTCATCCGACAGTGGTGTTATGACCGTGCCGTTCACAAGCATGGTTGGTGGTCTCGGATGATGACCGTCCTGTATACTCTGCACGTCATCGCTTTGATGACGCAGACATTCACGCCGCAACACATCCTCGACGAGTTCCGCAGTAAGATCCAAACTCCTCCTTGCTTACCCAGAGCTGACAAGCATCGTCTATGTATAGACGACTTCTTCATCTTCGTAACCGTCATGTACTGCGTCGATGTTCTCGTCCGTTTCTTCGGTCTTGGGTGGTCGAGTTACAGTGCCAACGGGTGGAATATGTTCGACATCGTGGTCGCCGCGGGCAGTCTCTTTACCACGTTGGTCGTGCGGTTCAACACGGGCGGCTTCGTGATCCAGCAGCTGCAGAAACTGTTCATCACGAGCATCGCCCTGAAGCTCGTCCAGCGTGTGAACAGTCTCAACAAGCTCTTCAAGACGGCTGTGTAAGTGCTCATGCCTTTGAGGCGGCCCCACGACGCTAACGGAATCTCTGTTGAACTTGGACAGTGGGAGTCTGCCGGTCATCCTGAGTCTGCTCGGGCTGTGGGTTATCCTGTTCTTGTTCTTCGCGATCCTCTTTGTAGAGGTTTTCGGTATGACGAAGTGGAACTGGGAGGAGAACGCGAACAAGAACTACTCCAGCATGGCAAACGCTTTGGTGATGTTGGCATTCATGACAACAGGAGAAGGGTGGAATGGATACATGCATGACTAGTGAGTTCAGCCTTAAACGTCTTCTTTGGTCCATGTTGATAGACGTCTATCAGTGCCCTGGACTATCCCCGTTGCACCATCACCGCTTTCGGAGAGACAGACTGTGGTAGCGTCTACTGGGCGTTCAACCTCTTCATCGCGTGGAACCTGCTGAGCATGGTAAGTCGCGATGCACTTGTCATGCGGACCTGAGCTTGCCGCTGACCTTCTTGCCCAGTACATCTTCGCCAACTTGTTCACTGGTGTTGTCGTTGAGAGTTTCTACTACGTCTTCCAAATGTCCGGCGGGGCCAAGTCTATCACCCGAGAGGAGATGCGAGCATTCAAAAAGGTCTGGGCGGAATTTGCCAACCCGAAGACAGGATATCTAGAGCGCACAAACTTCGTGCGCTTCTTCGGGGTACGCCTCTCCCATGCAGTACTCGTGGCTATGTAAACTGACTAGTTGCTCAGAAACTGAGCGGTATCTTCGAGGTCAAGATCTACCCAACAGAGTTCAGCGTCCCTCGGATCATGGCCTTGTCGAAGGATACTACGAACGGGGAGTCGTGGTCAAGGAAGGTGGTTGACGGGCAAGATTTCAGCAAGACGGACATGCTGCTCAGCAACATCGATCGCATGGCGATCAAGCGGCGGAAGAACCTCTACAACCGGCTCTACCACGAGGCTCGCATATCGCACGAGCCCGGCAAGGGCATCTCGTTCACGAATATCCTCTTGCTGCTCGCCCACCACAAGCTCATCGTGGATCGGGAGGCCCTAGTGTATGTGGATCATTCGTCCTGTGTGGATTACCTTCTGAGTCATGGTTGTGTAGGCTAAAGGACCTTGTCGTGCGGACGGAGACGAACAAGCTCGTCACGGATCTGGTGGACTTCGACCGTGTGCAGTCGCTCTTGCTTATGATCTTATACCGCCGGCGGTACATCGCCCAGCGGGAGCAGGCTCGCATAAGGCATATGGGTGGTCCAGGTGGGTAGTCTTCATTCTTTGGTTTCCTCATCGGCATGGAGGCTCACGACCTCCAAACTCGCCAGACATTCCCGCTATCATCGTCGATGATTTCCCCACCACACCCCCGTCGATATCGCGGGACATCACCTCGCCGTACCAGACCCCGATTCATCATAGGTCGAGGGACGGCATCGATACCCCTGTCGCGATCACCCCAGCGGTCCTCCAGTCCCCTGATGTGTCATTTGCGCTTGAGACGCCGTCGCGACCACTCCAGCGCAGAACTCAACGACTGAGCGACGTCAGCATGTTGTCTACCGATATGAGTGGGAGGTGAGCCATAGGTTCCGCAAGCCCGTTGTGAGCGCGAGTGCTAACAAGAGAACTTACAGGCTGGACAACTCCATGTATAGAGAATCGCGGTCTGGGGACGACGACGACATCCTGTCGTCGATGCAGAATTCCATGTGGCAAGGTAAGCGCTACCTCTTGCTCTGCCTTTACTCAACACCCACTTATGTCTTTCTTTCCCAGACATGATGCTAGAGGCAGCGGAAGAAGACCGAGACTGATTCGCTTGGATTCTGGACTGGAACTGTTTATTTGTAACCATCGTCGCTCCTTCGTGTGCATATATCCCCGATTTCTTACGGACCATCTCGGACGCTCGCACGTTACTGTAGAGTTATTGCATTAGTAGTGTACGCCATCTTTGCATCTAACTTATTCGAGGACGCTCGAATTTTACCCTCCCACCCGGATCCTTTGGTTTGCCAAGGCCTGCTTCTCCCCTTCGGAGTTGAACCCAAACTCGGCGTGCTTACACCACAACCACGACATAGAACCGATCACAAGGCTTGTGTCGGATAACGATGCTGTCCTCTCCGAGATCTCCGTTTCCTGGTGTGTTGAGTCAAGAGACGGACGTTGAATGAAATGGGTTTACTCAACTCGGAGTTGGTCACGCTGCGGATCCGGTGCGGGCCAAGCGCTTCCGTTGGCCGGCCGTGGCGGGGGCCCATCCACCCAACTCGACCACTACCCACCACCACTACCGCTCTACCCTCCCCCTCGTTGTCTGATCTCGCTAGCTTTCTTCTCATCACTAGCCAAGGGGAGTTCCCTCACCCTCCCGTTCAAGGATGTCCAGCATGCAGCACCTCGGCAAGGGCATCGTCCGTGCTGCCAAGAACTACACCAAGGGGTACTCGGACGTCCAGGCAAAAGTACGCGATGCGACCTCGAACGACCCGTGGGGCCCGTCGGGCACGCAGATGAACGATCTGGCGCAGATGAGCTACAACCAGTGAGTCGTCACCCCCACCGTTCGCACGAGATATCGTGCGGGGGCAATGCCTCCCATGCTCATCTGAGCCCGGCCCCACAGAGACCACTTCGTGGAGATCATGGAGATGCTGGATAAGCGACTGAATGACAAGGGCAAGAACTGGCGGCATGTATTCAAGGTCGGTGTCTACCCCCTCTTCCTACATCCTGCCTCTCCTTTTCCTGTGTCTCGCCCGGCACTGACCTTGTCCGTCTGTCCGTGGCGCTTTCCGCCTCACGTCGTATGGCTGTGGCCCCGGCGTCCAGTCTCTCACGGTGCTCGACTACCTCCTGCACGCGGGCTCGGAGAACGTCGTCGTGTACTTCCGGGACAACATCTATATCATCAAGACGCTCAAGGAGTTCCAGTACATAGACGAGGAGGGCAAGGACCAGGGCGCGAACGTGCGCCAGAAGGCCAAGGACATCACGAACCTCCTCCAGGACGAGAGCCGCCTCCGGCGCGAGCGCCGCGACCGCGCCTCGATGCGCGACCGCATGGTCCGCGGGCGGCGCGACGGCGAGCCCGGGGCGGACGACGACGGAACGGAGGGGAACGAGAACGACCGCCGGCGCTCGCGCAGCGTGCCCGGGAACGGGCGGCGGCGGGGCGGCCCTGGGGCGGGCGGGAACCGCGAGGACGACGACCTGCGGCGGGCGCTCGAGGAGAGCAAGCGGACGGCGGCGGAGGAGATACAGAGACAGAGGCTGACGGCGGAGGAGCGCGACCTGCAGCAGGCGATCCGGCTGAGCGAGGAGGAGGAGGCAAAGCGGAACCAGGCGCTCGCGGACGCGAACGCGTCGTCGCTGTTCGACGAGGGGCAGCAGCAGCAGGCGGCACAGCAGAGCACAAATCCGTTCCCGCTCGTCGACACGTCGCTCCAGGCGGCCCAGCCCCAGTTCCTCCAGCCCCAGTTCACGGCTGTCCCGCAGCAGTTCACGTCTTTCAACCCGTATCAACAGCAGGCGCAACAAGAGGCGATGCAGGTGCGTGTGTGTGCTTGCTTTGTTGGAAGTGTGGTAGGGATCTCATGTGGGTGGATGCGTGGGCAGGCCGAGTATATGCGCCAGCAGCAGGAGTGGCAGATGCAGCAGCAGCTCCAGGCGCAGCAGCTGCAGCAACAGCAACAACAGGAGGAATGGATGCGGCAGCAGCAGTTGCTTCAACTCCAGCAGCAACAACAGCAACAGCAGTTCCTGATGCCGCAGCAGCAGCCGCTCATGCCCCAGGCAACCGGCTTTGGGTATGTGGTGGTTCTGGCATACGGCATAATTATGGTTCTTCTGACACTTACGGCAGCTCGAACAATCCATTCGCGCCCTCGCTTGCGGTCTCGACATCCATGCAGCAGCACAGCTCGTCTCCAGGCCCCCAGACCTCAAGTCCAGTGTCGTTCAACTTGCAGGGCACATACGGCAACGGCCCTACGTCCGTTTCCCCGCCCCCACTATCGCATTCGGCTCCTCCTTCCGCGCAGAGGCAGAACACGATGCCTATGGTCAAGACGCGCGCAGACGACGAGCACTCGAAGCTCGCGAACCTGCTGGCCGCACGCGAGGACGGCATCGATACGTTCGGAAACTGGGGCAACCTGCGGTGTGTTTGCGTTTACGCTTTACCCTATCGCGTGCTTGTACTGATCTACGTGGATGGGTGCAGGTATGGCCAGCAGGCGGGACGTCTTGCCGGGCAGCTGACGGGCGCGCCGCACAACAGCCACAACCCGTTCACACTGCAGCAGCAACAGCAACAGCAGCAGGGCATCGCCAACGAGCAGCCGTTCTTCTCGATCTAGTTGCTAGAGCATGTCGTGTTTGTGTTGTTTGTTGTCTTATTGCCCCTGCGCTTTCTCTTCTTCCCCGCCGTTCCAGATCCCCAGGCTCCCGTCCGCGCGCCCTCGTTTCCGTTTCCTGACATTTTTTCGGATCTGGGTTCGGGTTCCAGTTCTCGTTCTGTCTACCTTCCATACCTCCGATGACCCTCTGCTAACATGATATGCCAAGACCAAGACCAAGAACAAGACCAAGACCAAGACCAAGACCTTTTGACGCTTCAACGACTCTGCTACCCGATCGCTCGAGGATACTGTACTGTTTCTAGTTTGTATGGCTGTGGCTGTGGCTGCGGTTTTGTACATATTCGGGGCGAGAGCGAGCTCTCGCTCGCATACCCATCGTTGCTACGAATGGGGAGCGCGGAGGGGTGTTCATACATGATATGGAACTTGAAAGTCTACATAGAGGCTAGGGCCTGGGTGCACAATCGACGTGGAATAATACCAATGGTGGGTTGTGCAGGAACTGCTCTGAGAGATGGACAGAGGCCGCCGCAAAAATTATGGTTACAGCCGTTTGCAGAACGATAGTCGCGTTCGGAAAAAACTCGTTCAGGCCGGCTGCGTAGCCGAGGCTGGGAAGTCCCCGAGACGCCCAGGGCCCATGTTCTTCAGGTCACAGCGCCTCATGGGGCTCGCGCGCGAGGCTCGACGCCTATGAGGTGCGACCCAAGACTGGAATTTCGCGCGATGGTTATATCGCTGCGCGTTTGGCGGAAGTGGTTGCGCGGGTGTAAATATCTCAGATTTTTGGTGTCGCGCACCACATCAGTCAACCTCTGCGGGTGGAAGGACCGACCCAGTTCACTCGCGCGCATGGCGCAACACGTCGCGCTCCCGCTGCTGTGCTCCTCGGCATGGGTTGTGCCGAGCTTCTGGAGGTGGCATCAGCGTCGGCAAGCTAGCCGACCTGAACGAGGTTTTTTCGAGGACGTCTATCGTTCTGCAAACGGCTGTAATATTCGATATCCAGGCGGCTTAGGGCTGTGCCGATGGCTGCGATTTGTGTATGTATACTTGTTTGGTTCGTGACGCATCACCGGTCCCGAGTCCCGACCATAGAAGCCTTCAGTTGAACGACTCTTGGTCCGAACTCCCCATCTTGCTGGAATGAACTTCTTCCTCTTTCCTCGTCGACAACGTCAACAACGGTAGATCGGTGCCTCCGGCACATATGAGGACACAATGGTGCTGGTTCGGAGAGCGCTCAGAAGTTTAACGACCCTCAACGGCTACACAAGATGTGCCGGGTGAAAGTCAAATCATGGGGAATTCCATCCGTACATAAACCCACTGTTATCACGACGCTCATGAATACCGAAGTATATCATCCCAAGGTGCTGGCGAGCGGGCTCATCGTTCACTGTCGCTGGCGGAACATCACGTTGTTTGAAGAAACCGTGACGATGGACTCATGGGACGGGACGGCCGACCAGTTTCCGACTTCGACCTCCAACGAACGAATCTGATATCGTATCGTAACCTTTCACTCCATGTTTGTGGTCAAGCAATATGGTGACATTTGTCTTCTAGTCGCTGAGGGTTCGAGTTACCCTCTACCGCGTTTATGCTTGGCAGCGCATAGTCGTCCAATATGGGTTCACAGCAACGTGCTTTGCTGCGGTAGACTTCTTCTCCCTCGTGGAATATGCCGGCTTCTCAACGAGGCTGTGGTTCGTGCAATTTCGAGGGCATTCGGAGGGCAGGGGAGCGAGGCCCAGCCGTTCGGCGGACGGCTCATGAAAGGTTCAATATAACGCTGCAGGCATCTGTCCCACCATCCATGGACTGTTCGACAGCCCCCACATGCAAGCGAAGAACTCTATAGTCTGCGAGTATTGGTCCCAGCCTCTCCAACCGATTTCCCATGTGCAACGCACGGGTCTTAAAGTTAGAGGGGGGGGTTAGGCCCTGCCTTAGGTGCCCCTCAGCCACATTGTCCACCAGTCCTTCCTACCACCATATCCACATCCTCACCTTGCACATTTTGGGGCCCTTACCAACACTTGCCGACTCTACACGACCCGCACTCAATATTCAGAGTGCTCCGACCCCACCGATGCATACCATGTCGAACACACAAGATAAGGACAAAGCACTGGTGCCCGTCAACGTCAAACTCGTCCTCATCGGGAACTCGTCCGTTGGGAAGAGCAGTCTCCTGCTCCGGTTCTCGGACCAGAAGTGGCACGAGGCGAGTGCGACAGTAGGTGTCGACTTCATGGTGAGTCTCTCTCCTCTCTCTCTCTCTCTCCACCCTGAGCTCATGCGATGTTCGTTGTACATAGGTACATAAGATGGACTTTAAGGGCAAGAAGGTCACACTGAGCATATGGGTACGTATCTGCCAAAACTCGCCGTCCTCTGCACTCTGTCCAGGCCGCGTCCACTGGTCCTGTGGCTCACGCACTCGATAGGACACGGCTGGGATGGAGCGTTTTCGCACGGTCACCCCGTCATATTACCGCATCGCGCAGGGCATCATCCTCGTGTATGACGTCGCGAACCGCGAGTCGTTCGACGCGCTCCCCAAGTGGTTTGCCGAACTCAAGACGTGCGCCCCCAGCGCCGCCGTCAAGATCATCATCGGCAACAAGGTCGACAAGGTGCGCTTCGCACTCCATCACTCCTCATGCATCTCGTTTCAGTGTATGTTGACGAGCTTGCTGCCTCCGTTCGATACGGTGCATCGATGTCCCCACGCGCGTGCTCCAAAACTTCTTGGTGCGCCTCCCGTCCTCGTGTTCCGCCTCCCGTCCTCTTGCTCCCTGCCCCATAACCTTATCCGCGATCGACCCTACCACACGTGCACCCCACAACCACCATGCCGACTACCACGCGCGCTGTGGGCACGTATCCGCGCGCACACAGGAGGACTCGCGGGAAGTGCTCACCTCGGAAGGCCAGGCGTTCGCGACGGGCATGAACGCGCTCTTCATTGAGGCGTCCGCGAAGACGGCCGTAGGCGTACAGGAGGCGTTCCGTGACGTCGTCGAGCGCATCATCGACACGCCCGAGCTCTGGCAATCCGCCAACGCGCGCAAGAGCAAATCCGGACCGAAGAGCGCGGGGCCGGAGAGCGCGGGGGTACAGCCTAAGGACGTGTCTGGTAGCATCAACATTCAGCAGGGGTCTGGGGAGGCGAAACCCCAGGGCGGCGGGTGCGGGTGCTGACGCTGAGTGACTCCTGAGTGTGGAGGATTGGAGGATTGTCCGACTTTGGAGACTCCCCGGGATGTTTCATGGCTTTCGACGATGGTAGGGGATGGGATCTGGTGCGGCGGAAGACTTTGTATACATATAATAATACATATAATTGCAGCTCGACGCGCGATACCCGTGATTGCGAGGGGGAAGACGACTGTAGTGGGACTCTGGGAGTACCGCGGGGCGCACGACTCGGACTTGTCCTGCGCACTAAGTTGTTGATCCTCCTGCGATGTAGGGTAGCGGGCTTGGGGGTGCTCGTAGCTGGTGACTCCCTTGAACAATGGAAGGGCAAGGAAGCTGAGTTCGAGGTGGAGTCGCCGGGATGGTTGATATCTTGATGGCGACAAAGGGCGACAAGCGAGGCCTTAGATCACCGTTATGTAAGCAGGTGCACGTCCAACGACTCTCTCTTCAAATTTCATGATCAATCTCAACTTGTTCTTACTGGCACAACCATTTCCTCGCACTCTCAGCGCAACGTTACCAACAGCTTAGATTTGAACACGCAGGGAGCATGTGGATGTATGTGATTACTATGCAGGCTTCTGTGGTTCAAGTTCGTCACGTCAGTGGCATCGCCGCTGGGGACCACATCCTTGATATCTTTTGATACTTACTGAACATTGTTCCCGACTAAACGCTCTCCCTCTGTCGCGCTGGTCAAGAGGATAGCTTAAGACGTCAAAACGGCTCTACCTAGGCTATCGTGCCGGTTCCGGGGTCCCAACTGGCTGGCGCGATGGCTGTAGACCTTGAGAAAAGAACTCCGGCCACACTACAATCGCACCCGTTTATATACGGGCACTGGTCTATCCGACCCACTACGCACTGCCGTTGACAGAGCGCCGTCGAGTTTTGGGGAGGGGATGATTCGTCTGCCATCATAACCTGATCCCCAACCCTTCTCCTCTCCATACATTACCCACTACCCTTTCATGCTATCGTTGTCCAGACTAGGCTCCATCCGCCTTTCTAGGTTTGTGTGTTAAGCTCGCAGCATGAACAACACAATTCCCATGACCACCCTTCAGCATTACACCCCTGCCATCTCAACCCTAATTGCCGATCTCGCCATGTCAGTGTCGGCGTTGTTGGGTGAGTTGGCTTCCTCCTGCTTCTTCCTGATCTCCAGCTAACTACGGATTCTAGGTCATCTTACGACCTCAGGTTCACTCACCGTACTATCAATAATGTCCATGACCCACCTGATGTGAGTATATGCTCAGAATCCCATCAGAATCGCCATCTGTCTGACCGTTCAATCCTTTCACTGGCAGCCGCAGAGGGGTCAAACGACCCTCAACCGCATTCATGCTTGGGGACCTTATGGTCCTATACGCATCAACGGTGGTCTACTTTGCTGTGCAGGTCGCCTATTTTGTGGAATACGGCGCGCTTCTTAACGACCTTGTGACCGCACTCTCCTCCGAAGCGTCAGCGTTATCCGCCGATATCCCAGCGGCAGTAATGAAAGCACTAGGGCGAAATCCCATATCGTCGGTGTTGTCCTTTCAATCAATGTAAGTTTCGTGTTACGGTTCTTTACCTCAGTGCCACTGATAACTGATCGTCAGATGTCTTTTGGTGACGCCATTGTTTGGTGGTGAGTGTGGGTCTTCTGGAGAAAGAGGTCCGTGCTCGTTCTAGGACTAGTTTGAGTGCAGGCACGTTTGGTACGTTTCCATGCCGAAGCCAGCACTTCGGTCAGCTCAGAGGGACGTGAAATGAATATACTTGAATGCATTCGCTCACATTAGCGTTTGGCGTTGTGTCCAGCATCCACTGGGAGATAACTGTCGAAACGCCTCCGCTCAAAGGCTTCGCAGACGTGTATGGTGGAGTCTCCATTTTTATATCTCTCCTGACCTACATCATCGCTACTTCGTTGATAGGCTACAAAGCCCGGTAAGCTTGCCGAGTCATTCCCAGGGTCCCCTTCTCATTGAAGACTTACCAACGCATCCATTATAGGAAGCATCGACAACTTCTGCGACGGTCCCCTGCAGCTTCGAAGGACCGATTGAACACTCCCGTGATGAAGGTACTCACGTTGCTGGTCGAATCGGGCATCGTCTACTGCATAATCCTTGTAAGCGAGTCAAGATCTGATTCACTTTCGCGCGTCCAGGAGAGGCTCACAGGTCCGGAGTGACCTGACATATAGGGCCTGGCCATGCTCGCCATGGTCTCGTCGGCTCACCCAACCCACACCGAACTCGTCGTGAAACTCGTTTCTGGCCTCCTTGTATTGTTATCCGGCTGCTACGTGCCGCTCCTCGTGAGTGCACCTTCCAGTTGCAGTGCCAGGGCCGAGCAGTGACAAATTATAATTATATTGCTAATCCTGTACATTGTCATCCGCGGCCTGACCCTGTATCCGACCGTCATCATCTTCATCGTCGCTCTCGATCGATCGCAGATAGACGACAGCCTCGCCCCCTGCCTCACCAACGGGAGCCCGAGCGCCCTCCTCCTGGTTTTCGAGAACACATCTTCCAGCGGGTCTACCGCCGTATCTGAGTCAGGTGCCTCGATGAGTACTTTTTAGTTTTCGTCCCCTGACTACCGTGACTTCCCTTGCAGCCCGTCAGAAGATCTGCCAATTGACACGTCAAGTAGATTGTCACGGTAGCGCTTACAATTAGAAGCTTGAGGAAGACTGGCTGCAGGCGGCTTAACTAGAATACAACGATTTCGCACATTCAACTAAGACCCCGACTGTCGGCGTATGTCGGAGACTGGCGACAGCGAAATGGGAAGCTTTGAAGGTCGACTTTCGACTCGAATTGAGGCAGGCCTCGGCTGCATCGAAGGGGAGTATTTGGTGTTATTTTTGTCTGTAGCTCGTACCTTGGCGGTGGTTTAGCTCAGCGCTTGATTATCATAGTAAACTTTAACCTCGTCTTGGGCGGGATGCGACTAACACACACAGGTTCTACTAGGATGCAACTTCGAATACACTCCAGGATTCTATTGAGTACAGTACCAAATTGAATGTATTACTTTCTGCTTACGAAGTCTTCGATTCTTCTTGCGCAGGCTCTGGACTCGGAACAGTAAGCCTGGTCCTCGGGCTCCGGTGCGGTATCGCTTCACCCTGGGCATATATAGCTACAATGCCATACCAGGGCCTGTAGCTGTACAAGGTGAGGGTTCTAGGTCCAGATGGCGTGTTACCCTGAATTAAACGGCTCGCCTGTCGCCAAGCAGGAATGTATTGTTCGGTTCAGGCTCCGACCTGGTCGTCTAAACGTCTCCCAACTGCTTGAGCTGACGTCTCATATCATAAGTTTTTTGACGGCGCTCACGTCAAGGCGCTACATACCTATCACTTACTTATTACCCAGGACCACCTCCTTGTGCGTCAAGCTCTCAACATGAGCACTCCCTCCAGTTCCACTATCACGGCGTCCACCACGCTGCAGCGCTACACACCCGCCTTCTATACCGTGCTAGCCAATGTCGTAATGGCATCATTCCTGTTCGGTGGGCTCAGTCCATCTCTCTTGCCGCGCGTATTCGATACGAGAAGCTATTAGGTTCCCTAACCGTGCTGGCGATGGTATCCGCGGCCCACTTGATGTGAGTACATGCCCACTCCCGATCACTGCAATCGTCGATTGACTCGTCCTCCAGTCGCAGAGGGGTCAAGCAGCGCTCCACTGGCTTCATGCTGGGCAGCGCGGCTATCCTATATGCGTCGACGGCGGTCTACTTGGGAGTGCAGGTCGCATATTTCGTGGAATACGGCCAACTGCTCAACGAGGCTGTGGCCGCAGTCTCTTCAGAAGACGAAGACCCAGCCTCATCAACGCTCATGGCGGTGGCTTTGATGAGGTTCGCGCAAAGTACAAGGACGAAATCCCACATCGTTAATCTTGTCCTTGCGATCATCGTGCGTAACTTTCGTAGGCCCGGAGGCGCTGCTTCATGCATGGCGTTTACTAGTACTCACGATTACGATCTATGTATCAGGTCACCCTTGGCGACACCATTGTCTGGTGGCGAGTATGCGTCTTATGGCCAGGGAAGCCCATACTCACTCTGGGGCTATGTTTGATAACCGGCACATTCGGTGCGTCTCTCTTCTCAACAGCACAGCACTCGGGGCTTGGATATTTATCCCAAAGCGGGACACTCGGAACTTATTCAATGAACGTTTATCAGTGTTTGGGATTACGTCTACGACCCGCTCGGAAATCACTGATGATATCCCACCGCTCCTCGGCTTCACCGACCTGTACGGAGGAATCTCTACCTTTCTGTCTCTCCTGACAAACGTGGTCGCGACCTCGTTGATCGGCCAAAAGGCCTGGTGAGCTTGCTGCACTGTTTCCGGTCTCCGTCGCTGTCCGACTAACCACGTACTGCGCCTACCACAGGAAACACAGAGAAATCCTGCGCCAGTCCCCAAGCCCAAGTTCGAAAGGCCGATGGAACACCCCAACAATGAAGGTGCTTGCGTTGTTATTCGAGTCCGGCGTCGTATACTCCATCATACTTGTAAGTTGGCCTGAGATTTCGACAATTCGCGCAGGTCCAGACGATGCTCATGTTCATGAACCCGGGACCATAGACCGTGGCCGTGATCGACATCATCATCTCGCACACCAACGCAACGCACACACCAAGTGTTGCCGCTTTCCTCTCCAACACGAACCTGTTTTTCTCTGGGTGCTTCGTGCCTATCCTCGTGAGTTTCTCTTGCAGCGGTCCGTGGGTTGAGCGATGAGTTGAGCTGAGCTTCATGGCACCCCGTGCGTCATGGCCAGGCCATATATCCCACCATTATTATCTTCATCGTTGCTCTCAATCGCTCCCCGATAGACGGCGGCCTCGCCAACGCCACCCCAAGCAACCTCTCGGCTGATCTCCTGCCAAGCATAGTGTTCAAGGACCCCTTGGAGACTTCCCTCGTCGAGCCTGCCATATCAAAGTACGTGCCTCACATGAGGGCCGTGCATAGCTGACTGTGTCGTAGTCCATGTGAAGATCAGCCCATCGCTGCCTCCAGTTAGACTGAGTGGACTGTAGGTTTTGGAACCAGTTGTAAGATCTAGAGAGAGCGCAGGTCGTTGGAGCGCCGTCGCATTCGCTCATTATTGTTATTACAAGGACGCTGCTCTACTAGTATGCACATGTACAGAAACAGTACTAATATCGACATATTGATATCCTACGAACACTACCTTCAGAGTCCCCAGAGCCGTCAAATATCCCTTCGAATACCTATCTGATACCTTGAGCGACCTCCCTAACTCCGAAGGGCGCGTCGTGCGGAACGTGAGGAACGACGACTCCGACGACAGCCCCGCCTCGAAGTGCCTCGTCCCGCCTGCGTGGCCCTTCGCGGTCGAGCTATGGGGCGATCCGCTCCTTACGTTAGTACATGACGCCTTCGAGCCGGCTCGAACAGGTCCCCCTCCCAAGCTTCGTCGCTCACCTGGGCTGCGGACACACATCTGGCGGCGAGGGAGGAGTACTACGAGAAGGTCCGGTGAGGCTGCCGCATCGTACCGTCCACGCATCGCGCGCTGGATGTTCGTCCCCGTCGAGTAAGGGCTTCATGCCGGATGGGGGAGGTGCTGACGGCCTGCAAGTTCTTAAACAAGTTCACTCTTGACTCGGAGAAAGAGCGAGTACCGCTCCGACATGTCATGCAGTCGTCCAAGGAGGCGCGACCAGATCTGAGTCCGGGGAAAAGGCACCAGTGAGTACTAAGTAGTGTCACCGTCACCGTGAACGAGTTCAGGGCACGAAGTCCGGGCATTGCCTAGAGCGGCGAGGTGGATGGCGAGGGGCTGCCGGCGTGGCTGCACTGCGTGACTTAATGAATGTCGCCGACGGCCTAGCGGACACGCTCTCGGTCCGCGGATTCGGAGCCGGGAGGAAAGGTAGCATCCATGAGCAGGCTGACCCGGATGTCATTTCATGACTGACATGAGAGAACGGAGAGATGGAGCTACGACCTGAGCGAGAATAGAGATGGAACGATCGTCGGAGCGCGCCAGGGACTCGGACGACTATTCATCTTGCACATTGAGATATAGATATTGATTCTCCGGTGACGTAGGTTCAGGCAAAGCATTGAGTGCTTAGGACTGGCGACCTGAAACAAATCGGAGGACGAGGTGTGTGAAGACGATAAGTTCGGGGTGGATATCACCGGGAATAACTAGGACGACAAACCTGAGAGTAAACACAGATTGTGACAACGTCACGAGGGTTGTCTGCTGCCTCTGGATGGCGGACAGCGTCTCATCAGTAAGAACACTGGTCCTTCCTCGATTGTCGACTACGACTCGTTCCCACCTTCAAATTCAGCTAGCCTCCCTAACCATGCAGATGATGGGGGGACGATGTGAAGTAGAGCGTTGAAATCGCCTTTGGTGTAGTTTCCAGCCAGACATTTCAAGGGATGCTGTGGATGCTCCTTGTCCCTTGCATTAACCGCTAACTTGAAGCGATGGTGGATTTTCTGCTGAACGAGGACTTGGGCAAGAAGTGTTTCGTTCCTGCAGGCGTTGTCGCTAAGCATTTCATTCTCGTCAATCATTCGATTGGAGCACCTCACCTTACGGTCCTTACCGGACACGTTTTGGGTAGTCGCGTGCGGGGAACGATGGGCGGCGGGCAGTCTTATATTGCAACTCTCGATCTTGATGAGACGTTAGTGGCATGAGTTACTTGGACGTAAATCAAACGGGCCCTGCCTGCTGGACTTATTATACGGGCTATAGTCCAAGGCGTGCACCGGGCCCCTTCAATCGTGACGGTGGCCATGGGAAGGGCCAAGGGACACGTTAAAACGCGGTCATGAAGACGGAGTTGTGCAAGGGACGTGTTCTGGCCATGGGCAGGTCGATATCGTCCGATATATTTCGTGGGCGCTTGCAATCCTGCCTCCGCGTGGTAACAACGTGGACTGTGATTCCAGGAAAGATCCCGACGCTCCCCGACTCAGAACCCTTCCATGGCAACTCAGAGAGGGCTGCGGACACCTTAGGAATAACATCCATGAGGCTGTCGAGATACACGGAAAGAGAGCGAGATCAGGAAGCGGGGAAGTGGGGGAAGGGTTTGGGGATGGGGTGCCAGTGGCGAAAGCCGCGTTTAGTTTAGCGATTCAAGCTCCGACTGAACACGGAAGCCCTAAACCTCCAAGACCGTTTCCGCCTCTGCCTTGTCCCTCCGGTACCCTCCACCCTCTAACGACCCATCCTTCCTCTCCTCCCGGTTCTTTTCCTTCATGTACGTGTCTTTCCCTCCCTATTGTCGTCGGCAGCATCGAAGTTGCGCAGGAGACCGCCCACAGGGTCACCGACGCGTCGATCCGCAGTTTTCTTGATCAGTCGCGCTGACGATGGGCTTGCAGAATGCGTGAAATCGTCCATCTTCAGACTGGCCAGGTCAGCTTTTCCTTCCCGCCAGCGTTCGCTCTAAGTAAACTGACTTGTCATCCGTGCATAGTGTGGTAACCAGATCGGTGAGCAACCTCGATAGCCCCCGATAACAACGACACCGACCTCGATCGCTCATTCTTTCTCGCACACGCAGGTGCCAAGTTCTGGGAGGTCGTCTCTGACGAGCACGGCATCGAGTCGGATGGTCTCTACAAGGGCAACAACGACCTCCAGCTCGAGCGCATCAACGTCTACTACAACGAAGTCGGCGCGAACAAGTATGTCCCTCGTGCCGTCCTCGTTGATCTCGAGCCTGGAACCATGGACTCCGTCCGCTCGGGTCCCCTCGGCAACCTCTTCCGTCCCGACAACTTCGTCTTCGGTCAGAGTGGTGCCGGTAACAACTGGGCAAAGGGTCACTACACCGAGGGTGCCGAGCTCGTCGACTCCGTGCTCGATGTTGTCCGCAAGGAGGCTGAGGGCACCGACTGCTTGCAGGGTGCGTTCGTGTTTGGCTTTTGTGACACGCCGCGTCACGGAATGTAACGCGTGACACATACTGATGCCGGGTCCTCGTTGCACCTTGCAGGCTTCCAGATCACCCATTCGCTGGGTGGTGGTACCGGTGCGGGCATGGGTACCCTCCTGATTTCGAAGATTAGGGAAGAATACCCCGATCGTATGATGGCCACGTTCTCCGTCGTCCCCTCACCGAAGGTGTCCGACACCGTCGTCGAGCCTTACAACGCGACGCTCTCCGTTCACCAGCTTGTTGAGAACTCGGACCAGACGTTCTGTATCGACAACGAGGCGCTCTACGACATCTGCTTCAGGACGCTTAAGCTCACCACGCCCACATATGGTGACCTCAACCACCTCGTCTCGATCGTCATGTCGGGTATCACCACTTGCTTGCGCTTCCCTGGCCAGCTCAACTCGGACCTCAGGAAGTTGGCTGTCAACATGGGTCAGTGTTAACGTCTTTCGCGTGCGAGCCTGGTTCTGACTTCTCCGCTATGCAGTTCCCTTCCCCCGTCTCCACTTCTTCATGACCGGTTTCGCTCCCTTGACTGCCCGGGGTAGCCAGCAATACCGTGCCGTTACTGTTCCCGAGCTCACCCAGCAGATGTTCGATGCCAAGAACATGATGGCTGCTTCGGACCCGAGGCACGGTCGTTACCTCACTGTTGCCGCCGTCTTCCGTGGAAAGGTTTCGATGAAGGAGGTCGAGGAGCAGATGCAGAACGTCCAGAACAAGAACTCTGCGTACTTCGTCGAGTGGATCCCGAACAACGTCCTCACCGCGCAGTGTGACATCGCGCCGCGTGGCCTCAAGATGGCCGTCACGTTCCTCGGAAACTCGACCGCGATCCAGGAGCTTTTCAAGCGTGTCAGCGACCAGTTCACCGCCATGTTCAAGCGCAAAGCGTTCTTGCATTGGTACACCCAGGAGGGTATGGACGAGATGGAGTTCACCGAGGCCGAGTCCAACATGCAGGATCTCGTTGCCGAATACCAGCAGTACCAGGATGCCACGTACGTGCCTCCGCTTCCATTCCTTCGTGTGTCTCTTCTAATCCCTGTTATGCAGTGTGGAGGAGGAGGGCGAGTACGAGGAGGAGGTCCCCGTTGACGAGGAATAAGCGTGTCGCGTCCGGATGTGTCCCGCCGCTGCTCTGATCACCCGAAAAGGTCTACCATAGTATACACTTTATATTGGTCGCTTTCAGTGTTCTCTGCACACGTTTTCACAACCCTCTCTGTCGTCGCCGCTTCTGCTGTTGTCTTTGCGACCGACGATGATGCGCGAGCTCCACACATCCTCTTTCGCATCTCGCTCTCGCTCTGCGCTCGCCCTACACGATCACTTGCACACGTTTCCTCTCCTCCCCCCGGTTGGCAATACCGAAGTTACCCTAGTCTGCATACCTCTGTCTGTGTCTTGTCCGTTCATTCATTGTCATCCAACGCTTACGAAATTCATGTCCAATTGCCGGGATTCTGCTTGGAACAACTTGTTACTGTAATGTTGTGTGTGGTTGGAGTGGGCCTCAAGATCTGATTGTCTCGCCTTGGAGGATGGGCAGAAAGGATCGGCTTGCTGAACTGTCCAACGTTAACTCTCCAGCTGGTACCAAATTCTACCCCCTGCCGTTGCGATATGCACGTCATCGAGGCTTATCACTACCGTCGATGTGACTCTTTCCTCAGCCGCCAGCTATAGGTCATGGGCGAGTCTCTTCGCTGTGGTGTAACATGATTTATAAGCTTTTATCTCTCGACGCTCACCACCCCATTCAATCGACTCGTCCCTCTTGAGGTCAACGATCACGATGGCCGCCAGGACAGTCCCCGACCGGTCCATCCGGATCTGCGCCGATCGCGGAGGCACCTTCTGCGACGTGCACGCGTCGTTCCCCGACCCGGAGCACGCGGGGGAGCGCAAGGAGATCGTGGTCAAGCTTCGTGAGCCTTTTATCTGTCTTTCCCCTCCATATCATGGAGACATGAATGAAGCGGTCTGACGGCGGCGATGGGCACCAGTGTCGCAGGACCCGGGGAACTACAGCGATGCGCCGACGGAGGGCATCCGGCGCGTGCTCGAGATCGTGACCGGGGAGCGTATTCCGCGAGGCAGCACCCTCAATACGGACAAGATCGGTGCGTCCCCTGTTCCTTTCTCCATCCTTTCACCTCGCTCGCGCGCTGACGGATATGTGGGCGGGTGTGCGTTCGCGGGGCGGGATGGGGCAGACTACATCCGGCTGTCGACGACGGTGGCGACGAACGCGCTGCTCGAGCGCAAGGGCCACAAGCACGCGCTGCTCATCACGCGCGGCTTCCGCGACCTCCTGCGGATCGGCAACCAGGCGCGCCCGCGCATCTTCGACCTCAACATCCGCCGCCCCGCGCCCCTGTACTCCGCCGTCCTCGAGGTCGACGAGCGCGTCACCCTCGTCGGGTACACGTCCGACCCGCGCGCGGAGGCGCACGCGGTGCGGTTTGGGGAGGGGGGCAAGGTGGAGAGGGGGTACCGCGGGCGGGGGTGGGACGGGGTGGGCGAGGCGGAGGGCCCGGGCGAGATCGTGCAGGGCTTGTCGGGCGAGGCTGTCAGGGTGATGCGGAAGCCTGGTGCGTGTGTTTGTGCTCCTTCCTCTCCTCTGTGCCCCCATTCTGACTGCCCTGTTGCTCGTGTTCTGCGTTCTGTCGATGTGGCCGGGTGCAGACCTGGCGAAGGTGCGTGAGGACCTGGACAAGCTCTACGCGGACGGCTACCGCTCGATCGCGATCGTACTAGCGCACTCGTACACGTACCCCGAACACGAGCTGCAGCTCGCCGCGCTCGCGCGCGCCGGGGGCTTCGCGCACGTCTCCGCGTCGTCGCAGCTGCTGCCGATGATCAAGATGGTGCCGCGCGGCGTGTCGTCGACCGCGGACGCGTACCTCACGCCGATCCTCCGCGAGTACCTCGACGGGTTCTTCTCCGGGTTCGACGCGAAGCTCAAGGACGGGAAGGTGCGGAGCCCGCGCGTTGAGTTCATGAGCAGCGACGGGGGGCTGCTCGATTTGAACAACTTCTCTGGGCTGAAGAGTATATTGAGCGGGCCGGCGGGAGGGGTGGTGGGGTATGCGTTGACGAGCTGGGACGAGGAGAGGAAGATCCCGATCATTGGGTGCGCATATAGTCTGCTCTACACCTCATTTCGCGCAGCACTGATGGTTAGCTGTAGGATTGATGTTGGAGGGACATCGACGGATGTATCGCGCTTTGCTGGACGTTATGAGGTGGTGTACGAGACGACCACGGCTGGTGTGACGATCCAGTCCCCTCAGCTAGACATCAACACCGTCGCTGCCGGTGGAGGGTCTTGTCTCACGTTCCAGAATGGGCTCTTCATGGCAGGACCTCACAGCGCAGGTGCTGAACCCGGTCCTGCATGTTATCGGTGCGTCTGATATGCCGAGTATCCTGATACGAATTCTGAGATCCGCGCATATAGCAAGGGTGGTCCTTTGGCGGTCACCGACGCGAACCTAATTCTCGGCCGACTCGTCCCGGACTACTTCCCTAAGATCTTTGGAAAGTCGGAGAAGGAGCCCCTGGACATCGAGGCATCACGCTCTGCCTTCGACAGCCTTGCATTGGACATCAACGCTTCTGTGAGCGAGGACAAGAAGTTGGGCTTCGATGAGATTGTCTACGGGTATGACTAGCAGCTTGAAGACGACTGGGTTTGAAACTGACAACTTTGGGTCAGATTTATCAAAGTCGCCAATGAGACAATGTGCAGACCAATTCGTGCCCTAACAGAAGCTCGAGGATATGCGACATCAAAACATATGTTAGGGTATTCCACCTTTCATGCGGAATCTCTTGCTCATGGTTCACGACAACAGTCTGGCAAGCTTCGGAGGTGCTGGCGGGCAGCATGCATGCGAGATCGCGCAGCTGCTGGGGATCAAGACCATCCTCATTCATCATTATAGTTCGATTCTGTCGGCATATGGTCTGGCTCTTGCAGATCGGTGCGCATATAACCATCGACATCTCATCGAACGTGAGCCTCACTTCCAATTCACAGCGCGTACGAGCTCCAGGAGCCCTCGTCCACGTTCTACACTGCTGAGAACCGCCCAACGCTCAAGGCACGCCTCGACCGGCTCGACGCCCAAGTCCGCGAAGAGCTCGAGCGGCAGGGCTTCGAGGGGGCGCGCGTGCACACCGAGCGCATGCTTAACATGCGCTTCGAGGGCACAGACACCGCCCTCATGGTCATTCCCACTCCCGCGGACGGCGACGGTCAAGAAGACTTTGAGGCGGCGTTCCGGCGCGTGTACAAGGCGGAGTTTGGGTTCCTCCTCGACACGAAGTCAATCATCGTCGACGACGTCAAGGTGCGCGGAATCGGGAAGACATTCGACTCGCTAGGAGAGTCGGTCTATAAGGAGGTCGAGCGGCTCGAGAAGCGGCCGGTTGACCGGGCGAGGGCGGACTCGACGTACAGCACGTACTTTGATGGGGTGGGGCGGGTGGAGGACACGCCGGTGTTTTTGCTCGGGTCGCTGAAGCTGGGGGACACGGTCGAGGGCCCGGCGATGATCATCGACAACACGCAGACGATTGTGGTCATACCCGGGGCCACAGCCGTACTGACGAGCAAGCAGTTGTACATCACACTCGGAGAGAAGGAGAAGAACTGAGCTGATCGTGTAGAAATGAACCACACTGGATTGTACTATAACACGCCATAGAGTGTAGTATTGTAGTGGGGGGGATTCTGTAGCTATAGCCAAGGTCGAGGTTCCGTTGGGAGCCGTGTTTACTGGGCGAGCCGCCGGTGGCTCATGGTGGTGGTCCGGATCCAAGGTCCTCGATCGCGTATGAGATGCAAGCTTCCGAGTCCTACTACATAGCACGAGCATCGACTGGTAGCGTTCGCGCATCTGCCTGTCCGAAGATAGAGATGTTCAGCCCTCGCGGCCCAAGCATCGTTCTTGATTTCGATGATCATGATAGGCTTGTCGTTCTGGTCGAATACGACGAGGAAAATGCCAATGAAGCCGACGGCGTCGGGGGTGTCATCGGTGGGAGCCTGTTCTGCGGGGCAACATAGAACTTGAAGGTGTCCAGAAAGCAGTAGTTCAAGAGTTTGTCGTAGGGTCCGTAGTACCGACTTTCGGACGACGTGTTCTTGGCGCGTGCGTGCTCGAAAATGGTGAGCAGGCCCGCCGGCCAAGCGTTGTCCTGGTCGAACGGCATAGCAGCCAAGATTATAGCAAGAAAAAAACGAAATGTAGCATAATTATTAATCGGACTCACCAGAGTGCTGAGGACGATGTAAGAAGATGGTGGTTGTATGGGAGAGGGGAGGGTAAGACGGTGGCGGATTAAGCCTCAGGCCTCAGGCCTCAGCTTTACGCTGGCCCATAGCTTACAAATATGACGTATTACCTTGGGTACTAAGTTGGTACCAAGGTTACTGGAGGTCAAAATGTTAGCGCCCGCATCACCACCCTCTGTCGCCGCCTGCTGCTGTTCGGGTCAGTCCAGAGTGGCTAACTGTTTGTAGTCGGATGCGAGACAGAGAACTGACATTGGGATTGTACGTCAGTGTTCGCCTCATGTCCTCCGCGGACCGCCACGGGTCAGCCCCCATTGAGGCGAACATTACTCTTTCGGGCGCGAACAGCCACGGCCACCCTCGACGCTGACACAAAACGAACATGCCGACACCGGCCGTCCGTGGGGGTATATAAACCCCCCTCCTGCAACCCTCCTTCTCCAACTCTCCTCCCTCTTCACTCCTGCTTTCCTCCTCTCCCACTGTAAGATCCGGCATCGGGGGCGCAACATCTGGCCAACGAGTCAAGACGTCGGCCTCGAGGAGCGGTCAACCGTGACGTGCGTTCGTGAATTCGAACTCGCGTACGGTCGGTCGTGGTGCAGGCCTCTTCGTGGCCCTCGGGACTAGTACCTGCTCTTGCGGGGAAGCCAACTGCACCAAAGCAAGCATCGTAGGATGGCACTTGTCTTCGGCCTCCACTGTACATACCTAGTTAGGGCACCGTACATATATGATACAGTATGCGCTCGGAATCTATAACTTACCGTCGTTCGTCCCCCAGCTTTCCACAGACGTAGCGGTCTGTGGCATGCTACTATTCCAAACCTTCTCAAGAGAGAGCAAATCATGCAACTTCACATGAGTGTGCGTTTAGTACGAACCTAGGCAAACCTTGCTCAAGTGTACGTAGATGTTGAACTTTCAGTGTCCGCGATACCCCCGCGTTGTGATCATGGACTTGCCCGCCGCGGCGCCCGACGTCTGGTAGTACTTGCACCGTGTCGACGACGCGGTGTTGCCGTGACCCGTGGAGCCATACGAGAGTGTGTTGTTGACGATGATTGGCTGTACTTGTTGCACAAGTAGAGGGCGCCCGAGGAAGCGAAGCACGCGTTCTGCCCGCCAGAGTCGGCCCCGCCGTTGTTCTTGCTGTAGGACTGGGCACACAGGGCCTTTCACGCCGGAGGAGAGGTGGAAGGGGTGGCCACATGCGGGCTCAGCTGCAGCGGGGTACGAGTGAACGTCAATATCTGTTTCACAGCCGCAGGAGTGAGTGCGTACCAGTCCCATGTCGTGGTGGTTGTTCCCGATGTCTGGGCGAATGCAAATATCATACTGCGACGAGACGATCAAGAACATACAGAAGTCGAACATATTATGGATGAGTAGAATCCAGAGGGGTGCCGTATGTCCTAAAGGCAGAGATGTATCGCCGCCTGACTAGAGCGCCAGACATACTACGAATGAATCTTCCGAAAGGCCTCTGCGTGCATAAATTTGTGAACCCCCCCCCATGGTGACGGTTGCAGAAGAAGTTCCCTCTCCTCAGGTGAATTGGGCACCATCTATTGTTGCTTTGGCTTCCCGAAGATTAAGCAGCTTGGACGAGGGGAATACTGACTGCCTTTAACCTTTATACACGTTTTTGAGCAACGATTTCGGCTGCAATACGGTTTGGGCGGCGGGTTGGATCGACCAAAGTTGCGGAGCGTCAAGCTCGACGAGGGGGAGACGATACCATGTCGTCTCTAGAGCTGCGGGAATATGAAGAGCTGTAACACGGACTTAAGGTCAAATGGCAACGGGCATATGTTCACATGTTTTTACCGGCGTGCATTACGAGCTACGGCATACTAGGGCTGCTGCTTGGCATCCTCAGGCTGTTCCGGCCGTATGGTCTGAACGGTTCTGCTCTGCACGGCAACGATCTTGGCACACGCTGGCAGATGAGACGAGAGCAGCAACCGATAACATTTCACAAAGCAATAACAAGAACAGTTGAAGATACGAATATATCTATCAGTCGACACCCCTCCGTCAGGCTTATTTTCACGATGCAAACGAGACCAGATCACTCACCTATGGAGAGATCTACCGCTCTATGCCATGCTCTACCGGAATGTCCAACTCCTCTAACATCTTCCGACCCCTCTCAGCCCAATACGCAAACACATCCGCATGCTCGAACCACATCTTCTGCTCCTCAATCTCGGGTTCTGCCACAGTCTCGGACACCGGTAAGGACGACATAGGGACCGCAGTAACCTCGTCATTTCCCACCGCAACGACATCCCCACTCCTTTCTATGTCTCCAACCAGCACTGGGGTCGGCCCGCGTACACGAGCGCGCTTCTTCTTTCGTTTTCCAGCCTTCGCTTCCTCGGCAGACAGAGTGCTGTCGTCAGACTCGGCGGCAGCCTTATCCTCCGCCTTGGCATCGAGGACATCCAGCGTCACCTTTGACGATGTGGGCAGAGTCGTCGCTGTCGTCGCCACGACCTCGACTTTCTGGGACTCCGAGGCGGAAGCAGGAGGGCCGTGAGATCCCCACAGCCCTCCCGCACGGATCCAAGCAGCGACGTTGGCCTGCGACTTGATCTCACCAAGAACGCCAATGACAGCGAGAAGGGTCTCATCGTAGATGACCGTGGGTTTGCCTTCGCCGTTGGACATCTGCTCCAGGAGCGCAGCACGTTTCTGGAGCTTCTTCTCTTTGCGTTTGCGTTTCTTGGACGACTCGCCTTGGCCCACATCGGCGTCTGCTGCGGTAGCCTGTTCGCTGCCGGAGCCAGCGGTAATGGTTGTGGCGGCCACGGTGGCGGCAGTAGTGGCATCGACAGTCTCTGATTCGACAATGTATGCGTCCACTTGGCCGCGCGCCGCAGCCAAATCTTGCTCCTTCTGCAGGTTCTCGAGATCCTTGACGCGCTTCTCACCGGAGTACTCGCCAATGCAGACGTGATTGAAGGGCTGCAGCTCTGCTTTGCGTGGAGAATCGTCGAGAAGGAGCGTGGTGAGTGCAGAGTGTGCTTGAGGTGAGGCATCGACCGCAGGTCGAATGCTGTCGTTGTTCCGACGCAAAGGACTCGACGGTTCTGGGGAGGTATGAGGAGTGCTCGCAATAGAATTATGGGGCGACGGTAGGGTATCGGTGGGTTTGGGGGAGAGGAGAGACCACGGCTTTGCCAAGTCCTTGACCGTTTGCACCTTTCGGACTCAATATAACGTTGAGAGAATGGATGAATGCGTGCATATATACAACTCACAGTAGTGATCGTTGGATAACCCGAGGGTATCTCGTGCCCACACAGCGAGCAGATCGTCTTTGTGCTCTTCGAAGCATTTGTCCACCATGTCTCCGACGCTGTGAGGCTGTGCGGAAGACCACACCATAACATCTAGCCATTCCTTGGTTCGCGAGTGGAATAGATAGTTTCGAAATGCGGGCATATACGGTCTTGGATGCACCGGTCGAAGTCGTGGAAGAAAGTTGCTGTGCCTATCGCGCTTTCGAGAATCTACCGTTGCAGTTCTGCTCTTGGGACGAAAGGTGTGGGGAGCTCGGTGCAGTAGAGTCCCATTAAGGTCGAGGACAAGGAGTTTACGAGAGGTGGCGGGCTCGTCGACACGAGAAGGTTCCTGTTCGGATAATGAGAGGTAACTTGAAGACGGCATTTGCGGCGGGGGAGGCGTTACAGACCGGTTGTCGCGCATAGTCGGTGCACGGGGTGGGGATGTTGTAGGATGGGAGCTGCTACGTTCACCGGTACTTGGGTAGTGGCGACTGAAGGCATACGTCTGCTGAACGTGGTCCGAGCCTCCTGCTCCACGAGATGGATTGACGACGAATGGTCTGGAATGCGATGGACTAACCATTGTAAGATGTCTGGGAGGATGAGGGTGGCATTTGAGATGCCTCACCCTCGCTGTATGCTGCGGTATCGTCAGACGTGACGTGAGGCATTCTTCGATGTCCAGAGTGGACAGAACGCCGAGGCATCAGGAAGCTGAGCCGCAAGGCGTGACGAGAACACAGATAGGCCAGGAGAGACAGCTTGAGACCGTTCGAGAAAGCACAGCGAGAGGTAGAGCTTGTCCGAGTCGTCGTCGATGGTGTTGAGAACGAGTGACGAGGCCGTCACACTGGGTCACAGGCGCCGGCTGCGACTTGAGCCCGACGTGGGCGACGACGACCGCAACCTCAACGTCCACAACGGCATATACCCCCGGTCGGTTTACCCTATACCCCATGGTTCGTGGGCGCCGCGATACCCTGGAATCGCCTCGCTTGACGACCCAGCGCCCTCTCCGCATCGTCGCGTCCGGCACGCTCTTCGTCACGAATAACCTCGGCTTGCCGACCCACCCCGATGCCAATTCTGTCGTCCGCGCTCACACCGTCTCGCGTGTACGCGGAGGGTCCGCAAGCACATGTCTTTCCATAATCGCCCAGTTTCCTTCCGTCGAGGCCTCCCTAGTGGCCCCCCTTGGCGGTAACGAGGAAGGCCGAAGAATCATCGCGGAGTTGGAGAGAGAAAGGGTGAACACTCGCTATTGCAAGGTGTGGTCGGAGGCAGGCGTGCCCAGCGCGTGGGTGTTGCATGCAGGTATGTCACACATGCGCTGTCGGCAATAGACTGGAATTTGCATCTCACGGAGCATCCCAGACGACACCGATAGTCGGACAGTGATCAACAATAATCCGCTGCCAGACATCACGCACGAAGAGTTCATTTCGCTCGTTGGCCCCCTCCTCGTCCCAGAAAATTACGCCTACCTCAATTCGCCGCTCACAGCCACCCCTCCTACTGGCTCGCCACAAACGCCAAATGCACCCTCTGGGTCAGGAGCCCCGCGCCCATCGACCTCCAATGTGAACGGTACTGTCGCGGCGCGACTACCTATTAATAGTCCCGCTCCGGTCGACTGGATCCACTTTGAAGGTCGGTCCGTTAAGACCACACTACACAACATCGTGGGCCTCGATGGCCTCGCACGCGAACGCAAATGGCGCAGCCATTGTGTCTTCAGTGTGGACGTCGGGCGGCGAGCACATCAAGGCGTAGAAGCGGTACGCATTAAGCCCACCAGCGTGCGCCCTGCGTACATATCGGCTCACGAGATTTCCGCCATAGCTCATCCCACATGCCGACGTCATATTTCTGAACAAGCATTACGCCCGTGCACACTCTCCGCAGTATGCGTCCTCTCCCCGCGCCTTCCTCCTCTCTCTGACCAGCGTCGCGCCGCCACACGCGCTTCTCGTCGCGCACTGGGGCTCTGATGGCGCCGCTGTGCTCTCCGTGCCAACGAAGGAGTACATACAGTCGTCTGGCTGGGTCGAACCAATCGTCCCGCCTCTGCCTGTGCCAAGTCGGATGGGCGACACAGACCTGCACTCCGTGCGTACGGGCAGCGACTTTTGGGCTGGGGCCGGAAATGAGACAGAGTCCTCCAGCATGTTCACGGCGGACTTGCTGAACTCGTCCCCTGCGCGCCGGCCCAACAACCAGACCAGTCAAAACAACAATAGGTCCAAGAGAAACGGCAAGCGCGCTGCTCGACGAGGGGACGATGATTCCTCGGACTCTGGAACGGACTCAGACGGGACGCAGATCGCAGGACGTGGGGGAGGGGGAGGGGGACGCCGGCCGACAATGGAGCAATCGCGGCCAAAGCAACCGGCGGCGAGTGAGGTCGTGGACGAGGTTGGCGCTCAGGACGCGTTTGTTGCGGGGATGATGTGGGCATTGAATCGGAGACTGTTGCCTGGGGATCCATACACACCGAGCGCTGTCGGGAGCGACGCGACTATAGCAGGCGTGGATACCGATCAGAAGGGGCGGTGGAGGCTGGAGGAGTGTTTGAGGTACGTACTGTCCGACAAGCGTCGAGGGGTGTTTGTGGACTGATGATCCATGACTGGATGTTCGCACAGGTTTGCGACGGAGCTTGCTGGACGGAAGGCAAGACGGAATGGATGGAACGGACTGGCAGACGAGATGGCCCGGGCGGGATGGTTCGAATCATGGACTCTGAATGCTGCATGACCTCTAACGAATATTGACGTGCATCTCGGTATGGTATCTGATTTCTTGATAAATGCCCTCACGTTTTCGAAACGTACTGTATTGCTACATGTTCTAATTGCGTTTTTTGGATTCTGCTGATGGATTTGTGCTACATAGCCTGAATTGACACCTTCCACGAATGACATTTGTCGGAAATTCAGCACCCTTGTGAAGCTCCCGTGGAGTACCTGCAGTCTGCAAGCCATCTGCCTCTCATTCAGATGCCCTCTGTCCACTCGACCGCCTTGTGGTGCCATTCAAAACCTATGGACGGTAGGATATATATCGCACTGTGCGACGCGAATGCTGACGTATATGCGACCTCCCACAGAAAAGCGTAACTACCTGGAATTTCGAACGCTATTGACCTAGCCTAGGGAAACGATTCGATGAATGGATGCCTTGGACCCGTTGCCTTGTCACAGACGCAACCTCAGCGCAATGATTCTCCCCTCCGCATCCCGGGTGCCCTCGATCTCGTATCCTCCATCGTTCCCAACAACTGCTAATCGTCAGGTGGGAGAAGGTGCCAAGTCAATGAAGGTGCTTACCGACGATGCCCGCAGGAACAAAAACTTTGTCGCCTTCGTCCATGTCCATCAAGGACTCGAGCATCGCTTCCCGGTCCTCCCCAGCAGCAAGCAGCTCGTCCAAAGCATACTTCGAAAACAGGCAGGGAGTGCCAGAGTCCACGCTAAAGGTACCCACGACCTCCCATTCTGCGTCGTCGTCCGGGTCCGCAGCGGCGGTCCGTTGAAAGACGGATGCGCGGGGTAGCGCGCCGTAGTTAACAGACCCGTCACTCTTCCAGACAAACCGGATGATCTTGGGTGTGGCACCCATCAAGTCGTCTTCGTCTTCGCCTCCGTCTTCCGTCTCCGCGGGTTCGATCGACATCAGCCAGATGCCAGGCTTGGCACCTGTGATCTCCGCCTCGAACTCGTCTTCGTCGCCCTTCGACATTCCAAGGTCGCCGCCGACGAAGGTCCCGTCTACGCCAACCTGTATCATCCGTGAGTTCGAGGACAGTAAAGTAAACTGGATCGCCATGACGCACCTCGACGACTGGCGCGAACTTCTTCTTGTTGAGGTTACGAATCCACTTATCGGTCCTACTGGACCACTCTTCGAACGACATTGCAGGTTTCTGTTTCTCCGCTTCTCCAACCCGCGGCGCGGCCTTGTCGCCAGCGCCCTCAACGGTCTTCTCAGTCTCGCCGCTGATCCCCTTCTGGTCCATAGGCAACACCGCGATGCCAACCCAGGCACAAGGGATAACCCAGAGGGCGAGCGGCGAATCCGCGTCCTCGCTGTACGCACGCCGGTTCTGCCCCGACAGGTCCAGGACGTACTCGATCGTCCCCCCGCCCTCCCACTTCACGCAATGCAGCCACGCCGGCCCTCCATTTGCGTCCAACTCAAGGCCCCACGCGAACCCGAGGGTATACGCTTCGTAGTTGACCTTGCGGCGCTTCCCCGCGGGGGGCGCATCCGGGTCCGACCGCGGCTCTGTCGAGGACTGCACGACACGCCCGAGCATCGCGCGCGCCTCGTCGATGGTGATCTTGTCGGGGGTGAGCTGAGCGCTTCGAGGAACGAGGTCGCCGGCGGGGTCGACGACGGCATTCATCGTGTGCGCCGGCCCGTCTTGAACGGGGACGAAGAGCGAGCGGGCGATGAGCTCGGGCTTCGTCGCGGACGGGACGATGCGGCGGCCCCTGCCCGTGACGTGCAACGTTGGAACCTTCTTGTAGTACGGCTCGTTCGGGGCGCGCGGGGCGTTCAGCTGTTCGAGGAACCTGGGCGGCGGGACGGGCTCGACCCAGTGGTCGGGCGTCATGCACCATTCGGGCAGCGTGCGGTCCCAGAAGCTGAAGTGTCGCGCCGGCGAACGTTGGAATTCCATCTGGTTGTCCTCGTCATTCCGCACGTACTCCACGACACGATCCTCTGAGAGGTCGCCGAGGACGTCTGCCACCGTGCGTGTACCCAGCGTATCCATCGATGCTCTCTCAGTCCCTAGGATTGCGTCGAAGTGACGGGAAGGCCAGAAGGGATGGCGGTGTTTCTTGTTCGCCTGGACGCGGAAGCGTTGGGCGGCGTTCTCGAAGGGCTCAGACGGTGCGCATTCTACGGTCTCCGGCGGCCAGACCTCCGTGACTGGATAGGACTTGTGTTGTGAGGTGACGTCGCGGAACTCGAGCTCGATGTGCTCCGAGTCGGCATCCTGAGAGAGAGGCGCCGTGTCCCACCAGCGGGCTTCGACCTCGCGAATCTCTTCGTCGCGCAGCTCGAGATTCTTCGCGTCGAACACTGCGGCGACCGAAGCCTGGAGGTCTTTGTCTTCACGCCGTTCAAGAGATGCTGAACATCTGTAAAGAGCTCCTTCTAGCGCTCTTCCTCCCTGAATATTGGAGAGTGAGACATAGCATATCATATTCTCTAGGCCGATTCGCACTTACTTCCGTCTCCGACATTGAAGTCGTCCAAACTACTTCATCCTTGATGCGCTTTAAGACTTCGATTATTCCCTACGGGAAGATGAGTTAGTCGATCCTCACTAGATTAGTGTACATACAACGCTCGGCTTTCCATGTACAGCGGCGTTCTTGAGCTCCTCCGTTAGCTTCTTGACGGTGGCTTCGTCGGTACTAGGAGCCATGTGTGTCCTCTCTGTGCCAGTGAGGGCTCTGGGAAGCGGGTACGGGATGGAGGGGATTTCAGCGATGCCTGGACGGCAGGTGGATGTTCGACTTTAAACCCGGCGGCAGCCTGCAGCTGAGGCCGGCGGGATCTGAAATTGAGACGAATTGGAATACATACGTTTATGTACCTAACCCCAAGGAGCTTGCCTGGGCGCATCAGGAAGCATCGAATATGAATACCGTGCTAAGCATCGGCTGCCCTGAGTTCCTCAGACTTGCCTGTCAGTGGCCGTCGTGTCCAACCTTAGGCAGCGGCTGTGATCGATCCTCCGAAAACATTGGCCACTGCTGGCGCCTATGTATTTAATCTGCCGCCGGAGCGTCCACGCTACCCCGGGCCTGCGGTACTCTTCTTCCTGTAATCTTCCTTTCAACCAGAACTCGCTGCGACAACAATGTCTTTCATTTCGTCTCCATTACGTTTCGCTCCCCTGCTTTGCTTAGGATCCTCTCAGAGCCTCCTTCAAACGTTGCTATCTGCAGTCACCGCAGTAGAGCGGAGAGCGAGAGTGACATTGTCCAAAGGGATCGAGGGCAGCGTCCAGCGGCGTCCACCAAACTGGGGTCTGGTCTTAGGGTGTGCGCGATGATGCTTGTGGGACGAGGAGGACGCGGAGAGTCAGAAGAAAAATCTAAGGTACTGTACGTACCCATCCCACGACGACCTCAACGCCCTCCCGTCTTCTTTGGTTCCTTCCCCCTTACCCAGTTGGGTGAGGATGGTAACACGCACAACGGCTCGCCCTTATTCTTGTGGTGCATCGATGCGAAGGCGAGTCTTCGTTCCTCCCTCTCCTTTACGCTCGCTGCGGTGGCTGCGGCTGCACTCGCCTCCACCTCTCAGACAACTGTACATGTCTTTATATTCTCCATGCCGCCCTCCATGCAGTTCTGTGCCTTCCTCGCTCCTCGGACGGAACACATTCACGCGCGGCCACGTCGTGCACGAAAACTTCGAACTAGCCAACACATGCAACCCCCGTAGCTCTGACGTATCTCGCAACGTACTGTGATGCTTCATTCGCATTCGTCAATGTACAAACTTGATATGCGTAAAAGGAGTGCCTGTCAGATCGAGTGCCACCGTGCTGGGGATACGTGAGTGACAGCTCTACGGGTACGTCCAAGTAATGCCGTTGTTTGCAAGATTCTGCACCGAAGCTGATAAAGCCGCAAACTGGTTCATGTCGAAGGTCACCTTGGTGCTGCTGCACTGTAAACGTTCTGAAGTCAACACCTCCATATAGATTCTGCATTAACTGTTGGACTTACATCCTTGAGCACCCCGATTTGCACCGTACCGCCAGCTGCTGTCATCTTATCACTCAGAGCCTGCAGGGCATCGTTGAAGAATTGAAGGGCATTTGACCCATAGTTCGCTGCGTGCAAAGATGTCAGATTATCCCGAAATATTGCCTGCAAAAGGGACATACCGAGGAGTCCCTTATAAGTGCCATGATTGTCGTCAGCAGGCGGTCTACAACATGTGAATTTAGTGAAAAATACGAGACAACTCACATTCACCCAAGTCCTGAAGGCGTGAGATAAGCATTCCGCAACAGATGGTTGTTGGATTGCCTACCTATATGCCTGTTGGACATTGAAGGGAACGCCGTTGAGCTGATTGCCATTCAATGCCAGGAAGTTGACCCATTGTTGTTCAACCTGAAGTCAATGTTTCAGTATCTGAGCTGCAACTTGAAGGAGTGCCATGAAATTTACCAAGCGGCCGACACGGAGGAATTCCAACCTGATGTTGTTGTCGTTCATATACTCGATGGAGTTTGCCGCAGCCCTTATAAGGTATACCAGATTTCCTGGTGAGAGCTTGGCATTTCGGAGAGTGCTTGCTGCCCTGAATCTTCTCTTTCCGGATATGAACTGTGACGTTTAGAAATTAGAACCATCTAATTTGGGGCTTCTGGGGAACAAGAGACCCACTGCCTGCCTGAATGGATATAAATGAGATCTCTACATAATTATACAAATTGTGCGAGAGGTACTCACTTCGCTGAGTTGGCTTCTGCAGTTAATGCTAACAAGGAAAAATAGTAAGGACTCAATCATAGCATTAATCCTTAATTGATGCATCATACCTGGCATTAAAGCATTTCCCGTTGGCTCAGTGGCCGCAAGGAGGGAAGATAGTTGAACTTTGATGTTGGGAGCAAACTGCACACTGCGGAAAATATTGGCCTTGATCCATGTGCACCATGTGTTGGTGTTGGATCCAAACACTTGTGGCAGCAACACATCCTGGAAATTTTCTTTAAACATATACGCAAAGCCAGGCAAAGTAGAATAAACTTACACTCATAAATTGAGTGAGAAGCTGCAACGAAAATCTTCAGTACAGATATAGAGTTTCACCATGACCCAAGCTCACCTGGACCTAAAGTGAATTAAGTTAGTATTGAATATCCTGAGAGAAAGACGGCAATACGAACCTCGTAGACATGCTCCCTAGCCCAGCTTACGCCCTAATTTATAATTAGTGAGATGGGTTAGAAGGAGACTTATGAACCATGCGAACCTGCTGTTTCTGGTCTAAATATTAAGCTGTCAGGGTCTCTGTAGCAAGATGCAAGCCATAAATCTTACTCAGAGCGACAATAGAAACGTCTGTCGGGCTGGGTAATTGTTACAATGGGAAATTGAATGCGGACAAAAGGTTTCACTCACTTGGCAGGCTGAGCAAAATACCAATAGCCAGCTATTGTGGTGGATCTATAGGCTGTGAAGTCCACCACACAGTCAGAGACCATAAAATCAAAAATTTAGTAAAGCACGGAGATGAACACACAAGGCGGGGAGATTGAAGGCCTGGAAGTCGGAGAAATCTCGTATCAGCATGCAAACCCCAACTGGCATGCAATCAAGGCGTACCCTGTACAGCCTATCACCTTTACACGCTTCTCCACTAGATGATCCTTGTTTGAGTAATATTAAGCGCGAGTACGAGCCAACACTCACATGAACGGTTCTCGAGAAGACCTTCAATGAATTCAGATCGTCGGAAGAGTTCATCCGTGGTGTCATCGGGGTCCGCGTCCGCAGGATCATCATCGGCGAGCTGTTGGTCGCAGGATGCTGAGCCACTGTTGTCGACAGTCGCCGGGCATGTGAGCGTGCCGCCTATGATGCTTCGCCTGTCGAGAGGTTGCCCAAGGGGTACAAACGGACGGGGGGTGAAGTTTCCGCTCAGTACCGCACCACGTGAGAAGACACCGCCCTCTACGAGGTCGTAGTACGCCGGCTGAGCGAGGCGCACTTGGGTAGTGTCCCCGAAGGAAAGGCTTTGTCTGAACACCGGTTTAGAAATCCATTCCAGCCATAACGCTCAGAGACTTACTGATAGAGGGTTAGATCGGTGTGGAACAAGTTGAATGGACCGAGCGTGTACTGCGACGGGCCAGCTGTAGCCTCGACACCCTGTTACGAAAGCTCAGTTGTGAACAATGTGAGGGGTCTACGACGAATACTTACAGTGGTCACGTCGGCGGAAGCGACAACGCTTGCATCGACGGCGGATGTATCCGCTGCGAAGGACAGTGTGACGGCACCGTCGAGCGCGACGTATGCTGTGCGTTTGGGTGGCTTTTGTGAGCGGCCGGAAGAGAAATCTGAATATATCAATGGATACTCACCACGAGCGCCGACATGCACAGGTGTGTTGGGTAAGAGATCGAAGGTGAGAGACGCTTCGGGAATGGCGTGGATGCTAGCATAGGTCATGTAAGCGAGAGGTCGTAAGGAAGGTGCAGACACAGTACAGTACCTCAACGAGCCCGAGAGGGAGACGTCGAATGTAGGGGCGACATCATACGCTGAATCAAATGTGTCAGTATCAGTAAATCCGAAAGCATGTCTCAGAAACGCGCACTAGCGACAATGGTTTCAACCGACGACTCTATCCCTCTGTCATTTTGAGAAGGGTCCGAACCAACGATCCCAAGAGATACGTGCCTGAATGGTCAAATCAGCGAGAGAGCACCGAACAAAACTTGAGTAGGCATACACTTCGGGGAACGGATAGGTCACGGAGGCGCCGATGTTGCCGGACACCGCGAGAGAACCTTGCAGCTGGCCATCTGAGCGTGATTCAGTATACCGTCACTAAGATTTCCTTTTTACTAAGGCTCACAGATGTTGAGAGATGGTCCGATGGAAACTGTAACAATGAAAGGTCATTATCTTCTCTAGCGGACTTTCGGTCTGTCACACCCACCGATGCCAGGATACGAGAGCTGAGGAACGCAGTCAGTACTTCGGACTCCGTCAGAAGATACGTCAACTGACCCCAGGCCAAAACACAGGCGGGATGATGGCAACTTTATTGCTGTTGTAACTTGCCGCCGCTCGACCCGCCAGCTCGAGGCCGATAGTCGCCGATCCATGCGAAGAGACGTAGACGTAGGCCTGGTTGATGGCCGGAGGGAAGAGCGTGCCCTCTAGGTAGAATCCTGTGGATAGCTTCAGCTCGGAAACACAAAACATTAAAATTCGAGGTTGATGTGTCAACGCACCATACTCGACGTTAGCCTGAGCGTTTCCGGAGGCTGTGAGGGTAAGCGACGACGAGAACATGGTCGTGCCGTCCTCGCTCGCGCACATTTGGCTGGCAGAGTACAGGACGGACTGGAACGACTTCGACATTCCCAGGTCGGCTTTCGTATTCGACTTGACTTTGTTCAGTCGAGAAAGCCAGTCTCCGAACGCTCCGAACCATCGTTCCTCGAGCTCGCGCCGAGCGGGGGAGTTGGGGTCTGGTATGCAGGACAATCAACACCCTAGCTGAGTATTCGAGACGTAGACGCACCAGCGGTATCAATCTCTGACCAATACCCGGGTAGTGTGGTGGCATCAACTCGCAGAAGAACGGAGCCGTCAGATGCCGCGCGAGTTTCCGACCTGCACGACTGGAGTCAGTAATGTTATTAGGATCAAAGGACGAGCGCACGTACATGCGACTGAAATCGAAGTCGAACTCGGCCATATACACGAGGTTATCGGCGGGTTTCTTCGTGGCATGCAGCCCAGCAAGGGCGATCGAGTTGTTGACTTCGAGACTATGCAACCGCGCATACGGACCACCGCAGCCGGACGGAAGCTTGACAATGCTGTACAGGTATTAGCTCACGTTACATTCGCGGATGCGTTCTGCAAACCGAAGGCGACGTACGTGTTCTTTGCACCAGATTCGAACACGGCAGAACATCCGGACGCGGGGTCGTTGTCCTTCTTGCGACAATATGCAGTGACCGTCTGCATGGTGTCGGTTTGACCTGTGCAACCGACAAGCACCCAATCGCTCTCGACTGCCATGGACGACAAGAGGTTCGATGGCCCCTGAAGACCTATCAGCAACGTTCCAGGTACAGGATGAGATCAACACTCACATCCATGGCGATCAACCCGAATGAGTTATCATTAGCGTCCGCTCCGCCGTTGGGCGCGTTCTCGTCGATGGGATCATCTTGAAGGTCCCAGGACAGGTCACCGTTGCTCGGAGGGTTCGGGAAGAGGTCATCCTAAGCATTTCCGCTCTAAGCCTTCGCGAATAAATTCAGACGACAGTGCAGACCTACCACGCTAAAGGGTGACGTCGTGGTGGTACCATCCGGCGGACGACTGTTTCATATTATAAGAAACCGGAGGATCGTCGAATTCGGATGGGGAGGCCTACCAGCAGTAACTTTTCTCTTGCATGAGACAGGCGTGGAAGATGTTCGTATCGCCGTAGTCTAATCGTTTGCATGAATACAAGGTTGAGCAGAGCGTAACAACGAACTTACAGTCGGTAGCCTTCGTGAACGTTCCTGCGGGGCACACCTGCATACAACTCGGGTCATTAGGAAAGCGCAAGGGTAAAGCGAGAGTGGAATTACATTGTCGTTGCAGCTACGAAGGACGAACTGTCTTTCAGCGTAAGGACAGGCATAGGATAGCAGGAGGACGTACTTGTGCGATTGCTGTCCGTCTTTGGAAGGTTGTCGGCAAGCGTGGTCAACGTTAGCACATTACCATAGCAAAGAAAATGATCACAGGTCACATACACCTGAAGCGCAGGTAAGAAGATATGCACAATCTATCGGAAGGACGATCACCTACCATTGACAGTCCGTTGCCCGAGCAATCTCGTCCGCGGTCAAGCCCGACTGGCAGCAGAACGCCTTGTGCCCGGACGAGCACTTAGCGCCAGTTCCCCCTGGTGACAACGATCAGACGGGAAGATAAACCAACGGTATTGCCGAACGCGTACACGAGTCGACGGCCAGTGTAATCTCTCCCACTGTCCAGGTAAACGTGAGCGGCCTGGAAGGCGTGAATCAAACCATATCGCTCACCGTTGCAGACACCATTACAGAGGTTTGCTATAAGGCGAAGTAGATCTTAGCTTGGATCGGACTATATGCACAACGAAAGGATTCCCCTACCCGTCCCACGCCACTGGCAGTTTTGAGGCACTTGGCTGTATACAGGTAAGCCACAGAACAGATACACCAGGAAATGAGAGGACACTTACTCCACGGGACAACACACAGGATTTCCGGTGCCTTTCGAGCACCCCGATTTCGGATTAGCTAAGCAAGACTCAGTGCTCATGAATCTTCTGGGATCCCCACACAAAACCATGCTCACCCAACTCTCCGTCGGTGACATCTGGAGACATGAAGCCAGGCCATCAACAGTTGTCCATCGTCGACTCTCGAAACCGCTTACCCGTCATCTGCACGTATCCCGACGGGCACGTTTGTCCGCATCCGGGTTGGACGCATTGCTTCCCGTCTTTAGAGTTTTGGTCCAACGACCTCGGAACGATCTCTGAAGAAAGAGTTTAGAATCGATCGATCTGGGGTGCACATAAAGTGAAACGTACGCGATGGATCCTCTCCGAGGACTGCAGCCAAAGCCTAGACAGTATATATGCGTCAAAAATGCGTCGTTGGCTTCATCTCGGCACTGACCGTTGAGCTGGCGTTACAAGCGGTATCGTCAGTATCGAACCTAGACACAACCTTTTGGCAACTTACTTGAAGTCATCCTGGTCGGCCGACCATACCATCAGACCGCCTGTGTGACCGGCTCAGTACGGATGTCTTCCGCCAGTGACCATATTGAAGACACCCACCGAAGCCAGCCCCCCGAGCCCAGTTCACCTTCGCGGTGAACGTGTCGTGGTCATCATAGCTCACCCAATTGTTCTAAAGCATGACGACCGAGATGAGCGCAGCGGAACTATCGAGTTTCGAACGCCCACTTACCGTGTCGTAGACGAGGTACTTGACCTGGGCCGTCTGGTCGTACACGGGTGTAGCGCCGCTGTTCCTGGAGAGGATGTCCTGAATCTCCGCGAAGCTCAGCGTCCCGTCCGCGCCCGTGCATGCTAGTGATCAATTCCGCGTGAGCAAAGTGGAGCGGAAGACTCGCTATTAAAATAAGAACGTACGTCCACCTGGGGCGGGGCCGTTGAAGGAGCACCCAGGAGTCGAGCAAGCGGGGTCGGTGAGCTGGAACGAGCGCCCGTAGAACCCGAGCCCGAGGACGATCCGGTCGAGCGGCACGCCGACGCGCTGGAACAGGCCGATGCTCTCCTCGATCTCGGTGAGGTTCGTGTGCGCCTGTACGATGTTGCCGATGAAGACGTCCTTTGCGTCCCATACGCCGTGCAGGTCGTATGACATGAGGTTGACCCAGTCCGCGTAGGAGAGGAGGCCGAGGAGGTCGAAGTGCTGGAGGTACCAGTAGGACGACGGAGCCGTGAAGGTGAGGCCGAAGGTGTGTCCGGACGCCGAGAACTAAGATTATGGGAGAAGACTGTCAGAGGGCAGCTACTGGATATGCGTGGAGTTGACATACAGTAGAGCGGATAATCTGGAACATCGAGACCATGTTGGCGGTGTCCGCCGGTACACCGCCGCGTTCGCATGCCACTGCATATTACATTTTACGGTCAGTCCCTCGCTTCATGGTGAACGTCCGGCTGTCACGTACCAGGATATTCCCAGTCACTAGACAAACGCAATCAACATGACGAGAAACTTCAGTCGACAAAACACGTACATGTCCACTCCATCGAAACCGTAGGTTACCAAGAAACTAAGGAGCTGTCAGCTACAACGTCGATTACACGTAGATCGAAAAAGCAGGCGTACTTCACAAGGGAAGTAGCAAATGCCTGGCTGTTGGCCGTGGTAGATGCCACATCGCTGAAGACATGCTGAGTGGGCGGGTCGTTGAATGACCATCCCCCGACGGATATGTACGTCTTCAAGTCGGGGTTAGATTGCTTGAGATCCGTGAAGGCCTTGTACTGCGGGACATCCGATGCGGACGCGGGTACAACCGCAAACGTCGTCTTGAAAATCCTGGTGTAAGTGCCAACGTACAACGAGAAGTGTCAACAATGCCGTACCGGATCGATAGACGCGAAAGCGTAGTTGAGGTGAGTATATCCGGCCGCGGGGATATTGTCGGGATACCATTGGTCGCATGGTCTCGAAGACGCCCTAAGGTGTGAAATACGACGATAAGGGAAAGTGAGACACAGATGACTAGACGACCTTACCATCCCTGATATGGTGCGAAAGCATCAGCGCAAGGCACATTTCGGGATGAATGAGGTCATACCTCGTAGTATCCGATGAGGCGGGAGGTGACCGGAGAGTTTACCCCAGACGGGATGGAGGGCGACCCGCAGTGGTCCCCGACACAGTTTGCGCCGCAAAAGTCGTCTGTAGAGCCGCACTGTGAGGCATACGCTGTAAGCAAACACGCATATAGGCATCATCAGAGCGACTTACGAATCCGAACTTGCTGCAGCAGACGTTGAGAGGACAATCCTCGTGGCCTGGAGCGGCGTTGGGACCGCATTCAGCGACTGCATTGCAGTTACTCGTGCATCCGTCGCCGCAGAAGTCGCTGCCTGCAAGCAACAAAACCTCGTCAGAACGAGGACTCTGTTTGGGTCAACATCCTTACCATAGCCGCAGAATCCGGATTTCCCACTAGAAAAAGACCTTTGAATGCCACGGCGTCGATCGAGAGAAATGGGGATACACGAACCAACAAGCACCGTTTGGGCAAGGCTCAAGGACAGTGCAGCTGCCATCGAAGCCAGGAGGAGTAATTGTAATGTTGTTGCACGATTCGTTGTCGAGCTGGCGAGGCAGAAGGGGGAGTGCACGGGTATTGCGACTGTGATGCAAAGCGGAGTCGACATCGTACGGTGTGGACCGAGGTGCATTGGAACGGGAGGGGAGCCGAGAATTCGGAGTCGAAGGGGCGCGAGCACGGGAAGCATTCTGACGAGTCTGGCGACGTTCGAGGCGGAATCTCCGGGCAGCAGGGCTAAGGTACTCTGACTTGACGGGATAGACCGAGTCGGGAAGCAGGAGCAGTACGAAGCAGGTGAGAAGAAGGAAGACCATGGTGCGGTGGGAGTTGGGACGCGTCGGACGCGGCTTGGTGGCCATTGTGACGCTAGAGAGACAGGTCGAAGAGAAAAGCTCGGAATGACCGAATGAATACTTTATGGCGGTCGAGATGTGACGCCCTCAATGGGGATACTGTACATCATCACCGGTCATGACCGTGAGCGTCGTCCGACGATGACATTCAAGGTATGCTCTGGTGACTGGTACACGCATGGTGCCTACATAGCCCATCAGACTCAAAATGCAATTGTCAGGTACAAAATGGCACTGTACCTTGTATTGGAGGTTTTTTCAAACGACCTTAGAGCGCGGCGATAGGATGGTCCCTGGATGGGCGCTGGGACGATGCTCTGGCGAAGTACTAGTCACAGGCCGGCGGTGGGCCGCGGACGCGCTGGAGTAGTCCTCGGACGGGCTAGGAGAGCCCTCCAACGCACTACGTTGATCATTCGGCGCGTTTTTACGGCGACCGTGGACGGATTGGGACTGGAGGTTGAGCGGGATGATGGCATACATCATGGTTAGAAGCAGCGTCCACAGGCGCGCAGGCGTCTGTGTCGCGTCAGGGTGGTCGGAGCGCCCAACGCATTCGAAATCGCCAACGACCATCGCTTGACAATCATACGGCACCGCACCCGCCTTCAACCATTTCCAACCCCTCGACGACGCTAATGCCGTACACAAATCGCCTGGGACCCGTCGTACGCCGACTCGGATCTACCGGGGGTTTCAATTCAGTCATAAGTCCTGTCACCCAGGCGATCCTGGTGACCTGAGCTCTCCTGCTGCTTCGACGAAGAGACAGCCAACCCGCCATGTACTCCCCTCTTCGAGTCCACACTGCCAAGGCATCGGCCTTCGTCGTCGTCTCCGTTCTGCTCTGTAGTGCTCGTCTTTCGTCTGCACAGACTCAGTCCACCTTCGCCGTTTTCGCCAATGCGTCCGACATATATCCATTGCCCCGCTCGCCAGCATGCGCCGACGCTCTTGCAAGCAGCTTGCAGTGTCCAGAGACCATCGTCTTCGCCGTTCCCAGCTCGTCGAATCCGATTTCGAACCTGACCGCTTCCGACTTGAATGCCCTCTGTGCTACGACCTGCTACCAATCACTCGTGTCTACTGCTGCCGCGGTTGACGCAGCCTGTGCAGGCTGGCCGTATATTCTAGGCGATACGAGCTACGTAGCTTCCTTCCCGTGAGTGCCCCTCTGACTCAAAACTCATTTCACCGCTCACACGCTACAATTTCAGATTCCAATACCTCGCATATATCTGGAGTCTTGTGCGTGTAGACTGAGTCATCAACCGATCATCTGTTCCGCGTTCTGATCCTAAGGATACAGTCTTGCGTGTTTCAAGGGTCCGATTATTGTGTCAACATCGCCCAGGTAAAGTTGTTTCCTAACTTCATGAGGCTAAGAATGAATGTTGTCCTCCACAGACTTCGCCGTCCACAGGCTCGGACTCGCCCATCGTTGACGAGCCGACTTCGCTCCTGTGTCAGAATTGTACCCTCGACACGTTGAATATACAGATGAGCAGCCCTTTTGGATGGGACGCAAGCTTGTATGTGCTCCCTGAGAAAATATGTATCATTTTAGCTCACTCTTACCTTTGCAGCGTCTCAGACTGGATGACCGTCCAGTCGAAGTGCGGGGTGACGTTCAACAACACAATCCCAGCCGGCCTCTTGTTCGACGGCAGCAGCCCTGCGGCCTCGAATGGAACTTCTTACAACGTTACTGCGTGCGAACTTTCCGAAGACTGCCTGTCTATGTCGTACTGAAGATCGCTATCATCTAGAGCCCCGACTCTTACTCCTGCCTCTGCTGACAACTGTGTATATGGGACGTACACAGTCAAGGTACACTAACTACCCAAGCATTTGGATGACGAGTTCTAAGACCAATAATCACAGTCCGGTGACACTTGTCAGTCGATCGCGGCTGCCAATAGTCTGTCTTTCGACCAGCTCATCGCTATCAACGGCCTCGACATGCCATGCACCAAGCTTCCCGCTCCCGGTGGAAAGATCTGCTTGTCCGGATCGTGCCCACTCTATACCGTGCAGACCAACGATACGTGCGTGGGCATATATCAAGCCAACAACATCTCTTGGAGCCAGCTTCTGGCCTGGAACCCGTACGTGTTCCTTCTCAGTAGCAATGAAGGAACCTTCGCTGACGTTCGAAAACCCCACACAGGCAACTCAACAGCTATTGCACAAACATCGATACCCAAGTAGGGAAGGGTATATGCGTCGGTCCTCCGGGTGGGGGTTACCAGCCTTCGATGACTGTGTCTCCGCTATCAGGTGCGCCAACCTCACGGGTTAGGCCTTAAGCAAGAGTGCGGATGTCTGAAGTATGCGTCAATTTCTTTCAGGTTCTCCGACTGCCCTCGCGTAGGTTCCGCCGCCAGAAGTTATGCCAGCCCCAGTGACTGATCGTCTGATCAAGGATCCCGACGGGGCCCATCGCACCCGGTTCCGTTCGGTCTCTCTGCGGCATGTGGTACGAGGCGGTCCCAGGAGGTTCGTGTTGCGCCATCCTTCCACCTTCCGCTGCAGAAAGGACTCACATTCAGCCCAGATACCTGCCCACAGGCGCGTAGTGCTCTCAGTCGTATGCGAGAACGCGTGTGCGAACTATACCTTTCCCTAGATCCTCCAAATCTTCCAGATCACGAACGACACGTTCTACACGGTACATTTTCCCCTCTCCACATCCATATCCACAACACTGAGCGCGGTACCGTAGCTGAATCCCAATGTCAACTCTGACGTAGGTCGCTGCTCCAGTTTTGAGTCGTTTTCCCGAGCCTTAACTCTCTGCAGTGCAGCAACCTTCTGGCGGGGTTCGAGTACTGTGTCGCCGTATTCGGAAGTGCGTCTTCCCATTACGTCGTATGAGCTGCCGATTCTCACCCCCATATCCAGATGCAACTACCATATCCTCGCTGGTCGTCACCACGACAGGAGCGAGCATCATTTCCATCATCGGTCCGTCCTCCATATTTTTATTTCATAACGCTATGCTCAAGCGTAGTCGGGGCTGTCAGCTGGAGACTTCCCTGTAGGCACCGGCACGGTTACTGGGACTGGGAACATGACCGTGACCCCGGTCACCGGATCCCTCCCCACGGTATTCACGCCTACTCCTACTCCAGAGCCAACTATCGCTCCTGGGACGATCGGAGAGGACACATGTCTACAATGTAGGTTGCACTCTATCTTTCCCTTCAGTTTTGCCGTTTGACTCATTCAATCGCACGCGTGAAGATTATTCTGCCCAACCTGGTACGTTCCACGCCGTTTCGTCTCCATCCGAGCTCCTTGCTTACTCGCGCGTTTATCTCCTCTGTGTAGGTGATACCTGTCTGGGAATCGAGACCATATTCACGCTAAGGGATGAAGAATTCCGTACCTGGAATCCCGAGGTGCGATCTCCTGGCCTGGCCTGCGTCGTTCCCGCGTGACTGATCCAACCTTGTCATTCCCCCCCCAGATCGACGCAAACTGCGCAAACCTTCAGGTAAACACCGCAGTCGTGTATCCAAGATGGTGTCTAACGCGATATGCGGATGGTACAGGTCGGACTCGCGTACTGCGTCTTCGGCCCATACGTGGCCTACACGGCCCCAACCACCCTCCCCCCGACGAGCACAGCGCCGACGACCACGACGACCCCTACGACCACGACCTCGCTGCCCGCCCCAACCAATATCGCGAACGGGACGATCACGACCGGATGCACAGGTAAGCGGCCCTCGTGTACCCTGATTGGTTGAGCTCGACGAACGCTAACTCGTGACGCACTTGTGGCATACATAGACTACTACACCATCCAGTACGTCACTCCTCCCTCCCTGCGGCGATGGGCAATAAGTATGTCTGATCGAAAGTGATTGGACAGGTCTGGAGACACCTGCACGACGATCGACACCAACTTCTCGATCGCGCTCACCGATTTCTTGGCATGGAACCCCGAAGTGTGAGTGTCCGAGTCGTGCGGGGAGCGTTCAACCCGTGGCGATTCCGGGATCCAGCATCTGACTCTGACGCATTGAACCGCGTCCGTTCGCAGAAATTCGCAGTGTATGTCGTATCAGTCCTGAGGTGTGGGGGTGTTGTAGCTAACGTTGGGCCTCTGCTAGGTACGAACATCGTTCTTGGGCTGGCTTATTGCGTGAGTGGTCCGCCACCCACCACTAGCCCGATCGCCCCAGGAACCATGTGCGTTCTTCCTGTTCGCCCCCCGTGATGAGTGTCTGACCTTATTCGATATGGATAGCACGACGGGCTGCAGCACGTACTACACCGTCCAGTACGGCGTTCACTTCTGATGTCGGTCGATCCCCCCAGCTTACTCGAATGTACTTTTCTTAAGATCGGGAGACACCTGCGCCGTCATGGAGACCCAGTTCGACGTCACCTTTGACCAAATCCGCCAGTGGAACCCCGAGATCGACTCGAATTGTACGTTTCCGAGTCTCGTTCGGTTTGATGCCCCTTGTCTAAGTAATTCACATACACAGGCGCGAATATCCAGCCGGGTTTCGGATACTGTGTTGCAGGACGTACGTTTTAGTATTGCTTGATTTGGCGATGGACTGTCTTGGTCTTGATAATTCACGCGACTTATGCTCTTCCAGCTGCTGCGGGGACGGGCACGATCACGCCTTCGCAGGGATGTACCGCGTACTACACCGTCCAGTGAGCCCATTCATGCCCTTCCAAGCTCGTGGTATATTCCAAAGTCACTGACAAGACTACGCACCACAGGTCTGGGGATTCGTGCGGCGTGATCGACGCCCAATTCAACATCACGCTTACCCAGTTCCTGACTTGGAACCCAGAGATCAACTCACAGTGTATGTCACCTTTGACGAGTCCCTTCGAACCTGTTGAATTGAGTTCCTATTCACGGCATTGTCCAGGCTCGAACATCCTCGCGGGGATTCAATATTGCGTCGCCGGACGTGAGTGCTACGCCTACATCGATTCGTGCATGTATCCTCTAACATCCCACCGCAGCGTCGGGTGGTTCCACTACGACTACCACCTCGGCGGCAGCGCCGACCGGGTCCGGGACGATCACCCCGGGGCAAGGCTGCAAGCAATACTACACTGTCGTCTCCGGCGACAATTGCAGCGTCATCGAGAGCAAGTTCAGCATCACCCTGACCCAGTTCACCACATGGAACCCGGAGATCAACTCGCAATGTATGTCTTCTGCGTATCATATCACTGCCAGGTGTACTAACGGCGGTTCACTCATTTTCCCGCAGGCACCAATCTTGAACTCGGGGTTCAGGTATGTGCACGGTGCGAGCTGAGTCTGGATACATGGCTGACGTTACTGCCTGCAGTATTGCGTATCCGGTCCCTGAATGTGGTTGGGCTATTGTGTTCCCAAGTCCCGATGCCTATGGAATGTCGGCGCCAAATGTATGTACAAGTTTCTACTTCTTCGATTATGCGACGCAGATGTTCCAGTTCAAATAAATCATCTACCCTTGAAGTGCGATCAAACTGGGAAGCGTTGACGTCCCGTAAACGTACTGCATAGTAGTTGGATCGCGCTCGCAAGTCCAACGTAATGATCTTCCCCTCCGTGTCCTGACTGCATGTCCATACCTGTGCAGACGCTGACTAGCCACCACTGATCGAGTTCGACCGCCGGGCGCGTTCTCCGGCGCTGCGACGACAAGCGAGTAATGACTGAAAGCCGCCAAAGGCTGAAATTCGGCTGAACCTATCATTCTTGTACGTACGTACTTACATATACCGGGCATTTCTCCACGCCGGATCCCTGAGGGGACCTTCTTTCCAAGTGCACAGCCGCTATCGGCGACCAACAGCCACGGAAACGTTTTGCCAGCCCCACTCCGGACTGCGGACGTCAATCCGAACAAGCTAACCACTCACTATGCATGTATGCTTACCCGCCGTCAGTGTGGCAGTTCGTGTGGTTTTGCAAGAGTGTTAGACGCGGACGTTCAGCGCTCATGGACATCCGCTGGCGGTTGGCCCACATGGCGGGACCGGCGGCGTGAGGTCTATTGCTGGGGCAATGATGTCAAGCCCAAACCAATTGAACGAGCTGCCGCAGAAGAGTGTACCGTCATGTGGTGCGATGACAGACGCGTTCAACGACGGGGCGCCGAGTCCCAGTCCAATGTCCTCATGAAAGCGCGACATCGACAATACGCGCCGCACGCCATCCCTCCGCTTCCGTACGCCCCGTCGCAGCTGCAGTTTCCGAGCATCGACTCCAAGCTTGAGTGAGTACCGGAGGCCTGCGGCGGCCTATCCTGAGCGCGGACTCAGACTCGGATCCGGAGCGCCTCCGCGGCTGCGCTCCGTTACGCTGCACTCCGGGTATGTGGTACCCGAGTAGCCGAAACGCAGGTGCGAGCCCTAGCTAGAAGTATCGCGGCTCAGTTTGATGGACATGCGCGATATTCGCCGGAACGTTAACAGCGGTTCGCGGTTCGCGATTCTTACGCCGTCAGACGCAGATGCAAGAGACGTATACATGCTGTGAGCTAGCGCTGTACAGTGTGCACGACGGTGTCCACATCTCCCGACCAGGCACTCGGATAGCAGCGTTAGCTTCGGGTAGACAAGCTCGAGTACAATGGCCAGCTACTCGAGCAAGCTGCAAGAGGCCACGTCGACGGCAGAGAACATTCAACTTGTTGAATGTCGAATATTGAATGAATGTCCAGGCACGCGGAGGTGACGGAATTCAATTACTTTCCGACTTTGTCATTCAATACGCGTTCATACGTCCCGAGCTTTCGTCCGCGCGGGGGGGGCTCGCGAAGTCGGCAGTGACGGCGCAATTGAATACAGAATCTGCCCAGACGCGGAACATGTAATATAATGTTGAACATTGAATGCGGAAGACTTCGATGCAATATGGTATGATCTCCGATCCCTAGATGCAATACGCTGCGCCGTCGCCGAGCCTCGGGTCGAGCTGGAGTCGATGCGCTTCTCTGGCCGACCGAGACAGTGCTCGTACTCGTGTTCAGGACCGTGAATGCAAGGAAGCTGGTGAAGCGGACCTAGGGACGCTACGGCGGTCGAGCTACGCCCAGCACCTGACATTGCGAAGCAGGTTCACCGTGACTGATGGCCCCATAGAGCGCATGGTCATTGCCATGGAGGAACGCGAAGCACGGTAACGAATGCGACGTGTGACACGGACGGACACGGTCATCGCGGTCGTCCTCTCGATCTGTACCTAGCTACGGCGCGACTTGTCTTGTACCCATCTGTAGTACAGCAAGCTCGGTGGAGGGGTGCGAGTTTACGTCCGTATACCACGGACGGATACAAGACAAGGCGTGAACGCGTAGACCCTCGGGCAAGTATCTCTCCGACCATGCGCAGTAACGCGAAGTGTAACGTCAACGAAAGCGGGGATCATCCATACGATGTGATGCCCAACCACATCATAACATACAATCATGGACGACCGGGAGTCGAACGCGTGGCCGGTGCTGGCTATATGCGGCCACAACCTGCGGCCAAGCATGTGGACTCTCGCAGCATGGGCAGGTGAATGGCCGAGGGTAAGTAGTAGGGAAGCGGGACCGAGTCGTGATAGATTATGCTTGAGAGGGTGGTCTTCAGGGTGCGTTTGCCGATTGGCGCGGACGTTTCGAACGCGACGCATTCATGCATGTCACGCTAAGTAGGAACAAAGCAGGAGTAAGTTGTCACGACATACAAAGAACGACACCGTGACAGCAGTACTGGTTGGGAACAGAACACACGCTAGCCGACATTCCCCGACCCCAACCTCAGGAGTCGAGTGCTCCAGTTCAAACGTGGGGCTCCCCGGAGGAAGCTTTCTGATCATGAACAACCGTACCCCCAGCCTCGAATCCAGAGCAACGGTATGGCGCAATACTCGCTCAAGTATGTGTTCCCAACAAGGGCAAGGAACGTCTGCGGAAGCGGGAGCCGAACGCCCTAGCACGCTGGGGCGGCACATCAGATGTGCCGCGAACGCCAAAACGTTGACCGTACTTCGCGAAGCGGTAGAACGTGTATGCATATGTCTGCGGAGACTCGGGGACGATGTCCGCTGCCGCATCCTGAAACGCACCCTACTTACGTCCACCGGCTTCGGGGTTTTGCACCACCTGAGGCCCGAAGCTTGAGCATGTAGGACGGGAGATGCAGGTCGAGATGGGGACAGGACGGGCACCAACACTACCCGGGAGACGCGGGCGCGGACGCTGGATCCGTATGCACAAAGCAGGAAAGGGAAAAGAACTCTCGCTGCGGGAGGCTCTGACGAGTGCGATTCGAGCGGGTATGATCAGCCAGCCTATCAGGCACGAATGAATGAATGGGAAATGAGATTGGATGAGCGCGAGGGACGGGGATGCGGATACACTCGACGCCCACAAGCACGGCAAGTCGCGGAGACATGCATGCGCCACGTCAAGATTGGTTCACGAACCCAGACGCGGACGGAGATGGGGACGGGGAGGGCACTCACCAGCTCTCCGTGCGCAGCACGGCGCAAAAGACGCGTCAGTCAGTCCCAATGTAGGACTAAAGTCCGACTCCGGGGCCCCGAACGGCATTCGAGGCGCGGCGAGACGGACGAGAGTTCACAAGGACGAAGAGAGAGACTCTGGACGTGACCGCTGGCCACGTCCATGCTGACAGAGAGTGCGCATCGTCCGGTCGTGAATACTTGCGCAGAGGTGAGTGTATGCGCCGCAGAGTGGGCTGCCGTAACGTGGAAGGTACGGCTTTCTCGGAGAGCTTCAAGTGGACGCTCCGATCGGAGGAAACACATCTTCGAATCTGAAAATGGGATTCGAGCGTGCGGACATGTCATGGATGAGATATGCGATGAAATTCATGCGCGGAGCAAGACATACCGACAGACTGAAGGCCGAGGGTGCCTTCGCGAAAGTGTTGCGTGCGTAGTCAGCGAATGAATCGCAAGTTGCAAGCTCCTCCAACGCTGAGTAAGCGTTCAGCCTTCTCTGTGTATGGCGTGACATCCGCAGGCAATATACGGGGTCGGAACACCTACGAACCGCGGATCAGTCAGTGGACGATATACACACTACCGAGAGTGGACAGGATGGAAGGAACGGACCTTCCCGGCTCCGAAGGCGCCCGCCCACGCCAGCGTAGCTCAGAACCTCCGGCGGGTGCATTTGACGTCGAACACGCCAACGGGTCAGGCCACAACATGGCCCGAGAATCCCATGCATCCACGCCATAGACATCGCGCAGATCCAAGGATGCTCGGTCAGCAGGAGAGGACGCGCACTGCAGTGATGCCCCCGACACCGCAACGCCGACTCCCGATTTAGAGCGCTAATACGCGATGACGTCAGAGCCGGGATGGGTGCGCGAGAGCAAGTCGGCGATTTGGGAATAGGGAGGCCGGCAACGGCGAGGCGCCTTCCAACATTGAATGACACGCGCATACACACTCACCTGATATCCAATGACGCTCTGCGCGGGCTTCGAACTTCGCGCATTGCATCGACGTCCATGCACCACGTCTACGTCCGCTGCTGTCCCCTGGCGTCCGATCTTGACTGCGTCATCTGGATCCCCGTCCGAGCGACCGTCATTTGTGCCGCGGCATTGTCCAGTGCTATGTAGTGCTCGTGCTTGGGCTGCTACTGTACCCGCCGGGTTCCTTGGCGCGAGCCCGCAGATGCACGGGAGATGGGCGCGGGCGGGTCAGGGCGGGGCGGCAACGAGTGCGGCGATGCATGCATGATCCTAGGATTCTCCTTTAGGTGCAAGCAAGCCCAAGCTTCAGGCGCCGCTGGGCGATCCGGAGGGGGCAGGAGGCGGATGGCGAGAGGATCATGGCATGATCGCGGAAGACGAATGGGCTGGCGGCCACTTGAAGCTTGAAGATCCAGAACGGATCGCGACGGACGAATGGGCCCGTGAGTCCCAGATCCGCCGTCTGGAGTCTAGAGCCTGGTCATGGCTATTGACCTTACCAGCGAGGCTGTCTGGGTGGGGAAGTCGCAGGCCCAATGGTGGAGAGTCTATGCGTACAATAGACGTACTCACTGATTGGAAGCCGATCGATACCGAGGCCTGGAGTTCCGAGGATCTAGAGTCCAGGCGGCACTGCCTTGCAATGGCCTTGTTGCGGGAGAGGAAGTCGGGAGTACCGTGGAGAGAGCAGTGGTTCGCTGTCATCGTCGGGCACCGCCCTCACAAGCCAAAGGTTCAGAGTAGGGCCACTGTGACACTGCAGTACGGAAGGGCCACCCAATTATCGGCCGCGTGCGGAGCAGGCCGGGCAATTCGTGCGCTCTTCTCGCGGCTGTCCGCGGCGGCGGAAGGGGGGCTCAGGCCGTCGAGTCGCCCGGGTGCAGGGCCGAGACCGCGCACTCCGGTGTCTATTGTGGGTCGCCGGATTGGGAGAAGCCACGCCAAGGTCGGAGGAGCTGCCGCGGATGTCGTCAGTCGAAGACACGGGCGACGGCGGAGCAGAAGCCAACTCGACACCCGCAGAGCTTCCGCTCGCGAGCTTCCATGGCGGACGAGTGTCTGTCCCAGGTCTGTCCATGCCGAGCGAGGTGGACGTGGGGGTGAGCCGCAGCGTGTTCCGCACGTCAGAGTCGGGTCAGACTCAGAAATCGAATCAGCTCGGGCCACGAGTCAGCCCAGCTCACGGACGGAACGGGCTGCGCTCGACCCACTCACACCGAACAGCCGCCCGCCTGTCCCGCGCACACCAGCCAATCGCGTACGCCCGTCCATCGCCAGCAGTTGCTCCCGCCTCCCATTTCGGGGCGTCACGCCCGTCACGGGCTTGGCTCCGAGATCGCGATCGCAGGCGGGAATCAGGAACGCGCCCCCAGGACGAGGAGGCGCTCACCCGAACGGGCAAAACGGGGCCCAAGAACGCTAAGGCGTGATGCGACGTTGCCCACCCGAACGGGCCACGCTGCGGCTGGCATTGGAGGCCTGTTTGTTATCGAGATTGCGCTTCACTGCACCTGCCACCACCATCCCCCCAGAGTCGAGACTTCAGCACAAGGTTCAAACGCGCTGGGCGTCATTCGCCGACGACGCCACTGCTGGTGAATGTTGCTGCTGGGTAAGTAAGCACTGGCTTCAGTGGCTTGGCCTCCTCTGTGTGGCGTCGTCGACGATGTACGCTGACTTGCAACATTACGGGCACACACCGGGGCCGACGTCTGGACCCGTCGCCACAACGCAATTGCGGCAGGATCCAGTCAGCGCTGCCGGTACATGCGCCACGGCCGCGAGGCGTAGAGGCGGCTCCGATGGAAGCTGACTAATAGTAACACCTTACGAGGATACGCACCGCTTGCGGACGGGAGGCGGAACGGCGGAAATAGAACAACAGAAGTCGCGAAGTGCGGCGGAGAGAGAGGGGGGTGACAAGCCTGGAAGCGGCAGCTGCAGCTGGAAGCCGGGGAGCAGCTGGCGCGCAGATCCGGACGGCGAATGTGTCGAACGTCGAACACCTGCCAGCAGTGCAGCGCGGAACCCGAAGCTTTGTTGGGGTTCACGGCATGCTCCGTTTTTGCGAGTGCATGTGTGCACATGCGTACGCGTAAGGTGAGTTGTACGTCTTCGTCAGTGTGTGTGCAATAGGGCTGACACGGGCAGGGAGGGTATGGGAAGCAAGTCTCTTGGACGGGACGAAGCTCACTAAGATGTGGATCATGCTCACGAAACTATTTCCCGCCTGGATTGGCAACGGGTCCCGAGTAGGGCGTTGGCAGGACAGATTGGGTTTCCGCCTAGGCAGCTCTCGTCAGTGACAGCAGCTGCTCCGACGCAACACCCGCGTGCTTCTCGGACTGACTGACACAGACTGGACCTACATAAGTTAACAGCTTCCCTCCCACCCCGAGCAATGTCGTCGACGCGACGCACAGACACAGACGCAATACGTCATAGGAGGATGCGTATACTGCATCCGACGTCGAGGCGGCGAGCAAATCCGCCAATTCAATCCTGGACGCATGACGCGTGCCGCTAAGCACCCGTACGTTATCGAATCGCCCAGGGAAGCCCCCACCCCCCAGCTGCTGGCGCCCCCCGTCGCCCCGAGGCAGGGAAGCAAGTGTCACGCCTCTGTCTTTGTCCTTTGTCGCACAAGGTTCAAACTCTCGTGAATCGCGGTCACCCCCCACGATGCATGCCCTCGCCCCCCTCGAGGCGCGCAGGTAACGAGGTGGGACTCTGAGAAACAGATGAGGAACTCGGAACAAAGGAAGCACCCGAAGGTGCTACCTGGAACGCGAACTCTGAGCCTAACGGTTCGGCGTTCGCGTGCGCGGCGCGCGTCCACTGTCCACCCCGGGCCCCACGAGCGACAATCGCCATCGTCTATCGACAGAGCGCGTTTTGTTCCCGTAACTTACCTGTGATTGTTCGCTGGGATGTGCGTATGTGGATATGGGCCTGGGGAAGCTGGGAAGCGCAGGGAGGGTCAGGGTTCAGAACACATCCAGGCAGTACCCAGGCAGGTTGGGAAATGGGCGTCCTCCGCGGTGGTGGATCCAGATATCCTTCTCCCTCGCCACCTCTGTGATTGCGACGACTCCTGGCGGGGGTTCTGCATGGTCCATCAATATCAGGCTTTCAATGTGGTTGCGCCACGGTGGACAGCCGCAGTGTGTTCGGCTCGCTCCGTACGACGATAAGTCCGAGTCAATGTCTATGAGGCTGCACCGCCTCTCGCGTTCGCGCGCAACCAACTTGCCCCACTGATCGTGACTGTGAATTCGAAGATTGCCAGTATCGGAAGCGAGGAAGAAACTCGGCAGATATTGTGCCTTGCGGGGCTGCCCGTGAACCTGAGGGCGCGGCTGGGCGCGGAGGGCGCGGGGACGTACGTGAACGCCGGAGGCCGAACGCTGGCGGACCCGACACCACCCGCCCGCCGCGCCCGCCGCGCGCCTTGAGCTTCCTCATGTTTATTCGGGAGCGCTACGTTGTGCGGGTACCTGAATGCTTGGTTAGTCTCGACCAAGACCGTCCACGTGTCAGCGGAGATCAGTACACGGTACACATACTTGCTTCATGGTCAGGTCGGTACTGTGTACATACCTGTGCGTGCGTGTTACTGCAATAATGATTGCAGATGCGAGAATGCAAGTAGAGGCGCAGCGAGGGCGCGACAGCTGGCGCGACGCGTCCGTCGGAAGTCCGGGACGGTCGCGTGTCGCGGTTATCGTACGCTCTGTCCGCTGCGCGCGCCGTGACTTGGTACCCAAGCAAATACGGTGAACCTACGGGAGAGGATAAGGGCACCTAATGCGTACTCATCAGGCGTGAAAGTGATGCGCCACCCACTCCGCCATACGCACAAGGTGCACATTACTCACCTCTTGGGTCTTACGTTTCTCTCTCGCGATCCCTCGACCCTCGACGTATCGACACAGCTCGACACTTTGAAGTCATGCATCATGCCTCTCGAGCCGGGAATACTTCGGGGAATGATCGGGATTTCATCCAGGTCGACGGTCGGGAGGCTCGCGGTCCGTCGCAGCGCGGTCGTGTGACCCGCTGCGTTTGTGCGGCGGGTCTCAGCGCAGAGGAACCGACGCCGACAACCGCTACGTCATGTAGGCGAGGTGCGCGAGGGCCCATAGTGGGCTTGTGATGGTGCTGCGCGCTGGTGAACTATACGTTCTCGGAATGTGTGGTTCGACGGTGCGATATATGCACGAACGTCCAGACCGCGCAAATCGGAAGGAACGCGCGTGCGCACGCGACCTCGATTCTCGCTCGTCGAGAGCCTTCGAGCTGTGCCGAACTTTATTATTACGAGTAAGTATTACTACTTATCACACGCATGCGCAAGCCGGACCGAGCACGCACCTGCGACCTGCGACCGAGGACGCGTACGTGCGCGCAGCGAGCTCGGATTCCGAAAGGCTTTCTCGACTTCGAGTCTCGAGGTCGAGGTCCATCAGGACCCTGCACAGTTGGCATGCAGCATAGACGCGTGGAAGGAGGAGGACCGTGACGGCGACGCCGAGTGAGACACCGTGACAGCGACTGACGATGACGCGCCGTCGTGGTGCGGCAGTTTCGACGTTGTGCGTATGTACGCGTGCACGCTCGTGTGACGGTGATGGCGACTGCCGGCGTGCCCGGTGCACGGTGCCTGCGGATTGCAAACAGGCACCGAGGCTCGAGCCTCCTTCCGCCTGTGGAATTAATTATGACGAATGCGTGCGTGCATTGTTCGCCGTGCAGGGATGCTTTCGGACGCGCGATAAGTATGTATGTATGCGATGTCGGGACTCGGATGTTGTGCGCACGCGGTGTCGCGTGGGCGCCATCGACATCATGTTCGTGCTGTTTCGCGGTGCTGTGCGTTTTGTTCTGGGACTTGTTGGACATTGAGATATGAGACCTTGGGGCTTGAAGCTTGGTGAAGCCCAAGTCTAAGAAGAGCGGGCTTCGACTCGCTCGATTGGCCGACGCGTATGGGTGGGGGGGCGAGTGCGACGTCGCGGGCTTCTGTTAGATGCTCGCCGCAGCGGGTCGGGAGGGCCAGGTTGTCTGAGGTTGAGGCCTGAGGCCTGAGGTCTGAGGCTGGGGCTGATCGTGACCGAGGAGGATCAGGGAGGATCGACGGGCGCGGTGCAGTGTCTTGAGACTCGAACCTGGATGTTGACGTTGAGACTCGATGCCCATGTGATGGCCTGATGCGCTTTCATATGCTTTGTGGAGCCCAAAGCGGCGGGGCGGGGCGGGATGGCCGTCGACGTCGGCAGGATCAGGAATCAGGATGTGGATTGGCCCGGATAGAGCTGAGCACAGTGCGGCGCTGTTCTTGGACGCTGCGACTCTACTTACTAACATTGATGTCAGCTATTTCAGCATATAAGCAGCGGTGTAGGTATGTTGCGGGGAGAATGTTGCATTACCTCCTCGGGACAGCAACATACCACTGCTGAACGTCGGTTAGACGACCGTAGCCACAACGCCGAGCGACTTGGTCCAAAACAGACCGTTGCAGCGATGGTCGACGCTGTCGACGTGCGACAATTGATGCGCCCCGATGCATATGGGCCATGGCGGTCCCCGGACGACTGAGACTTTGCGGACCCCCATCAACGTTATGTACTGCACCGTCGATGCGAAGATGCATATGCTTAGATGCGGATCTCACTCCCGTCACGCCCACAAGTAGGCAACGCGCTCTGTTCGATGCCCGTCCGCCATGCGGGCCCGCGGGACTCGAGGGGACGTGCGTCGCACGGAGATAGGACGGAGTCTGGCCATTGAAGACGCGGGGCGCGAGGCTTGTGTTTGCGCGGAAGAGAAGCGAAAAGAGTATATCCACGAAGCCTGGGTTGTGCGTGTGATGCGTCTGCAGACCCAGAGCACGGCCGCCAGAGGAGTCGGTGCGACGCATTAGCACGACTCTTCGGGCCCATCCTTGCAGCATCGCAGACCCTCGTCGCCCTTTCGTCCGAGATCCACTACGGATACCACAACGCCAGTGGGGGGAGGGACATGACAGAAATACGAATACTCGCCGGTAGCTCGATAGGAGGCGTTCGGGATGCGCATTCCTCAAGTAGCCCCGTGGGAACCTGCGCCGATCCCGACCACGCGTTGGGCGCAGCCGGCCGGGATACACGTGGTAATTTGTTGTGCAAATTCGAATAAGCGCGAGCGGGGGCGGTCGGGATGAGGGCCGGAGAGCCGGGCTACCCGACCCCATGTGCAGATGGGGAGATGGGGATCAAGCGGTGGCCAGTGGTATGCTCAGCGGTCGGTGTTGTAAATTCGAATGTCAGTGGGTGTGCGAACGGTGTTGGAGCGGACAATGAAACGGGTCTGAAAGACAGGCTATACTGGGAACGGGGGCGGAGGACGGGAGGGCGTGTTTGGGGCGAGCCTCCGGGGTCGAACCAGACGCGACTTACTAACGCTCACGGGGACGGGCACGAGAGGAGCTGGAGGAAACTAGACTCAACGTTCAATGTTGGACATCGGCCGACGGTGCAGGACCGCGCAGCGGGGGCGGCACGCACAGTCGCTGCGGGCTACCGGGATGCACCGCACAGACGGGGATAGATGCAGATTGCAGGCGAGCGTGAGGGAATCGGGCGCAAAAGTCGAAGCCAAGGAGAAGCTGGCCATGGAAGAGATAGAGTTGCGAATTGGGGAAGCATATGGACGTTCGGAAGACAGGGCAGGGTTCAGATTCGGACGGGTGGAGCCGCACTGTACGCCGTGGGCGTTGCGCTCGTGCCGGGGAAGTAGATCGCCCTCGCGTTGGGATTGGGTGCGGTCGGTGTGGCGGACGGGTGGGCAGAGGGCTCTGCCGAACCGGGAGGGCGCGAGGGGCAGGCGGTGCGGGAAGGTTGGGGACGTGTGGACTGTGTACAGTAATAGATGGCGGGGTTGCTTGGCTCTTGGTGCGGACGGCGAGGCGGGGCCCGAGGGGGCGGGGGTGAGACGGAATGCGCGCTGTCAACTATGGGGTGACGTCGGGGTGAGGGTGGTGGGCATGGGGGCAGGGCAGGATCTGGCTGGCTGTACGGTGGAGATGGACGGGAGGAATGGGATTGGAGGGAGGATCGGGGACTGGGCGTTGCCGTCTGGAGGCTGCCGAGCGCGGGAGCCGTGGGGTCGGGGCGGGCGTCTGTGAGTGTGACCGTGACGGGAGTGTTTTGGCGTGTTGATGAGGGCGGCTAGGGGTGATGGGACGGTGAGGAGTGGGAGGAGGACGGGAGCGTGGAACGTATATTACGGATGCGGGCCCTCGCTCTTGGCCGATCTCTCATCTCCCTCTCTCTCGTCTTCCTCGTCTGCGCTCGCCTCGGGTGCTTCCTTCCCGCTCCCTAGCAGGTCCTAGACTATTCCTGCTCTCCACGCCCCGCATATATAGACTCCCCACCCCATCGCCCCCGCCCCCATCCCATCTCCCATCTCGCTAACGAAGCCTCGCACGACTTCTCATCTATATTACAGTCTTCCATTGACTTGCACGCCATGGCCACCGCTCAGCCAATATCCTACTCTTCTGCCGACTCGCAGGACTTCGTCATGGGCTCTGGTTCGTTCACCGGCCAAAACGGCTCCTTCACCGCGTCCTCCCTTACCAGGCATTTCCTCGCCGGCTCTCCCCTCTCCTTCCGCTCCGGCTCCTTTGGCAGCCGTTTCTACCCCGGAGTATCCCCTGGTCAGTTGCTAGGCCCATTAGAGTGAGTCTTCCTGCTTTCTGTCACTCTTCGGCCCTGTCTTCCCAACCTCCACTTTGATTGTCGCCCTACCTTTTTCGATTGGCGGGCTCCTTGCATGATCCGCCCATCATTAACCCGACTATCCATCTTCGTTTTGATCCCGCCTCCCTGTGATATCGATATCCTTTCTGCATTCCGTTTGTCACCATGACCCCTTCGCTTCCAATATCCATCTCTGTTTCTGCTTCTCGCCACAAGATATCCCGGCCCCTTCGCGACTTCTTCAGCGCCTTTTGCTGACTGTTCGTCCTTTAGTCCTAATGACTTCAAGTTCACCAAGATGTCCTCGTCGGTTGAGAGCGATCGTGGTCCCATTGTCAACGCTCTCGCCATGCTTGAGAGGCAGGACGAGCTTGTACGTACTTTCTTGATTCGCGCCCGCCTACACCCTAGTCATCCGGTTCCTATCTTAGTGCCGTGATTACACATGTTGTGGGCTCAACCTCACCGACCTCCACGCTCTTGTCGAGCACTTCGAAGAGTGTCACGTCGTAGTCCTCGACCCCTTCGCTCCTCAGCAACCTCTCCCTCCGACAACTGCCCCCCTCCCCGCTCCCACAGGCCAGCAGATGCCATCCTACTACCCCGATGCCAACGCCGTCTCTGTGCCCTCCCAGCAGCAGCCCCAACGCGTCCAGGCGCAGCAGCAACCGCAGTCGATCGCGTACCAGGGCTTCGATCCAGACGATATGGAGCTGGACGTCGATCAGAGTGTGTCCAGCGCCCCGTCGTCCGGAGCGCCCTCGCCCCCCGACACCCCCATCACGACGCCGCTGTCGGGCTACCCCTCGCCTACACCCTCGGTCGCGACGTACTCGGCAGCTCCATCGCCGCATCCTAGCCAGCCTGCGTCACCGATCTCTGCCTTTGACACGACGACCGTCCTACCCTCGCGCGGTGCCCACCACCATTCACATCACCACCCGCATCATCCTTTCCGCCCCGCGGGCCCCACGGCCACGCGTGGTGTGCCCGAGGACGCGTTCAACGCGTACGCTGGCTATGCTGATTACTCGAGCCTTCTCCCCGGCGCTGCCCCCAACGCTTCGCTCTTCATGCAGCAGGGCATGGCCCTCGCACCCATGAACGGCAGCGGCGGCCAGAACGGGCAGAACGGGAACGGGGCGGTGTGCGCACCGACGGCTCTCATCCTGAGCGGGAGCGCAGGGAACACGCCTGACTCGACCCCCGCGTCGTCCCGCGTCGCTTCGCCAATTCCGGGCGGCTCCGGCCCGTCCGCCTACAGGCAGAACGCCCAGGCGTCCTCGTCTGGCCCTGGTTCCCCTTCTGGCTCCGGGTCGTCGTCGTCGAATGCGCAGGCGTCGGGGTCGGGATCGGCGGCGCAGACGGCGCGGGCGTCGACGACGCTCAGCCGGCCGGCGTCGAGCCTGCTGCTGTCGAAGCCGTTCAAGTGCCCGAAGCCGAACTGCAACAAGTCGTACAAGCAGGCGAACGGGCTCAAGTACCACATGACGCACGGCTCGTGCAACTTCGCGCCGCCCAAGGACCTCGAGCACCTCCAGGAGCTGCTTGCGAGCAAGCGCTCCGAGAAGGCGGCCGCGTCGGGGCAGGCGGGGGGCGAGGGCGAGGTGACGCTGAGCGATGCGGAGATGAGGGAGGTTGAGAAGGAAGCGGAGAGGCGGTTGAGGCCGTACGCGTGTGGAGTTGGAGAGTGCCAGAGGCGGTACAAGAACATGAACGGCCTCCGTAAGTCTCGTCCTTCTCTCGTTGGTAGCGTGGGCTAACAGGGAGGGGTACAGGTTACCACTACCAGCACTCGGGCGACCACGGCGCAATCGGCCTTGCGCTCCTCGCGAGCGGGCAGCACGAGTGCCTACAGCACAACAAGTCGCGGCACGCGACGCCGTCGCACTCGAACTCGAACTCGGTTCCAAGCACGCCGCAGACGCACTCGCGCGCCGCGTCGCAGCACTCGTCGCCGTCGCTCAGCCACCAGCAGCCCCAGTACGTCCCGCAACAGCAGCAGCAGCAGCCCCAACCTCTGCCCCAGCCGCCGACGTACCAGAGCGCGCTCGCGAACCCGCCTGCGTACTCGTACCAGCCCCAGCCCCAGCATCAGCCGGGAGCGTACGTGCCCCAGCACTACGCGACGCAGCATTACATGCCGCAGACGCAGTAGTGTGCTTGGCCTGTCCCCGTGTGCCCCCGTCTCGTGTGTTCCTGTCACTTTCGCTTTCGCTTCCACCTTCGCCTAGATGCGCCTCTTGTGCCCAGCCTCCGCCTCGGGGGAAAGGGGCCTCGCAGTCTTTACTACCGCTATGCCTGGTCGCAATGTCAACAAAAGTAACAGGTTGCCTGCAGCCGCGATTCTCAGCCCTACAGCGGCGTACATAATTCGCTCATAGTTAATTCAGCCTTCGTTGTTGTATCCCACTCTTCCCGCCGCTTCATCGCTTCTCGTTCCCGGTGTCCCGAATCCATCCATCCATCCCATGGCCGTGTTGTCCAATGTCTCTCGCCCCGTCCCACTGTATAATTTGAGTTCCATATATCTCTCTGTCTCCGTTTACGCCTCTGCTCCATCTTTACTTCTCTTGCGATGCTCGACCACGCACATATCCTCGTCGGGCCAGTGTCCCATCCCACCGCGCTGTTGTTGTACATATTCGCTAATCATGACCCCCTCCCCGTCCGTGCGCGATCGTCCGTGCATCTTTACGTCCATGTCTCATGCCCCCTCCCAGCCCTGCCGCGCTCGTTTATGGCCCTTGTCTCACTCGTCCATGTTATGCTCGACTGTTCTCGTTCACGGTCGCTGGCTGCGCATGCGCTCCGGCTGTTTCGCTGCTCCGACTCTACACCTTCCAAGAGCACCACCACTTATAATACTTGTACTTACCCTTATTCGAGCCCCACCCCGCCACTTATTGTTTCTGATCCTCTTCGTTCTGTATTCCTGTCACAAGGGTTTGTCGCTACGTTATATGGATTCGCCTCACGACTCAACGCCTGTGCGCACGCGCACACAAAAGTAGGGTACGATACGTCTATACGTACGCGGTATACGTACACGTCTGGTACGAGAGAGTACGGTACGGCTGTTACGGTACGACTGGTGCGCGCGCACCATCCACGCCGCCGCCGCGGACCGTGGACGCTCCCGCGCACCACCCAAAAGTAAGCACGCACCAATGTTGAATGGAGGAGTACATAGAATTGTTCTTCAAAGGCCTCGCGGCCCGCGTGTCGAGTCGACGTCAAGTTCTGGATCCGGACCTGCGTGGTGGTTCGACGCTCGAGAGTCGGCGGCGAGGATTGGGCGAGGACGGCCCATGTTCTGACCGTCAGTACGGGCCACAACCCGCCGCTCCGGACGTCGACGGCGATCGCAACACGCGTTTCGGGGTCGGGCCTACCATCTGCCCTCGAGCGCCACTCCGACACTCGCCCCACAACTTCTTCCGCTCCACGCAGACCACCAGAGCCCGCCTTGCGCTTCCGATTGGCACTGTGGCTCAGCCGCCGGCAGGTGTAATCCCTTTGCGCGGCTTGGGCGTTGATGTCGACCGATCCGGGACCGATCCTTGCGCGACTTGAACGTGCGCAGGGGTCGGCGTGCGGCAGCGTGCGGCGTGCGGACCGGACTTGTGGTGCGCGCTGAAACGTGGAGCGCGCCACAGGACCCGTCACCTTGCCAAATCCGCAAAGGCGCGCAATGCATGTCGACCGCCCCTGATCAGATCGACCGTGGACAGTGTTCCGTTCGCGTGGATACGGGAACAGCACGGATGAGGAGCGCGTCCGACCGCGACTGGCGCAGCTGGCGTACGGTAGAGTGTCGCCCCTGACGACGGCGGCGTGCTTGGGCGCGGCGGGGCCGTACTCCGCAAGCGCGCCCACGGTGCGGGCACGGTGCTAACCTCCAGGTTCCAAGTGCCTGGTCGGTGAGACGTGCTGCGCGCTCGTTGCGTTGCTGTAAGCTTAGCCTCAGATCTGAGGCCTGAGGCTTGAGCGTTGCAGTTGCAATTGATCGCCGCGGTCGACTAGGGTCGACTGCCAACTGGATCCTCTCCCATGTGTTTCGTCTAACCTGATGACTGTACACACACGCTCTTAGATTTACGGTACGCATCAGCATCCGTGTGTAGCTCACCCACCTTCTGTACCGTAATTTGTAGTGGCTACTTGTCGTCTTGGGTCATGCATTTCGTGTTCCAGTTGGACGTGCGGTATGCGCTATGTTTGTCTCTGTTTCTAGATGTATTTGGTCATCCTGTGGCTCCAACCTCCTATCAGCTTCGTTAGCATGTTTCCTACTAGTTCAGTGTAGATCACGCACGGTGTTAGTACTTTCACGTTTGCGATCGTTCCCGACATCGCGCCGAGTTCATCGACGGATGATTCCGCTCGACGTACTGCGCCAGCTCGCCGGGCCGCGTATCTGCCTAACCAACCGCCAGGCTCCTTACCTCCACGGTCAACCACCAGATGCGGGTGAGACCCACTAAAGTATAGGATTCTTCGCAATATTAATGTGCAGTGTAATGCTGTCACCATGCATTCGGAATTCGGGGAGCCGGATGCACGCGCAAACGAGCGTGGGGGCCGTGACTGGGCATTGAGTAGTGGCTGACCGCGTGAGCGTCGATGTTGAGGTAACGATGGAGTGTTTCTGTTACATACTCCATCGCGCGTGCCGACGGCGGTAGTCACGCAGGTGCTGGACGTTCGGGGAGTGCGGGCAGGTGTTCCGGCGCGGCAACATTGACGGTCAGTCGGTGCAGGGTTGCGGCTGATCTCGCGATTGATAGGGATGGCGAGGACGGCTGGAGCATGGAGGCTGTAGCGCAACCTGAACCGCAGTGCCGTTACCGTGACTGCGCCAGGCCGAGCCGTAAGCCACGAAGTATCAGTGACGGAATGGCTTGGGCTAAGACGCGACGCGGCCTGTTCGATGGGCGTGGGCTTGGTACCAAGTACTCGACCTGGCTGCCCACGGAGAACGAGGAATGAGTAACGTTGCGAGTCGGGACCCAGAACTGCCGCAGGATGTGGTAAACTGGTCACCTTGGCCAGAGCAACAGACCACGGGCGACGACCGTCGACAACGCACAACACAACAGACTCGGCAAAGTCTATGACAACGTCACATCGACGCGTCCACGGTCCGATGGGCTCGATGAGGGTCGAGCGCCAGCAGTTGCATCGACTTGCCAAGTCCTAATTGCACCTTTCATCAGCCGGTCAGTCAAAATCAAAAATTAAGCAATAGTATCGGAGACCCAAGGTACCGTGTCACCGCCGAGATACGAATTCGATGAAAAAGGATCGTCATCCGCCCTCGAGGATTCGAAGACTTTCATCTGCCATCGACATATGCGATATGGAAAGTCGCACCCAAACGCCGCGCAGGATCGACACATTGTCCTCCGCCGCGCTGCCTTGCCCAACGCTAGCCCACGCGGTTGTGGGGCGACGTGACGGGTCGAGCATTCGCGATTACGCGGGAGGCGTTCTGAAGGCTTCCGTTGATTGAAGGACGACATCCACGAGGCGTGCGCGCGCGTCCCGGAGCTTGGAAGCCTATCGCGCGAGACAGATCGATGGCCGAGCGCGAGCGCGATTGGGTGTAGATCGCCGGAGCCCGAACACTGACAAGGCGCGAAGGCACCGTGGGCGCGCGCGAGAGAGAAGCGAAGCCCTGCCGTCCTACGGAGTCCGATGACGAACGTGAGAGCGGCGATTGGGTGGGAAGCCGTGTGCTCGCGAGCCCGAATGGAGAAAGGAGAAAGGGAGAGGATGGATGCAGTCCGGAGGAGTCGGGCGCTGTGCGTGGTCGATGACAGCGCCCGGGCGACGTGACGGGTCCTCGTGTTCTTGGCCTGGTCATCGCTCATCGGGGCGTCGGTCGGCTCTCGAGAGGAGAGACGCCTCGATACAGTACGTGCACGGTGAGCGAAGCACCTCTGTGGCCAGCCACAATGGGCACGCGATTGCCAGGTGGCAGAGGTGCGCGTGTGCACGCAACGTGTCCTCGCTTAGCATCGGAAGCGTCCTGTGAAGCCGTAAGTTGTGACGGCGACACGATGCCCATGCCCAATCACGCGAGCGGGGCGACGATGTGTGAGCGGGCAAGCTCCGAGGGCAACGCGTCGAATGATGCCAAAGCGGAGCCTTTGTAGCTACACGTGTTGCGAGGATCCGGAGGAAGTTGTATGGGATGAACGTATGAACCGTAGCCTGAGGGCGCGCAGCAGCGGGGGCTGGGATGAGCTTCCGTGGGTGGACGCGAGGCCGGCGGAGAATGAGAAGTGGAAGGGAGAGGGAGGGCGGCGCCCTTCGGAACGGGACGATGAGGCGCGGATAGGACGGTTTGCGCCGGGACGAGAGAGGCAATGCGATGACTTGCGGTCCTCGTTTTGGGAGCTGGTGAGAAGGCGGACATGGGAAGGCATCACCACGAGTACCGATGGAAGCTACGTTCGCACTGGTTTGCGCAAGTGTCTGGGAGCTTGATATGAATAGAACATGGGTATGATGGTCCAAACGTTACCCCAACGAACGAATCCAGTCGCGGGAGGGCACACCTTGTAATGGGTTGTGACTGGGTGCGCGACACGCGCTTGCACTGCAGGAAGCGTGACATCTACAAGAAGAAGATGCCAAGTAAAGCTAAACAGAATGGAGTTGGGGGGAACACGTTAGCAGCAAGCGAGCAGAACTGCAGATAGAGAGAGTACACATAGCCCGCCGGCATCTACCACTGACAAGGACATACCTCACGTCCATGGTGATCGTCAGCCCGGGGATAGTTGTGGCATAGGTTGCATAGGTTGATTGGAAACGCGATGATAACGCAGAGCCAACATTGAGATGGAGGAGCAAAAATGGCCAGGGAATGACAGTTGCGACAAGGTAGGCGTCGCCCGCGCTCCACCTCTGGCTTCTGAGCTTGCTGGTATGCGCGTGTGTTGCATGCCCACTCCTATACAAGCGTTATTTCAATCAGAAACGTCGCAGTGCGCTGGGACGTACGGCAACTGTCATTTGGGTGTGGTACACCTCGCTGGACCGACGGTGCGGAAAAAACAATGTTCAATAGTTAACACAATCGCCTGTAAGGTACTGACGCATGAATATATGTTTGGCGAAAAAGGATCGGCCGGCAGAGGCTAGCACGGCCTTGGTGGGCATCCAACCGTTACCAGAACCTTCTGCAATGAACCTGTGGCAGAAGGAGGCATTGATTGCTATCTTGACTGACCACAGTCTATGTAGGATAGCATATATCGAGGTCTGGCTACGGTAGAGTCAGAACCCATGTTCCCACCAAGCCCGAGCCCAGAATTAGGGACGAACCGTGATGGACACGCGGAGAAGACACCCCGATTAGGCGCCAGCGGTCGAGGACGGCGTGGAAGGCGGCGAAGGCTTGAAAACGACCTCTCTAGCTCAGCAGGAGGTTGCAGAATTGGGCTGCGGAAGACATCGAGCGCATATAGGAGGGAGATGGTGGTGGCAGGAGAATAAGAGCAGAAATTTTCTTGGTCTCGCGCGAGCTTCTGGGAGCGCGTAGCGGTCTCGGCGCCCTCGGCAACAGCCGGCTGCCATATCGGGACGCCAGTGTGTGGTTCGTTTGGCGCCCTCTTCGGGTTTACCTCCAACCACGACCAGCTCCCTGCCCAGTGCCCGACCGAGCTCGTCATCTTCTCCTCATTATGAGCCAAGGTGGTAATAAGCAAGTTTCGTGTGCAAACGGACAATGGAAGTCACGAGTATGCCCGGTGCGTGGCACCACATCGGAGGAGTCAACGATCACAAGCAGGCAACCGTCCCATGGCAGCAGAGAGCTTTGGATGTGTTTGCAACTCGAATCAGGTCAGAGAAATGGCATAAAATATGATGAAAATTTGACATAGGTTACCATCGTAGGAGACGCCATGGCTTACAATACAACGGGCTAGGAGCTCTCACTCCGGCAGCTCAAGGTGGCCCATTTTCACCTCCCACGAGGGTTTCGAGGACAACGAGTATTCCAGCGGTGCGCTACGACGGATAACACGAATCCTTACACAGAACTCACAGACATAAGGCGGCCCCTTTATCGCCGTGCCCGTGCTGCTCCGAAGAAGCACTCCGGCTTCTCACACCGGGGCCCATGCTCGTGGAACATGAACTGGCCCGAAAGCGACACCAAAATCTAGGCAAACTTTTCGTGCCGATAACAAGTCTATCTCTCTGATAACGATTAAACCCGTGATATAGCGCGTTTACAAATGCGAAGTCACCAGGAGGCAGTGGAGTTGCTTTTCACTCTCATTTACCTGCTGCTTCAAGGGGGTGAGTATGGCAAGCGTAACTGCTGAGACATCTTTGGTTCGCTCTCAGACTCTCGTGTCGGTGTTTAAACGTTTAACTGGCCGGCGCGTGGATGCATACCTTCGCACCGGTCAAGAGACTGGCTCATCGGTGAACTACGGAAGAGCTACACTCATGCCTAGCGTCACCAGGTTGCTTCGCGATATTTTGCGTTAGAATCTCGTTGATCGATAGCGGGGGGAGGGGCGTCCCAGCTTTCCGAGTTGCTCCTTTGGTGCGTACCTGGACGATGGCGCAATGTTTCAGTCGTTGTCGCCCATGTACTTCGCCGGTATATATATACTGGAATGTCTCAACAATAAAACCCAGAACACTCACTCTTCTACTCCCGATGATTCCTCCACAAGCATCAAACACCTTTTACAAGTGCGTGTAGATGGCGTGTAGATGGCGTCGTAACGACATGTCACTGATATATCTTTCGATGTAGGGAGCCTGAATTCGAGACTCTCCAGCTCCACGCTGGTCAGGAGATCGACTCTGCGACCAATGCTCGCGCTCCCCCCATTTATGCTAGCACCAGCTTCGTGTTCAACAATTCGAAGGTATTTTTCATACCCACCAGTTCGTTTTGCGGTAAATTTTCATTCCCTTTAGCATGGCGCGGACCTGTTCGGCTTGCGGTGGGTCGTTGTCTGGCTTTTATCGTGGTTAGCCTCTACTGACCGCCTGCAGGTCTCTGGGTAATATTTATTCTCGCATGGGCAATCCAACAGTCGTACGTAGCCGTCAATATTTGTTCTTGTTCTTCGGTATGCTGATGCATTGGGACGGCATATAGGGCGTCTTCGAGCGTCGGATGGCCGCACTCGAAGGAGGCGTTGCCGCCGTTGCGACGTCGAGTGGACACGCAGCACAATTTATGGCTATCGCTGCCATTTGCCGTGCTGGTGACAACATAGTGTCGTCGTGAGTAATCGAGGCAGCAATACCCTGACGTGGATGCCCTTCGTTTCTAACGGAAAGAAAAATAGATCATATCTATACGGCGGGGTACGTATTATTTTGCATCTTCCTCATAAGCGCAAGGATCGGGTTGATGGTTTTTAATCTCAAAGACTTACAATCAATTCAAAGGTGTGTGATCGCGTGATTCCAGTAAGTTTACTTACGTTGACTCTGGATCTTAGTCTTCCTCAAAAAGTTCGACATCGGGGTCAAATTCGTCACGGACCCTGAGCCTGAAGCGTTTGCAGAAGCCATCGATGACAAAACCAAGGCAATATATATTGAGAGCATCGGAAATCCAAAGAATACTGTTGCTCTCCTCCCGGAGCTTGCAAAGGTAACCACGGTCCCTACATTTTTCTTACAAAACTTTACTGACCTCTTCCGCGTGTTAGGTCGCCCATGACCATGGCATTCCCTTAATTGTCGACAACACGTTCGGCATGGGAGGTGTGCAAATAAAACGCCTCTTTACCAGATGATATGACCAACTTCAAAGTCTGAACAGGTTATCTCATCCGCCCCATCGATCATGGTGCGGACATCGTCACCCACAGCGCGACCAAATGGATCGGGGGACACGGCACTGTCCTCGGAGGAGTTGTTATCGACGGCGGTATGACCCACTCTCCTCCCTTATGTCTCCCAGCTTGCATAATGTCTCATCTCACGAATAATTTTACCGTGGACATGGTATTCCAGGCAAATTCGACTGGGCGGCGTCAGGCAAGTTCCCCGAGTTCACCGAGCCCGCAGAGGGATACCACGGCATGCGGTTCGTCGACACCTTCGGCAAGGCCGTCCTTGCTGTGAAGTGCCGCCTCGACGTCCTCCGCGACATGGGCCCGTGTATGGACCCCTTCGCCGCGTTCCTCCTCCTCCAGGGGCTCGAGACCCTCAGTCTCCGTGCGCAGCGCCACTCGGACAATGCCCTCGAGCTCGCCAGGTACGTGGGTTGATATACGATATGGGCGAGATTGTAGGGTATTGAGAGAAGACTTGCAGGTGGCTCGAGAAGCACCCAAAGGTCGCGTGGGTGTCGTACCTCGGGCTGGAGTCACACGAGTCGTACCTGGACGCGCTCCGGCTTCTGCGCCCGAACGCCTTCGGGGGGATGCTCACGTTCGGCGTGAAGGGCGACGCGCAGGTCGGGAGCGAGGTCGTCGACAAGATGAAGCTCGCGAGCAACCTTGCTAATGTTGGTGGGTGTCTGTCCCTCCGTGTTCATAGTTGACCGGCGCTGAGCTCCGTGTGCTCCTGAGTAGGTGATGCGAAGACTCTTGTCATCCACCCCGCTACGACGACCCATCAGCAGCTGAGCGTGGAGGAGCAGCTTGCGTCGGGGGTCACCCCCGACTTGATTAGGGTGAGCTGCGGAGTGTTTTTTTTTTCGTGCTGGTGTTTACGTACTGTTGTTTTTGCTGTAGGTGTCTGTCGGCATTGAGAACATCTCTGACATCATTGCCGACTTCGACAACGCACTCAAGGTCGTGCCGTAATGCGACTGGAGATGCAGATGAGGACAGATATCCCCCCTTCCACCCCGAGGAACACCGCAACCTCTATAGTCTGGCTGGGTTGGATGTTGGACGTGCCCAGATGGATGAACGAAATAGTAATATTCCATTTGACCAAACAAACACAAACGAGTGACAAGATAAAGAGAGACAAATATGATACAAACGGCGAGAGGATAGGGATACAAGACACGACGAGACAAAAGGCAACCAAGATCCAAACAGCCCGAGGACAAGAGCATACACATTAATAAGCAGCAAGCGGGCCGAGGGAGGGTGCATGCGAATGCGAGGGAAACGACTCGGACAACAAAGCGCACCCAAGACTTGGAGGCGGTCAACCAGGCATGCAGCCGCGACTTGGCAGAGTGTTGTCTAACGGAGCAAAGGAGTGCTGTCGTGAAGGGGAGGAAAGGAGAGACGCGAAAAATAGATAGGAATATATAACCTCGAGGTGATCTTCACCGGGAGTGAGGCCTGAGGCCTGAGGTCCGGACCCGCTCAGTGGTCATTGACCGCCGTGTGACGCCTCTGTGAGGCCGAGGGCGGTGTTGACGGCAGGGGCCCGTCGTAGATGAAGGGGTCGGCCGGGATGAAGACATGTGGGCCGTTCAACATCTGCTCGATGAAGGCGAAGTCGTCGTCTGGAGGAGCTATCGTCTTCTGAACCAGCTTGATGGGGAGGAGGCTCAGGTCTGGTTCCGACGTCATAGCGGGCTTGTCGATGCTTGGTTGCAAGGTGAGCTGCGAGCTGCAGTTCCAAGGCCCGTGGTCAGTCGACCAGTAGGTGGCTGGAAGAGAGTCAACTCACCCTTCCTCGTGCTCGTAGATAAAGACGTCCTTTTTGTAGGAGGACGCGCGCGAGATGGTGGAAGGAGGCGTGAGGGTGCCGTCGCTCTGGACCGCTGTCCAGTCGGAGTCCGAGCCTTCGGACGAGTAGGAGGGGACCCGGTAGAGAGCCGCCTTGGGTAGCTCCTTCTCCGCCACACGGTTCTCAACCACCACGCTTAAGTCGACGTCTCGTCGTTCCGACACAGTCTTCCCAGGGCGACGCACAACACGTAAGGACAACGACTGCACGCGGCAGGAACAAACCACTCACCGGAAGCATGCCATTCCGATAGTTCGTCGCCCACTCCCCAAGTTCTTGTATCGAGTGGCGCCGTTCGCATGCGTGATTCTTGCGCACGCCCGCGAAGCTGCGTCCGAGCTTCGTCCAGCTCATCCTGCGCGGAGCCTGCTCCTGGGCAGATGTTCCGACCCCAGCCTTGCCTGCGACAAACGCCTTGAAGGGCGCAGGGAACTGGATGTCGAAGAAAGGCATTGTCGGATGGATAACGGAGGTGTGAGGATCTAGTGAGAAGAGACCGGGAGTAGCACACGCCGGAGGACGATGTTATGAAGAGGCCTGTGCACTGAGGGGGCTGGGCAATGGAGGGCGTCTTTTATAGACAACCCGTCGCAGTCCGAGCTTTGTTGGCGCGTAGACAATCTCGATGCTGCCGCGATCCTGTGGGGGACTGAGGGTGATGCAAATGAGGAAGGTCGGTTCGAAAGCGCGCTAAGGACAATAGAACAGAGACATGTGGCCGCGACGCACCCAACGACATATCCAAAGCACTTCGGAACTCCAGAATAGTCTTGTAAAGCGCGGTGACACAGATGCATTGACCGACATGAGTACCTTGTTTGTTGGCCACGAGGTGTACGTCATTCCCACTGGTTCGAATCCTGCAGAGATGATATAAGAGTGGCCGTACAAAGCGATTGGTTTTGCTTGTCTCGATCTCGGGACTTGCTTTCCTCTGGCCACGTAGCTACTTATGCCACCAGCAGGCAGACCCTCGTTCGCACGCAGACTATTGAGAGGAAATGAAAGCCCCAATGCTCCAGAAGTCCATTTGATTATCTGTGATCTATCCGGCACAAAGATGAGCGCATGCCGGCCGTGTGGTAGGGGCACGCACAAGTACAAAGATCCGCGAGTGAACTGCAGTATGTCCATAGAAAAATTAGACGCAATGCTGTGGTAGCACACACTGTGGACGCTCATCGGACGAAAAGCCGCTTGGACCTCAACGGACGTGCTGCGCCTACACGACCAGCCTCCTCCTGATACATGCGGTACGCCTCACGGAGATGGTCGGGGGACAAGGGTCCTGTCTCGCCTCGACGCGCTTGTACTTGCCGTGCTATACAATATTTGGACGATATGAGCGTTTGTGTGGCGCATTGGGCAAAAAGATACGGACCCTTCTCAACAATTTCACCTACGAAAACTTTCGAAAAACCGGCAACAATCTGGGCGACTGACTGCGAAACCTGCTGCCCAGTCGCTTGCTGGATGACCTGTATGCATATGCGTTGTAAAGGTTGGTGGGTATGGAAAAGCCGAGTTATGCTTGAACGCACCTTCCGTACTGCTTGCTTAGGCAGCGCGTGTCGACGATACGACTCGAAGCGGTCGTACTGCTGTGGGCTGAAATTGTCCATGAGGACTCTGTGGCAGGAGCTGGCATTCAGCACATACGCTCGCATGAGAAGGAGAGAACACGCACTTGAGATTATCCTTGGACTGACTCTGCCACGACAACTGGGCCGAATAGTCGTCGTCCGCCATCGCGGGTAGCATCTCGTCCTCTCCATCACCATCCTCCTCCCCAGCAGGTGCGCCAGCGGCGGTTGCTCCCGCCGTCACTCCCGATGGTCCTGGTGTACCGCTCTCTCCTCCCGCTCCCGGCGTCGCAGAGGGCGGTTGCGCACCTGGAAGGCTAAGCCCCTGTGCAAGCAGAGCAGCTTGACCATCCTGCGTGACCGCCGGAGTGGAGCTCCCGCCAGCGGAGGTCGTCCCAGGAGCAGGCTGTGACGTTGAAGCTCCAGAGAGGTGAGGATCTGTCCACTGCAAAGAAGACTGTGCGGAAGGTTGGGACGTCGAAGGAGTGCGAGGGGTTTCAGAGCCTGTGTTCCCATTTGCATTGGGGTTCTTGGGTTTGCGACCACGTTTCGCGCCAGTTCCTCTAGTGGGAGGGCCTCCGCGCGGTGCTGCAGGTGTCGAAGGCGTGCTAGATGGCATGAACGACCGTTCGGGCACGGGGTAGTTCGCAAAGGGTGAACTCATTCTATGCAAGATGCAAGATGTAGAGTGCTGCGTGTATGCGCGACAGACGGGTGAAAGAACACGACTTGATTCTCTAAGAGTGTGTTTTTACAAGACAGGGTTTCCTGGACCTGAGATGGTTTGCAAGGGAGGAATCGTCGGATGGTCGCCGTCGCTGTCAAAGAAGCAATGTTGGGAAGCGCCCAGCGTCGTGCGCCGTTGGGGCGGCAACATTGGGCACAACAGAACACGCTCCAACTCGTCCTCGACACTCACTGCCTACTGTCTCCCGCTCTTCCCTCTCCTTGCTTTTCTCTGGCACTCTCTACGGTTCCTCGAAGGATCTGTCGAAATGGCGCGCAGCGTATACAGCCCGTCTCCTTCCCCCAGTCTCCGATCAAACACCCCTTTGTCCGACTCATCCTCTGACGAGGACCTCATTCCGTACCCAGAGGCTAGTGGAGATTATGGACCGTCGGCATCAAGACCGGGGTCTCCTCAGACGGCGGAGGCCAGCATGCTTGGCGAGGAACGGGTGGCGGATACCATGACTTGTCAGTGGGAGGATTGTGGAAGGGTCTTCAATCACCTACCGACGCTCATAGAGCATATTCACAATGGTGAGTTGCATTTCAGTCCTGTTCAGTGGCAGACATGGGGTACACCGTCTGTACAGTAGAGGGGGCACTTTGCACCCACGGTGACATGCGCATCTGGCTACCCAGGTCTCGCGACTTTCTACTCCGAACACTTGCTCTTCATGCCACGGTTGGATACAGTAGGCGGAAGGAATCGAGTCGCGAGTCACAATGGAGGCCTAGTGGAAGTGGAACTTGCCCGAGAATCAAAACCGTGAATAATTTAGTGTTCCGGACAGGTTCTACTTCCACTATTCCAGCCATGGCTCTATAAGATAAGCACGACCCTTTTGGTCAGGCTATATGCACCCAGAACTCATTCGATGGTGATGAGCTTCGGGCAAAGCTGGTCCTGCTAGCTCCGCGTACATCAGTACGATATTCGAGTCAGCGTGACATTGATCGTGAGGGCACGTCCTCGATGATCCAACGCCTTCGTTTGTTGGAGAGAGACAGCCGTTGCATAAAAACCGGCAAAGGACCAAGACCAGGCATGCCGGATTTGCAACACACCCACCACTCTTCATATGTATAGATCGTCCCAAATACGACCAATGTCCAGCGTGCTAGTCCAGTCCATTGAGCACTCTTCCCGACCCATCTACGTTCAACCGCCAGAGTGACCCGTTGACGGCATGGGTGGCGTTTTTCGGTCATTGGACTCGGAATCGCCGTTCTTTGTTGCAGGTACGACTACAGTCAGAACAACAATTTGTTATACGTGTCTCGCAATGAACTTCTGTGTCGCACTTATGTTGTGGATTCTGTCTCGACTGCGTGCTGACCCACTCACATAGACCACATCGGGGTGCACAAGTCGAACTACACCTGTGAATGGTCCGGTTGCGTTCGCCGAGGTATTGCACAGACCTCCCGGTTCGCCCTTATCTCCCACATCCGGTCGCATACGGGAGAGAAGCCTTTCACTTGCCCACGACCGGGTAAGTAGTGGATCATCTCTGTTTCGCCCCACCGTCCTGAGGTCTATCTGGATGTAGAGTGCGACAAGTCCTTCACTCGCTCGGATGCGCTTGCCAAGCATATGCGGATACAGCACAACATCTCCCCACCGCTACCTGGCCGCGGTGGTAACCGTAAACGGAAGCGTGAAGAACCTGAACCCCCTCAAACGCACGCACCTGACCCGTACGGTTACTCGACCTTCAAGGTTGAGGCGCAACCTGAGGACGACGACGGGTTCCGAGTGTCGCCTGTGGACGGCAGCGGCCATGCCTCACGACTGCCTCCCACCCAGACTCCCGTTCGACAGCTGACTCCAGAGCCCGGCATGTTTGAATACGATCCGGAGGACGAGCTGCCTCCGCACCTCCTGAGACAACAGAACCCCGCGACAGGCTTGATCATGGGGCGCTCGCAACCGCAGGTGCGATACATGCTCATGAAGGCGAAGCACAAGTGGGTTCTGGAGCAACACGAAGCCCTCGTGGAAGAGCTCCGTGTGTTGAGGCACGAGGAGAAGTGCTGGAAGGAGCGGAAGGATGCTCTGCTCGACGAATTACTCAAAAAGCAGTTCGGGTAGGGACACCCCTTCTGACACCCTCTTCGATTAGATACTTATCCTCTCTGCCCATAGTCCTCAGGCAGAGCAGCTAACGAACCCGCTCGTCATGGCTCCCCAGAACACCTACGTCTACACAGCGGAGCGTGAAGAGGAACCCTTTGCATAATCTAGGCCCTCGTCGCCATGGCTGTTTACTTCTTGTTGCCTGTATGTCTTACATATATCTAATCGCATCGCCTTACTGGACGGACTGCATTCAGAACAAGGCCAACTGGGGTATTTTATTGTTCCAGGTTCGGGCGCTCTACCCGCTTTTTTATTGTGCCCTTCCCGATTTGGGGTGTGTGGATGGGCCGGCCGCTTAAGCTGCCGTTTTCCAACGACGGTGGCCCAACCCAACTTCAACTGCAACTATCATCACCCTTCCATCTCTCCCTCCCCCAGTGTCTGACGTCTTCCACCCTTACCCACAACATCTGCTTTGCGTTCATAATGCCGCCACGCACGCTTCCTTCCTCAGCTAACTGTCTAACCACGTCGGATCTCGATGTACCCATCGCGACGTCTGACCCCCTTCCCGAACAACCGCAATCTTCCCCTCGTCGTTCCCCCGGCTTCCGCGACAAGACCGTTAAGTCACCACGAAGGCGTCGTCGCGCTGCTACGACTACCCCGATATCCCGTTTCGGCAACAACTCCCTCATCGACACCTTCCGCGATGCGCTCTCGGACGGCGACCTCCCTCCACCCAAATATTCAAAATTCGACTACGACTTTCGCGAGCCAGGTGAGCCTTCTCTTCCCCCATCCGTGGAGTCGTCTTAGACCTCCCTAACCACCGCCATCTGTGTCGTCCACGACGTTGCCAGAGGAGCTCCCCCAACCACCTGAACCCGAACCCGAGCCCCTTCCCCGCGCCTCCCTCAGCCCACCTCCAGAGCTCGCCGATAAGGCCGCGTCATGGTTTCGCGACCGTTGCCGGTTCCCCTATGCATACCCGCCCGAGCATCCTGAGGACCCGCAGTGGTTCGAGGGGATGTTCAGCCGCGTCGTGGCTGGCCATGACGAAATGAAATGTCTGCTCAAAGAACTGCGCGCCGATCTCGCGAGCGTCCTAGCGGAGGTGACGCTGGCAAATGTCGACGCCGATATGAACATCGCGCTGTATCAGGAGATGCTACAGAATATCCACACCTTGGCGGGCACGAAGTTCACGCGGGCGCTCACCGACACGATCGGGTGCTGGCACGTCGAGGAAACGGATGACGGCGTCGAGGTGCTGTATGACCCGGAGAAGGGGGAGCGTCTCGAAGAGGAGAAACGTACCGCGCTTCGGCGGAACGCAGCCAACGCTGGCTTGGCTGCTATGAACGAGTGAGTGCCCATCGTTTTGCGGTTGGAGGCCTCTACTAACGAGCATCTTGCCTCTAGTCTCGACCAGGTCGACCCATATGCGACCCCACGCGGCGAAAATCCGACCAGCCCGGCACCCGAGTCCCCCTCTCACGCGCCTTCGGTCCGCGCACAGAAACGTCGCCAGGAGCGGCCCAGGGCCCCTCCGCCCAAACGGCCTCGTGTGTTCCCTCCGATCCAACAAGCTCCCGCTGTGGAGGTGCGAGACGACTCCACTCTTCCCCCGTCCTCCCCCGTCCCGACGCTGCCGTCGTCGAGCTCTCCTGGCCGCACTGGCAACACCGACCCCGCTGCCCCACCTGCCAGCGACCCCGCCGCCCTGCCTGCCAGTGTCCCCGCCACCGCCCCGGTCACGGCGACCACGTCCCTCGCGTCGCTCAACCTGGAGCTCAACTTCAAGCCCTCCAGCTCCAACTACGTCTCCGACCCCGCTCGACCTGGGCTTCTGCGCGACGACTCGAGCGGATTCGGCGCGTCTGTCGGCCCACTGGCGAGCGGCGACCCGGTCGACTCTGCGCATACACCCGATCCCGAGCCCGAGACCGTTCCCGAGCCTTCTCCCGCACATGTGTACCCCTACGATGCGTGGAGGATGGTGAAGGAGAAGTCTGTGCCGTGGAACCCGCCGTCGACCATCCCCCGTCGGCCAAGCGAGGACGACATCCAGATAGTATGGTCGCCCGAGCGCGTCAACAAGGCGGAGGGAAGCAAGAAGCGGGCGCGAGACGACAGGGAGGACGACGACAACGGCGACGACGATGAGGGAGACAGCGGGATCATCGTCCCTAGGAGGACCGCTGCGAACGCGGTGAGCCCGTTCCGGGGAGTGGACGACAGCGTCGAGGTCGAGGAGAGCGTGAGCGCGGCGATTGGTGCGGCACACCGGGCGGCTGCGAAGGCCAAGGCCAAGGCGCGCAAGCCCACGAAGGAAGAGCTGGAGGAGAGGGAGACCATGGCCTATATCCGTAAGAAACTCCAGGAGCCCCACTACTTCCTTGACACCTAAGTGTCCGAGTCCTTGCCGTTACAAAGTGATGGCCTTTGGGCCATTATCCGACTGTGACTTTTGTCTGTATGGCATCGCGTGTGGCACTGATATGTTCTTTCCACGGAGCTGCGGTTTGCGGCTACTATCAGGGCAGCAATGTGATGTATCGTCGCATTCTGTGTATTTTCAAGTTGCCTCGCTGTAAATGGGAACAGTTTTGACGTTGTAACATCTCGGACGTTTTGCGTGGTGATCGTTTATGAAGAGTTTTGGAGCGGGTCATAAGTTACATAGTTTCCCAGGGACTGTCGAAGAAGCAAGGAGACTTTGATGCATAGACCCACTAATGTTAACTATGTAGTACATAGTTTCCGAAGGAAGTTGAGAAACTTCAATGAGGTTCTAAATGGTCCATTCAAATCTTAAATTTTGCAATCGATCAGGATGCGTGCTAGACCCCAGGCCTCAAGCTTAAGGCACCGGTGAATGAATCAAGAATACAAACACATTTTCGATGTCGCGACTGGTAAGAAAATTTGCTCGGAGTGAGGATCGAACTCACGACCTCAGGATTACCCACTAAAGATGGTCATACATAAGTAGTATGAGACCTGCGCTCTAACCAGCTGAGCCATCCAAGCCGGTCGTCGACGTCCAATCTAGTCACTGTGCTTTCCTGTACGCCGGGGATTAGGAGAGCAGTGCCTATTATGCCAGAAGACATGCATTGCATTGTATCCCAGTATCATCTGCCTTCCATTGGGCTGGACCGAGATCGTTTAGCCTACTAGACACTAGTAACCAAGATCCTTTAGTCGATGTCTTGCCTTGAAGGTAATCCAACAAGTGCTGGTGCTCACGTTGTCCGCGACTCGGATACCGTTTTTCGAACCGTCACAGTGGCTCCCTTCGTCCCCCTCCCTTTCACAAATTTCTGGGGTGAGACCATCTACGAACCTCACTCTGAGCTATCCTCTCCTTACACCTTACACCCCACTATGCAGCCCGTCACTATACAAACCTACTGTCAAGAGACCGGCGGCCGCGAGATGCGTCAGCAGGGGACCCGGCCGGAACGGTATTCGGACATTTATCAATCGTCAGACTTTTCAAGGTTCAATGTGGCGTCGCTTTTGTGGTTCCCGGCATTCCGCTAACGAACAGGGCTCCACAGGATCGTGTCTATCGCCTTCTATGTGTGTGACAAAAGTATCGTCTCAGGCTCAAGCTCACGGTACGCGCAAAATTTGACATACGCTCTGTTTGAAGAACGACTAGGTATGTCGGTCGACGGTGAGCATCGGGTACCTCGCACCTATTGGTACATTGGCGACAGGGTGGCAGTTGACAGCGTCGCGACACAGGTAACATCAACTAAAGTTGCTGGGACGTATGTCATTTGTGGTCCAGTGTGGTCTGTTTCTTCTCGGATCCTAGCATGGCGGCCAAGCCAGTTATATAGGGGCCTGATATCTGGCTGTGTACCTTGTCCCCACTCCTCTGCTAGACAGGTAAGTCCAGCGTGGGTTTGAAGGCCTTGTAAATAGTCGGCTGACGAGATAAGTAGTATCCGAGAGACAAGCGAGCATCAACACTTTTCCTTGCCAACTGTGATACGCAATTACTCCGAGCGGTATGTTCTGTCGTTATTGAATGATTCGGTGCAATAGATTGATGTTCGTATGGTAGCTCCTCATGCGACTTCTGTACACCAGGACCGGCGAGTTCAAATGGGTGGAGGATCCCCGACAAGAGCACTTCGCTATCCTATCCCACGTCTGGGCCAAGGATGGTGACTCCGACTATCCGGAGCAAACGTACCAGGATCTGCTCCGATTCCAGGAGGAATCACGCTGCGCCGACCCAGCGGCCGGTACCCTCCCCATTTCCAAGTTCTCAGACAAGCTACGCCGCTTCTGCGAAATTGCATTGAAAGACGGGTTCGAGTTCGGCTGGGCCGATACCTGCTGCATCGACAAGACCAGCTCCTCCGAGCTCTCAGAAGCCATCAACTCGATGTACAGCTGGTATGCCTACTCAAGCGCCTGCTATGCTTTCCTTCACGACGTCGACCCTCCTAGTGAGGACTCCCCGAAGTGGCAGGCTACCTTCACCGGAAGTCAGTGGTTCAAGCGTGGATGGACGCTTCAAGAGCTCATTGCCTCTCGCATCGTCATTTTTGTTTCCAAGGCGCCCGGGGCAGACGGTGACCCGGCTCGAGCCAGGCCGCGGATCCCCGGATGGGAAGTGCTCGGTTCGAAGCATACCCTTGCGGCGTGTATCTCATCGGAGACAGGCATCGATGTCGCGGTCCTTACGTTCGAGAAGTCCCTGGGAGACATACCCATCGCACGGCGCATGGCGTGGGCGCAGTCACGGGAGACGAGCCGTCTGGAGGATGAAGCCTATTGCTTGATGGGCATCTTCGGCGTAAACATGCAGACGAACTATGGCGAGGGCCAATACGCCTTCATTCGACTTCAAAAGCAGATCCTCTCGCAGAGTCCTGACCAGACAATATTCGCTTGGGGCCGCTTCCTTGACGATCCTTCATCGGTTCTTCTTCCTTCAAGCCCGTCTAGCACCAAGACGCCGGATAATGCATCAACAGACCTCAGCCACAACCCTATCGCCCCTCCCTCATTTCTCGAGCAGTACCTCCTTGCTCCTTCTCCCAAACACTTTGACCGCAAGCATTCTGCGAGCATGGTCCGCTTGTCGCAGGAAGTCTTCCAACAGCGGCTCGGTATTTCCATTACAGATGCTCTCTACCAGGTTTTCGAGATCACCCCGTACGGCCTGAAGACACACTTCCCCCTTCTCAACGTCTGCTCTTCCGGCCATCACATGACGTCCGCTACCCATTGTGCTATCCTCTCATGCGAAGATCCCGATAAAGGCCTGCTTGCGCTCCTCCTCCGACCACGCAAGCACCTTACCGGGAACGAGTTTTTTGTGGGAGCCATTGTCAGGAGCATTGGTCAGAAGTCTGGCGCGGACGAACCATTTGGCCGGGACCGAGTCTGGGACGACTACTGTCGCCTAATGTACGTCACTGTCGACCAGCTCAACGATCTCCGTAAGAGTGCAACTTCGATCTTTACCCTCTATCGACCCCGCGACCTACCCACAGCATCGAGTGTGTACATCCCACACTGCGCAACGCGCTCCGCGATCGAGCTGGTGCGCGACAGCAACGTCCACGCCGTACCGCGCGAAATGTCGGAGCGGTTCGAGGTCCTATTCTGCCGGTGGTCGAAGAAGGTGCTCGAGCGTGACGGGTATCGTGTGTCCCGGGCGGCTCATGCACAGCGTCCCAGCCGCCGCACTGGCAGGACTCGGACGTCGAGCCGCCCTTTGCGACCTCGAAATCCGTCCTCGACCGCTCCTCCAGCAGTCCAGATAACGCCATCAAGATTTGGAACGCCGAGGCCAAAGTCGAGCTCATCATCCAAGTCGCCCGCTGCAAGTGCGACTTCGGCCAGCGCACTGGGGCCCTCGGCGTCCTCGTCTCGTCGACGGACCCCGAGTCTCTAGACAAGCAGTTCTCGATGCAGGCCCACCCCATCGACCACCGCATCCACGTCCACTCCTGGTCGTTTGACCACGGCTTCGCCTCGCGGGAGATCGAGTTCGACTCTCCCAAGGACTCCGTGCGGAGGCTGAGCTTGCGGCTCACCTTCACCTCCATCGCGTCCCAGCGGGCCTCCGACGGGACCACCGTGCGCCGGTGCAGGCTAGGGGCGGAGCTACGCGAGCGGGGTCATGCGGAGCTGCAGTACCCCAGACAGCCGCTTCCGCTTAATCCCCTGCACCCGATACCTAACTCCCCACTGCCCCCACTGCCGCTCGACCTTCCGGGTGCGCAGTTACTGACTGTAGGCGACAAGCAATTGTTGCGAGCAACGGAAGGGGGGGTAAACAACGGACGAGTCAACGAGAGGCATCTTGTCGATAAGGGCCGTGTGCAAACCGTAGGTTTGGTGGCTTTGGGTGGATTCATGGCGGTCGCGCTGCTTTCGTTGAATCGCTCTTTGTTACGGTAAATCTTGTAGTCTATGAGTCCACTTGTCCGTATGCAATTATAACGCCGCGGTCCTTCATTCTGGGCATTCTTCTGACATTCTTCATGTTCTCGAAGGGTGACGAAGGATCCATTACCGCATATACCGGCACCTATTGATACCAATCGGTGGTCGACCTGCAATGCCCTCGGAGAGCGCGAAACCCCGCAAATACTCCGCGATTCTGTTCGCTGAATGTTTTCTGAGGCCTAGGCTCCAATTCAACGTTCAACCGTCATCTTGCCTTACCGTGACGCTATGATCACGATACCGCCGGGGCACGAAGGAGTGTGCGGTTGAGTGGCCTAAACTGTTGAACAGCTGTCTATTAGTGGCTCGTTCACATTGACCGGAAAAGGTGTGAGCGCGGAACGCAATTCAAGGAGGAGTAATGGAGATATAAGGTCGGGAACGACGACATAATCCTGGACATCAAACAACTAACTTAGCTGCAAGCGGTGGTGCGGAAGGAGAGCACGGCGGGTACTTACAACTTATAGATCTGACGATGAGCGGTACGCGTGATGGGCAGGGTGTTCACAGTTTTTCCCCAGCAATCATGGGTATCGTGCGTCGAGCTGCGATTATATGTATACAAAGTCTCCCGCCGCACCAGATCCAATCATCTACCATCATCGAAAGCCATTAGACATCCCGGGACCAGTAAGCCTCTCGGGACCGGTGGTCTAGTAAGGGTAAGTCGGAAGACTGGACTGGTGGACGGTCGATGTCCGATCCAACCACATATCCCGAGCACAGACGGCAGTCGTAGACGACCCAGCCCATCCGCAACCACAGCCAACCCTGACCAACATCCCACCGCAACGCGGATAAACAACGAAGTCCAGGGCCGCTCAACTTCAACATCCGCACCCGCCGCCCTCCGCCTCCTCAGGCTCCTGCCGGAGGTCGATGCTACCCGGCATGTCCTGGCCCCCCGCCCCAGCGCCAGCGCCCCCAGATCTGCTCTTGCGCGCGCCGGCGGACTGCCAGAGCTCGGGCGTGTCGATGATGCGCTCGACGACGTCGCGGAACGCTTCCTGCACGCCGACGGCGGTCTTGGCCGAGGCCTCGACGAAGAGCGCGTTCATGCGCGTCGCGAAGGCCTGGCCCTCCGAGACGGGCACCTGCCGCGAGTATTCCTGTGCGTGCGCGGGTGCACCGGTCAAGGTGAAGGTAAAGCGCGTGGTGGTCGGCGTGGTGGTCGTAGTGGGGCGCACGTGTGGAAGAGCCGATCGCGGATAAGGTTATGGGGCAGGGAGCAAGGAGCAAGGGCGGCGGAAACCGAGGAGAGGAGGCGCACGGAGAAGTCGGAGCGCGCGCGTGAGGACACGGACACACCGTGACGTACGAAGGAAACAAGCCGTCAGCACACTTCGAAGACTAGATACACTGACAGGGAGAGCGCGCGGGCGGGGGTGGGGGTGGGACGCACCTTGTCGACCTTGTTGCCGACGATAATCTTGACGACGGCGCTGGAGACGTACGTCTCGAGCTCGGCGAACCACTTGGGGAGCGCGTCGAAGGACTCGCGGTTCGCGACGTCGTACACGAGGATGATGCCCTGCGCGCCGCGGTAATATGACGAGGTGATCGTGCGGAAGCGCTCCTGCCCGGCCGTGTCCTATCGCGTACATGCGTGAGCCACAGCACCGGCGCACGCGGCGTGGACGAGGTGTGCGGAGGACGGCAGGTTTTGGAAGATACGCACCCATATGCTCAGTTTGACCTTCTTGCCCTTAACGTCCATCTTGTGTACCTATGTACGACGGACGTCGCATGAGCCTAGAGAGCAGAATCGACGGGGTCGCGAAAGAGAGAGACGCACCCTGAAGTCAACACCTATCGTCGCACTGCTCTCGTCCTCTGGGAGCCACTGCTCGTCTGAAAACCGGAGCAGGAGGCTGCTCTTCCCGACGGATGAGTTCCCGATGAGTAGGAGCTTGACGTTGACGGGCGCGGCCGCCTTGTCCTTATCTTGTGCGTTCGACATGGTGTGCTTCGGCGAGGTCACGGTCTGGGAGCTGAGTGCGGGTCGTGTAGAGTCGTCAAGTATGGGTCAAGGCCCCAGAATATGACAAGATGCGGATGTGGATATGGTATAAGGGAGTACTGGTGGATAGTGCGTGTGACTGAGAGATACGGATAACCGGAGACTGAGAAGACAGCGGGTCGTTGGCGAGAACTTGGAGTCTTGGATGGATATCGGTGGTGAAACGGCTGCGTGCTGAGCGCTGATGCGTGAACGAGGGGGCGAGGCAGGCTGGTCGTAATATATAATGCAGAAGCTGGGCCTTCACGTGCAGCCGTGCAGGAGTGAAAAGTCGTCGACGGGTCACTGCGGGGAGGGGCGGACGAGGAGAGAGGTCGGATATCGGAGAGAGAGACAAGTGGGCCACTGGCGAGTGCCCTGCGCCAGCAACGGTCGCTCCGCTGAGCAGCCCAAATAGACGCGTCCTCCGCACCCCCGGCCTCGCTCCGACTCGTCGCCCGTGACATCATCCCAGATATCACCCGCAAACTCTGGTCTGTCTTCCATCGGGTGTCCAACCGACGTAGAACTCGGTGGGTAGCTATGACGGCGCATTCAATGTATTACTATGTATTACTATGGTGGACTTACCCGCCGGAAATTTCGACTAATACAATCATATACAGTCTAGGAGAAGGAAACTAATGCTTGGATGGCTCAGTTGGTTAGAGCGCAGGTCTCATACCTTCGTATGACCGTCTCCGGCGGGTAATCCTGAGGTCGTGAGTTCGATCCTCACTCCGAGCATTAGTCCTACGCCAGTCCCCCTTTTTTTTACGACTCAAGCCGTTGACAACATGAAAAACGTTTACTTATCCTTGCCCACGGATTGGGATTGGCGTCTCTGGCCAATCCATGATCTCACCCTTCGAAGAAGATTAGAATGTCATGTATAGATCTCGTAGATGTAGCGATAGTAGTACACAGCCGTATTCAAAGATAACCATCTAAAAGTACAACGACACCTCCCCATAGCGCATCGACACGTCCGTCTACAGCCTGGTATTCATCTACGTCTAGACTCTATGCAAAGTCAACGATAACGAATGTAGCCCCGCCAGACAGAGACAACGATCTAGACGCGGGGAAAGGAGTGTTCAGCAGGAAGCGAAGGGGAATCATTAGAACGGCCACAGCCACATGAAGGGCGTCGAGTGCTGGACAACCCAGGCGAACCACGGCCAGTCGTCGTCGTCACCATCGTCGTCGCCGTCGCCAGGAGTAGGGTCAGCCGGCGGCGGAACGTCGGAACTGCATTCGGCAGGAACGCGGGCACCCTGTTATCGGAAGCATACTAATCAGTACGAGATCCCAAACGGTGAAATTGATCAACGCACGTTAGTACGGACTCCTCCGCCCCACGGTGTGCGACCCTCGACCTTAGAGTCGACACCGAGGCCACGGTCCGCAAAGCCCTGCCAGAGCTCGCAGAAGTTCTCACCACCAGTGAGCGTCTTATCAGCAGCGATGATGGCATCACGCGCGTCGAAGAACGATGGGCGACATGGCTGGAGCTTCATGCCGTCGAGAACGAGCTGGACGATGAGCGAGTTGCCGTGCTTGGGGACGAGCGGCTTAGCATTGCCCTGCACGTCGTACTCGCGTGCCCGGTAGAAGTCGCCCTCGGGAACAGTGCCATCCTCGAGCGGCTTGGGCGGGAAGAGGTCATCGACGAAGCCGTGCTTAGCGATCAGGCGCTGCGAGACGACCCACAGCATCTGCGCCCAGACCTCGCCAATAGCGTGCACGCCCCAGTAGCCAGGCTTGTCAAGCGTCTTGTAGGTCGACGGGTTGACGGTGTCGTTCAAAGAGTACGGGTAGTTGCGGATACCCTTATCAATGTTCGCCGCCCACGAGCCCATAGGGTAGTCCGAGTAGATCTTGTTGCTGCGGATGATCGTAGCCAAGAAGTCTGCGCATTGAGTGAGCGATAAGGTCGTAGAACGGCGACGAGAAATGACACGTACCACCCCAACCCTCACCCATACCTCCAGCCTCGCCCCAACCGAGACAACCGGAGTTGGCAGGACCACCGGTAAGACGCGTGCTTAGACCGTGGGACAACTCGTGGATGACGATACCGGCTTCGAGATCACCGTCGCGGTACGGGTTGGCGGTGTTCCACAGGTACATCCTGCATCGGCCGTTCTGACCGTCGGGCGGCGTCATGAAGTTAGCGTTGTTGTAACCGCTACCGTCCTGCGCGTTCGCGATAACGGCATCATTCTCCTGCCCACCACGCCCGAAGTTGTGCTGCTGGAAGTTGCCAGCAACCTCGGTGAAGCCGTAGCGGTAGTAGAGGTCATGAACAAGATTAGAGGTGTAGAAGAGCTGCGTGATGGTCGCGTTGATGTACTTCTGCGCCTCCTCGAGCGCATCGTCGGTCGTGGTCTGCTTCGGCTTGTACGCATAGTCGAAGACCTTCGCAGAGCCGGCGTCGGGGCGGTAGTTCGTCAGCCAGTTGTTACGGCCCTCCCAGTCCTCGTGAGCGAAGACATTGTTACCCCAGGTCGTCGTAGTGTTCCTGATCGCAGAGGCGTCCTTGAGACGCAGGTTCTTCGACTGCGGGTCGTTGGAGTAGGGAAGCGCGTGCCATCCGAGAGGGGAGGCGAGTGTGTCGAAGTTCTCCTTCTGGATGGAGCGCTCACCGACCGACGGGTCGTTAATGCCCCAGGCGAAGACGTTGTACGTCGCGCCCTCTTGGTCCTTGGGAGGAATGGGGGCGACCGGGACGGGAGAGTCAGACGCCCAGTCCACAACAGAGATGATGCGGTGGGGAGCCTCAGCAGAGATGGCAGCCTCGTACCAGTTGTCCTTCATCTCAACCTCAAACTTCCAGACGAGCGAAAGTGTGGTCTCATCGCCGTTCGGAACCTGGACGAACGCAAGACGGCCCTTAACCGGGTTGACAGCGTCGGGAACGTTATCCACGGTGAAAGTAGGAGCGTGGTCGCCAGTGAGGTGGTGCTCGAATGTGACGCGCATCTCGGAGAGGTACTTGGCCGTGTTCGCCAGCATCTCCGCGCTCATGTCCTCGCTCGGGGTAGCAGCGATCATGAACTGGAGAAGCGCGCGGGTGACATCGCCCGACGCGGCGTCCTCGGCGCTGGCAAAGTCGGGCGACTCCGCCATGAAGTCGGGGAGGTTGACGAACTGGCAGTTCCAGTCGTAGAGGTCACCCAGCTGACCGAGGGCTTCCCTGTCAACGCCATGGTCGGGCTTGGAGACATCGACCTTCTGAAGCTGGCTGACGACTTCACGCTCCAGAGCGCGGCAGTAGTCGGCGTGGGGGTCAACGTCACGCGCGACGGTGTGGAGGCTGGCGCCGTTCTGGGGACGGAAGAACGAGTCACCGTACGAGAGGACAATACCGTCCTTGACGTTGAGGTTGATGTCGCCGTCTGCGACCTCGATGCCGTTCATGTACTGGCGGGCATAGATGTGGGTGACACCGGTCGCCTGGTCTGTGTAGGAATCCTCGCGGATCTGGTACGAGCCACCGGGTATGTCGCGGATAAGGTCCTCGACGAAGATCTGAGCGACCTCGAAGGGGTCCTGGGCGCGGAGGAGGCTGGTGTGGTAGACGGGGTTGGTATGGTACGAGGAATGGGGGAGAATGGGGCCAAAGCTGAGTGTCTTGCGACGAGAGACGGCATGTGAGTCATGGGCGAGGGCACCGGCGAGGCCGGCGGCGGCGACAGCAGCGACGAACAAACGACGCATACTGGGTAAACGAGAGGACAGCGGGTTGAGAGAGGGTGTAGAAGATGCTCCCCGACGATGAAGAGGGGGAGGTGATGGTGGGGAGAGACGGGACGGCTGCGGGACTGTCCCCTTCTTATCCTGCACACGACAGTCCCCGTCATCCGGTGGCACCCCATATTTGGCACCCCGAGCGCCGAGCCGGCTTCTTTCACACGCCCCGCACACTTCCTTCACGCTGCCTCTGCGCACGTCGATTGCCTTTCGAGCCACATCGGACGAGTTGCCGCGTTGCAGTCTGCCCTTATCAAAGACTCACCCTAATCTGGCAGTGCACGCATCCAATGACACTCCGACAAAGCAAGCACTGGCCGGGCGATAACGTTTTCGTCGCCGCCGGCGAGTGTATGTGGTTGGTCCCGTAGGGTAAGTTGTGTCATCTCCGCCATGTCTTGCGTGCATCACACGAGCCGGGGTTCTTTCCACCAACCCCACATATCCCCAGTTGCCCGGTTTGCGCTCTTGCCATTGGGGGACGATGCCGGCGGTCTTACTGTCGACCGCGCTTGGCAGAAGTCCTCTTATATTGCACATGAACATGGTCACGGACATTTTGCTGCAGCTAGCATTGACAGGTGAAACCTGGGTGGAACCGATTCCTGACCGAGGTCTCCTATCGATATCAGCTGTGGTAGGCAAAATCCGTTCAGTGTAAAGTAAGGTTTGTTGTATATTGGAGCGTACGATCCGAGTTGTCAACCTGAGGCTGTTTCCGATCGTCGCCTGGTTGTGTCCACTCAGGGCCCACTGCAAGAATAAATTGGTTGATTTCGAGCGCCCAATTACAGCTTGGATGGCTCAGTTGGTTGGTGCACCTGTTGCACGTTGCCTTTTGGCGGGAGCCCGTGAGTTCGATCCTTACTGCGACCGGGTGTCCCTCCCTCTGCAGCTCAACCTGCCGTCAACCTCCGTCAACTCACTGCTTGTCAATGTTCCACTACATCCAAGAATCAGTGCCCCTCCTCCCGACATTAATTTTGACTGTACAATCCGGTGCAGTGGTAAAGCTATGGTGTTATTGAACATTTGGCGTCGGCACACTGCCAGCACCGCTTGTCCGAATCAGCCTCAGAGAAGTACAGTTACAATACCAGCCTGAGGCAGTGTTCTTCGCCTATCCGACGCCTCATCCAAAGTTTAGCTGAATATGGTGAGTCCTGCGTTCTATATACTTATATAAACACTGCAATCTCCGGCACGACATGTCCTGCCACCGACTGACAGAACTTCTGCTTGGCAGCTCAGGGATTTAACGGGTAGCACTGCATTAACTCCGGACGTGCCCAAGTAGCCTACTATATGAACCCTCCCAAAGTTGCCTTCACAAGAAGTAAGCTCAGCCACTCCTTCACCATGTTCTTCTCCGCGAGCGACTCCACCCCGCGCTCAGCTCCCCAGCAGGACGATGCGGCGCGCGTAGCCGACGACCGCGTTCAGGAACAAGAAGACTCGGAGGCAGAACTTGACCCGGAACCAGAGCCGAGTGCCTCGCAGGTGACCATGGTCGAGGTGACGCTCCTCGGAGACCTGGTGCGCATCTTGGATGAGACGAAGACCCAGCAACGTCTGCGCCTCGAGGAGGAGAGGCTGGCCAACGCGCATCGCGCCGCGCTGGTGCGCGCGCAGGAGGAGTTGGCTCGGCAGCAGGCCGGGTTGGTTGAGCAGCAGAAGCTGGCAACAGCGGCGGCGATCCGAGAGTGAGTGCTCATCGGTCACAACATAGCTAAAGTCGTCAAAGTTGACGATGTTTTGTGGTAGGGAATTGCGCACGTACAATAACGTATCGACGTATTGGAAGCCCTTGCCGTTGATGAATGGGGACCCATTGCCCGCGGACGTCCTGTTCCCGTCGGACCCCTGGCAGCTCAAGCGCATGACAGGTGGCGCGAGTCTCAGCACTACGGCGTATCGTACAGAAGTTGCTGACCATCGACATTTCCCAGAGACGGCAGTGCGGCGCCTCGCAGATTTATATGGTGTCGGAGAGAAAGACAGCAATCTAGAGGGAACGAAAGATAATCTCTCCCTGTTCCTTTCCGGAAAACGTGCACCATAACGCCCGTATGCGAAAGCCCACTGTTCGATATACCCTGTACTTTACAACGAGCTCCTACTGATACGTATTCGCAATTCAAGCGCAATTAGTTACTGCTTCCCTATTCAGGCCAAGCTCCGTGCCCTACGGTACCATCTTGAGGGCGTTCTCGAAGTCTGCGATGATGTCTGAGATGTTCTCAATCCCGACCGAAACCTATAGCCCGACCATTAACCCCAGAAAATCATCTGAGGATCAGGCAACGAAAAGCAGAACCCACCCGGATCAAATCAGGCGTGACACCAGACTGGATCTGCTCCTCCGAGGACAACTGTTGGTGCGTCGTCGTCGCAGGATGAATAACAAGCGTCTTCGCGTCGCCTAGTACGCGAAGCATCCAAAAGTAACAACCCCTTCACGTCAGCGTCATGTCTTCAACGGAGGACCGTGAAGCACGGGTGATAGGAGACTCAGCACTGACCGACGTTCGCGAGGTTGCTCGCGAGCTTCATCGCGTCGACGACAGCGCTCCCGACCGCCGCGTCGCCCTTGATCCCGAAGTTCAGCATGCCCCCGAACACGCCCGGCCGGAGCAGGCGCAGCGCCTCCCGGTGCGACGGGTGCGTCTCGAGGCCCAGGTACGACACCCACGCGACCTTGGGGTGCGTCTCGAGCCACTTCGCGAGCGCCATCGCGTTGTCCGAGTGGCGCTGACCGCGCAGGCTCAGCGTCTCGCAGCCCTGCAGGAGGAGGAACGCGGGGAAGGGGTCCATCGCGGGCCCGAGGTCGCGCATGACGTCCAGCCGGCACTTGACCGCGAAGACGGCGTCGCCGAAGCGCTCCGTGAACACCATCCCGTGGTAGCCTTCTGCCGGCTCGGTGAACTCGGGAAACTTGCCGGACCCCGCCCAGTCGAACTTGCCTGCACACGCGGGGACGCAGTAAATGGATGAGTTGAAGAGAGGGGGAGGGGATGAGTGTTCAGACGTACCGCCGTCGATGACGACACCGCCGAGGACCGTGCCGTGCCCGCCGATCCACTTCGTCGCGCTGTGGGTGATGATGTCGGCTCCGTAGTCAAAGGGACGGACCAGGTACCCTGTGAGCCGCCGTTAGACACGCATACATGGATATGCCTGCGTAGAGAAGAAGGTTGGATTCGGTATGAGCGTACCTCCCATGCCGAAAGTATTGTCAACGAGCAGCGGGATGCCGTTGTCGTGCGCGAGCTTCGCGAGCTCTGGAAGAGGTGCGACGGTGTTCTTGGGGTTGCCGATGCTCTCGACGTAGATGCCCTTCGTCTTGTCGTCGATTGCGGCAGCGAAGTCAGCCGGGTCTTCGCTCTCAACGAACTTCATCGTGATGTCAAACTTCTTCATGAACACTGAACTTTGTGGATCAGGAGCCACAGCCATGAACGCCAGGGCGGTAGGGGCGTACCCTTGAACTGGTTGTAGGTCTTCAGATGGAGAAAGAAGACAGTTTAGTACCTGCACGTGGAAGTCGTATTACGTCCAGTACTTACGCCACCGTACAGATATGATCTACGAGGAGGACTCGAGTTTGAATAGAAGGCGCGCAAGATAAAAAAGCGGGCTCACGAGGTGACGATGTTATCTCCCGCGCGGGCGATAGCAGCGATAGCCATGAACTGTGCTGCATGTCCGCTGGATGTTGCTACAGCCGCGATTCCCCCTTCCATGGCAGCCATGCGTCGTTCGAAGACGTGCTACAGAAGATGTGGATCAAGAAAGAAGTAGTCTTTATGAGTTTAGATAAATTCGTACATACCACTGTTGGATTGCCCATACGAGCATATATATTCCCCGTTGTCCTAGATTAAATCGAGGTGTTTAGAGGGGAACCGAATGCAAAGCAGTGACAACCAACCGTAGACCAAACAGGTCCGCTCCATGCTAGGTGTTGTGATGATGAGCATACCCCAGGCAGCATGATCTTGACGACGAACCTTAGAATCCTTGAAGACAAAACTCGTGCTTGCGTAAATGGGCGGAGCGCGAGCGCGGGTCTCAGCGTCGGGCTCGTACCCAGCATGAAGCTGGATGGTCTCGAACTCGGGCTCCCTGGAGGAGAGGGTTGAGCCGGCACAGACAGGTTAACGAGTCTGTGTCGCTCACTTGTAGAAGATGTTTACTGGCTTCGGCGGGATCATGCTGGGGTGGATGTTGAGGGTGACCCGCCGAACTGCACGAAGGTTATATATCCCGCGTGAGCCCCTTCCACGCCACCACTTTCCTAGCGACTCAGCTCGCCGCTATGAGCCCTGGTTGACGCAATTGTTACTGCATATACCCGCCGTGCGACGGATGACTCTACCACGAGCACTAAACGGCGTCTTCGTGTAGGCCTGAAACCGAGCCTGTGACCTAAAAAGAAGCACTCTGTTGTCCGCTTGTCGTCAGACCAAGGCGGGAAGAAGGTCTTGAGTACCTCTTCCGTTGCAGCGTCCGAGGAAGAAGTCTGTTCGAGCGCCGAGACGCCACCATTGATAAGGCTTTTTGGCCTGACATGAGTAACTGGTTACCGAAAGCTGCTATAGAGCAAGTCATGCACTTCACCTTTGTTCCGACCGAGTTCTGGTAGCGGAGTAAGATCGAATATCCCATCGGGACATTTGGGAAGGGGGATGATTCAGCGTTCTTGAGCTATTGTGCTGAGGGCACCTAAGAGGACAAAAGGTATAGAGCGTCAGAAGTCCAGCGAATGGCTGGGAACCCCCTCAGCTAATGTTAGGCTAACCGTCTCACGTCATTGTCAATCTTATAGAGTAAACTGAAAGTCATTCCCATCTCGGCAGTCACACGCGCATAGATTGGGTGCTTGAAGAAGAGAAGGGACTCACTAGATCATGGAGAGATTCACCGCCGAGCCCAACGCGATGAGAAGGATCGTCCCGCAGGGCACCAACTATAGAGTTTCTGAACCCTCTCGGGCCATTGCAACGCCTCATAACGCCATTGTACGAGCACAAGGCGTTCGCGGAAAAAGTATTGTTGTTATTGTTGAGGGAAAACGGGCCTCCTAATGGCATATCCCTAGTGCTCGATTGAGAGTTCACGAGGCCAGCTTCAAAGCATTGTCAAAGTCCGCGATAATGTCTGCGATGTGCTCGATCCCGACGGAAACCTGCACCGTTGTACGCGCAACGTTAGTCAGGACAACTCAGGTCATACGAGATGAGACGCACTCGAATGAGGTCAGGGGTAACACCAGTCGTGAGCCTCTCCTTCTCAGACATGTGCGAGTGGGTCGTGGTGGCAGGATGGATCACGAGTGTTTTCGCGTCGCCCACGTTCGCAAGGTTGGTTGCCAGGCGAAGACCGTCAACGACCGCTCTGCCCATCTCCGCGTCTCCCTTGACGCCGAAATTCAGCATCCCCCCGAAAAGCCCCGACCGAAGCAGGCGACAGGCCTCCCGATGGTGTTCATGTAAGGGAAGGCCTAGGTACGACACCCAGGAGACCTTCGGGTGTTGCAGAAGCCATCTACCAAAAGCACCGGTCCGGTCAGTCACCGAGGGATACGAATGATGCTAGGGGCGGCGACGAGCGCACTTTGCAAGGGCAAGGGCATTCGCGGAGTGGCGCTCGGCCCGGAGGCTGAGAGTCTCCAGACCTTGAAGGAGTAGGAACGCGCCGAAGGGGTTGAGAGCGGGCCCGACGTCGACCAATATGTCGGCGCGAACCTTAACGGCGAAGGCGGCGGGGCCAAACGCCTCGGCGTACTTGATGCCATGATAGTGGGCGACAGGCTCAGTGAACTCCGGAAACTTGCCAGAATTAGCCCAGTCAAACTTCCCTGCAAGGAGAGCGATCAGCGAAACGGTCACGTTGCAAGGCCCAAGGGGACGAACCACTGTCGACGATCACGCCCGCTATTGTCGTACCATGTCCACCGATCCACTTTGTCGCGCTATGGACGACGATGTCGGCGCCGTATTCGATGGGTCGCAGCAGGTATCCACCCATTCCGAGGGTGTTGTCCACGATTAGCGGGATTTTATGAGTGTGCGCTACCTATGATTCGGGTGCTTAACGCGCTGTACAATCTGCAGCAGGGAATCAAATCTAGCAGTACCTCTGCGAGCTCTGGAATGGGTGCGATGTTATATTTGGGGTTCCCGATAGATTCGACGTAAATAGCTTTGGTATTTTCATCGATTGCGTTGGCAAACTTCGCCGGGTCAGAGCCTTCCACGAACTTGACGTTGATGCCGAACCTTGCAAAAAGAACTGGGAAATGTCAACGTAAACGTAAAAACGAGCACTTATACTTCCACGCTTACCATTCAACTGGTTGTAGGTCTGGCGGGGCCCGGGGACAAGGACATTTAGCACCGAGTTGTAGTTGTATCGGTCTTCTAATCACACTTACTCCACCATAGAGGTACGTCCTACGAGCAGTCACCTATGAACACCGCATACTGTGGAAGGCAAATTAGACACTCACGTAGACACGATGTTATCACCCTCCTTGGCAATCGCAGCGATAGCCATGAATTGTGCGGACTGACCGCTGGCAGCGGCGACAGCAGCTACACCACCTTCCAGCGCGGCCATGCGCTGCTCAAATACGTCCTAGGCATGTTCATCGATGTTCATCAGCACGACACATGAACCGCCCATTTACATACACATCCTCACCACGGTTGGGTTCCCGATCCGCGAGTAGACAGGGTCCAACGATCTCGGTAACGGTATGGGCGTCTCTTCATCAAAATCCACCGCACTTCTAAATCGACTTACTTGAGGGCGAAGATATCAGCCCCATGCTGCAACGCGTAAATCAGCTGTCTTCCTTCTCATTACAAATGACCGTAAGGCTTACTTGGGAGTCTTTGAACGCAAAGCTCGTACTGGCGTATATCGGGGGCGCTCGCGCCTTCGTAGTGGGGTCCACCGCCTGACCTGCGTGAAGCTGCAGGGTCTCGAATTCGGGCTGCCTAAAACGAGGAAAGATCATCAGCTCCGGGTATTCCTTCGTCCATTGACACTGGGGTTTCTCACTTGCAGAATGGGCTGGCGGACATGGTGGGGATGAGGCTTTACGAGAAAGCGAATAGTAGTTCTTGGACGAAGCGTCCTTCATATATGTCGCCGCCGCCGCCGCCGCCGAGACAGTTCGAGCCTAAGACCTCTCCAGTTCAGAGTAAGTCGCAAAATGGGCGACAACTGACATGACGTCAGATACGAGAATAGGGCACATGCATCGCTCGAACTCGGGTAAGAAATTAGGAGGCAGCCAAGACGGTGATCGGCCGAGAGCCTGCAACCCAAAAAAGCTTGGCAATGCGGAGCTCCTAGCCAGACTGTCAAAGCATCGGACATAACCCTCAAGAGCGGAAGAGAGCTGACGCAGCCCATAAACGTAGCAGGATAAGATTACAGTGGTACATACGCTTCAACAAGTCCGATTCGACACTGCAGTTCTTTCTGTGGCGCTCAATTTCCATACCCCTGTGCGAAGAAGAACGATCAAGGAACAATTCGGAGGGCGTACTCGAAGTCGGCGATGATGTCCGCAATGTTCTCGATGCCGACCGACACCTGCGTCTCTCCTCAGCAACAGCCTGAGCACCAACACAGAACGGCATAAGACGTACCCGAATAAGGTCGGGGGTGACCCCCGACGCGAGCTGCTCCTCGTCTGAGAGTTGTTGATGCGTCGTGGTGGCAGGGTGGATAACGAGCGTTTTCGCGTCGCCAACGTTCGCAAGGTTGCTTGCGAGCCGGAGGCGGTCGACGACCTCGCTCCCGACCTTCGCGTCGCTCCCCTTGATACCGAAGCTGAGCATCCCACCAAAGGCATTCGGGCGCAGGAGACGAAGTGCCTCTTTGTAGAATTCGTGGGAGGGTAGGCCGAGGTACGACACCCAGGCGATCTTCGGGTGCTGCACGAGCCATCTGTCAGACGTGTGAGCGAGTCTGGTCATGGAGCAGGAAGGTCCGGGGGATAGACGCACTGTGCAAGGGCAAGGGCGTTGTCCGAATGGCGCTGCGCCCGCAGAGAGAGCGTCTCGAGGCCTTGCAAGAGCAGGAAGGCGCCGAAGGGGTTGAGAGCCGAGCCGAGGTCACGCAGGACCTCTACCCGGACCTTGACTGCGAATGCCACAGGGCCGAAGGTCTCGCTGAACTTGAGGCCATGGTAGCCTTCTGAAGGCTCGGTGAAGTCGGAGAACCGACCGGACTTCGCCCAGTCGAACTTGCCTACGCGAGAGCAGTCAGCCTGAGTATACGCTGAGAGCAGGGGCAGGTCCCACCAGAGTCGATGACCACACCGCCAATCGTTGTGCCGTGGCCGCCAATCCACTTCGTTGCGCTATGGACGACAATGTCGGCGCCATGATCGATTGGGCGTATGAGGTAGCCTCCAGCAGACGATTAGCGTTGACTCGCGAGTATATGCGACTCCTTTGCTTACCTCCCATTCCAAAAGTGTTGTCGACGATTAAGGGGACGCCATGGTCATGGGCAACCTTCGCCAGTTCGGGGAGAGCCGCGACATTGTACTTTGGGTTGCCGATCGATTCGACGTAAATCGCCTTCGTCTTCTCGTCGATCGCGGCTTCAAACGCAGCGGGATCAGAGCTTTTAACAAACTTGATGCCAATATCGAACCGCTTCAGGTAGACTGGTTGATATGAGAAAGTCAGCATGAGCAAGCAACAAGAGTAAATTCTGCATTGTATACCTTTAAACTGATTGTAGGTCTTCATTACAAAATTAGCACAGATATCACGAATGAATGTATGTTTGACCTACTCCGCCGTACAGGTAGGAACTGAGGGAAGTACATAGAATGAATTTTTGAAGTGGAACCTAGGGCAACGTTATCACTTACGTCGAAATGATGTTGTCCCCGGCCTTTGCGATTGCAGTGATGGCCATGAACTGCGCGGACTGACCACTGGACGCCGCGACAGCAGCGGCTCCTCCTTCGAGCGCAGCAATGCGTTTCTCGAAGACATCCTGTCACTTTGGGGTGAGCATTTCGAAACTCCTCGCGAGAGGCACACGTACGACTGTAGGATTTCCAATGCGAGAGTAAATGTTGCCCAAAGCCCTATAACCTCGCGTCAACCCCGATAGATTCGTGAGGGAAGAATGACAGGGAAGAGACCTCAAGCCGAACAAATCAGCGCCGTGCTAGGAATGAATTCGTCGGTCAGTCACCGAGTTGTACAGAACGCCAGGGCGGCTCACCTGGGAGTCATTGAAGACGAAACTGGTACTAGCGTAGATGGGCGGCGCTCTGGCGTTCGTTGCTGGGTCTGGCTCCTGACCAGCATGAAGCTGGAGGGTCTCGAACTCGGGCTCCCTGTGCAAATCGACGCGATCGATCGTTAGTTGAGTGCATTCCCGTGGCCTACTAGTTTTTTATGCGCGTCACTCAACTTGTGGAACTTGCTGATCGACATGGTGAGAAGGAACGGAGAACAGAGATGGGCGCCCGAGGGGCATATTGCGTTCTTGCCTCCTTATGTATTGAGGCGGGAGAGTTCGCCCTAAGGGACATCGCGATGTGCTCGCAAAATGACGCAATCCAGGCTCAGTGACTTGTCGCGACAGCATGAGAATGCAAAGACGACGTCGAGGTGTCTCCGCACGTCCCCGCACGCATCGAACCTGGAAGCCTGACCTTGGTCTGACCCAGCCCATCCCTAAAACGGTCACCTGGTCATCGTTATCGGTACTCGCCACCGTCCTATTTATTTGGTAGATTTCCGCCATGACTAGCTATCAAAAGAAAAAGAAACCGACGGTGAGACTGACAATATGACGAAGGTGGATTGGGAACACCGAGCAAACGAGGCAATGGGCAGACGAAGGGACGATGTAATCCACAGAGTGAAGAATGGGTAACGATTTCATTGCCGAGATATGTATGTAGTTTGCCATAAGGGTAGCATTGAAGACTCACCCGCTCCTCGACCGTAATGCGCGATGCATGACCACCAAACCCCAAAGCATGAGGCTCAGGTTTCCTCATCTCCTTCAATTTGTTGCATCGTTCCCGAGTCCCGACTACTTCCCTTGGCACAGCTCCCAGCTTGTTCAGCTACCCCACTCCTCGACGTAACCCGGGATGCGAATTCCACAGTCACCCTAGAGCAACCATAGAGCAGGATGGATGTCAGGCGATGGATGATGAAGCTTAGATGACCCAGATATATTGGTGTGCAACGGCGAGGGGTAGAAAAGAGAGTATGAGAAAAGTGCCAGTCTCCGTTGTGGTAAAGACAACGACCAGGAGGGGGTGAGGGACGTGTAAAAAGTGATGAGGTCCCAGAGACTCACAGACTGAGATACATGGAGACGGCGATTGCATGCGTATACATAGACGCCTGCTTCCGGCAGAAGCCGAACCTTCCGTGGGGTCCTCGGGTAAGGATTTTGCACATTGTTTGCACATCTCACTGTCAGTTTCTCGAGTCTCCTCCAACCACCGCAGCCTACTTCCTTAGCCTGGTACCCCTCGGCGACAGTCCAAGACAGGAGTTCAGGTGAGTATTTATCTCGGTTTATCGTCCCAGAGCGCCCTCTTCAAGGAGACACCGTTCGTATATACATGCGTGCCGCACGTTGGGCCGGCTTGTTGATGCCTGGTAGCCAGGAATACGGGGCATTATACAGATGGCAAATAGGTGAGTATATATGTGTATGCGTTTCACGCATGTGTCATTAATCATGTTGGCCAACTGCGCAGCTGCAGCGGGCATAGTCTTGCGGTGAGAGGGATGTGTCTCGTGCGGAGACGGCGTGCTGGGACGGTACAATAACTCCATTTCGCGTTCTCTCTTACCAAGTGCTCTCTCATAGTGTGGACGGAATGGCCCTTGTTGCCTCCTGTCCGGCTCCTCTTCCGACTTCTATGGACGTAGACGTCAACGTCGCGGCATTCGCTCAGGCCTCACAAGGGCTGGTCCACAATGGAGCGGTTCCCATCTTGCATTACCTCAACGACCTTGCCCTGTTCCACCCCGTTGCTAGTACGTCTGGCGGTGCTCCGCCACCCCAATCTGGCACCACACAAGATATAGAACCCACGATCCCGAAGGCGGTTGCGCGAATCCACCAAGCATGTCAGCAGGCGTTCGGGAGCACACAACCGCTAAAATTCGATTTCGAGGAGGATGTTCTTACTCATGGTACGTTTGTCTCCATGTGCATTTTATTTCAAGTGTAACACACCGCTCGTTCTCTCAGGCAAGCGCTGTACGTTGACCATAACGAGACCTGACGGTGCCATCCGAACATATGCGTCAAATACACTGTACGGTCGCAAATACGACGCCAAAGCCAGTGTCTGTACATTGGCTATATCAGACGGTGCCCTTGACTTCATCTTCGATGAATCCAGTACCCAGCCGTCTTCATCAGCGGTTGCATTTCAGCATTCCAATATCCCTCTCGACATGGACGACTTCGTGAAGGAGATTGAGCAGTGTTGTCTCGAGTGGGCCAGCGGCCGTGTCAAGCCATTCTGGTTGAATATTAGTGAGCCTAAGTTCGGCAAGAGTACGTACTGACCTGGCTATTTCGTGTGGGTTGCCTAACTAAATTGTTGATCGGGTAGCTCACGGGTGCGCATTACGCATCCGCCTCGGGCCACGCAATTCCAGGGTATACTCCGTCAACACGGTCTACAGCAGCATTCCTGAAGCTCGGAAGGCCTGTGCCGAGGCGGCTCTTGCCGACGGCGTCATCAACTTCATTCGAAGTTGGGTGCCGTCGGACGACATGGACATCGTGGAGGAGAGCGATCCATTCTCTGCTATCGGTCTTCAACAGTTCTTCGACTCGCTTCCTAAACCGTTCCCGGAAACCGTCGCCGGGCGCAGCGCGACCGACATCAACGGGCCAGCGTGGCTGAACACGACCATACAATCCGCACGGGGAGGCAAGTTGGTCCCGAACTTCATCTGGACCTCCGATGCCAGACACAACCGTGAGTGTTCCTCTAATCGCTGAAATTTCTCGTCTCCTGACACGTCGAAGTCCATGGATGTCTGCTCCGCCTTGAGCGACCCGGGGAAGTCAGGTCGTACCTTGTCGAGGCGCGCTTCGTCAAGCGCATGGAGGCGAAAGCAGCGGTGTGTTTGCTCGCTATGTCTGAAGGCGTGGGCGACTACATCCGAGATGTGGGCAAGGCGGTTAAAGACAGACTGTCGCCCGCGACGCGGAAGCACGTTTCCGAGGTCCTCCAGCCCCTATTCAATGCGGAGTACCGCAAGGTGCGAGGACCTGGGATCCAGCCCGCTATTGAATTCGATCAGGACATGGATGGTCAGTTAGATCCGTTTCTCTTTTCCCTTCATGTGATTCATACAGCTGAGCGTCGTCGCTTGTGTCCTCTCTTCTCCGGTGTAGCATGTGGTGCAACGATGGTCATAGAGCTCGCGCCAAACCCCGGTCCTCAGGAGGTGCGGCGATACACCGTGCCTACTGAGTACTGCAATAGGAACGACGCGAGACTCGCCGTCATACATCGCGCCGTGCAGGAGGGCGTCATCGACTTTCTGCGCTTGCAAGGAAACACACAGCCGTCGGGTTCCGTTCCGTACGCTCCTCAGCAGGAGCCGTCGTTCGTGAACAGAAAGCGAAAGAACTGGGACAATGGCAACAGTAGTGGCTATAGCAACGACGATGGGCCCCGTAGTGGTGACGATTGGTCCAACCACAACGATTTTGGGCCTTCGTCTGCTGGTGGTCACTTCAGGGGTGGCTGGCAGAACAAGAAGCAACGCACGGGAGACACGTTTCGTGGCGGATCAGGTCTCGATTCAACTCATTCATTTAGGTCTCCTCAGACCCAGAGCTACGGGAATTCAGGTCCGAGAGGTGGTTTCTCTCAGCGGGGTGGTTTCCGACCTGCATGGCACAGCGAGCAAAGCGATTATGTACAGCCGAGAAAGCAGGGTTGGAACTGGAATCAACCTGCTGTGTTTAGACCTCCGCCTCCTCGCGGCGGCTTCGGGGGCCAATTTAAGGCTAGCCCCAGGGGCGGTTTCGCTGGTCCATCGGGTTTCGTCCCAAGGCAGCAGCCTGCCCCTGTTCCTATTCCTCCTCCTGCAGTGCAGTATCCGACCATTCCGATGCCGTCACAACAACAGAGTCGCCCTCTACCTCCATCGTATCCATATCCTGGCGGCGGTGCCGTTCCCGGGAATGCTCAGTCTGCTCAGGCTGCATCCTCCGGGGCGGTCCCGCATGCCCAGCACATTCCGATTCCCTACCAAACTCCCGCGCCACAGCCTCCAGTCGCGCCCTTTGGCGTGCCCAGTGCTGGCGTTTCATACTCTCCGTACGTTGCGCCCCCAGCGGCGCTCCCTCAGTCTTTGCAGTATCCTCCGCAACAGTACCCATATGTCGCTGGGCCTCCTTCCCTGCCCGCCAATGGCCAGGTCGCGGGGTATCAGCAATATTCCCCTCCGGCCCAGCCGCAGGTCCCTATCCAGCCTGTTACCGCTCCCGCTCCTCCAGGGCCTGCGCCTCCAGCCATGGGCTTTCCCATGTTCCCTTATCCCAATTTCCCTCCCGCTACGCCTGCCAATCCGACGTATGCGCCGTCGTTTGCGCAGCCACAACCCCAACCGCCTCGACCGCTGCCTCAACAACTTCCTCAGCCGCCTCCGCTTCCTTTACCACCTACTGTCCAGCCTCCTCCGCCACCGCCGCCTTCTGTCCCTCCTCTGCCTGCGCCAACGTCTCCTCCAATTCTGGCTAGCTCAACGGCTACGCCTAAACCGCCTCAGTCTCAGCCGACGCCTCCTGCACGACCCGCATCTACGAGCGATCCCCTCTCCTCGTGGCCTTCGAAACCCAAGAACCCCGCTAAGGTCGTATCTATCCCGACAACCCCGAAGACGAATGTTCAAGCTCTGTACGGTACGTCATCTCCCCTTCTTCCCCCACTTCCCCGTTCCGACCGTCGCGATCCACGCCTGTCTTAACTCCTCGGGGTTCGTCGTGTTGATATTCGCGTTCTCGTTTGCTCTCGATCGGGCCTGGTGTAGACTACTGCAACCAGCACGGCATGCCGACGCCGCAGTGGGGCCAGGAGCTCACCAACGGCGACGTCAGGAAGCACAAGGTCTGGGTCGTCATCGGGAAGATGAAGTTCGAGATACCGGTCCCGTTCTCGAGCCTCAGCCAGGCCCAGGAGCGGGTCGCGGGCAAGGTCGTCGACCAGTTCAAGGCGCAGGGCCCCGTCGAGGCCCTCAAGACGGTGGTTTCCAAGGGGTGATCGGATTGCGGGACGGATCCCAAGCAGATGAGGTGGACGAGGTGCTGAGATTGCGAGCACACGACCCACAATCAAGCGACTGCATAATGAACGGCCCGCAAGAGAGTTAGGGGCCACACCTTTACCTAAGATCTCCGCACGCACATTCCATGTCTCCATTGCCCTGGGTTCTTCTACTCGTCTATGTCCGGGAGCTTCCTATATGTTATGGCCGTCGCATGCGCTATTCGAGTACAACTACTACTTGATTCACTAGCTCACTAATGCTCGAGGCCCCGTGTTTACGAGCCACACTATTCTCCGCACCTCCTGGTGGACTCGAACAGCGTGTTAACGAACGTTCTCCGTGATCAGACTCAGCGTTGGCGTCGGATCGCCTGGGGCCCCGGAAGTCAATAAGTTCGAGTTGAATATCGGAGACACGAGACCTGACCAGACGCTGCGATGTCGGAATGCCGAGTAGATTGTGCATCACACGACGTTTGCGGAAGACGGAGGGTATGGTCATCTGCTTCACGGCGTTGCGCAGACTCGCCGAGAACATCGATGTCCTGCCTTATCCCGCCCACTGTAGGCAAAACGACTGCTTATCGCCCAACCACCACCATCTCTTTTACATACGTACCATGCCTTCCTACAACACCTCCGCGCGCAAGCAACTATATGATACTCAAGGTTACGTCGTCGTCCCGGACCTCATATCTCCATCGCTCCTTCTTGAGCTGGAGGGAGCGTGCGCCCGCGTCATCGCGAAGACTCGCGAGGGGAGCTGGCCACATCGCCGGACGGTCGGGCGACAGTTTCCGCCATACGACGACGCCAATCCGGACTCATGGGGCGTCCAGCACGTCATGCACCCCGATCTTGGGGAGCGCGCGTTTGCGCGGTGGTACACGTCCGACGAGCTGGTAAACATCGTGTGCGAGCTGATGGCATGTGGGGAAGACGATCTCCAGATGGGTGCGCTTGGATTGATTACTATCGGGATTTGGACACGAAAATACTCATTGGAGGACCTTAACCACTGACAGAGTTGTTTAATCTCCTGATCAATCCGACCGCGCATTCCTTCGCTCTCAGGTGGCACCGCGACGATGTGCGCGAGACGGCCACTGAAGACGAGGAGCGGGAAGCCCTCGGTGTATGGCATCATGGGGTAAGTCCGTCCGATCCATATACCAATGACCACCACGCGGCTTCTCTTCCTTCTATTCGTCCCGAGACGAGTTCTACGAGTCCTCGCCTCGGTGCTTCCTACCGTCATTGTCTCTTCCTTGTACCCGAAATTGACCGTGATGCTCGCGCTTAGGTCCAATGGAACACGTAAGTGGACCCTTGCCACGCATATTCTTCCATTCAACGTGCCCACACCAACCGCGCAGAGCACTTCGCAAAGACACCTGCCTGTACATCGTTCCCGGCTCGCACAAGAGCCCGCGCACGCCCGGCCAGCGCGCCCTGTCCTCCACGCTCGATGCGCCCGAGAACCCGCTAGACATGCCTGGCGCGATCCGCGTCACGCTGCAGCCTGGGGAGACTGTCTTTTACAACAATAATATCCTACATTGCGCGACATACGACGAGCACGAGGAGCGCATCACTCTGCACGCCTGCATGGGCGAGGTTCGCGGCGGACCGAGCCGAGCGCGGAATATCCTACAGCACGGGCTGGGGTGGATGAAGGAGGACCGGTTCAAGGAGACGCTAGACGAGAGGGGCCAGAGGATGCTCGAGCGAATCGTGAGGCTGCAGGAGAGCGTGGGGAAGGTGGGCTACTCGCTCGCGAACGAGTGAGGCGTAGAGGAGGCGTCGTGTGACCAGAGGTTGGAATGAGTCCGAACTGGAAGGGGCGCGTCGGATGTCGATCGCTTTGCGTGGTACCAGCCAGCATGTATGATAGGTGATATTTCCACACTTCGAGTTCTCGTGTATTTGATAACTTTTTCATCTCCAAGTGCGCTGTATCTTGCACCAGAACCCAGCTTAGCAAATTGCCATGAACCCCCATAAAGTCATCAAACATACCAATATACTGTTTTCCGACATCCGTGGTTGGCCCGCGAGATCCTTTGCACGCGACATTCGGCTTTAGATCTCCAACGACAACGTAGGAGCCTCACGACGCGGCAGCCAGTGTGCGATGTGTAGAGACGGCGCGGAGTTGGACCGCCCCCGCCGCATCATGCGCGACGGGATGGTGTCGCCGGGCGGGAGCTGCTCTGAATGATACTCAGACCTGTCCCGCTCGCGAAGCTCCGCGCTCAGCCGGTACACCCGGAAGACGGACGTGGTCCCTGGACTCCGAGCGGACCCCGAGTCAAACGCGGGGGCGGTAGTGAGGGTGAGCCGCAGGGTGAATCGCCCCAGCCCGAGGTCGTTCGGGGCATCGAAGTCGATTTGGCGCGACAGCGAGCCGTGGTCGAGCGACCACGAGCGGACGTGGAGGGGGTGGTCTATGAGATGCTCGACATCAATGTCGGACGAGAACCGCCCGTCGAGAGCGTCGGCGTCGCGCGCGGACACGAGGACGCCAAGGATGCCCTCGCGCCGGCCGAGGTCACAGCTGCAGCGGCCGACCTGGATGGAGAGGTAGACGCCGGAGTTGTTGGAGATGGTGACATGGTTGGCACGCCGGGAGGACGGGGTGCGGCTGAGGATGGACTGCGAGTCTGCGAACTTGACCATGGGCGAGTCGTGCGATATGCTTGGGTCTCCGGACACGCGGTACCCGTCCCCCTCGAGCACCATGCGCGACCAGGAGGAGAACTCGACGTCGAAGTCCTCCAGGGTCCCGTATAAGCCGGTCGGGATGCTGGGAGGGTCGAGGTCGTTGGACGACCATGACAGGCAGCGCGAGATGTAGACGACCGATACTCTGGGGAGCGTGGGAGGTTGACGAGGAGGATACGCTGCAGCTGCGGTCCTGCGGAGAGACGATAGCTGCTCCGCGGTGATGTACGTCAAGCGGTAGTAGTCGCCCCAAACTGTGGCGTCATCCTGCATAAGCCTCCGTGGCAACTTGGGGCCCACGACTGCTCCGGCGGAAAACTCGTTGCCAGTAACTTGAAGGTTGTTACGTCGTCGGAGAAGGAGGGCTAGCAGACCCTTATCCGGATCTTCGCATGCGAGGATGGCACAGTGGGTAGGGGTGTTAGGTAGGTCAGGGTTGGGAGCTTGGACGTCGAGAAGAGGAAAGTGCGTCCTGTGCCCATACGGGGTTATCTCGAAAACTTGGTATATGTCTTCTAGAACGTGAACACCTAGCCGCTGTTGGAACGTCTCCCGCGATAATGGGACGATTTTTGCGGAGCGACTGGGGTCGAAGTCTTTGGGTGTGGAAGCTAGCAGGTACTGTTTAGACCCGAACGAGGTGGGGGCGACAGGATTATGGCTCAGGTTCGGTGGCGTGCCAGTCTCCGGAATGGTTGGCGAGCCTGAGCTCGAAGGGAGGAGAGTCAGCAGAGGAGCATCGAGGAAATGACCCCAAGCGAAAATTGTCTGGTCTGGACTCTGCGAGAGTATCGCCTCCTGGAGGCGGACGAACGCATATCGACCCTCGCCGTAGTTGGCCTGCATGTTCACACCGAAGATTCCCATTAAGCAGTACGCCTCGTCCTCCAAGCGGCTCGTCTCCCTGGATTGCGCCCACGCCATGCGCTGTGCGACGGGTATCTTCTGCAAAGGTTTCTCGAATGTGAGGACGGCGACGTCGATGTTCGTCGCGGAAGAAATGGCGGCAGCAAGGTTGTGTTTCGAACCTAACACCTGCCACCCTCCACTCCGACCAGGCGCCTGGCAGACGAAGATGACGACGCGGGAGGCAATGAGCTCTTGCAAAGTCCATCCGCGCTTGAACCACTTGCTTTTCACGAAGTCGGAGCGCCACCTCGACTGGTCCGAGCCCACCCTTCGTGGCTTGACGTCATGAAGGAAAGCGTAGCAGACGCCTGCGTAGGCGTACCATCGGTACATAGAGTTGATCGCTTCTGAAAGCTCAGAGGAGCTCGCCTTGTCGATGCAGCAAGTGTCGGCCCAGCCGAGCCTGAACCCGGCCCTCGATGCAGCGTCGCAGAAGCGGCGTAGCTTGTCTGAGAACTTGGAGATGGGAAGGGTACCGTCGGTGCGCGCTTCATCTTGAAATCGGAGAAGATCGTGGTAGGTTTGCTCTGAGAGGTAGTTGTGATCGCCAGGCTTCGCCCAGACGTGGGACAGGATGGCGTAGCGCACGCGTCGGGGATCGTCCACCGATTGGAACTCTCCAGTTTCAGTGTTGATCAGTCGCATGATGAGCTATTGTCGGACCGTCAGCCTGTCGCATCGTCATCCAGGACATAGTGATGACTTACGTTGAGAGAAGACCCGTATTGAAGGTTGTGCTAGTGCCTACGTGCTCTGAGGGTGCTACTTATACATGGCATCAGCCGACTACGGAGGGTTTCGCTGTGCCTACCACCCTCGATGAGACGTGGGGGACAAGGGTAACAGAAGGGATCAGATTGCACAATAGCCAACTTGAGTGTACTCGGCGCCTTTAAAGGTGACGTGGAAACCCGTGCACTCTACAGAGAAGCTGTGTGTCACCACTGTATCGACGGTGGACACGAAGAATCTCACTGACGTACCTGTGCTCAGTTCCCAAGATCAACACTCCAGGACATCCACCTACTGGGGTACTGGTGGGCTGCGAGCGGCGTCGCTTTCGTTACTTGGAGAGCTCAGAGAATGCTCGTGGTGGTTTCTGAGGCTTCAAAATTCATCGGCGAGGTGCAAGGCTGAGGAGTTTCCGAACACACAGGATGCAGGGCGTGTCACCTCCTCGACTTTCTGAGTCGGCTACCAATTGAAATGCCATGGTCCATATGGATGCATAGAACCTTAATAGAACCCGTTGAAACCTGGAATGCCCTAGTAGCAACAGTATTCCTGCCGGTCACGAGTTGCCAGAATCATACGGAGACCTAGGCGAGGGTGAAGCACAAATATGTGCGAGAGCTGTGTATGAGGAAGGCTCAGGCTAAGTGGAACGGCCTCAGAAACGAGAACTGAGAACTGATTTGATAGAACCGACTACGCTATGGTGCAAGGCGTCTAGTCACCGCTACTTTTGTACAAGGGTAACTACTCCCCCAAATTTGCCGAAATGTCCGATGTTTTTTGACCAATCGACTCCGTTTGAGGAGAGGAACAAAACTGTCAAGGCGATTTTCGAAATTCGAAGAACTGACGGAGTTACAAATTCGGCACGTCGCCAAATTGGCCAGTGATGGGAAACACCTTCTAAATATGGTAAGCGAACCCAAATCGGGTGGTGTAGACGCCCTTCCCCAGTCACCCAAGCATAGTGGACGTCCTCAGAAGGCGTAGATGAGAGTTAAGTTACCTCCCAGATAGGTCAGTTGTGCTCCTCAGGTATAATTTCTTGACCAGAAGGTCAGGCATAGGTGCCATCGGGTCCGTCCTGCCGGCGCCTTCAAAGGCGCTTAAGTTAGGTCGACCTCCTGGCCAAATTGGCCACTGTCCAAAAGTAGCGGTGACTAAGCGCCTTGCACCATATGACAAACGAGATCCAGAGGCACTGACGACAGCGCTCGCTAGAGCGGGCCGTGTTCCCGAGTCAACGGCCCGAGCATAAATCTCCACAGTGTCGTTCTCAACCTCAACCCCATCCACTTGGTAGCCGAAAACTTAAGCATCCTTCCTCCTGCTGGGCTTCAAGCATATGCATGACCGCAGACCAGTCGAAGGCTCTGGTAGGAGAGGGCTGTCTGATCTTTAAAGTCCCTAATTACTAATTACTGTACCAATTGGCAATGCGTCCGAGTCGGGCGGTGCGCTGTTGCCAGTGATAGCGCGCTCATAGCCCACGGTCCTAACACCCAGCAAGCCATTCTCAACACCACTCCGATTCATATACTGCTCATGCATGTGCATGGGGCACCCTCACCCTCTAGACGACACCCCGTTGTGGTTCAGCTACTCTTCAAAACTCAAGTTGTGACGAACTTCTCCGGCCAAGCGGTCAACTTGAACGTTTGATACGTTGTAATCGAGTCTCCAGGGTGAAAGGTGCGTTTGCCTCCTGTGCTCGATGATGTATATTCTGAATGTCAGCTGAACCCAAGCTGAGTATACTGTTTCGTAGATCTCCCTGCCGCTCAATATGCGATTGCTGGATACCCGGACCATTCGTTTCGTGTATATCAGCGATCCCAACAGTGTCACCTACGCCATCCTCTCCCACACATGGGACCTACTCGGGGAGCAGTCGTTGCAAGAACTGGCTGAGATCCAGCGCACACATCCTGGCGAGTCCGTTCCTAGCTCACCTGCCCTCTCGCCCAAGATTCGGGACTTCTGCGCCTTTGCACGCAATGCCGGCTATGACTACTGCTGGATTGATTCCTGCTGCATCGATAAGACCAGTTCTTCCGAGCTGACCGAGTCGATCAACTCCATGTACGCCTGGTACTGCATCGCCGACGTCTGCTACACCTATCTGGCCGACGTCAGCAGCTCTGCCGACAAGTGGGAGGAGGAATTCCGCGCGAGCCGATGGCACCGACGTGGATGGACGCTGCAGGAGCTCATCGCACCCAAGAAGCTCGTCTTTCTCTCCTGCGACTGGTTGGTGCTCGGCTCGAAAGCTGCGCTCGCTCCCCTCGTCGAGGATGTCACCGGTATCAGCATTTCTGTGTTGATGTTCCAAGAGCCTCTGTCGGCCGTGCCGGTCGCTCGTCGGATGTCATGGGCCGCTTCCCGGGAGACGACTCGGGCAGAGGATAGGGCGTACTCTTTGTTTGGTATTTTCGATGTCCAGCTGCCCACCATCTATGGGGAGGGCGGAGAGAGGGCGTTCGTGCGCCTGCAGGAGGAGATCCTGCGCCACATCCAGGACCAGTCCATCTTCGCGTGGGGCCTTCGCCCCCCTCCCTCCAGCGACACCCTCCGAATTCTCCCGCGTTTCATGGGTGGAAAATTCTCCGTGACCAAGCGGCATGCTCTCCTCGCATCTTCTCCGAGCGACTTCCAGGCACCGTGTACTCTCGAGCTGATCCATCCGGCAGAGTTCAACGCGATGCTACGTTTGATCCCCAATATCCTGGTATCCCTGGACTGCTCCGCCTACGGGATCCACTCAATTCTCACTCATCCTCCCGTCTATCCTGTCCGAACGTCCGCCCAGACACACGGACCCACTCACATCGCGATTCTCGCGTGCAAGGATCCTGCGCGAGGATTCGTTGTCCTGTTGCTCCGGAGGACGTCGACCATCTCCCCAGACGAGTTTTCCATTGGAGCCTCCATGGTCCCGGGCCTGGCTTCCCTAGAGTCCGCGGAAGACCTTCTCGAGCCAGAGGTCGTTCACGCAACGTACATTACTCCTGAGCAAGTGGCCGCCCTCCGTTCCGACGTCGTGCTGCTCGACCTCCAGCCCCAATGGATGTATACCTGCATCCTAGTAGGTGTTTCTGCGATCGGGCCTTTAAAGCCTGAGCATCATTGCCAGTGACGCTGACGTTGGCCTGTTTCAGCTAGTGATGGCCGTTCCTGCTATCGTCCTGGCCATTTACGGGTCCGGGCGCACAGTCGCCTTGTATGCGGGTCCGATTATGGCGGCAGTGATGACCATCGCGGCGGTGGGCCTCGTAAGCGGTATCTATCTGCTCTTGGGTGGGTACGACCCTATCGCATCCTGTGTAAGTGCCTTGTCGCGCTCACCACGATGGTCGTGACTTACCGCTATTCCTATGTAGGACGAGAACCAGACCGAGTCCGTCGCGTTTTTCCTCTTCAGACAAGTGCCCGCGGCTAGTTCGCTCGCTTGCGGGATCGCGTTTCTGGGGTGCAAGATGGCAGGGTTCATCATCCAGGGACCGGATGCAAGCCTCTGGATATTGTTGTTACTCATTCCTTACACTTTCGCTGCGTCCATTCTGCTCTTCAACTCTTCGGTGAGAGTGCGGTTTTCCCCAATACTGCTTAACGGCCACGATTCGAGTCGAGCTATGGGTCTGCGATTGCTCTAGGATGTATCTACTCCACCCTCCCGTCTCGTCACTCTTTGTCTCCTCCGTCCGGCCCTAGGCCCCGATTCCTCATAACACGCGAATGTTATAGGTCCCTGTAATAGAACTGCAACGTTGCATACGTTCTGTGCAAGTTGGCGTAGGATTCGACCGCGTGGATGTACGATTCTCCAGCGTATGATACCGTCCCTAATGTACAATATGGTGCAGCTCAATACAAGTCGAGGATTAGACAATGGTTGGTGTTGGTATACTAACATACGTGACGCCAACGACCAACCGCAATCATAGTATAAGAAGTACAAGTCGACACAAAACACACCCAGATGGCCGATCATACTAGAACCCGTCGAAGTCCTCCCTCCTCTCCTTGCCCTCACGCATTCAGTCGAGGCGGTCGAGCGCGAGCCACACGGTGTGCACGGATAGTGAACCGTCGAAGCACTCCCAGGAGACCATGGCCTTGAGCTCAATGCCCATGTCCTTGAAGTGGCCCCGCGGCGTCGTCATCGTCGTCCCGTCGAGCGCGCTGCAGCTCGCCGAGGTCGCTGTCCAGGTGCATGTTCGTGGTCTGCAAGAGCGCGAGCCACGGGTTCACGGCGAGCTTTTCGGGCGCGCAGTGTGCCCTCGGTCGGCTCCTTCATAATGTGCACGAGCGCCGCGGGGGTCGACGTGACGTCACCACAGAAGTCCGCGATTGGCGAGGGAGGGCGACCGCACAAGACATTAAACATCCAAAGGTGAGTGTGAGGGAGGATGGAGGACAGTTGACGAGATGAGCGGAAGTAGGAAGGGCGTGGACGTCACCAGGTGCAAGCTGAGGACAAGTCGTCGACCCAATCTCTTCACAGAATTCACCAACCCTGAAGTCAACGGCGTGCGCGGCGGTCGGGGACGATGGAAATAGAAACCAAGGAGACTGAATGAGACTTGTCTTCGACCGTGAAGGCGCGCAACACAGGACACAGGATGAAGCCTACGGGAGGAGAAAGGCCAACCTGTTAGCATATGGGCCCACGCAAATGGTGAGAAATACCGACAAGAGGAGCAGTGAGGCGAGATTGACATGAAAAGTGTGCCGCGGGTTCTCGAGATAGACGTTTCTGGGTCAAATCGCTCCACCCGATGAGAACCCCTTAAGCGAGAGAGGGGATGTTCAGATCAGATAACATCCATCTAGGCGGGACTCCCAGGGAAGAGGTGAATGAGACACTTGCTAGCTCTTACGGAGTAGCTATTGAGACCGCTGGAGGTCTCAACGCGCGGTGACAGGTCTGTTGCCTCTCGGCAAAGCTTAGACTAGCAACGCAGGATCACAGAACACAGTTACTGCAACCAATGGCCATCCCCAGTCCAGCTCCGCAGTGACATAAGCAGCGAACAGCTGAGATCACGTACCTGAATAAAAAGTCGACACCATAGTATATCACCCATGTTCCCTTTGCACTTGTTCCCCCCCCCCCCAAGAGGGCCGAACTCAAGCTCCTAGTCGGACCACGTGTGAAGGGAAAGAGAGTCTAAGAAATGATTTATTAGTGCGATATCCTGAACATACATGCTGCCCAATCCTGAGAGAAAGGAAGACGAACCTGGTGAGACAACGTCTGCCCGTCAGGGTACTCCAGACGCAGGACGACGTCGCGAAGTTAGACACAGGAAGACAAGCCTGAGCAGTCGGACGTAGGAGCAGCATCAACAGATTTGTAGAGGGAGGGTTGAGTCTGACCGAGGACGAAGTCGATGAAGGAAAACCCGGAGTGCCAGACGTGTAGCGCCTCGCAGCCTGCTCTGAGCTCATGCTCAGTTGGACTAGCGCCCATTCCACGACGTTCAGCGTTAAGCAAACAAATTTCATTGCACCTTACATAAGTCTGGACTCGGTAGTGCGCTCAGGCTGTAGTCTTCAGCCTGCCTCAGGTTCTGCCAACTCTGAGTAGAGCCAGGATTAGGCTTCTACGATCGATTTTCACGACGGCCATGGCATGGTGAGCATTTTTATCCATTCTCAACGGTGTATTGACACCCCGCGGCGGACTGAGCAGATCCATTCCATATATATGTTATGCGTACTTTTGTGATGGTCAATCCGGAACTAACCTGTATCTTACAAACTCTGTGAAGCCTTTAGACACTGCAAGAAGCTTACAGAACCAGATGAAAAAAATGCGATCAGCGCCGTTTGACCAAAATTGCTCTAGGTCTCTGTAATCCACACGGTGTCATAGACGTATCTCCCTCGCGAAACACTCGGATCGTCTATGCAAGGACAGTAAACAATGCTATCCTTATAAAACTGACGGAATAAACTTACAGTAGTCCACCTGAACAGTCATCGCGTGGGCGACATCGCCGAGGCTGTCCCTCAGTGTGTTGCACCACCACGCCGCGCCATGGTCGCTATCGTTGTCTTGCAAGTGGACAATCAAGGTTTTCAGCGAATGCCAGCTCGACAGTACGCTCTTGGTGCCCTCTCCGAACATCAGTTCAATCGCCTCCGTACGGCTGCTTCGATATGTCGGCCGCCACAAGCCATCTTCAGTCGGCAGCAGCGATGGGGCGAGGTGGATGTCTAGCGTCTCCATTTCGGTGGACCGCACACGAAGCAATAGCGTCAACAGCCAAAGGTTGGCATCGACGAACGGGTTCTCGCTCGTGTCATTGAGGAGTCGGCCGTCCCGCGCCCCTAGCCCGACGACGAGTGAGAGGGAAATGGAATGCAGGTGTTGATATCCCGAAACGCTTAGACATATGTTTTCTGTAACAAAATCGCCGTCAAGTGTAAGTGTTGGCTTGTAGTCACACGTAGAGGCTGAATGTCGCCCGACTACGTACCCCATGGCCACGAATCGTCGGGCTGGTGCAGCTGCAAGTTGGAAACTGATCGTCCCAGAGAGGTGATCACAGGCGGAAAATTGTCGAGGCTCTAGAAAGAACGGCATTTAGCACGGTACATAGTCCCACTGCGAGATTTGTCGAGGCGGACGCTCACCCACAGCACAACTGAGGTCAGGTTCGAGCACGGACCCGGCTTCTCTTCATCCCCCACCACCCAGATGGACTCGCTGTCCTCCTTTGTCCAGGGCTCCTTGAACCGGTTGAGGCCGCACGAGAGCGTTGCGAGCGCAGGCAGGGATTGTACCAGCAAGACAAAGTCACGAGCATTGGCGAACATCACATTTGCGACCTCGAGAGAAGTTACTGTGGTGAAGCTCCTGAGGCTATCACAGTAATCGGACGGCTGCGCTGTCCAATCGAACTGGCGAATTTGGAGGTTTCGTAGCGAGGTCAGGGTATGCACAATGGCGGACTGGGCAAAATCAAAGAAGGGATGCTCGTGGGCATTTCTTGGGGTAACGTGGAGGTCGTGGACGAGGGTGCTGACCCCGGGGCTATCCACAAGTGTTCGGACGAAGAGCTCGACCTGCTCCGGTTGTCTGAAACGTACTCTCCGGAAAAGGTTCTCTTTGCTTCGCTGATGCCATGCTTTGCAGGTAAGAGCGCAGCTGCAGAGCGTCTTATAGCGGTCCCGGAGGAAGTCTTCGTCGCCGCAGAAATCGATGATGTTCTCGTATATGTCGTGGTAGCGGAGGCGAGAGCCATGACCAAGCACCGCATCTTGCTTCTTGTCCATTGGATGCCTAGGAGAATAAAGAGCCAACTCAGCCACCAACCCAATGATCAGACTGCAGGCATAAACACCAGCACCGGTATGTTAAACGTACCCCATAGTTTGAGGCTGAGGGCTGCTTGTCAAGGTGCGACCGGGGAATATGAAGCCCAGATTGGTTCGGATGAACCGCAGAATATATGCAATGACGGTTTTGAACATATTTGCTCGCCAGTACAGTATACCGATGCTCTTGCGCTGTGTTGGTACCGCAGTAAGGATCTATGATTCGAGGCCGTATACAATCCCAACTAGCTAGGTATTAGTACGACAGCAAGGCATGCGGCAAGCGTGAGGACAATTGGCTTATCATGATCTTACCTAAGGCGGAGCATGGGACTTCGTTAGAACTTTGTCGGGGGCAGTGATATTAGTAACTTGCTGGCATCGGGTCATTTTTTGTCGTCCACGAGCTAATACACCCATTAGACTTCTGTGCAATACCCGGACGCCATGTTTTCCCAGAAATGACGTACAGATCCAGTGTCTCGGGTGTACGATTTCTAAGTGGGGTACAAAACGAGCCGCAGCACCGAGATGCCCATATCCCGACTACAAGGAAACTCTATCTCTCCCCGTCACACCGAGGCGAGCCTATAGACGTATCCGTATTCCGAATAACCAGGCTGGGGCGAGAACTGACTCGTCGGTGTCAAACCTCCCCCTGAATGTTCGCCAAGGCCATACAGCATTCATCGGGAATGCATAGGAGTCCAGGACTAACCAGGCGGTACAAGGATAAGAAGCCCATGGAAGCATTCGCGCACAGAGTTGGGAGGAAGACACATGCCTAGAAACGGAGAACATCAAAACTGCCACTGCGTCATCCATCACGATCCCTGCTCAGGCGACAGCTACAAGGGTCTCGATGAAACTCAGCCATGCGCTGAGAGTGAGGTAATTCACTTACAGAAGGCTGCTCCTGGTGCAGAGAAACGACGACAGACCGCCCTTCCACAGTGCTCGAGGTGTAGTGATGAACGCCTAGTTTCTGCGCCAAGAGATGCACCGTGTACCTCTCCTGCGACGTCATCGTTGGGGGAAACACAAGGGAATCACGTCTGCCAGTGTCGTTCATGAAGAGAAGGATGCGGGTGAACATCTCGAGGGTCCAGGGGTCGTTCAGGTCGAGCTCCTTCGGAGGCGCATGTCTCGTCCATGCGGCGCTTGTTTCTACCGAAGAAGTGGGTAGTTCCGCACCGCGGCGTGTTGATCCGTCGACGTCGTGGGTGAACGTGGTGGACTGGGGCGGCGTGGACTCTATCGAGGTGATCGGTCCGAAGGTGTCATATTGCAGTCGTTCCAATGGAATTCTGGCCACGCCTGATGCATATGGTGGCCTCGTTGTTGGGTCGGGGATCTTCTGGTGACTAGCACGAACTTTGTGACCATTCCACATTGTACCGTCGATGGCGTAGATAGCTGTGCTGGCCTCTGCTGGCCGATAGAAGTCTGCGAACCCCTTGCCACAACCAGCCAAGCCATCGGGGTATGTGACAATCAATGCATATGGCTTTATGCCAAGGCGATATTCCTGTGGAATTTACGATTATGAAGGACGTCAGAAGTAGTCAGTAACGATCAAAGGAATCACGCACTATCTCGTCCCGCTCGACATTCGGTGGTATGTTCTCCAGAAGAACGGAGGTTGGGATATGGCCGGCACTTCTACTCATGAATATGAAATGGACGTAGGAGGGACGATGCGCTGTGATGGGAGATGAAACCAGAATGGCGCGGTGAAAGCTCTGGTGGGGCCGGTGACACCGACAACCTGAAATCTGGCTTGAGATTGGAAGCTGCCTTAAATACTGTCATTTTAAGTTGATGAATTCCGTACCACTGGGAAATATCGCGTACCTGGATGCACAGCGTTCGATGGTATGTGGGATGAGTCTCACTGCCGACTGGACGACTCTGTCCTCGGTGGCGGTGACGACGGAGGTGAATCATGTTAACTGTTTCGTTCTCCGCGCATTGGGCAGTGTCGGTAATTCAATCGGAGCTTTATCCACGATGGTACGAGCGCAACCGGGCGCTTTCGAATTCGCTGGTTCTGCCGGGACGCCGATGTGGTTCAATAATGCTTCATAAGTTCATCACAGAATTCACCATGAATTCTCCCCCGGATTGGAATCGCGATGGCAACCACGTGCAGCACCAAGTGGTCATTGGCAGCGATACAGATCGATACCCGCCGACCTCAAGCCTCACACTTTCAAGTTGGCCTCTTCCACATCCTCTCTCCCTTGTTTACTGGTGAGCCTAGGGTGCAATCCAATTCCTTCTTCACCTTTATTAAACTCTTCCTTTTACTCAGTGTTACTCGGAAGCCTTCCCATACTTCAAGTTGAGAAAGCCGGTACCAAACTTCGAGTCCACGTAATGTTGATTCACGTTCCTTCTTACGGTGGAACATCGCTCATCCGAGCCCCAGATGCGACTGCTCAACACTACGAGTGGACGGTTTCAATGGGTCAATGACCCTCGGCAAGTCCGATACGCCATCTTATCCCACGTCTGGTCGAAGGAAGGCGATCGTGATTTTCCCGAGCAAACATATCAGCGAGTCTGCGACCTACAGAGCCTAAGCGATGCGCAACATGAAGAGTCGGTGGTCCCACACCTATGCGAGAAGATTCGTCGGTTCTGCGAGGTTGCGAAGCAGCATGGCCTCGCACTGGCCTGGGCAGATACGTGCTGCATCGACAAGACAAACCACGCTGAGCTGTCGGAGGCGATCACATCGATGTACAGCTGGTACTGCTACGCCGAGGTCTGCTATGCTTTCCTCCCTGACGTCTCAGATAGCATCGCGACATCCAAGGGACGTGCTCAGTTCCGTGGGAGTAGGTGGCACGGGCGAGGATGGACATTACAAGAACTTCTTGGCCCCCGAGTTGTCCTCTTTCTCGATGTCAAGTGGAACGTTATTGGCTCAAAGCGAACACTCGCCCACCTCATTACACAAAGGACTGGTATTGACCATGCCGTCCTTACCCATTCGACACCCGTACACAAGGTCAGCGTTGCAACTAGAATGTCTTGGGCCGCTCGTAGGGAGACAACGTATGTTGAAGACGAGGCGTATTCACTCATGGGCATATTTGGCATTTACATCTCCCCTGCGTACGGCGAGAAACAGTACGCTTTCATCCGCTTCCAGGAGGAGCTTATGAAGCGCGATGCCGATCAAAGTCTCTTCATCTGGGGAGACTTCCTCCCAAATGCCAATATCATCTCTCCTGAACCCCCCCTGGGCTCCACCTCCTCGTCCTTGTCTCCGACCTCCCTCAACTTTCCATCTCCATCGTCCCACGGTAACCTACTAGCCTGGTCCCCAAAGGCCTTCAAGTTTTCGACCGATGTGATCCACCTCGACCCAGACGAGTTTGCTAACCTCGTTGGATTTCCATCAAGTAATGTCGCTGGTAATCATCAGGTGTTCATCCCTACCCCACATGGAATCCAAACCAACATGCTTCTCCTCCACGGCTCTATCGAGGCATCTGGCGTCTTCCTCGTTTCATATCTGGCCCTGTTGTCCTGCAAAGACACCCATGATCGGCTATTTGCGCTTTTCTTACACCCACGATCTCCGCATGATCTTTCCTTCAACTCATTCTTTGTCGGCCCAGACCACACAACGATAGCCGGTCCTGATTGGGTTTCTATTGCATCGTCTACATCTGCTCGCGTGACAACTATCGACCTGAATGTTGTCCGGAAAAACCTCTTCTCCCCAGAGGTCATCCGTGTCCATTCTCCCCGCTTACTTATGGAAGAGACCCAACAGCGCGATGCTTCCATTCGATATCGCCTTAGCGCAGCCCCCGACGGTTTCGAGGTCAACATCGCTGGGTGGTCTTCGTATCTTCTCGCGTTGCAGGGGTATAATGTGGACCAGACTAGCCCCAAGCCAGAGGGCGAGTCAAAGTTTTCTACGCGCATCCAGATCTCACGTCGAAATCAGCAGGTTGTCATTGACCTCAGCTGTTGCATGGAGTGCTACAGAACACGCCCAGGCGCGCTTCGGGTTGACGTTCACTCCCATAATGGCCCTAGTTCTGTCCCGCACTTCGTCCGCAAAGGACTCCATACTACCCCCAGCGATCTAGCAGCTCATGTCTCTCAGTGGGACGTCAGCTTTGACACCGCGACGAGGATGATCCCACTGAATGGTCAGAACGACGAGAACAACCAGAACAACCAGAAACACGTCACGCTGGGGCTGACTGTTGCCGCTCATGACCAGGCTTCGAAGGGTGGGCTAGACTTGACGCGCACATCGCGACTGAAATCTCTCCAGCTCAGCATCGAGCTTGCCACACCCCTCCCACGGTCTCTTTCCTTGCTGCCATCAAACAACACCTCCTCGTTCCCTTCTACGCCTTTGCAACGACACCCTGAATTGCCAAGGGTTCATGCTTACGGAGTCGTCGATGGGGCAATAGCGTCTACTAATGCAAGCCTGACGCCTCAGGCTGAAACCATCACGAGGACCTCATCACCAATTCCCGAAGAACACGCCCATGTTGCTTCGATCAGCACTCACAATACACCACAAGTCGACTCGAAGAAGGATGTAATTGAAGTGCGAACATGCCTCGTTATCAGGCATATTCCTCCGCACTTTCCGTACAGAGAACCTTTGGATCTTATCGTGAGTCGCCTACAGAGGGCAGTTTGAGTATCCTGTTGACAAAGTTGGCAGAAAACGCGCACAGGAAAGACACCATATGCCTGGAAGTGCATACCCGACAACAGTAATCCAAAATCCATTATTGCAGACTTTCGTAACCACCGTGACGCCGAAGCAGTCAAGGAGTCTCTGAATGGATACTACTGGCAACAGCATTCCATCAAAGTAGACTATAGACGACTCCTAGCTCCCATTCATACGACTCTTCAACGCCCACAGCGTACCAATCTCTCAGCATCCAGCCCACCACCCACGACTCCATCCAGCATCAGTACCGCGCCCGTGACATCTATACCTCTGCAAGCTTCAGTTTCCTCGAAGTCGCCGCCTGGAGCGGTACAGAGCAACTCGCATCGACTCGCATTTGTGCCGACCTATCGGTCTCTCCATCCGCCGTCAAAGGAACTTGATATCAACGATCCATGGGTCCTCGAGACGTACATAAGGATCATCATGTTCCAAAACGACCCGCATCGCCCTACCGAGTGTCTCACGTTCCCGTCAATATTATCATCGGAGCAGCGATACACCGTCCATCTACTTGCACAGAAGCTAGGAGCTAGTGCCGAATCTACTGGAAGCGGGACTGAGCGTCGCATAGTGGTTCGCGTGAGCCCCCCTTAGCCGTGATGTAGTAAGTCATGGTTTCGGTCTGTTGGTTCTGGTGGGGATGCTCAGTCGCCGTTTATAGATATGCTTGGCCACCTACTATTGAGCACCATCGTCAATATGCAGACTACAGCATACAATCAGGGTGTTCAAGTCCGTGCCACACGCTACCCGCTTCCATTCCTGAAGTCTCTACCCACACTCCTTTCAGATTCCTGACCATGGGAACGTGTGTGTCGTTGTCGCGATACAGGGTTTCACATTTGGGGATCTTCCGGATGTATGATACATATTGTTTACGAAGACTCCGAGTCTTCCTCGAGCCAAACCTTGTCATAGCGATAGTTGCCTCTAAGCCGTGTCTCGCTGTCTAGGACAGGGAATAGGGTTATGATCATCAATTAAAAATGCTGGCTATAGACTTACATTGGTCGACATAGACTGTGATGGCGCATGGAACATGGCCAAGCTGGTCGCTGATAGTCTGACGCCACCAGCCCGCTACCGTGTCGTCGGTCGATGGGTACTCTTGAATATGAATGTCCGATGGGCTCTCTTGAATGTGAATATAGAGCACCTTTAACGTCTCGAGCGGCCACGTTGTTAAGAGCTCCTGGGTCGCACTGCCGAACATGAGGCGGATCGCCTCCATGCGTGTGCTGCGGTAGGTGAACTGCCACGAGCCGTCCGCTAAAGGCACAAGAAACGGGGCGAGACGAAGGGTGATCGTCGTCATTACGGCCGAGCGGATATGCAGGAGGACATCGAGGAACCGGTTCCGCGCCTCTACAAACACGTGCCCGCTGTTTGGGTCGGTGAGGAGCTTGCCATCTCTTCCACCAAGTCCAACGACAAGAGCGAGAGAGAGACACTCCAGCTGTTGGTATCCTGCGATGCTCAGACAGACGTCCTCTGGTCAGGGACAACGTTAGGGCCTAGTAAACGCTTCCGTGATCATTGATACGCACCCCACGGCCAGGAATCATCGGGCTGGTGTAGCTGCAAGTGGGTGACGGCACGGCCACGTAGCGAAGTCAACATTGGGGGAAAATTGTCGAGACTCTGTGTGCCTCCATGAGCTCTCAACATAGGAAGAGATGCATATCTGAACTCACCCAGAGGATGACCGATCTCAGATGTGTACAGGCTTCCGCGTCCCCTTCAGGCTCGGATGTGTACAATGGCGTCGAATCTTCCCTCATTTCAAACCGAATCAAGCCGCACGAAAGCTCTCTCAGTGCTGGTAGGGCTTCCACCAGTTGCACAAGATCGCGAGAAGAGGGGAAGACCGTGTTGGCAACCTCGAGAGAGGTGATGGTCTTGAGACTAGCGATAGCAGTTTGACAGTAGGCGTCTGGTTGGACACCCCAGTCGAACTGACGGATCTGAAGATTCCTCACGTTCGTGCAATGCTTGACGACGATAGGATGGGCGAAGTCGAAGGAACCGTGTTTATGAGCATTGGCAGGGGTGACGTGCAGATCCCGAACGAGAGTACCGAGCTCTGGGTTGTCTTTCAAGGTGCGGACGAACAGGTCCAGTTGTTCCGGTTTCCTGAAACGCACCCTCCGATACAGGTTCTCAATACTACGTTGACGCAATGCCGTGCACGTCCGCGCCCAGCCACTGAGTGTCTTGTAGCGATCTCGGAGGAAGTCTTCATCTCCGCATCTGTCGATGATGTTGTTGTAGAGGGAGATCTCGGGAAACCGAGAGTCCGTGACTAGGGAAACGTCTTGGCTAGTCTTTATCGGTTGCTGCCATTTCCGATTAGTTCAGAAAGAGAGATGTTAGAATGAGGCGTACGTCATTATCGCTTCGCATCCTGCCAATCTTCAAGGAGGGAAATGGGAAAGACAGGCGAGTGGGAGGTAGAGTACTATGCGTGTCTTGGATCGCGATATCGACGTGATGCTGGGTCGATGGCGGGTGAATGCCGAGCTTTGAAGGGCAAGTAGACATAAGGTTCAATTTAGGACACAAAATAGGGCGCGGCGCATACACGCACCTTCTGTGATCAACTCGTGAGGCGCACAGCATAACATTCAGAGCATGGTCTTGAGCCTGTCAGAGGGTTGGTCCACGGACGCTGAAGACCACAATAATCGCCCGCCAGTAGACACGCAGTAGCTACTAGCGACATTGCAATCAGTGGAAATGACCTTAGTCCTTCGACAACCAGTATTTACCTGATAAAAGGTCCTTTAAATCTGAAGCAATGACCCCTGGACGTGAGAGAGAGAGATCATAAATAAGAGGACCTGCTAGCCTTGGGCAAGCTGCAACATCGGCCGCGGGATCCCAGCCGACGGTTGGTTCCCACGCGACTGCGGTACCACGAGACATGCGCCGTGCGGTGTCAGCGCTTCAGCGTCGGCAGCCAGGCGCTCCCAAAATAGACCGTGCTCTGAACCACCACGTTACTCCAAGGTTTTCCGATTCACTGGCATACAAGGCCCCGTGGACGACATGCGTACTTCCTTCCATACCGCTTCCAGTAAACCCCTTCCCTCGTAAAGACGGAAACCGATGCACCTTCACCCAAATGTGTTTTTCTCATATCGCCGGGTCCCTCACTGCCCTTCCCTCGACTGCCCTTTGGTGAGTGAGCTTTACAGTCTACCGTTTTTATTTTTATTTTATATGATAGTCACGCATAGTCCAGGTGAGCGCCAGCGGCGTATAGGGACACTGTGATACAAATATCACCCGTTGATGTTGCCGCCCACCCGTACTCAGACTCACACAGAAGGTCCCCCGTAACGGGCCAGGGCTTTGTCCTCGCACCGCCTGCAACCGTTTGAAGGGTTAGTTCCTATCTTGAGGTACTATCCCTTGTATATCACCCTTTCCAAATAGGTCACGAAGGAATCCCTTCGCGCCGTATCATCAAACTTTGCTTTGTTTGGGCGGTTCTGGGCATTATTCATCGTAGACAATGGCTCGGCCACCGTGTCTCTTGCTTGCGAGCACCCAGGATTCTCTGCTGACGATGGTAACTCGTGGGCAGCACGCCGAAACCTACCACGGGGCAATGCAGCCTTACGTCAGTGTGGTCGTTCCGCATTGTTCTCTCCTGCTCATAACCGCCTGGGACCTGGTCCGCACCCATTCCCTCTCTCTTCCCCTCATTTGTCCGTATTACCTTCTCCGCCTCATATCCGTGCTCATCCCTTCACTCCTACCTAACAACCTACCATGGATGCTCCATGCGCACACATCGACGCCTCCGTATCCAAGGCCATATCTACCCTTCGACCGATTTCACTCACCGGCTTATTCGGCGGAGACACCGCAGTTGCAGCCATGGGCACGGTGCACCTATTTGCTCACCGTTGGATTTGCAGATGGTACAACACTCCCGGCAGCTACGAGATCGCGAAACGCTACGGACAGCTCGCAAACGTCTGGTTTTGGGACGGCCTCTTCCCCGGCGGAACTCACGATCCCTCGGAGCTCTTCAAGCTCAACGGCATGAAGGGCCCTCCCTTCCTCGGTGCGCACTCCGGTTCGAAGTACCCACACGACGTCAGGAAGGGCACTCGAGCGTCCATCTTCGATTCTCGTGGCGTGTTGCTCCTTCCTGCTCTTGGGGCAATTTGTCACCCAACTCCTCATTATCCCGCTCGGCACGCCTCCGGGGCAGGTCCTTTACATCTTCTCTCTCGCTGCCTCGTGGCTATACAACGCATACCTCGCGTCGCATAACCGCGAAGATATCCAGACAGAGATCCTCTTCAAGATGCTCAGGGTGGAGGAAGGTCGCATCTGCAAGGTCAGGTGCGACTTCAGGACTCCGATGGCCGTCTTCACAGCCTTGGTCCTCCAGGGGCACTCAAGAGCTGCGGATCCCAAACCCTCCGCTTCCTCGACGTCGTCTGCCCCCTCACCCGACCCCTCACCCGACGACGTTCCTTACCTCCTCCCCTACTCTGACAAACACCTCCAGGTGGAGAATGGACGGACCCTCCGCATCGCTCTGCAGAATCCGACCAAGATCTTGAACGGCATCATTCCGAACGACACCAAGGTCTGGACGGACTGGAAGAAGCATGTGGGGAAGGCGATCACGAGGACGCTATATCCCGACCAGGGTGGACCGCTGAATCCAGCGGCGGGCTGGAGCGATATCCCCTCAACTTCAAGTGGAGCAGAGACAGCGTCTGGGACGAGACCTTCGCCGGTCGAAGAAGAGGAACGCCTTATTAGAAGGCTCTACGGATACGCAAACGACGGACAGAGGATGTACCATGCATGGCTTGAGTGGTGCGCTTCCCGAACGCACACCTAGTCTCGCCCAGCGCGGTATAGTCGTTCGTTTCTTGACGCTAGAAAGGACTACATAGACAGCATTATCCGTATCAATCGCACATTCAACAAGGCTCGCGCACAATAGTATATCATTAATTAGGTTTCTTCCTCATGATGGCAACGCGTTACTGCGAAGCAACGAGAGCGTCCTTCATGACCAATAGTATACTATAGCTCGTGGATGATGATACATTGACACTTGTACTGCGACATTGTTAGGACTCGGCGTTTTAGTTACATTCGACTGACTCATACTCGTACATCGTACACAAGCTTAACATGCGCCAGCTTATCTCCGCTCTCGCTCTTGATGCCCCTTAGGCCTTTTAGTCGTGGTAGAACCCATCGAAGTCCCACCGGCGCCGCTCCTCGCCCTCGCGCATCCACCCAAGGCGGTCGAGCGCGAGCCCGGCGGTGCGCACGAAGACCGTCCCGTCGAGGTTCTCGATGCCCTTGAGCTCGATGCCCATGTCCCGGAAGTTGCCGCGCGGCGTCGTCCCGTAGAGCGCGCTGAAGTGCGACAGCGCGCGCTGCAGCTTGCCGAGGTGGTTGTCCGGGTGCATGATCGTGCTCTGGAGCATCGAGAGCCACGGGTTCGCGGCGGGCTTCTCCGGGGCGAGCGTGCCCTCGGCCGGCTTCTTCGAGACGTGCGCGGGCGGGGCGGGGTTAGGCGTCACGTCGGAGTAGAAGTCGGCGATCGGCAGGGGGGGACGGCCGCGCGCGACGTAGAGGGCGAGCGTGTTGAGAAGGTAGGTGCGGAGGAGGATCGTGGTCGAGGTGGGGGAGAGGTACGCGACGAGCGAGGGGAGGAAGAGCGCGGACGTCACGAGGTGTAAGCTGAGGGAGAAGCGGGCCATGGTCAGCGACGGAACGGAGGCGAACAGATGCGGGGAGAGACGCTTACTAGAAGAAGTCGCCGTTGAACCGGCCGTTCTTCATCTCCTTCCTGCCCCAGTAGCCGCCGACGCCGAAGATCACGACGCTCGCCCAGAACAGCTCCTCGATCTTGGACTCGACCTCCTGCGCGTTCGTGCCGTCGACAGTCCACTCCTCCATCATCTTCGCGAGCGCCTCGCCGCGGAGGTGGAGGACACGCTCGAGCGACGTGTCGTCCTCGCTCTTCTCGGGCGGAGGGAGCCCGATGGTCTTGTACGAGTAGTAGTCGTCCTTGAGGATGCGCGAGACGAGGGAGAGCGCGTGGACGTTCGATCGCTTTTGCGCGATCGGCTGGGCGGCGTGCCGGAACGGGTCAAGCACGAGCGAAGGCAGGAACGACGCGATGCGGGACACGGTCGCCTTCGCGGCGTCCGACGCCGCCGCCTCGGCGTACTCCCAGAGCGTGTTAGGAGTGAGTGTGCCGGCGGACTTCCTGTGCACGGCGGTTTCGGCGAGTCCTACGCCTCGCGCGTGAGTGGACCATCATCAAGCTGCAGGCTGCGATCGGACGTACCTTCGGCGAACATGCCCGCCAGTCCGAACTCGGCACCGTACCCGGTGTGGATGAGAGGGTGCAAGAGGCCGGACAGGAACCGGTTGGTCATCGCCATCGGAGATGAATCGGCCCCCCTAGGGGGCTCGATGTTGAACCTCGGGGAGAAGATGTACTTCTCGAACGTGCCGGCGGGGCCCTTCTCCATTATGACGTCCGTGAAGAACTTCAAGTACGCCTTGTAGTAGCTGTCACGCATGTCAGCACGGGGTAGGACCGAGGTACACCGCAAGACAGTCGACTCACTCTTCGTCGCCGAGATGCTCATGGAAGTTCTCCTCGGTGATCCGCCCGGGGGAGTCGTATTGCTTGCGCTGGTACGAGGCCTCCTCTTTGTAGGCGGCATCGATCAGGGGCCCGTTCGCGCCCAGCTGGTAGATGGCGAGGAGCTGGTGCGCCGTGTGGCTATAGAATCGCAGCGTCAGTGTCGAAGCCACGGGGATAGCCTGTAGGTGCCTGCACGGACGACTCACTTGTGGTAGCGCTTCTTGTTGAAGAAGATGTGCCACTTGACGTGGTTGTCCATCAACCTGTCCTGCAGCACGGCGGTGGTCTCGATGGTCGTCCCCGGGAAGCGGGAGGGGGCTTGCATCGACGGCGCCGAGGCGGGAACGGGGAACAGCTTCCTCAGGGTGTCTTTGTTGGTAGTCTGCTGAGACATGGTGTGTCGCTTGTGAGAGACGATGGTTGTCGTTCAGGAGTGAAGAGTGATGAGACGAGGACTCAGTGAGGTCGAATGTCAGGCATGGTTATATACCCGTAATTCCATGACGTCAGATGGAGGCCAGACGGACCACCAGACCGGGTGCTTACCTACACAATTGCACAAACGACGTTCAGTGGTCGTATTCGACGCAATAGGAGCTTGCTTGGCTGGCGGACGGGGCTTGAGTCGAGGCAAATCAATAGGGGAAGCTTGATGAGGTCTGCCATGTACAGGGTATTCGCGCAACGTTTCGTCACCATGGATCATCTAGACTTACACCTAGTGATCGCGATAGTACGGCGGGCCGGCCAGCGGCCACTCACAGACAATGGAAAGGCCCGTCGGCGGAGTCGGCAGCGAGAGATTTATGCGACGTAGCCTGCATTTCAAAATGAGTGGGGGTGAATGGAGAGCGTAATTAGTGAACTAGTAGATTGCATCCTCGTCACTCCTGCATATATGAAGTCTATTGCTTACCGGAGTGCAAGGATGTCGCCATCGCGTAGACTCTCTGCGGCTACTTGAGGAATGAAACAAAAGATGGAACCACCATCCAGCTCGAATGTGCGAGGAATTAGGTTCAAGTTCACCGAAGACGAGTGAGGGAGTCGACGTCGTTGCTAGACGGCGGCCAGACTAGCATGGCCCGGGGTTGAGTGGCGGTTCTTTTTAACCAAGGCCTTCGATTCCGACGAAGTAGAGTAGCATTGACATTGAATATTGAGCGACGGTTCTCGATTTTACCCAAGGCATGATGATATGTGCTTTCAGAACAAGGCGAGTGCCAGAATCGACGAGGAAGAAACAGTACTAGCTATAGTTAGTAGCAACAAGTGCGGTCATGATGCATCCGCAAATACACTGGTTAGATCTGGAGCAAGCCTTGGAGATATTAACTATGCTTGGATGGCTCAGTTGGTTAGAGCGCAGGTCTCATATTTCGGTATGACCACTTTCCTGTGGGTAATCCTGAGGTCGTGAGTTCGATCCTCACTCCGAGCATATCTTTCAACCGTTCTGTGTTTTCCTTGTTTTTTTTCTGACTCAAAAACTAGTCAAGGAGCCCCCTTTACAAGCGGAAAGTTGCACACACGCATGCATCAATTTACGCATTCAGCTGAGTAGGTGCATATCTCAACATTGTCCGACCCACGGCTTACGCCGGGAATGGTGCCTTCAATGCCTACTGAATACCCAGGACCTGCCGGCCAAGCCCCTCGACCCGGCGTTGGATGACCGCTGTCACCCCACTCCGCACTCGCCCAACCGCTCCTTGAGCCGCCTCCCCCGGAGCCCCCACGCCGCCAGCCGCCTGGACAGGATCGTTAAGCCATCCTCGCTCTGCAACGAGAGCACTGCGGAGCTCCTGCTGACGTATTGAGGGGTCCGTGCTGCAGAATTTGGGGGCGCTGGTCTTCTCGACGGTGGTCACCAGCGCATCCTGGATCTCCTGACTTGGGACTGGCTCGCCGAAAGTGACGCTTAACGTGGCGCCAGGTCGGGGCAGGAACTTATAGGGGAAAGGGCGGCCTTCAGGCATGAGTTTGTCAAAGCCTGTACAAGTGGAATCAGTCGGCTGCCGGACGCAAAGTCGATCAAGGGGGAAACACACCAGTGAGCCACATCGGTATAATCACAGGCGGCCTCTGCGCCTCCATAAGTATTCGACCGCTGTGGTGGGAAGTCAGGAGACGCTCCGACGCGAGCCATATGGAGAGGGGGCTACGCACATCCCCCACTTAAATCGCAGGAGTTTTGCAGCGCTTGGCTTCTCGATGTCATTGGACTCCTGATTCACTTTGCCTTCGCCGAAGAGATGAATCTAGCGTGGAGAAACGTCAGACAGTGCGGGGCCCCGCAGCATACAGAACACACTCGCCCATTCTCCGCAATTCAGCTTCCGAATGGCATCGTCTACGGCAGGTTGGAATATCCCCCCGCCGCGGAAGGTTTCAATGACTTGTCCGTATCGGAAGAACGTGGAGAATACACTAGCTAACGAGCGTGAGGAGCACACCCCCTGATGAGCATAGAACTACGCAGAGACCGGAGCCAAGGGCGAAGACGTACGGATTTGTGAACATGATGTCGGCGGCGCCCAGCGTCCACCGTGTTCTTCGCGAATCTCGGTAAAACCGCGCGGGCAGAACTCCCCAGAGGACTGGATCATCCAGACTGAGCGCTCTGTCAATCCAATTGCACCTGCGCTCGAAGAACAGACGTGTAACTCACGTAGATATATGGTTGGACACTGGCGTGGAACAAAACCTAAGCAAGAGAAAGGCAGCAGCCAAACGTTGTGCAGACGTACTTGTGACGATGCCCCTTCCGCGATTCCGCTCCTCGTCCTCCAATGCCTTCAGCAAGTTGCCCAGACCATTGACAGTCACCGAAGAGCAGAAGCCAAGGTTCAAGAGCGCCTTGCTGCCCAGTCCGACCGCGCTGACCGTCGCCTTCGACAAGAAGCCCATCTGCGGGCTTCAGCTACAGACCCCAGACCAGATTAAAGGAGTAACAGAGAAGGTAGGAAGGTGGAAATCCGTGGCCGTGATGGCGTTGAGTAAGACGAACAGCGTGTGCTAGCGGGCCGCCGCCGATCCGACGCCGCGGCGACGTGCGTCTGTCTCCCGCGCTCTTCCTCCCGTCCATCACCGCTCCTCGTTGTCCCACTCAGTCTCGGTGACCGTCCTCGTGTACGGCTTCGACAGCTGTGGACGACTCTCTCCGCCTCCACGGTTGCACCCCGCCCGGCTATAGGACCTCCTCGCATATCCTAGGAACGACAAGGTCTACGGACACGCGCTACTAAGGTCGCTGGTCAAGACTGTTGGGCTGCATAGGTGGTCGGGATTGGCATTCAAATCAGGGTATGTGTGTATGCCATTGTCCGTAAAATGATGCCGTACGGCTTCTCAGCTCATGAGCGGAGAGCCTATCCTACCCCGAACCATCTTCTTGTCAATTCTGGCTCGGTAACTCGGTGACGCCGAAGTTACGTTGCCTCGCACACCTAGTTTATTGCCGTATCCTTTGAACGGCGTAGTATTGAAGAACAAGCTTAAGGATGGTTTCGAACTGACCATTTCTACTGCATATAGGTCTCACCATGCCGTTTCGGATCACTGTCCTGCAACCCTTCAGGCGGGTAGGCGTGGCGTTCGTCGCGGCTGTCGGGCGGTTAGACAAGTCGTTATCCCCAAGCGATACGATCAACCGTCTACGGCAGTACAACTTCACCTTCTCCGACTCGGCCTACCTGTTCGACATCTCCCTCGCAACATTCTGGTTGTACATCATGGAGGCCCCGTTTCTGTTCAAGCTAATGATACCCATACTCTACACTGTCGCGCTCCTCATACCCTTGACGTCCCAATTCTTCCTGCCTGCAACTCCCATACTCCTCTACCTCCTCAGCTTCTTCTCGTCAAAATACATTCCCAAGGAATACCGACCGACTCCATCCGTTGTCCTGCTTCCTACATTGGAGTCCGTTCTGTACGGTGCGAATGTTTCCGATATCCTGACTCGCTTCACGCACCCCATCCTCGACATCCTCGCATGGGTCCCGTACGGAGTCGGTCATTACGTCATTCCCTTCATCGTAGCGGCGTTCCTCTGGCTCTTCCGTCCCAAGGAGTCCCTCCGCTACTGGTCTCGCGCGTTCGGCTTCATGAACCTGACCGGCGTGCTCATCCAGCTCGTCTTCCCCTGCGCCGCGCCATGGTATGAGCTCATCTACGGCCTTACCCCCGCCGACTACTCCATTCGCGGCTCTCCCGGTGGTCTTGCACGGATCGACCGGCTGTTCCACTCGAACGGGTACACGGCTGCGTTCTCGAACTCCCCGCTCGTCTTCGGCGCGTTTCCTTCGCTGCACGCGGCGTCCGCAACGATGGAGGCGCTCTTCATGTCGCACTTCTTCCCGCAGACCACCAAGTACGTCTTCGTCTACGCCGCCGTCCTCTACTGGGCGACGATGTACCTCACGCACCACTACCTCGTTGACGTCGTCGGCGGCTCCTGCCTCGCCGTCACGTTCTTCTACCTCATGATGCCCGAGGAGCTCAAGAGCCCCACGGCAGCGACCTCGCCCCCCGGTGCTCTCGGCGCGTCGTCGTACCGGTCCAAGTACGAGATCTACGACCTCGACGAGCCGCGCGGGCGCGGGCACCGGCGCGGCCCGCGCAGCAACGGCGCGATCATGCGCGACGCGGAGGCGTTCGAGCTCGAGGGCCTGTCCGACGCCGAGTCCGAGTCCGAGATGGACATCACGTTCCGCTCGCCGGTCGTGCCCGACAGCGCGCCCGCGTCCGCGGTGCCGCTCGTCAAGAACTTGAACGGCGGCGGGCGCGCGTCCCCAACGAAGAAGAGCCATAGGCATACGGCGAGCATCGCGAGCCTCATACGCGCCGAGGAGAGGGGCGAGGAGGGGTGGAGCCCGATCGGGAGCTCGTTTGCGTTCCCGCCGACACCGACGAGGCCGCAGACGTTCGAGGAGGGGAGAGGGGCGGGCGCGAGGACATGATGGACTGCGTACGGTGGCCGGTGATCGGTGGAGGTGGAATGGTTGGGTGTCTCGGTCTGGCGCAGGACGCGCTCGCTTTTTCGGCGTTCCGTTGCATTCTTGGGTTAGATTCCATGTCACACTGCTACTCTACGTATTGATCTGGGGGTGTTGAGCACACGTACTAGGTGTCTAATGGGACCTTTGCCCACCCTTTGCGGGCGCAAACCCGGTAGCTTTCCGCCGTCGCCCTGAGGCTTGAAGATGAAGCCCGTGTGGGATCGTTTTGAAGCCTACGACTACTCGAATATGAGCCATGGGCTCGAAGGTGAGAGCCTCTGTTTAACCACACCTCTTCTTCCGGCAATCGGCTCATACATTTGTCAGGGCGTGCATTCAAACATTTGGCGGCCCCGTGACCTCTCGAACTCCCTTTACTCATTAATTTGGCCAATTCCGAATTCGCAAGTCTCCATCCCCCCCCGTTCCGCAGTCCGACGGGTCCTCATTGGCGACTAGTCACTAAACCAGAACCGAACCGTCTTGCCATAAGGTAGCATAAGGTACCGACTGTCCTGTGATCGCACCGATGCCCATGCTCTGGCAATGGGGCACGAACGTTGAAGCTTAAAGGGAGAGCGGTGGTGTCGTGGTGATGGTCCAGGGACCTTCGTGTCCCCTTCCTCCGAGACCTCCTCCTCCACTCACGCACAGAGCACTGCGACCCCATGAGACTCGCTGCAGCCTTCGAACATTTCGTGTTCCTCAAAATCGCCGTCAGCGCGGCCTTGGTGCCCACCCTGATCGCGATTTTGAAGAATCCTCTCCTCATTTTCCGGCCCTATGAAGTCTCCCATATCTTCATGGGGCATGCGTGGACCAGGCTGGGAGACGAGACGGACCGCGACAGTCGCCCCGTCAAGGAAGGCCTCCTCCCAGGGAATTGCAGCGGGGTCGTCCTCGACGTTGGGGCTGGTGAGCACCTCTCAGAAGTTCATCCTCTATGCTCTTTCACCAGACCTCAATCCACCCCATCTCGACAGGTCGCGGGCACTCTACGCTCTACCTTGACCCCGCCAAGGTCACCAAGTACGTCGCGCTCGAGCCAAACGTCCTGATGCACGCGCAAATCCGCGCCAGCGCCGCAAAGATGGGCTTCACGGAGGACGCCGGGACATTCCTCATCCTGCCCTACGGCGCCGAGAAGGCTTCGCTGGTCGTGTCGGCGCTCGGCGGCGCGCACGCGGTGGACACGCTGATGTTCATGCAGTCGCTGTGCTCGGTGCCGGACCCCGAGGCGACGCTGCGCGCGCTCGTGGACGAGGTGCTGAGGCCGGGCGGGACGATGGTGTTCTACGAGCACGTGCTGAGCCCGCGCGCGGACGTCGCGTGGTGGCAGCGGTTCTGGGCGCCGATGTGGATGTTCGTGATGGACGGGTGCAGGATGGACCGCCCGACGCACTTGTGGATCGAGCGGATGGACGTGTGGGCGGAGGGGAGCGTGTGGGGGAAAGCGGACGAGCCGGAGGAGTTTTTGTTCTGGCATCGGGTTGGGAGGTATGTGAAGAAGGCGAACTAGGGCTCGTGGCGGGATAGCGGTCATCTCGACCGCGGAGTATTATTACCCTTGGAGTACGGATCAGACTTGGATTTACTTCGAGTCTGTCTGGGTAATTGCTATTATGTCTTCAGGTAGCAATCGTCGGCTTGTAAAAACCGGAAAAGAGGCTCAACACGGTGCTTCAAGCTACTAAGTTCGTCCTGCATATGTCGGTGGATCCGGTTCGTTCTCTCCCTGAAACCCTCTTGGTCTCTTAAGTTACTTCGTGATGTCATATTCTGTCCGACCACCGCCTTACTTACCCGGTTCGTCGAACAAACGCACCCGGTGAGCGACAGACATTACCCGTGCCCGACGCAGTGCCCCTCGTGAGTCGTTGTTCACTCCCGGTTGGCCTGTACAACCACGTTAGTCGTCCGGTATGTGATTTGAAACTCTCCTGCAGCTGCATCACTGCCGTGGACACCAGACGGGTATCGTGGTGTTCAATTCGTCCGAGTCCTGAATGTACACTAGCTACTGTCCTAGGTAGACCGACTCGCTCCTGACTCAGATATCGATATCACGACTCCACTAGAACTTGGCCTTGAGGTAAGTATAGCAACCACGGGTACAGCTGAAACCACCGGCGTCGCCGTAAGACACCTTGCAACGGCTTCTTCACCCCGAAACAACCTTCAAATACACCCGCTTTCACTGGGAACGCCGATCGACTCGGTAACTGATAGCGCGGGGATCAACTGAGTGGTACGCACAAAGCATTTTAACTCCCTATAACTCCTCATAATCAGGCCTCAAGCTCTGGTAAGTAATAAGGTAAAGAAATTAACGACGCTCACATATCATATCCGGTCAATTGACCGAAGGCCTCGGAGTGGCTTCGTGTTTAATTGGACGTCGTGGCTGCCCGATGACTTCACATCGGCTAAAATCCGACACTAGTGCGTATCTTTCTGTCATAGTAAGTCAGTCGGTGGGAGTCAACGAGAGCCGCGGGCAGTGCAATCCTCAAACAGTTCGGATTCCGGGCGTCGCGGTCGTTGGGCATAAGGCGGCATCTCTTCTCGAGAAAGACAAATAAGTTGCTTGGATTCCTTGCCAGTTGCCATTAATACCTTTGCAGAAGCTGGACTGTTCATAACCCGCAGGATGAGGTCCGAGGGACTCGGAGGCGTTGCAGTTATCGTGATAAGGTTTGTACCATCCGATCTGAGATGGTCAGATCTGGCGGCCCGCGGGCGCCTGGATTGGTCTTGATGGGGGGGTTGGTGCTGGTTGGTCACCGCGCTGTCTTTCGCTTGGATCTTTCCTCGACACGCCCATTCCGAACCCGAGTCGTGCCCAACACTCCTTGCATTGGTTCGCTTTCATCGATATTTATCAATTCCTGATGCATCGCCCCCGTAAGCAAGCAGCCCACCCACTTGTACAAATAGGCTGAACCCCATTCTTTGCAGCATCTCCTCGTGGCCCGGTTCCTCCGAGGCTCGTACCTCTTGTCCATCAACCTTAGCTCATTCGTGAAGCTTTACCGCCTTCTTTTCCCGTGTTTTCTTGGCACCCCACATTCCGGCGAAACGCAACACCGTAGCGCAGTTCATATCACAGTTACACTTGGCAGCGGCCCTGCGTGGCCCTGTGCTGTTCCCCACGCGTCTCTGGCAAGTCTCTCTTTCTCCTCCACATCCGCGTCCTCGTCGCACACTTTCTGTCCCTGTCAGCAACCATGTCTGCTCCCGCTTCGCCAACTTCCGCTCCTTCCGATTCTGCATCCGACGTCGAGAAAGCTGACGCTCACTCTCCAAGCAGAGTTATGACAGACCAAGAGCGCGGGTACGCCCGGATCCCAAACCTTGATGACGAAATCGGGACGCCAAGCTTCTACCCGAGCCGTACACAGGATTCTACTCCAGTCCACACCAACAGCACAGGCCCTCATCCCGGGCCGGCCCCCCCAGCTCATCATACACCCGTGTACGAGGAGGTCTACGACTACGCTTCAAGCAGCGCGCAGGAGTTCTGGGATCGGCTGAGAGGCAAGGGGCGGAGATGGATCGGGTGGGGGGAGAGCGTGAAGAACATCGTTCTATCTTCGTGTGAGTGCTATCCGACCTTGCGCGCGATAACGTTGGCTGGACATTCCGCACGTTGCAGGGCTCAACGTTCTGTTCATTGTCATCCCGTTCGCGTGGGTGTCGTTCTGGGTGAAGGACCATAAAGGCGAGCATATATGGGGCGGGGACGTTACTTTCGTCTGTGAGTGATCTCGCCTCGATCCTCGGAGCGCGCAGAGCGTCTGTTCAACGAAATGCAGTGTGCTTCCTCGCTATCATCCCGTTAGAGGGAATGTTCGACTGGGGAGGCGAGCAGATTGCATTTTACCTCGGCAAAGAACTCGGTGACCTAGTTGTCGTCACTCTGAACAAGTAAGTGCCTTTCCGGTCCGAGTGCGTGAAGAATCTATCTTATCCTTAGTCAGTGCCGTGGAAGCAGTTTTGGCAATCGTCCTACTCACGAAATGCGAGTAAGTAAGATTAAAGAAGACGATAAGTACCTGTGTCTGACTTTGCTTTAAGCCTTCGTCTGCTTCAGGCGACCATCGCAGGTAGGAGTGATGACGTTTCTGGAGGCATTCACAGTTTATATTGACGTTTCGCTAATCCAGGCGTTGTGATCCTTCATCTTCTCCTGATTCCTGGTGTTGCTTTCCTGGTCGGAGGCACTGAGGTCCGCCACCAGGAGCTCCATCCACACCATAGTGAGCTAAACCATTCGTTATTGATGATTGGGTGCGTGCATCACTTAGCCTTGTTTCGAATTCCTATCCATCGTTTCCTGGTGCAGTGTCCTTGCAATGCTCCTCCCGACCGCGTTCTTTGCTGCCCTCGACCGTGGAGCAAACGCCGTCACTGAGAGTGGTGCTGCGGTTTCCACTGAACTCGTGAACGACAACATTCGCTCCGAGATCCTCAAAATCAGTCGCGGCATCGCCATCATTTTGCTCATCGTGTACGTAGGGTCTCGTTCAGTGTCGCACCGGCGCGTGCGACACATCGTGTATCAGCGCTGACAGGTGTTTCGGATCTTCAGCTATATCTGCTCGCGAGTTTACATGCACAACCCGCCGGGCGACAACAACGCGCTAACCGTCCCGCACGATGCGCCGGAAGAGCTCAAGCACGAAGAGCAGCATCTGCGCGAGGAGGAGCCGCTCACGAACCCGTGGGCGTGCATGATCCTTCTCGGTGTCACCGTCGCCATCATGGGGGTCACGGCTGAGATGGTGCGCGCGCCCCTGGCTCTCGGTCCCGATTAACGTCTCATTCATTTGATTCGGGACAGCTGGTGGAGAGCATCGAATTCGTGCGCGAGTCGAGCGGCATCCGGGAGGAGTGGTTCGGGCTCATCCTCCTGCCGTTCGTGTCGTTCTCGGCCGACGGCGCGGTCGCGGTGATCTTCTTCTGCCAGGCGGCGTACGACCGGATCACGAACAAGGAAGTGCACGTCCCGTCGATGCTGGCGCGTGGGCGCGCGATCGACTTGTCCATCCAGTTCACGCTCTGGTGGATGCCGTTCCTCGTGCTTCTTGGATGGTGGACGGGCAGGCCTATGCACCTCCTTTTCGGTAAGTGACGGCGTTCTGTGCCCACCCGCCCGGCGCCGCTGACGTGAAGTTCTTTGCAGACTACTTCGAACTGGCACTCCTCCTTGGCTCGTGCTTCCTTGTCAACTACGTCACTGCGGACGCGAAGACGAACTGGGTCGAGGGCTTCATTATGGTCGCGTTCTACGTCATGATCGTACGTGTCCAGTGTCTGCAGCCTGTTTCTCGCTCCTTCTAACGATCCATTGAACAGGCGTTGACTGCGTGGTTCTACCCCGGGCAGCCCTCCGCCGAATTCATGCTCGCATGCAAGGAGAGCGTTTCAGCGGCCGTCTCCTCTGAAGGCTCTGAGGCAGCTTCGGAGCTGGCTGCCGAGGCTGGCCCCGAGTTCGTTGCGCGCGCATGGCACCGCCTCATGGCATAGGTGCTGCTTCGTTCTTCATTAGTCACTTGCTATCTTGGTTTGGACTGACGGATGCTCACGCTTGTTGTGTACTGCTATCATCCCCACATCGCTTCTCTGCAGCATTTTCCCCATCGCCTCATCATGTTCATTCTTTCCTTCGCACCCGCTTCTCATGCCACGCATTTGTTGTATTTAGACTCATACCTCCTCAATCCTCCATAATCCACAACTTACGTGATGAACATCTTTGGAAGTCTGCGACTGGGTAACAACTTCATATCGGACTGGTGAGCATTCATACGTTTCTACGCTGATCGTCTCGCCTCGTTTCGGGTTACTTGCTAGTATCACGTGGTTTCCTGCTTGAACCAAGGCGCATGGATGCGACCCTCAACCGGAGCTTACATGGATCCGGAACGAGGAGAAACAAAGTTCTCCTCCTATTGCCCCTTCACAAGAGATGGCTCGCGATCACTCTCACTGTCTTCAATTTGTGGAGGTGCGTGCTTTGGTGACCTTTTCCAATCTTGTCGTTGGATTGACGGATATAACGTTCGCCATATAGCCACGCCGACCTCGATAACAGTTTCGGTGCACCGTTCGATGTTGTGTAGTAGTATCGTAAGGCAGCATGTCGTTCGACTCGCGCACCATACCAGTGAAGCCATCTCTCATGGCACATCGCAGCACTTCTCTTCGGACCCTGAGGCCGGAGGCGTCGTTCCCGATTGTGGACATTCAAGTTTGCCATGCGCATACAGCTTTACTCCGGACATGTTACAGCCCGGAAACAAACACCCGCGCCAAGTGGCACCTCCCCCGGACCCGTCACTGAGTTAATGCCGACTAACGGGTACTTCCGACTGAAGAGTACTGCGAGCCGCTCGTTATGGTATGAGATCGCGGCAAGGCCCACGAGGAACACTTGCGTGTCTCGTCCACCTTTCCTATCCCCTCCACCTTCGTGTGCCTTCTAACCTTCACGTACAGCCTTTGAGTCATTGCTGCAACCGTGCCCTGACCTGACACCCTTGAACCGTTGAGCTATTTCAAGGGGAAACTCCATGGACAGACCTCGTCTCCCACTCGTCTCTCTCCTCTTAGGATTCTACCTCTCGCCTCTTCGTCATGGCGCAACCCTCAGACTGGCTCGGGATGGCGGGAGACCGGCTCAGATCCACGTTGGCGGATTTTAGGAATATTTGGGGACATTATTGTGAGTAGCTGTGTTGTGGCCTTGCTGCTCATCCAGTGACGCACCATCCCCAAACGTAGGGTTTTACCTCTTTGTCCTCACCATCTCGCTCGGTCTTGCATGGTCTGCACACTTCAATGTTGAGGTGTTCGGTCATGGAGCCACATTCTTTTGTAAGTACCTTCGCTTCGTGCGTCTCGCCTAGATTATTGAGCTACGATGTCGTAGTGTGTTTCCTTGCTATGGTGTTCCTGCAGAAGATGTTCGACTGGGGCGGCGAGAAGCTAGGAGCACACATAGTACAGGGAGGCAAATCGAAGTCTGAGCAACGCAAGGACCTGAAGGACCTCCTGGTTATCACCATGAGCAAGTGCGTTACTCTCCCATCCATTTCACTCGTTGTCCTGACGCATGCCTGGTTCGATTTTTCAACAGCGCGATAGAAGCTACTCTTGCTATCATTCTACTGTTCAAGTGCCAGTGCGTACCTGTGTAGAGCCTTGCCCCTGCAGGATAGCTGAGATTCAGTCGTGCAGACTGCGGCTTCTCCAGTCCACGATTATCGGTGGGATAGAGCAACATGTTGGATCGTTACTCGTATTTCTGACTTTGAGAAATCAGGCGTGTTGCTCCTGCACATGCTCCTTATCCCCGGTACCGCCTTCTTCTATCAAGGCTTACACACCTACGAGCAAAAACTTCATCCACTCCACTCTAGTCTGAATCATTCGCTATTGATGATCGGGTTTGTCGTTCCCTCCCAATTGGACCTTGAAGGCTGGAAAACTCATGACAATGCCGATTCTCGACAGAGTACTTGCCATCGCAGTCCCCACCGCCTTCTTCGCCGCTCTCGACCGTGGCACTATCGTGTCGGGAAGTAACTCTGAGTCGGGTCTTCCTGGAGCCTTCGTACCACTCGTGAGCGACGGCGTAAGACGAGACATCCTCCGAATGAGCCGAGGAATCTCAGTCGTGCTTCTTGTCATGTATGTGGGCTCTATTTTGGATGAGCAATCATTTGACCCTCGAATAGCTACATAGCATCTCGCGTATGGCGTCACAGTGGGCCGCTCGGCGATTCGGCCGACGAGGAATCAGACGACAACTCGGAATTCGACTCTCAGCTGCGATGCAACTGCCAGTGTAATCGCCGCAATACAGCCCAGGAGAATCAGCAGCCTAATGCGAGGAATACGGCGACAAACGAGGATGGCGACCTGCACCACTGGTCGACTTACATTTTGACTTTGGTCATCGCAGTGGGATTGATGGGTGCAACGGCCGAATTTGTGAGTGTATTTACCATGTCTCAGGACGTCTGGTTACAAATTCTAACGGTGCGGTGCAGCTGGTGTCAAGTACAGAAGCCATCCTGACTGTAACCAGCATCCAAACCGAGTACGTCTTGAGTTGCATACTAGTGCAGGTGGTGGATCTGATTTCGTTCTAGGTGGTTTGGGCTTATTTTACTGCCTTTCGTGTCCTTCTCCGCCGACGGGGTGAATGTGGTCGTAGAAACCTCCGTCGCCATCTTCAAATACTGTTGGGAACCTACGGAACCGAACAGCACCAACAACGCTCAGGGAACAATCGGGTCTGAAAACGGGATATCGCAGCGAAAGAAGAGGAAGTTTTCCATGTGGGACAACCCCCTGCTGACCTCCGAATTCGCACACGGACGGCCGATCGACGTGAGTATCCAGTTCACCCTCTGTTGGACGCCGTTACTTGTGCTCTTCGGATGGTGGTTCGACAAGCCAATGCATCTACTCTTTGGTGAGTTCCATGTCAGTTACGTTCACGAGGATTCAGATGGGCTCACCTGCAACCTTCAACCGGTTCAGACTACTTCGAAGTGGGCATGCTCCTCGGAGCTTGCCTATTGGTGAACTATGTCACCATCGATGCAAAGACGAATCTGTCCGAGGGCCTTACCATGATTTCTTTCTACGTGATGATTGTACGTCGTTTCGTTCCTGTGCAGCTGACAGGGTTCAGCCCTTTAAGCTGACAAGTACACTCTTGGTAGGCGACCGCGGCGTGGTGGTACCCCGGACAACCCCAAGTCGCCGACTTCTTGAGCTGCCCTTCCAGTGTTGCATCCGCGATAGCCAACGGTGTCGAGGGCTCCGGCAATAACCTTGCACGTTTCTGAACATGCCAGATAATAGTATGACAGAAGTGCTGGTTTGTTTCCGTGTCTTTATACCACATATTACTGTGCCTTGGGCGAGCCGCCAATCGGTGCTCTATATCATAGATTGTGGATTTTCATTAAACTTCGTGCGGGAGACTTCATAGCTCGGCGATCGCTAGCGTGGCCCTCTGACTCCCGTTGGACTTCGTGAACGTCGGAACCGTGGGGTGAGATCCGCCGGATCCGCCGGATCCGCCGGACATGGCCGATCCGCCGGACGGTGGCTGAGGGCTCTGCGCGAGCACGCCAACAGCGCGGAGGGCGAGTTACTAGCGCCCCGATATCTCGCTTGGGATAGTGTGTACGCTGTTTGCAAGGGCTGCGACTACGTCGCGTGTGAGCATGCACACGCCGACGCAATAGGAGGAGTACATACACGTCGCGGATGCCTAGACACATTGTCTGTAGGCATATCTCGCCGCCGCGAGTGGGTTCGCACATCCGCGCCGCACCCTTCCGCGCACACGGTGTGGGTGGACTCGTGTGCCGCGGAGGAGTATACACACATCGCGGATGCCTAGACACATTGTCTGTAGGCATATCTCGCTGCCGCGAGTGGGTTCGCACATCCGCGCCGCACCCTTCCGCGCACACGGTGTGGGTGGACTCGTGTGCCGCGGAGGAGTATACACACATCGCGGATGCCTAGACACATTGTCTGTAGGCATATCTCGCCGCCGCGAGTGGGTTCGCACATCCGCGCCGCACCCTTCCGCACACACTGCGAGGACGCATGAAATAGTCTACGAGTGCGACACTGCGTGTTTAGTAAGTCACTGACCTACAGACAGGAGGCCCATCCAATCGCCAAGCAGGGACATCCCCGTCGCGTCAGCTTCCACAAGTCGTGAGGGCCTAGAAGCATTAAGCGGCAAGCGAAGATCACTGCGCGAGAGTCTGCACACGTGTTGAGAGTAATCATGACACGTACAGCTGGGCGGCCAGATGGCCTTGACGCAGATGACACTGCTGCTAGGGTGCCGCTCCTCCAATATATATTTGCAGCGCTGAAAAAGAAGGACACGACAGGGAGTCGAACCCCCGCGAGGGACAATTGAGCGCCCATGGAAAAGGACATGCCTACTGTTAGACCACCATGCCATTGCAAAGAGAGCGCACATTGTAGCTAATGTGTCTATGACACTTAATCCAAACATATCCCTTACTAGGTTCCTATGCAGTTCAACAAAACGCTTGTGGTTAACCAGGCGTCCAAAGCCTCTGTTCATGCCGATGAATACTTAGAAGATACTGTAAGTTTTTTGGTTCGCCTGATCTAACGTTAGCCGCAGGGCACTGAGGGCGCGGGAGAATCACAATCTCTGTCCTAATCGGCGCCCCCTTCCCTCCCATCCTCGTCTCTCTTTGTTCACATCTCACCTTTGCTCCTCACTCTTGCCTGTCGCTAACGTCGTGGTACCCCTCCTTTACCGCATCTTTGTCTCTCCGTCGCCGTCGCCCTCCTCTACCTTTCCTTGGCCCTTGGCTCTCATCCCCGTCGACCTTGTTTCACTCTCCCTCGGCTCTCGTCGTCCTCGTCTCCCTTTCCTGGGCTCTCGGTAACGTGGACCACGCTCACCTCTCCCTCGGTCCTCGTCTCCCTCGTCTCTCCACGTCGTTCCTCGTTCTCGTCGCCGCTCTCCTGCACAGGCCCATCTGCCCATCGCTCTCTCCCTCGGGGCAGTGGTCGCTTTCCACACTTTCCCCCAAGCCGCTGTTCTTCGTGTCGCCTAGGGCCCCGTTTATGCATCCTCCGTCCCGCCTGGACGTGTCTCTCGGGCCTGCATCCCGGTGAGTCCTTCCTGCCTTTGATGCTACTTGATTGGTGGCCAGACGTTTATCCGGCTTCCAAAATCTCTGCCCCCAGGCCCGTCGCGCCTTTGATTTGCGTCCAGTGCCTCCCTTACTTTGAGGATCGACACGTTTCTCCTCCCGGCCCTGTTCATCCGTGAGTCCCAGCCTCTTTATTACCCGCCACTCCCCCTCTTCCCTTTGCCATCGTGCCCCCTTCTGCGGCCGTGAAGTCCGTCTGTCTCTACTGTAGCAGACGTCATCTGATGGCTCCTCGTTAAACAGCCTTTCCGCGTATTATGTTTTTCGTAATCTCAATCTACGCCCTTCTGGAGGCAGGTCCTGCCTTCCGCCACAGTTCGAGCGACATCGACGTCGTTATTATGGTTGCTTTGGTGGTAGATGCCCCTGCGGCGACTGGACGTTTCGCGAATAGTGGAGAGATGTTCGCATCTCGCGGTGATGTAGCGGGTACCACTGTTTTCATTGCGGTGGTCTTTGCAATTCGCGGTCCCATGGCCAACATCCCTATGGAAATCGACGATCCCGACACCCCCATGATCGACGTCTCTCACGATCCTGCGGGGCCCATAGAGGATGACGCGATGGACATCAGCGAGGATTAAACGAGTTTCGATCTGTCCAAGGTAAGCCCTCCTAAGTCTTCTCCTTGCGACAACCGTTACAAGCTGTGCATATTCTTGCGGTCCCGCACTTAGTAGAGACCGCCGAGGGCGATCGTCATGCAGCGGTCTCTACGATGCATATGCATACCCTTTCTTCAAGAGGCCCCTAACCTGCTGGCGATGCCCGTCATAGCCATCGTAGCTTCCATCGCTTTCGCCCCTCGCCTGCTGTCTCTGAAACGTTTCTTGCACCACGGTGTCACTGGTTTCCTGCGAAGTTCTCCCTTCCAAGTCCGTTGTGTAGCTATGTTGCCTGCTCTCGTCGTGTGTCGATCCTTTGCTTTCATAGGTCACTGCACTGGGCATCTTGCCATGTCGTTATAGTTTTTCGCTATCTGTTGTTCTTGTCGTGTTGTCAATCTTGCTTGTCCTCTCTGGCTGTTTTTATGTTGTCATTTTTCATCCTGCTCCGCTGTCGTGCTGTCCTGTTAGTCGTCTTGATCGTGCCGTTACCTTGCTGCCTATCTACTGTCATCGTTATGTTGTGGTTCATGTCAGTTGTCTAGTCTCGTGCTTTATGTCCCATACCCCTTCTGGCTGCCGTAATATCGCAACTGTGCTCGTAACTTTTGGGGTCCGCTCTATCTAAGTCAAACACAGTCGTAGTGTTCCGCTGCCACTGGACATTACATTTAGACTTTGGGGCATTGAGCTGGCATTACGCCTAACACTATGTCCGCGGCCGTTCCAATGCTACGCATGTGCCCAAATTGGGCGCAGTTGGCGATGTGATTACGTATTTTGCGCCCGATTTAGCAGCTGTTGGGCGTCTCATATTCCTATTCCGGCTCATGCTCCTACTGTAGTTGTCTCTCTCGACGTCTTCCTGTCTTGGCAAGGTAACCTGCTTTCTGCAGGCGTCTCACGATGTCACGTTTACGCGCGCAGTGTGTGCAGTTCGTTTTTCGCGAGTACCGCTGTATACTGTCGGCCGTGTACATCCACACGCCTGTGTGTGGGTACACTCCAGCTCTGGGTGTATACACACACGTCGTGTGGACGTATACCAACCGCGTGTGGCTGTTCTGCTGCAGCGTGGGTATGCACACGCGCAGCATGCGCTGATCGTTAATTAGGCCGAAATTCCTGTTTTACCTAGAACGGGCACTTGCGCATCCAAATATCGCTTCCCAAGTAGCCAGGTATCTCATGCGTATTCTCCTAGCCTGTTTCCGCACCGTGCTCGCAGTACTACTGACTCGTGTGAGAGGTCCGATATCATCCAGGGCGATACTGGTCTTCTCGACTGTGAGTGCGCATGAGGAGGTGGGCTTCCAAACTCGCATTAACACATGTCTTTCACGCCATCAAAAGGGAGCGTGGTCGGTCAACTCCTGTCATCTTGTGGTCGGAGCCTCACTTACGCGTGGCAACGTCATGCTCAAGATCGCTTGAGCAACGTTCCTATCATTAGTACCTATTTGGCCTCTCCATTGATGGAGGTGTTGGATCGTCAGGGATGACGATTAGGTGGCTGTCCAAGCGTGTGTCCGTACACGGGCAATTCGGCCCATACCTTCGGCACGGGCTATCCCACCTCCCGCAAGTGGTTCCATACGTCGTGCGTGTGGGTCCACACCTCCGGTAAGTGGGTCCATTCCTTCGGTAGGTGGGTCCACACCTCGTGCGGGCAAGTACCAACATCGGCTAGGTGTCCATCCACAGCACGGCTGTTTACCTATTACAGCTCGGCATCCGCGGGAGCACGATACATGGTCCACGTGAACTTATACACGCGCATTGTGTATAATCGTGTCCGGCAAGGCGTAACAGACACGGCCTGGGTGTGCGATTTGGTCGCATCTGTAAACTCCCCCGCCCAAACAGGCGGCACTCGCATGAACCAAATCAAGTGTTCGCGCCATCTATGTTCTTCCTTCCGGACTTGCCTCGTCTACTCACTACTCTCCGCGTCCTTCCACTTGATCCCCTTCGTGGCCATGATCTCCCTGCCGATCATCCTGACTCGCCTTTCACGAGATGAACACCTTTTCTCTAAGCTTACGTTCGAGACTCTCTGCCGTTTCGTTGATATCATGGCTCGATATATGCCGCGCATTGTGACAACAGCACCTCGGCGTCAACAGGGGGTCCCTAGTCTGCCTAACAACATCCGTGAGGTGCTCTGCTCGACGTTGGCATTATCTTACGATGATGTCGACAAAATGTGGGCTGCAACTGGGGAACTGTTGCTGACCAAGTTTACCCACACCGACTCTACCTCTGAACAACCCTCTCTGGAATGTACGCTGGCTAAAAATGCCCCGCGCTTCGGCCTCGGTGAGTGAGTGGCGAGATCCTTCAAGTCTACGGCCACTGATAATTTTCAGGCGTGGAGGTGATGATCGCGCCTGTACGATCCTGCGTTTGCGAAGGCTGCCCTCAGCGTGGTCGTCCTCTGGGGGGGGATCGCAAGGAGTTCATGGGTACCTTGTTCTCGCACGGAAGGGGCGTGCTTCCGATCCAAATCGTTACGCTATATTGTCGCGGTACAGGGCATGCATGGATGTCGTTCCCTAATGCTAAACGCTCTTTGTCCTCTAGGGTGTAAGACCACCTACCGGCCTAACTACTCCGTCTCACATGCGGAATCCCCCTCGTCTGTTCGCGAATATTACCCAGGCGTTCCTAAGTTTCTCGAGGTCACCCAGCACTCGTATGTGGAAGAAGATTTGGTCATACTGTTCAGGCATCAAATGGCCTTCTCGCAGTTTGTGTCCGTGTTTATGTTTGCGTCCTTGCTAATCTCAGTCTCCCAATTCATCTAGCGCATCGGGCGACGGCTGCGCCAAAATTTACAATCTCTCGCTGCCAGCTGTCGTAGACACGTCGTCGAGGATCACATCTGAGATCGTGTGGAATGCGTTCTACATCCATGCGCTCCTTCTGCATCATTCCAGTGTCGATTCGTGCCTCAAACTCCCCCACCATGGCGAGCAATCTGATCGTATCTGTGCTGCGTTGCAGGCGCGTAACGATCGGATGGTGGGTGTGGGTCAAACAGAGTGGGCGCATGCGTGCGACAACTGCGAGAAGATCGTGGTGGTGGATGACCCACAGGCGGACTGTCGTACATGGGGTGAGTATCGCAGTGAGGAGGTTTGACCGTGGCACTTAATCGTTTTTCAGGATGCCTCTCAGCGTGTGTCATGGACGGTGTGTGTATCGGCCACCCACGTTGCCATGTATACCATTGCACACAGCGGCTGGAGTCTCCCAGGGACAGGTACTGTACCACTCACCGGGCATTTGATTCGGTGTGTGCGATTCAGGGCTGTCAGTTGCCCTGTACAGAAGGCAAGCGCACTTGCATTACTCCAGCCCATCGGGAGGTGGAGGAAGAACAACGCCGGAAAGGCCGGGCGATGTTCGAGCTTAAGCGACGTCTGCAGGCCAGGGACGTCGCCTCAAGCATACGTGCGGTCCCCTCTGTGGAGGACTCTTCCACTTTGCTCGATGATCCCGACTTGGACGATCCGGCTTTCTTGGACGATCCGGCGTTGACCTCGAATGTCGAACGAAAGAAGTCCTATGCGCGACAACCTAAAGTCAAGTCTACCCTTACACGTCGATGGACTCATAATGAGCAACTGCTTGTCCGCCCTTGTGGCATCGTGATATCGCGCGCAACGTTCTACGAAGCAGAGTCGCTTCCGAACTGTAGGGTATGTCGCACTGGGCCTCGGGTGTGCTCTCCCTCATTTCCTTTCTCAGCTCTTCTTGAACGCCTCATTCCCAAAACACTTTCCATGCTCATGCCCTTCGTTTCTATTCTTCGACAACAATTGCAAGTTGCTCTCACACCTCGTCAACGTCGAAGACGCGCACCTCCTCCACATGGCATTTCCAGTGGACGTCTTCCATGCAGTCAGGAAACACGGGCAGTCTGATGGTTACTGCCAGGACCACTGTAATCCAGCGGGATTCCCGGAGCTTATAGGCGATCAGCCCGGCGAGTGGGTGTTCAACTCCTCGGCCTGTGAACAGGTCAACACCTGGTTTGCCAAGTTCTTGCCCATCGTCCGGGAAATGTCGGAGGTGCATTTCAACTTTTTCCTAGACGAAATGATCTCTATCCATAATCAGGTCCGGGTCTCCGAACTCAGCTCAAAACGTCGCCGCCCACGCCTTGTACCTGTGGAAGAGCTCATGCCAGTGTCCGCAGAAAGTCAGTAGCATGTCGCTAGATCTAGTTTGGGATGTGTCGATCAATCAAACTTGTCGTATGACCAAACTTAGCATCGATCGGGACTGCGGCATCGGATTCCTTTCATACATGGGTTAAGGGCTCGTAACATCTGGCATCGGTAACGACGGAACGGCGATACCCTCGACATTCCGGTAGATGAACTCCCACGAGCGGTTGTCTAGAACGTCTGCGAGCTTTCCCGCCTTTCTCTGTCTCTTCATCTTGGCCTTCCACTCGGCAGCATTTAGCGGTCCTTCCCTGCCCTCCAGAATGTCGTTCAGGCGGCGTTGGAACCACCGCTCGTCTGCAGGGGACCATATTCCCGTGTGGCCTGCCGCTCTGATCCATACAGAGTGCTTTGGCCACCACCACACGTCCTCTGTCTGGTCGCCGTGCCCTGATCATGAAAGTTAATTTAGCTCGGCAGCTCAGTGCCTCTGCCACTGACCTGTGTAAACCCTGACTACCCCCGCTATGATGTCCAGCTCAGCCCTACCCAACGAATCGTCGTAGTAGCCTGCCTGCTCTGGATTCAGCGTGACCGCTTGGTAATAGTCCGGCAGACCGCTCGGGCCGTTCAGGATATCGTGCATGTGGGGCATGCCGAGATTAGGGAAAAGCAAGGGTATGCTAAACCCCCAAGGGTTATCGAGGGTTTTTCCTAAGGGTAAGGGTAAGGGTCAGCATTGTCCAACCCTTGCAAAACCCTTACCCTTGCCAAGGGTTGAAGGGTATTGCAAAGATATTGCAAGTGTGTCAAAATATAAGAGTACATCTCTAAAATACAGTATAAAGATGTAGTTTTAGAGTGTAACATTGCTTTGTGATCTTTAATATAGCTATATACAGTGTCTTAGAGTACATTACATCAGTATTATAGGTAACAAAAGCTTGTTCATGCTCCAAACCCCCAAGGGTCAAGGGTAAGGGTATGCAAAACCAAGGGTGGAGGGTCAGAAAGTTAACACCCTTGCAAAAACCCTTACCCTTGTCAAGGGTAAGGGTTTTTGAAGGGTAGGGTGTAGGGTCAGCCTCTCATACCCAAGGGTTGACCCCTGCTTTTGCCTAGCCGAGATCGGTTTGAGGGTGCTTGGCCGTGACCTCGGACATGATGCGCCACACAATACCACCCTTCAGCCAGGCGCAACGCATATGCGGACTGTGACACAGCTCCAGGACGCGCTGATAGTATGCGTCATAATCTTGGATCGTCGGGCGCTCTCCCTTTTTCCTCCAGGGAGCTTGCAGGCGCCTAAGAGACAGGCGCGGCTTGCTCAACGTCGTCTGGATTGGAGGGAGGGCGATCCACGTCCCTGTCCGTGCAGGTATCCCCGCACACAGCAAGGTGTGGAGTGCATCGCGACTGGTGTTCGCCTCGCAAGTCCGGCGTAGGAGTAGGAGGGCCCCCATGGGAGTCGTGAGGAGTGACCAGTTCTGGTGGTCCGGATCTTGTTTGAACGTCACCTTGACCCAACGAATCGCACTGTCGGGATCCCCGTCCACATGCGGAGAACGGAGGCGCTCCAAGGAGACGACTAGGTGGGGATCGGAGGCTGTGCCGTCCAGGAGATAGTTCGGGTTCCGTGCATCCAGGTCCCAGGTGAATTCGAGGGCTCGGGACTTCCAATCGCGAGCTATGACAGCAGAGGCCCACCCTGCCAGACATTTTCTGAACGTTTCGTCCATTGGAAACCGGTCCCTAGTCTCCCCAAACAAATGCCAAATATCTTGTGCGAACTTGCTGTAATTCACGGAGGGAAACAGGTTTGTCGCGCTAACCTGGATGCCGTACCATGAATGCAGCATGAAGCTATCGGCATGGTCGATGTTGCGACTCTCGCGATCGTCAGGCGAAGGGTTTAGCAGTTCATGTTCATCAGCAAGTGGTGGGATGGAGTGGGCTGTGATCGCTAGTGATGTGTTGCCAGTTTTCGGGGGTCCTCCTAGCTTACGCAGGGGCGCCAGATCGAGATGGTCGGTTTCGCCCCAACCGGAGGGGAACCAAAGATCCCATTCGTCGAAGAAGGAATTGTATCGCCTCATAGTCTCCGGGTGCACCATCCAGAGGCTCCGGAAGGCTGCTGGGGGAATGGGATGCCGATAATCGTGTTGCGCCCATCGCTGCGCCAAGTCCGGAGCTACTAGTCCCACTCTCACCCAGAGATATACTCGAGACCGACGAGAGGGGGGGCCACCCGTCTCTGCCCTCTCCTCCCGCACCAGACGGTGTTCCTTCTGGAGCATGGATTCTTGACGCATCTGATCGGCGCGGTATCGCTCCCGGCGCACGAAGAATTCGATCCGCGACTCGCGGGGCAGTTGATATGGCCCGAACGGGGGAGCGCTGTTATCGATCCCCGAGTAGTCCGGCAGTAGTCTTGTCTGGCTGTCGCGACATAAACTCACGACACGAGGTTTCCCTCCTGGGCGATTACAGAGGGCCAGGGTCACATCGTCTGGGTTGGGAGCAAAGACCTTCATGTATGGATGAGCGGTAATGCATCGCTCGGTTTCTGTTGGACCGGGCCATTGAACAAAGACAGGTACGTTGGCTGCACGGAGCACGGTGGCAATCGGCAACCAAAGACAATCTGGGGTGGGTATGAAGACTGTCCCAACGCGTAGATTGATTGAGAAGTCTGCGATTACGGAGTTCGTCAAAGCGTCGAGCCAGGATTGGGGCACATTAGCTTGTCGGAGAAACGGGATCCAATCCGGTACTACAGTCGCTGACACTGAGTCGTAGTGCATCGTCAAGACGTCGGGAATCTGGCCGCGAAGGGGACCGGGAAACTGCCAGACCGCGATCGCCAAGGAGCATCGTGCCGCAAGGATTTGGAAGGCTGCGTGCGCGCTCCTGATGGAAGTATTGGCGGCGCGAGCGTCGATGTGGAGATTCCGATATCCGTAGTCCTCTGGTGGCGGATCGCGTAGCGGCCGGCAGTCCCGGCAGAGCTCCGATTGGAAGAAGTGAGAAGCAACTCCGAAATGTGCAGCAGCCCCTTTTCCAGCGCAACCCACGCGTTCCGCACGTTATCGTCGAGAGCCCAGCCGCCTTTATAACGTGTAGCAATATTGCCTGTAAGATCTATAGAAAGGCGCGATAGAAGGGGGTCGGCAGGCGGCAGGTTGTTCAGCAAAAATGACAATTCCGGAAATTTTTTTGTGCTAATCTGGGGGCATAGGAGGCTGCCAAGGGAGCGATTCGCAACGACCTCGCCATCGCAGGCGGTGGAGATCGGGTGAATGATGGGTGGGCAATTAGCGACAGTAAAAATTCTCTCGTTTTCATCTGCGAACATGTAAACGGCATTGCGCCTGGTTTCCAGGGGTCAGAATGTGATGGGGCGCATGGGCGATCGCACACACATACCAATGCTCGGGGGTGAGCGTGCTCTCATATGAACTCATGGCGGAGATTTCAGGGCGTCTTTCACTTGAAAGATCGGATTGTAAGTTGCAATTTTATTTCTTCGAGGAAAGCTTTAGTTGTCCTACCTTATGGCTGATGTTAGTAATTCAGTTTGGGAGATGGGCACAGGGTAGAGAGCAATACGTAGTTATGAGATAGGTAGTGGCTATGTGGGCATCGCACGAGCGCAGTCTGACCAGGTTGGTTTGCTTATCAAGCAATCTGATCTACTGGCCTTCGCCGATAAGATCGTCCAGCGGACTGTTTTGAGATGATGTCATCAGATCTGCCTCATGGTACTTGACCATGCACCATTACGCTGAGTGAGCCACGGTCTGAGGTACTTATTTCATGAGCGTTTTGAGCATGTTGTTGCCTTAAAACGTGTACCGGAGGGCCATAGCCCGGGACTCTGCAAACGTTATGCACAGTCAGTTTGAATGATCTGCATGCGGGAGGAGGCGCGAGTTCAATATTCAACACGCACCACCATCGCGATTCCCGGTTATGTTCGATACAAGGTGCTCGCTGTTCATGTGTCCAAGTCTAGCGCAATTGAGCCACATTTGGGAGCTAACCTGTTCATGGCTGTTATCTGGGCTGTTAAGGAGTATGTAAGAGGCTGACGAGAGTGATTCCTATATATCATTGCGACGCGCGCTCGTGCGAGTGCATAGTGCTTGAGGGCCGTCAGCTTCCTCCACGCCTCGTCTTCATTCACAGTCCCTACGAGTCAACCCAATCGCGCCACCCGCTAGTCTCCGTCATGTCCGTGCAGAGCAAACTCACTTTTATGAGGTACTTTCTCGTCGTTCGTCGTTTGTACTGTAAACCTCTCGCTGATGATCTAGGTGCAGCCTTCCACTCGATATCCTCCAGGAGATAGAAGATCACCTCGACTTGCTCGCGCTGCTCTCTCTGGGTGGAACATGTGTTTACTTCCGCGATCGCGTCGCGGGGACCCTCGCATTTGAGCGAGACGTGATCATAGAACATTATTGGGCGAGTGCGAAGGTCTTGCTGCCGATGCTCACTCGCTGCCATGCTGTCATCTCCGGAGAAGCCGCCCTTGCATTCGTGATGCGCAACCGCTCACTCCTTGGGCGCGAGCTGGAGATATGCGTGTCCGCGCAGCACAGTGACGACCTGCTTTCCGACTTCGACGCCGAACCACTCGTCCAATGCGCATGGGGGCCGAACGCATGGCCCTACATGGACCGCGATCAACCTACAGCGTACCTCTACCTCAGCCCTTCCGGGGATCCCATCCGCATCATCTGCTCGCACACCGACTCCCCCTTCACGCCGATGTCCTATTATCCTACAACGGCCCTCTACAACTACATGGACGAGTTCTCGTTCGGATGCGCGTACCGGGACCTTACTCTCAACCATAGCGCGGTTTCACCTTTCGCTCTCACGGACGAGGAGGAGGTTCGTGTCTTGCACATCGCCGCCCGAGGCGGGTTTCGCAATTCGAATTGGCCCGCTGAGGTCGCCGTACCTCCCCGGCCGTTCGTCCTGTTCAATGTGTTGGGGGTGTGGGATAATCTGCTCACGGTCGACCTGGTGAACACCGTGTGCTTGCGATCGACGTACCAGTGCGCCGGGCAGCCTCGCTTCTTTGGTGATCGTGGGTCGCTCGTGGACTTCTTCGAGCCCGACATGGTCGATCACGCGATCATGGTGCATTGGCACCATCCCCCTTACGGTCGGACGGCCATCTGGCGCATGCCTGGTCTGGACTGCGACTACGGCTGTGGCAGCGGTGATTACCTTCTGCGCGACGTTCTTTCAGATGTATGCATGGTCGGCCAACCAATGCATTATGGACCGTTCACATCTGCAGTGCTCCGGAGAGTGCTGGTCGGGGAATCGCAGCGCGAGTACGTCCGGTTATCATTACCGCCAGAACACACAAGCTCATAACGCTCTCATATGCAGTCGCATCTGGAACTCTATGCCGGACAACATCCGGCTTGAGACTAGGAATCTTCCGTGGTGTTCCCCCGCATGATCTCAGGTTGGCTACGTAGACCACGCTCGGCTTTGTCACACCTCGTTATCATATGGACTGAATGGCGTGAATCATTACACTGCGTGTGACATCCCACTTTAGAGACGGTCGCCAGAGCATCTGACATCGCGCGGCAGTCTCTGGGGTACGCTAAGATTGTCTATTTTCGCAACGTACGTGCACGAACAAACGACGTTAGGTACATGGGCTACTTTGTCTGGCGCCACACCTGCATAAACTTTCTCCACTCGCCATCGTGCGTGTGACCGTGAGCGATCCAACGCTCCTGCTCTCCTTCGATATCACCTGCTGCGAACCATGCGCGCGAGTTGTCGTTCCACGTGCTAGACTTGAACTCTAACTGTAGTGTGGCAGGGAAGGAATCCTTGGGTTTGGACCCGGGGTGGATGGCTTCCCACTCACGCATGAGGTCAAACCCGTGGGCCATGTCGCACACATACCTGAATGGCCAAGCGCTACGGGGACCACGGCGGACATTCAGGATATCAGGCGGCACTCTGGAGGCCGAGGCACTAGCTGCAGGCAGGGCGGGCGGTGCTGGCGGGGCAAAAAGGGCAGGCAGGGGTGGCTCGATGCGGTTGACGGCGGTAAAGGTGTCCTGGTGGTGCCGAGGCGTCGCGTGTGTCTGGACGGGCGTGTTGTCATCGAGCCCAGACTCTTCGAGTGATGCCGAAGTGCCGGAGCCCGGAGGCGATGTGGCTGGGAACGCCGCGCGGCGGATTTGGGAATCGGGCGTGAGTGGGTAGTGTCTAGACGGCGAGTCTCTAAACGGCGGGCTAAGGACAGCGATCTGTTAGCACTGACCTGGTAACGGCAACGAATCATCTCACAGTGGCCGTCGGGGCATTTCGGGGCCCAAGGAGGCGTCAGATGCTGGCCGTTTGTTCGCTCCTGGCATACCCTCGCCGGACTTGACGTCATAGGAACGGTAGCAGAGTATCTCGCCCCCGAGCTTCTTTAGGTCCCGTGTCGCCGTGCCCGCAGAACCTGTGAACCATATGTCCTTCTTCGAATCGTAGTACTGAAACTTCTCCTTGTCACACCGATACTCTTGGACCAGAAGGGGGCTGTCCTTCGGATGGAAGGCGCTCGGGTTTTCGACTTCGATCTCGAGAACGTCAGGCTCTGTGCCTTCCTGTTAGGCCGAGCATTCGTTAGCGGCAACTTTCGAAATGGAACATTGGTCGCCCACCTTTGACCACCATCGTATTATTACGCTGGCGACGTGCGATTTGGCGAGCGCCTGCCTGGCTCGCGTCGCGATTTGTTCCTCACGCATCCGATGCTCCGTGTCGATGGCGTCAACGCGCCTGACGTAGGCAGGACTTGTCAGCGTGGAGTACGTCTGGCGCTTGCGTGGAGCGTGATCGGGCTTTCGACCAGTGACGACCGGCTCCTCGTTGCTGGTGTCGTCGACAGGCGAAACGGCTACGTGCTTTTGGGGTTGTTTTTTCGACTGGCGGCGATGAGCGGGAGCCGAGCGGTCAGCCGTCCCCTCGAGGACAACGGCATCATTGTCCGAGTCCTCGTCGATCGTCGATACCAGGACGCGCTGTTTGGACTCGGTCTTCGACTTGTTACGGCGCCCGCGGGTGGAAGGCGCAGCCTGTTTCTCCGCCTGGGCTGTAGCTGTTATGTGACGTAGAGGTTGGCCTGGGGTGTCTAGTTGACTGGAATTATCCGGGCTCACCTTTTTTGGGAGTGACTGCCTGTTGGACTCCGTTGCGATGGTCTGAAACGGCGCAGGGAATGGCGATCCGGAGCAAGGGCTGGAGGTGTTGACAGCACCACGCACAGACCCCGAAGGAACACTCCGTGTTCACGACAGACGGTTTGTCCAAGCCGCGACACAGTTCGCCCGGACAGCGTGTCTTGCCTGTGCACTTACCCTTGCCTAGGTCCCTGCGCCACGCAAAGTGGGTACAGGAGTCGGGCACAGGCTGTCTGTTTTTCAGGCACTGCCGCGAACGTTGTCAGCCAAACTGAAGAGCTGCAGGGTGACCGACGGACCTTCTCGTAGTGGAAACCCTCGTTCGTCTCGTTCGCCTTCCCTTTGCTCCTCAGGGGGGCGCAAACGTAATACTTGCATTTAGGACATCGCTTGAGGTGAGAGAGAACGTCCTCGGTGGGAGATGCGTCCGGTGCGGGCTTAGGCATAGATCACTGGGAGGGAGATGCGACAAAGGGAGGACAGAGTTACGCCCCGGGATTCATACAGGGATGCTCAAGCCATTCATTTGTCGCATCCGTATTTGGTAGCCGCACACCCCCGAGACAAACACGAACCCCACTGTATCCATCCATCTGCGCATGTGATGACAGTCATGCCACACTTATAGGCCCAATTCGACATATTCCACCCTGCCGCGTGGTCAGTGTAGCTATTTAAACTGTTCAGTGTCGGCTCGCCGGACAGTGGTCTCTGATTTGCATTGCACGGTTGCGCGTCGATCCGTCCCTCCCCTCCTCCCCTCTGGCAACCAATGCCATGTAAATATTGCGTGCCGGATACTTGTTCATTTCCAGCCAAGACGGCTCGACAACATTCGTGATCCGGAGTGCACCATAGAGAAGCGGAACTCCAACACATGGCACATCTTTAGCGAAAGCGCGGTAAGGTACTAATGGTGAAAAGGCATGCAGCAATCTCGTCATCATCCCACTCGGAGGTAAGGGATTCCGAGAGGCCAGGATCGGCTTCCAACCGAGCGCATGCATCGCGCAGCTCCGAGGAGGCTTCCCAATTGAGAATGCCTGATAGCTTCGTCTCAGATAGGAGCGCGAAAGCGTTAAACTCCTCCGGGAAATCCTCGAGAACATAATCGGGGCCACAGTCGATCAACTTGCGGCACGCGGCGACGGCCCCCAGCACGGTATCTACCCGATCCGCCTCCAGATTATCCAATGCCCGTGTCATGTTAGGTGGAAGACCTGATGGAATGGCTTGTCACCGTGCACGTGTAAACCGGGGCCACTATGGGAATGCACTCACATACTCCTACACGTTTACCGTTCAGGTCGCTGCCCTCGGCGAGCCTGGCGATCGCGTCGAGCAGGTTTCGATAGTGATCCTGTTGGCTCAGCCGATTATCGCTGACGTAGAAGTCCAGTTCGACTAAAAGCGCGTGCAGGCACGACAGGTACTGGTAAATATCTGTTATGCAGCAGTGTGCGTTCGACACATCTGCAAAGCATGAGCAACGCTCTTGCGATGAGCGCTCAGAGATTTACCTTGGCATGCTGCGTAGATCGTTCGGGGGATCTGGTCCACGAACCGCATGCGAGTGTTGTAAAGCGCTTGCCAGCGGGCCTTGAAGGCCGAGATCACGTAGCTCAACCAGGCGTATGCGGGTTCTGTGGGGGCCTGATAGGCGCGTTTGCCAAGCAGGCCCTTGGTGAGGATGCCAATGACGACATGGGGGTTGCGCAGTCCAATTTGAAAGATCTGTTCGGCGATGACATCAGGAATGTTCGAAAGGATTTCCACGCAGACGAGGACACACACCGTTCTAGCCCCACCTGTAATCAAACGGGCTTCCTTCAAAATACGGTCCACCTCGCCCTCGACTATGGTCTTTACGCGAGTGGACCACCTGCCCAGGTGGCACATGCCTTTGAATGCATCGCCTTCTTCTAACGAGTAGGCATACTCGCGCCGCGCATTAGGCGTGTCCCCGGCTACGTGAAAGGCCAGGATGAACACCTTGCAGAATTCCCGTTCGGCCTCTTGAATCCTAGTTTGCCCGAATGTGGCCTTGGCTGTCCAAGGGGGGGGGCCCTCGAAACCGACGGCGAGGAGCAGCTTCTTCCACTGTGGCCACGACCAAGGAGAAGGATTTTCGACAGGGTCGCCCTCTGCCCGGGCCAGCTCAAGAAGGGCGAGCAAAAAGTCGAGGCGGGTGGTACCCATAAAGCGCGGGAAAGACGAAGTGGGTAGGGCTGATGGCGTAGTGAGATGAACGCGGCTGAGGTCCCACCGTTGACAAGGTTATAGGCTCCGACTAATGTAATGATGCGATCAAAAAGCAGTGCAGCGTCCGCGCCTCGCGCCGGGTCCGTACATCCGAGCACGCGGGTGGGTGGTTACAACTGTGACGCAAGTGGGAAACCACACGGAGCGACTAAGGACTCACATTGTGAGAGTGAGAATTACATGGGTGTCTATCCAAGTCATGGCGCCCCCCATGCGCGCTTTTAGCGAGCCGCGGCAGACACGGTTCAAACGTTACGGCCCGCTTCCTGATACCCTTCGACTTTGCCCCTCAGTGCCGACGAGTTCCTGTAGGCACACTGCATGCAGGTCATGAAATTCAGCTCAGCACTTTCGGAAAGGGTACAGCACGGCTAGTTCCTAATATCCTGCTCGCGCGACAGGGGAACGAGCAGGTCAAGCCTCCTGAGCTTGAACTCGACCCTGACCCTACCCGTGTCCTCGTCGACGACCTTCATGCACCGCATCACCACACGTACAAAGTCACCCGTGGCGAACTCGTTGATTCCGCATCGACGACTTTCCTGATTCGCACGCGTGCAGCGCGTACAATCGAACATGTTCAGAAAATGGGAGTGTTCGTCGTGTGCCGCACGGAACGTTCGAAGATGGCGCGTAGCCTCTTCGTCTACATGAGGGTGAGCGCTTCGCGAAATGAAGATTAAGCAGATGTACGCACGACGATTTTCAGCCAAGTCGAGGATGTTCTGGAGAGCGTCTTTCTCTGATTCGCGTGACAGCTCGACCGTGACGCTGAAGGACGGCACCATCATCCATCCAAACTGGAGATGAACGAAGGACAGGCTCCCGAAAGCAACAATAACGAGTGCACGTCCGTCGAGAGCGGAAAGATGAAGTTGTGAGTTCCAGTCAGCATTGTCGGGGACGTCAGTGAGCTTGACGTAGCACTCCCCGACCGCTCCGCGAAGCAGAGTGTTGATTTTGCTGATGGTACGACTCAGGCAAGCGCACCCATGTAAACACCAAGCATTACGCACCTCGTGTGGGGTACCAAGTTGTAGTGCAGCCCAAGCAGAGGTTCGCCAGAAGCTCCGTCCGTGAGAGAAGGCTCGTGAACCCCGCTGCCGTGTTGATCAGCGGTCGCTCCACCCTCCGCCTTGTCGGGGTCCCCAACGTCCTCCTCGTCAACGTCCACGATACCGAGATCCCACAGGCCCTGCTCCGACGCAACCGTGCTGGTTTGGCCTTCATCGTTGCTACTGTCGCTAACGGATACTGACCCCAGGTACCTTGGGCTCGGGCTCGGCGCTGTTGGAGCCCGTGGATCCGCATCGCAGAGGCGCTTCTCGTCGTCATGGTTAGAAGAGAGACTGTTGGGCCGCTGTCGTTTAGGAGGCATGCTGGCGAGAGGGTTAGACCAAGTCGAGAAAGGCCTGCGAAGATGGGGAAGGAGAGCGGACTAGTCTTGTCCTTGCCGCCCGAGACATGGAATCAATTCCCTTTACATAGGAACGATTGCCAGCCGCTCTCACGCCGGCCACGCATGGGCGGAGTGGCCCAATGTGGGGCGGGCCGCACGATGCGCGCTGAAGCGCCCTCAAGCACATGAAGTAGATCAAGCCACGTTGACGCCAAAATCTTTGTCGAAAAATGCCGAACTCAGGTCAGAGGCCACTACGATGTGTGGACCAGTGTTGACCCCACCCCCGGGACAAGGGCGGGCATTAAACAGCGGGCCACAGGCCGAATGAATGTACACACCCCGTGTTTAAACCCCCCCCATCAACCCATACCTGTTACTCCCGACAGATACTCTTGCCCCCCCACACACGAGCTCAATCGCCCATAACCCGCCCGCTTCACCTCTTCCGTCTGCTTTCCATAACACGAGATGGCTCAACCCACAAACCCCTCCAGCATCCGTTCTCCTTTCCTGACCACTGGACCGTTTTGGTGAGCAGATAAGAACTCCGGCTGCAACAAGTTCCATAGTTCATTGACGGCATATCAGGAAACTCATCCATGCTCCTGTTGCCAAGGTATGACATCCTGTGTTGCCTGTGGGATATTTGTTCACATACATCTGGTCATAAGTCCTTGCTACATGCGTGGAACGGGGAGAAAGTGAAAGGCCAGCCGCGCAAAAAAGAGGTGGCAAACTTGATTCAAGAGGCCGGCATGACCATCGACTGGGCTCGCATTGCGCGCTGGCTCAAGACCCAGTCCCCGGAACCCCCCCACGAAACTCCAGAGGGCGTAGAGCCCCATGAATACGCTCTCGATCGCGAGTTCTATGTGCTCGCGTGTGTCAGCCAGATCGTGGTGAACGACCTCCGCGTACGTACCTCGCTATTGTGGTTTAACGGCACGCGCACATATAAACGCGTGTGTTCGCTCACCAAGCTTGCAGCCACAGGCATTGTCCATCATCCCGCTGCATGAGCTCATGGACCCCCCGACGACCAGCACTCCGGACAACGCGCGGACTCCATCCAATGGGCTCGGTACCCCGCCGCCTCCCCAACCCGCCTCATCGTCACGATCCGCTCCGCGCGTGGCCCCACAACACAATCCCCTGCACTCGCTGACAACGCAAAGTCGCACACCCCAAGAGGCCCCAGAACCTTGCTCGAATAGCGTGGTCGCGTCAGACGGGGCGCCCCCCACCTTGCCCGACAGCGCAGGGCGTGGGAACCCTTCGCACGCCAGCGCCAGCGACCTAGGCGCCCAGGGTGATCGCACTCTCGGAAGTGCGCCCTCGCCACACCAGGCCCCGGTCCATCCTAAACCACCCAAAGCGCCAGCACGCCCCGAGAATGCGACCGCGACACATCGTCATGCGGGTCAGTCCAACACGCAACCTCTCCAGGCGCCGTTGACCATGAACGCTGCGGGCCCACACGCCCCTGCCCAAGGCGACTCTGAGACGTCCCTCCCCCACTCGTCCGGCGCGTCAAAGTCACAAGTGCCACTTGTGGCTGCGATAAATACCTCGGGCCCGACCGGCCAACCTGCGACCGCCGCGGCGACTTCGACGGCCACGGTGCGTGTCCAACTGCCCCCCACGACCATACCCGCCCGCGCATCGTCTTTGCCTCCCCTCGGAGCGACCACTCCCTACCTACCTCGATCCAGACCTGTCGCCGTAACCATCACGATTCCGGACAAGACAGCTCCGCCAAGCCAAACTCCCCCCTGCGCCGAGGCCACGAGCAAATACATTGCCTGGTCCGAGGTGCGTCTTAGACATATGGCTTGGCAGTGGCACTAGCTGACTATTCACAAGGACCCTGCCACGCGAGGAGAGTACGACGAGGAGTTGCTGAAGATTTTAGATGAATTTGAATTCGTGAGCAGGTCATGGACTCCTGCATATGTCTAACTCACGTAGTATACATTGCCAGGCCGATCGCAAGGGCAACTTCCCCGACTTTGCATCGCTCCCGCCTGTGAACACCCCTGTTCTCAAGGCCAAAGTACCAGTTGGCGTGATAATCCAACTTCGTTCTTCCTCCCGGCAAGACACGACGCCCGTCTGCCTCAGGGACATGACTGTACGATACGACCCGCAAACACGTATCGTTTTCGCGCGGTCTCCGAGCATCACAACCGCCGTCACCAAAGACCCACAGTTCAGCCACGGCAAGTTTTAACCATCCCATTTCGCACGAACTCACGGACGAGCGTGCACAAGCAGGCTCATATTTGATCAAGGTCGTCGACGGCACCGGACTGGAATACACTGTCGGGTCCGTCGCCCTGAATCATGTTGAGGATGGCTACAGCGTTCGGGTTCCGCTCATGTTGACGAGGAGCGCAACCCTACTCTCCGGCTTTCAAATGCTCCCTTTGGTAGTGACGGTCCAAGTGGAAGAGGTACGCACCGTCGAACCTTGCCCGTACGAATAATGACGTCACCTTCAACCAGCGTGCGCAGATCTCCGATGCGGCAGCCCCAACCGTCCCTGGAGGTGCGCGTGCCCCGGCTTCAGCTGACAGCGCCAAGGCGGCACGATCCAAGGGAAAGCAGCCTGCGACCGCACCTGTCCTTTCGAAAGGCAAGAAACGAGCCGCCGCTCCCGCCGAGAAGACGAACAGCCACAGTAAACGGGCGCGCAAGGAGCCGAGGCAACCTTCCGGCAAACGGGAGGCATACCAGGTACAGTACATCCGCGAGGGGGCGAAGGATGAGGAGGGTAAGCTATGGGAGGGTCAGACGATCGTCGCGTCGATCCGCGCCGTGAGGGGTGAAGGCCGCATCTTGTCCGGCAAGGAGATGCATGCGGCAGTTGAGCTGGTAGGCCAGCTTTTGGAGACCGTCATCGACGTCGACGACGCTCCACGGGGCCTTAAGGGACAGCGGGTGACGGGCAAGTCCATCGCCATCTTCCTCAACGTCTCCGACAACTGGTTTGGGATTGCGAAGAAGATCTACGGAGAGTTGGTGGTGAGCCGCGAAAACCCAGACGTAGCCGAATACTTGGAGGGCATGAAGTCCTTTGGCGTCGGCGTCAACTCCGTGTATCGTGATATCTTGGCGATCACGGAGGGTACGGAGAAGGAGCCATCCCCGCCCACCCGTGTCAACCCTGTGACCAGGCCCAACAAACGCAAGCGCGTGGAGGAGCCACGAGCTGGCTCATCGAAATTCGGGCCGGATCACGATGGTCAAGGCTACACGGAGATCGACGACGACGACGACGACGAGCAGGAGCAGGCGGAGGAGCAGGAGCAGGAGCAGGAGCAGGAGCAGGACGGCGACGACGACGACGACGATGACGAGCCCACCGAGGGGGAGGCCTAGGCCCAAAAGCGTGTCTGATCAGGTGGAGTCCTTGTTAATGACATCATCGGTACAGCTCATCTCTGTCATTTGTGGTGCGCGCGCGTGTTGATAGTGCCTGGCATGGCGAATGAAACTACCGCGACCATACATTGATCGCGTTCCTTTCGAACAATTATTCCTAAATCGAATTGTTCCAAACCGAGCGAGGAACTGCGATCTGATCCAAGCTTCAATCGAAAGCAACGACATGTATGAATTCACCCAAACTAATAAGACGCTACCAGAGAACGCATATCTCGCCCTAGTTCGTACAGTGATTATGAGGACCCAAATGTACACAATATGAGCTAGAATGCCTTGTGAATGCCTCGTGAATGCCTCGCCGAAGGACCTACTTTCCCTGCTGTGATTATATTGTATCGTACAAAGCGGACACGGAGCTACTCCATCCTCTCACAGCTTCTCAGTCTTGATGACGACGTCGTCCGTGTCTGCACGACGGCCGCGCAACGCTCGGGCTGCCCTGAACATCTCGAATTTCGCATTGTGCTCTTGCTCAGCCTGGAAGAATGTCAGCCACGTTCCAATAAACCAAATAGCTCCACTCACCTCCTGGCGGCTGCGCTTTTTGGCGGGACTGCTCTTGTCGTCCTCGCTCGACTCTGAAGAGGACGAGTCCACGTTGATTGCGGAGCGCTTCTGCATTGAGAAATTGGTAAGCGTACAGACGAGCCGCAGACGAGGCCATACCTTTCCAGTCACCGATTTCGATGGACCCGCGATATTACTTTCGGAAAGCGTAATTGAAGACTGTGCGGACGTGGTGAGCTCGAGTCTTTACCATAACCGCACTGGTACTAACCGCTCGGGCTGTCCCGGTCCTGCCCTTCTTTGGTTTGGCATCCGGCTGCCCAGGTTCAGCATCAGACTGGTCGCTCTGTATAGCGCGGCTCTTAACCTGGTGGCGTTTGGATGCATCACGAGTGAGCCATTTGAGCGAAGGCTCCGGCTGGATCCCAAATTAGTTCATCTGGCAAGGAAAAATGCACGTATTCTACTTACCTCGGGGGAAGTGGGCACGTATTCATCCGCGTCATCCTTCTCTTTCTTCCGGCCCTTGCCCTTATCCTTTGTGTCGACCTGAGTGCCCTCACCGCTGATATCGGGCGACAGTTCTGCACGAGAACCTGCGCTTGCACCACCTTTACAAGAACCGGGATCACAGAGCGTCTCACTGTCAGGAAGATACCCGCTCTGCCGGTCCTGGGTCGTCTGGTAGCCGTCATGAGCTCCCCGTATGAAGCCTGCATGCTGACTCTCCCGAGAAACACCCCCGGCCATCTTGCGCACCTCCCGCAAGATATCCTGCCCCAAGGTGAGCAAAGACCCCTGCGACTGTGTAATCGACTGGTACACGTCGTCAGCACGACCCATGTGCGCCTCCACGTTACTGATCAAATCGGGGAGGTAGATGTCCTCTGCGCTTGCTCTCACATCTGCATAAGGTGAGGACGGTGAGATCGATGATGAGAAGGCCGGTGTAAGGAACAACAAAAGGTACTTACTCTTACGCAGGGAGCAGTCGATGTCGTTCTCGTTGCAGCGGTTACACTTGTGGTTGCGATTGCGAACTCGACAGGTCTTCCGGCTGCATGCGCACTCGACACATGGAGGGGTATATACGATGTCAGTAGTAGACATTTGAGGGACGGAAAACGAGGAGGGAGTGCTCAACGATGTGGAGCCGGATACGCAACGCTGCTTTTATGCTCTCTGGCCACAGCCGCAGCATGTAGCACGATGCTTTCCTCTTCACATAATTACTCAGGCATTACAGGGCAGAACTCACGTTCACCTACCTGCCGGAATACGAAACTTCTCGTGAACGTCCCCGTACATCTTTAAAATGGCTAGAAGTGACCTCCGTGAAGTGTGTGGTCAGCCAAACCTCGCCGCCCTTCAGTCCCTAAGCCATTCGTAGTGTGAAAGATCGAAATTGGCCGCTCTAGGTGCAACGATGTTCAATATTGAACTTCGTCACCATCCGCAGCACACCTCACCTCGGTTCATCACACGGCACACACACTGTGTGGGGCCTCGAGACTTGTCGGCGTGGGCTGACTGTACACTCAACGACTGCGACCAGTACTGATTGCGCTGTCATGTATAGTGATATCTTCGGCTGGCCACAGGGATACCGCTCATCACACCGTGAATAAGGACACATGAGGCTGCACACGTGTGGCCCATGTATACAGGCACGTACAGACAGTGCCAAACCTCACGAGAGATGTGGGAATGTACCCCCTGCGGAGACATACCTATCCGGCAACAAGGAGCGAATATCTCGAAACAAGGGCTTTTTATAACTGCACACGTCATGAACTAAGTACAAATGTCTTGACATGGCACTAAGAGTACTAGTTGAGGGCACAACATATGGAGCGTGTATTGAGTGCGGTACAGGGAGATCGTCTACAGCGACTGTCTGGACAGTGGCCACTGTCCAGACAGCTGAAGGACTGGGTAGATGGCTAGCAGCACTGCCTCCAGGATATTGAGAGCCTTCCAGAAGACACGTGAGTGTGAGAACTTTGCGGAAGGCCGGGATACGGAACCGACTTACTGCCGGTACGTGGGAACTGAGAACTGATGCGGCTGCGCTAGGCGCGCGTTAACCGGTCGAGATAAGATCGCGATGATGCTCATCTGTAGCCCGCGTGTCATAGCTACCGCGAGGGCATTCGGACCAACCTCGCGATGCTGGCGCGGCTCCGAACAGTGGTACGCCGCGCAGTCTATGCGACTACGGATTCGGCTACGATTAATTAATTATCATAGAAAAAAATCGCGCGTCCTCCCGGCATCTCACTGGCAAACCTGCGTTACCCCACCATGTACACGCTGCCCTTGGCCCGTATCCCCGAAAACTTGCATTGGGTACCTCGCGCCCGCAGGGACGTGCTCGGCCTCCACTTGCAATGCGTAACCTGGACGATGACTGGTCGTCTCTCGGACGTAGTGGTGTATGAAGAATACGCCCACAACTTCGAGTGGTTCGCTGTTGAACCACTGGAAGGCGACGCAAGGGAGGGCCTAGCGCGTGTAAGACAGCATCTAGAGGCACCCCATCTGGGTGAGTATCCGTTATCTGTAGATGAGCTATAGGGCGCTGACCCATTGCTGAAGTCGATCTCGACGAGCCACTGTACGCCGTGGCCCTTCCCAACTGTTCCAACAAATGCCACACCAAGGTAAGTTACTACTCACCAAGCAACTCCAGTGTATGTGCCTAAGTGTGAACTGTCAGTTCAGTGACGGCACTGGCGACGCGCAGAGACCGTGTTCCATACACGACTTCCTGCCAGGAGACATCGTCGAAGCCAAAGTGAAGGTGGTTCGAGAGGCCGTTGGTCCCCGCTTCTATAAATCGCACTTTGTACTGAGGAGCCTGCACCTTGTGCAATGCAATTGACACGTCCGTCGGGTTTGCCTCCTGGCGCGAAGTGGCATCAACACCGCGCGAGGGGCAATTGGCTAGCTATCCTTCGTTCTTGAACGCACAGTCCTCGCTCGCGGTGGGATAATTCGGGAGGACCCCAGCCGCTGAGCATCCAACCCTGCGCGTGAGAGATACAGCACGCCGCGTGAGGGATACAGCATGCCGCATGAGGGATACAGCACGCCGCATGAGGGATACAGCACGCCGCATGAGGGATACAACGCCACGATGGGACTAACAGCCCGAACGGAAACAACATGGCTCGTGAGAGAAGCCACACAGCGTGAAGTGCACACATCATGGCGCATGAGCGATCCCACGGGCGAGGGGAAAGCAACACTGAGCATCCAACACTGCGCGTGAGGGATAAAGCACGGAGCGTGAGGGATACAAGCACGCCGCGTAAGGGGAATAGCATGGCGCGTAAGGGGTACTTACAGCAGAGGGGAATACAGCACGCTGCGGGAGGTATAAAGCACGCCGCGTGAGGGGTACAAGGCCATGATAGGACTAACAGCGCGGGCAACATCAACATGGCTCGTGAGAGAGGCCACACAGCGCGAAGTGCACACATCATGGCGCATGAGCGAAACCATACTGCGTGAAGGGCAGACAACACGGCCTGGGGGCGACTGTACATCCTGACGTGTGCCTGGCCGTGGATCTTGATGGCACATTCTTCGTTTCTGGGGAGGAGCAGACGGACAGCACCTACCGGCCCAGGATTCCAGCGTAACACAGACAACAGGGCGACTATACATCCAGGACACCATATACATGTCCGTCAATTTGACTGCGAATTAATACTCGTCGCTTGTGGGTATAGTGGCGAGGACATCGGAGGGGCATTTCTCGCAAACGTTGGGTGCGCTGGCAGTCAAACATCAAAGTTATTTGGTCGAGGGCGGATGTTATCGCGCGAGGCCTCATCCACTTAGCATGAGGGAGGAACCACACTGCGCGAGGGAGGAACTACATTGCGCGAGGGAGGAACTACATTGCGCGAGGGAGGAACTACACTGCGCGAGGCAGAACCCACATTGCGCGAGGGAGGAACCACTCTGCGCGAGGGAGGAACCACACTGCGTGAGGGCGGATGTGATTCCCACATATCGCGAGGCAGAACCCACATTGCGCGAGGGAGGAACCACATTGCGCGAGGGAGGAACCACATTGCGTGAGGGAGGAACTACATTGCGCGAGGGAGGAACTACATTGCGCGAGGGAGGAACTACATGGCCCGGGTGAATGGCCTCACGCCATGTGGTAGAGAACCCCACTCATGGCGAAGGAGAACGGACTTCATGGGGGAGAGAGGACACGTCGCGCCAGGTTAGACCGCTTTGGGGTAGTGGGCAATCACATTGTGCAAGGGGGGGTGTACATGGTGCGGAAAGGAAACTACATGGAGCGAAGGGCAACGTGCATGAGGTGAGTTACAGACAACACAGCACGAAAGTAATAAACCCAGCACGAGGAGGAACGTGCAGTATACAGGGAAGGAACACATCTGCGGGTAGAAGGTCAACATGCCAGGCGGAATCGATATCCTGCTAAAAGGTCCATGGAGATAGGAATTGAACGACATACCGCTGGCTTGTGTGGAAGCGAGGGCCTCAGGGGGGAGATAAGGTCGAATGCTTAAGGTGAGACGGTACGAACAAGGTGAAGATGCTGCTTGACAGTGTATATTCACTGAGACTGTACATATACAAAGGTGCATTTCTGCAGCTAACAAAGTTACTAGGTATCTAGGGAGACCTCAGAGACGGTGGGGCAATCTGGGAGGCTGGCCCTGGCGACGGCGGCAGCACTGGCCTGTAACAGCGAACTGAGAGGTGGGGGAGTGGAGGGGATTGTGTGTTGCGTGGTGGACAGTTTCCAGTCCCACATCCTTTCTCGAAAGCGGTCGCTCTTCGAGAAAGGTATGGGACCATGGGTGTTGCTCGACGACTTGGCCAGCATCGATCGATGGAGAGATGACGCGCGTCGTGCGTGGCGGTGGTACGGCGCTTGTGATACTCACACGGTCCGTCTTTCAGCCACTCGACTCTCCCCTATGGATCCGGCGGATCCGGCGGATGTTTACCCCACGGTTCTCCTGTTCTCTGGACTTCAGGCCAATCGCGTAGCTCTTGTGTCTGAGTAGCTTGACTCCAGCTTGGCACTCTAATATTGTCCTCGAGAATCTCACCCCTTACACCTAGCTACGAGTGTATTCATCCCCTCTTCGGTGCGTTTCACCTGCGCTGATGCATGTTGGTCTTGACTGATCTCCGACTGGCGACAATGGATAGATTACTTCGAGGCGGGGATGTTGCTCGGCGCCTGTCTCCTCGTGAACTATGTGACTATGGATGAGAAGACGAACATGTCCGAGGGGCTGACAAAGATCTCGTTCTACGCTGTGGTCATGGGTGCATCCGATGTTCTTCGGTTCAATTGTCCGGATCACATGTTTCGTGGGGTTCGATGGTGGCGTGGCTCTACCCTGGGCAGCCACAGGTCGCGTTCATGCTCAGCTCAGCTGGTCGAGGACCGATTCGGAAGGGGCTACGTTGGGTACAGAGGAGACCGGGGAGAACTTGGTCAACGTTCTGAGGTGATAGTTCATGGTCGCTTGCTAGTTCATTTTTCTCTGGTCTACACTGGCAGCGGCGTAGTACAGTAGTACCCCTGCCATACGTTCATTTCTTGTTCTGATGCGCACTAGCAGATCTAGCTTGAAATTATTGTATGGCTTTTTCTACTCACCTGACTCTCGCAGTAATCACACTTCTTTATTGGATCTTTTCCCCAGACGAAAGGAGGCCTAGGTGTGCCTCTGCCCGTTTCGAACACACGAGCTGTGCATAGGCGCTTGAGTTACCAAATCGGTCAACGTCAATTGGGGCATTTTTCCAACTTGGAACTGGAAACCAACAACTTGCTTGCCCACATACCATCTCGATTCTCGTTCCTCGTTCACCATTCTGCTGACTACGCTCCATTAATTCTCTTGGCTGGTGTGACATCCGTTTGAATACCAGGAGTAGGGATCTCAGCCACATCGGCCATAGATTTCGTCCAGAAGCGGCGCTATGCTGGATGCAATCGATCGGACGCCGAGAATGCTCAGTGACGACCAACCCACCAGACGGACTAGACAGCGGCACAGTCACGAAGACATGGATGGACTTACCGTAGGTGCGAATTCCGCGGGTCATGAGATCGAGCTGCTCTGACCTTCCGCGGATCCATCGTCTCCCTGAGGCGTGACTCCTGTCATAGCCCGAATGTAGAACATGAAAGATGTGCGTGATCCGCTGTTTTGTGCACAACTCGGGGTATGTGGCACGTGTGGAGCAGCAGGTTCTTGGACATCTGTCTTTCTGGTGCGCTTGACGTGGTGGACCGGGACTCCCGATATCTGTCCAGAGCGTCGTTATACCACGTCCTACTGGTACGTCACTTTGTTGTGGCTATCCAGCACAGTTCGGAGACGCAGCGTCGATGGACTGCCCGTGAAAATATTCGCGTCTTCTGTGCTCCACCCGGGCTGGCAAGGACTGATGTGCCAGTGCCACCTTGGCAGCACCAGCGCTTGAGCACTAATTCATATGAACGAAGCACCAGGCCTATATCCAAGGTCGTAGTAGCCCGCTGACCCCCGAAAGGAGGGTATTGCGGTCTGGTGCCAAGAGCCGGGATGGTGTCTAACTTGAGTCCGCGGGAACCAACCAGCAACGTCTCCCAGTTCATCTTCCCCGCCTTGCGCTGCGATGTGACTTGTGTAGCATACCTGTTTCAGGTTATCCACAGTGGAGCTTACGTCAGCCTTGGCGTTCCCACCCGCGACTGTCAAGGACACACTTCTCGAAACGGCCTTCTTTCATCTCGCAATTGCCGCCAACCAACTACTATCCGATAGCCGACACATATATTCCCCTCATCATGCCAGCTCGGCCTCCGCTCTGCCTCTCGTCCTCCCCCGCCACAGCACTTCACCTCACCCCGCTCCCAACAAGGTCCCGCTGGAACCGCCGCCTCCATGTCCGATCATGGTCGAGGTGACTGGGGCTCGCTGGCCGTACGCCGGACCGAGGACACTGAGGATGGGTTAGTCTCGCTTCGATGCTCCGTTATAATGTTCATAATGACCATGGTTCGCGATCCAGCGTTTGTGACCTGAACGTGCCCACCTTACTGCCACGAGAAGACGACGCATCCATACTCCAGATTTACGCCGGGAACGCCTTCAACGCCGTCATTATGCCTGTTTGGGACTCGATCAAACCGGATAGGATACCGACATATCCGGGTTGGGGGGAAAGCCTCTACAATATTTTTATCCGCTCATGTGAGTATTTCCGAGCCCGTAAACTGAACTATGCATGACGGCTTGTATATGCGCTTCACTTTAGGGTATAACATCGTCTGTATTCTGGTACCACTTGCACTCGCATGGGTAGCCAAGTTCGAGGTCTTGGATTGGGGAGAACTTGTCACCTTTGTTCGTAAGTCCCCATGCCCATATTACTCTATATATGCGGTCTCATACCCAACTGCCGTCTAGTTTGTTTCATTGCAATGATCCCTCTACAAAAGACCCTGGACTGGGGGGCTGAACAGATGGGTCTCTTCCTTGGAAAGGAGCTTAGTGATTTACTCGTAATCACACTCAGCAAGTAAGTGCTGACCGCAATTCGTGCCAGCATCAGGACTAACTAACCTCTGCTAGTGCGATTGAAGCAGCTCTAGCTGTCATTCTGCTGTTTAAATGCGAGTACGTGCTTTTTTTGTACTCGAAAATGTTCAATATACGCATACATCCACAGATTGCGACTTCTCCAATCCACAATTGTCGGTGAGCGAATACTATGCATTTGCTTCTCGCGCTCATTGCATTTACACCTGTTTTATCAGGGGTTGTTTTGCTCCATCTCCTCCTCATTCCCGGAGTTGCGTTCTTCGTCCAGGGCACGCAAGTGTACGAACAAAAGCTCTCGCCGCAATTCAACCTGAATCACTCTCTCCTCATGACAGGGTTCGTCTCCCCTCATCCCTGACCTATTCTAGGTACTGATATACCTTCGAAGTCTGTTGGGGATCCTCGTTCCGACAATCTTCTTCGCTGCACTTGATCGCGGTTCAGTTGCTGCAGGAAGCGGCGACCAGTCTGGGTTAACCGCCAACTTCGTACCCCTCGTGAGCGATTCCGTGCGATGGGACATCCTGCGGATGAGTCGAGGAATTTCAATCATGTTGATCCTCATGTATGCGCGCCCAAACTTTGTTCTTCCTGTTCTCCTCGTGTACTGACATTTTTACCATCGCAGCTACGTCACGTCATGTCTATACCGCAACCAGGTCCTCCCCGCCCATCACGCCCATGCCCTCCCTCTACACGAGGGCGATGTCATCGGTCAACTCGTCATACAGTCGCCTCCCCACTCCCGCACACCCTCGTTATCACGTCAGCCAAGACGAACCATGACCAGCTCTCCAATTCTGCTGACTCGTACCATTTCACAACCCGACACGAGCCCCCGTGCACTAAGATCCATGACTTCTCCTGCCGCACCATTGACGGCTAATGAACACGAGGAACGGAGGGCCGACGTCAATCCGTGGGTCTGCATGATCCTGCTGGTGGTCGCAGTTGGGTTTATGGGGGCGACTGCCGAATTCGTATGTCTGCTTCATACACCGTGCGACGATGACGTTCAGCTGATGTTGACTTGCCCAAGCTCGTCTCGAGCATCGAAGTCGTCCTCAATACAACTCACCTCCCAGACGAGTTCGTTATTTCTTTCGCTTGCTCCATACTAGCGCCGCTCACATGCACTCTCCGCATACAGATGGTTCGGTCTGATCCTCCTCCCTAACATATCCTTCTCCGCCGACGGTTTTGTCGTCACCGTGAACTTCCTGCTTGCGCTCGTGCGCCACCTCTATCGCAAGGTCCGCAAACCCAAGTCGCGGAAGTCCCGCAAAGCGCGCCTCCATCCCAGGAAGCTCGCGGACCGCCAGCATCCTTCTCTATATGATCCTAAGTGTTCAGAACCGAAACTATCCCCTACCGAGGACCAAGACGTCCTGCACACGGGGTTCGTTTCCGACCCTGAGGCCATGGATCCCGTCTTGCCACATCCACATCAACGCGCGAGGAGCGACGAGGTGATCGGTGCAAATCATACGCGCGGCGCGAGCACCACGACAGCCCTTGCCCACCGACCCCCAGCTATCACAGTCCGGTCTCCCACCGCCTCCAGCGTCGCTCCGACTGGATCGCGCTCGGCGACTAACGACACCGGCCAATGCGGAGACGGAGGTGCAGATATCGATGCTGAAGCCGAAGACGAGAAGAAGTTCGAGCACGTAGACGCCGACGTCGAGTCCGCAAGACCCGTCGACGCCCTGGACGAAGACGGCGACGAGGACGAGGACAGCGACGGCGCGGGCGGCGGCTGGTCGATATTCAACGTCGTGCCCGAGATGCCCTGGGCGTCCGAATTCGCGCACGGGCGGCCGATCGACCTCAGCATCCAGTTCACGCTCTGGTGGATGCCATTCCTCGTGCTGCTTGGCTGGTGGACGGACCGGCCTATGCACCTCCTCTTTGGTGAGTGTTTCGCTACTTGAAGGGGATCGAGGAGAGCAAGAGGCAGCTGACGCGATGGGCTGGGACCAGACTACTTCGAGATTGGGATGCTGCTAGGGGCGTGCTTCCTCGTGAACTGGGTGACGAGCGACGCAAAGACGAACATGTCCGAGGGCCTGACTATGATCACGTTCTATGCTATGATTGTGCGTCCTTCCTTCATCTAACTCGTTGTTCCGTGCTTTCCTTGTTGCTGTTGTTGACCTGTGTATGCATCTAGGCGACGGCGGCGTGGTGGTATCCCGGCCAGCCGCAAGTCGCGTTCATGTTGAACTGCCCGGGCTCGGTCGCGGAGGCAGTGGCGGCTGCTGGGAACGCTACCTCTGTCTGAGATGCTAACGGTAAATTATATGTATTTTAGTAACGAGCTCTCGCGTACGAAGTAAACTTTACTTGAGCCCTGGTTTGTTGCGCACTCGATGGTACTACGGTATTTTATCCCCTCATGTCTGCAAAAGTGCGATCCTCATCATGATCAACAGCATCTGATAAATATGTAGTGAATGTTATTCGTAAGCTCCTGCAGCATCCATGCCCGTCTGCGCCCCGGCTCTCGCAAAACTCTCCTTCCCGTGGCCCGAGCCGTGCCTCTGTGAGTCTTAACACGTAACACCCTTGCATGTACGCCGCATTCCCTAATACTCAGAGCATCTCCAGAATGAAAGCGGTTCTTAACAATCATATTCGTGTATCGTCTAAGAGTATGAGGGACGTAAAATTATCGATACATGTATAACCGGAGTAGTTAGCGAAGTCAGTATGCTCTGCCAATGTGCGAGTCTATGAATTTATACAGGTGTTTAAATGGCCCAAAACGTGAAAATCGTGACTTCATGGAGACCCTCAAAATTAAACAGAGACGGGTTATGTCAGTCTCGGATCTAGACGTCCATGTCGCTCTTCAGCCGCGGCATCTCATTCACATCCACCTCCGGAAGGTCCTCATGCACCCCAAACTTCTCCTCCATGGAGTCCTCGGCTGCCGCTCTCGCCTTCACCACGACCACCTCCTCGACGCCCTCCAGTGGCTTCGCCTTCGCCGGCACCCCCGCATCGGCCTCCTCACCTCCTTCCGCCGTGCCCTCCTTACCAATCCGGTAGAACACTAGCATTGAGACGAACTCGACGCCGACAATGCCCAGCAGGAACCAATACGCAGCGGCGCAGCCCGCGTAGGACGTGGGGCCGCCGTGCATGCTCTCGACGCTCGACTTGATCGACCCGACCGCAGAGATGCCGACCGCAGAGCCGAGCTGCAGCGCGCAGTTGAAGATCGCCCCGACCGTGCCCGCCATCGACGGCGGGCTTGTGCGGAAGATCGCGATGCTAATAGCGGGTGCGTCAGCTCGCGGAACAACGGGGAACTTAACAAGAGGGAGAGGAGGAGGGGAAACTTACCTGGTGTGCGTGAACGTGAGCATCGCGCCGGCAGACCCGAGGATGAACGCGGGGAAGATGAGGGGCCAGTAACGTTCCGGCCGGTCTGTGAACGCTGAGAGGATGGCCGCGATGATGCACATGCCCTCGCCGAAGAGGATGATCCACTTCGAGTTGATCACGCGCGAGAGCGAGCCCGTAAGGCTCATCGCGAACGCGAGCACCCCCATCGGCAGCCTGCACGCGACAATAACAATAATTCGTGTCAATCAAACTGGGCAAAGATAGCGAGGAAGCGCACATGTGGATGGCGGTGGAGATTGCGCTCCAGTGCCAGATGTCCTGCCAGAAGGTTGTGTAGAGCGTGAACACGGTCGTCCACCAGAAGAACGGCAGGAGAGCAGTGAAGAAGAGCACAAGGAAGTTCGGCAGGAACCACGTCCGAGGCGGGATCGCCGCACGGTCGACAGGAATGGTCGTCTCGAAGTAGAAGAAGCCCGCAACGAGGAAGACGGCGATGATGAGGGGCGCGAGCACGGCGGCCGAGCCCCACCCGGAGGTCGTCCCGGAGGTCACCGCAAAGATGAAGAGGATCAGGGCGACTACCGATGCGAGAAAGTAATTGGAAGGGTAGTAATAGCGAGCTTAGCCCTCGTACCTTGGTGTTGAACGGGGAAGGAACTTACCAGTGAGTATGGAGACGCCGATCATATCGAGGCTTTTCCACTTAGCACCGCCATTACGGACCGCTACGTTGTCTATGCAGGGCTCTCGCTTCGGAACGACAAAGATGCAGAGCGTGGCTATGGGGATGCACACCAGAGGGACGAACCAGAATACCCACGACCACGATGCGAACTGCACGAATATCGCGCCAATGATCAGACCGATCACTATCGCGAGTCCATGTCAGCGTCTTTGCGTTGTCTTTCGACGACACAGTCAAGATACAGTGGGAAGCTCTCACCGTTCCCAAAAGCGCCGCACCCGCTGAAAACGCCAATAGCGCGCGCCTGTTCTGTCGGCTCGGTGAAGACGTTCACGAGGAGCGTCAGGGCGGAGGGGATGGTCATGGATGCAGCAATGCCGCACAGGGCCCGCAGAACAATCAACGGGATCTTGCTCGTCGCGAAGCCAGCACCGATAGCTAACACGCCGAGCCCGGAGACGCCGCCGATAAACGCGAACTCTGAACGAAAGGGTGTCAGCGTACGTCCGGCCTGAAGGGAACGAAGGGCGAAAAACTTTCGGCACCCCAGGAAATGGAAATGGGCGGTGCTTCCTGCGCCGTGACGTGCGTGCGGCGTGGCGTTGAGTAAGGAAAAAGAGCAAGCTTCGAAGCACCGAGTCACGACCACGAAGTATTCTCTCGTCGGGAGGCCACTTCGGTAGAAGTCAGCACAGACGGACGAAAAAAGAAAGTGGTGCAAGTACTTCGTTTGCCGCAAACGAGCCGCATTCTTGAACGCCGGGAACGCAGTCCTGACCCCCCACCTCGTGTATGCGTGTAGGAACGCTACACCACACAAAGCCGAACGCCATTTGCTCGGTCTTCCATGGGCGCAGTTTAAAGCATATCAAAATTGGAACGGAGAACTCACTCGGGTCGTACACGTCACTAATCCGGCCACCCTACGAAATCGCAAAACCAGTCAACCCGGACCTGCAGCGCACGTGACGAAAGTAAGGGTACTCACAATGAGCAAGAACGACGCGAACGTCAGCTGGAACGCGCTGAGGATCCAGGTCGTCTCAGACTCGTTCATGTCCAGGGACCTCGCGAGGGACGGGATCGCCGAGAATAGGGCTGAGTTGTTGAAGGCGTCGAGGAACTGAGCGAGGCAAAAGATGATGAGAAGCACGTAGCGGCGTGCGGCCGAGTACTTCTGAGGGACGCGCCCATTGACGAGGGTCTGTGCCAGGGAGGGCACAGTCGATGGCGAGGGCTTTTCACTGGGCATGGGGCGGTGCGTCTAGGTCCTGAGGAACGGTAAGGAGGGAAGTGGGGACAAGGGCGAATTGCTAAGAGGCTTGATTGAGGGGTAGAGTAGGAAGACGTGGCGAAGAGTGCTCGTACGCAAAGCCAGGACCCAGCGAGAGCAGAGGGCCGGATGGGCCTTTTTGTGGGGTTTGTCGTACGGGTCGTGTAGAAAGGTGGAGAACTGTCCCAGCCATCTTATACTTATATCTGCCGGCCTCAATTTCCCCAACGCACGATGCACGGAGCGCCAGTGGGTGCTGAATTCCGAGAATGGTACTCAACGAGGTCAGTGTGTGTACCACCCTGCTTCCTATGGCTTACTATGCATGTCAACCAACCTCTCAATCCCCGATCGGGGACTCACCGGGTGGACTCTACTGCAGACCAGCACACAGTCACCGCGGTCATGCCAGACAAGCGATCTTAAGGGCGAGTAATGTATTCGTAGTTGCAATGCGCGATGTAGCCTATAGACCTATAGACAGCGCGAAGACATTGGATGCGAGTATACATGCTCAGCGGGCAATGGGAGACTGGGAGTAAGTGGCATCGGTGGAGACGCCCGGAGGTTGCCATTCAAAGCGCCCGTTATCGGCCCGACCCGCTTATCGTTGAAGCCTGTTCAAGCCCCAGACCAAATTTGTCTCCCAGGGCAGACGATAAATGACCTTGTTGCGTGGAGGGAGGACGGTCATATAACTGACCGCGTCGTCACGCCTGAATATGCATCATCCTCAGTTGTGTTCGCAGAGTGGTCAATAAGTTCTCAAAAAGCAACCTTGTATCCTCAAAGCGCGCGTATGCTGGTGTAGTATCTGTTCGTGATATCAAATGAGGAACAACAGAATCCATTGGTGGCGACATACACAGAAACATTGAATTTGCTACTGACCGTCTCGTCTTGGATACTAGATGTCTCGGACACCAGATTACCATGAGGACGAAAGACCGAACGAGAGTAGCCAACATGCGGAACATGAACGCACTCCCATAGTCGTATCGCGAAAGCGGTCAATAAACGGTGGTTAACTCGACTCGTACAGCGAGAACCCGCAACATGGATGGTGCCTGAGAACGCTCGACTTTTACCGGCGATATTTCCTCGACTAGGATGTACACCTCGACGAACTCGGCAAAATACAGACGCGTCATATCCGACGGCATATATGCGCACTGTAGAATGTGTGACAGGAAGTTTGAGCCCGAAGCTCGCTCCCTACAGCCTGCAATTTCGGAACTTAGAAGAACGCGTCGAGGGTCTTCGCAAACGTATTAAACCATCATGCACATTAGGGTATCGCGTACTTCACATCATAATCATAAAATCCTTTAGTCCGTCCATGGTCTGCCTTCTCTCGCGTTTGTCCTCTCGCGTCCGCGCACGCCTTAAACGAAGCGCGCGGTTGCCATGTGGCGACCCATCATGGTTATGCTGTTCAATCTGTACAAAAATAAATTCCCCCACAACTCTCGCAATTTTCGAGTTTTCACACAAATCTACGTATCGCACGCACACAATGCCTTCGGCCTCTTGACTGCGAGTTTCACCTCCATGCGTTCGTGGTGTGTTATCAAGCCCCTGATGTCGCCGGCCACTCCAGTGCTTACTTTTAGATCGTTATGGCAATTGATTCCAGTGCCCTGCCAATTTTCAGAGGTGCGAACGACCCTGTCCCGCCTGACGTTACACTAAGACTTGTCAAGGTTGTCTATATGCCAACGCTCGTAGGCAAATGTAGCGGTGAGACAGGTGAAGAGCACAAGCGTCGTCAGGTTTAAATTTTCTCCGCCACATTTCCGATTGTTTCCAAGTTCTCAGTGACCGAAAAAGATGATGCGGACGAGGTACTGCTATGCTGTTCAATCTGTACAAAAATAAATTCCCCCACAACTCTCGCAATTTTCGAGTTTTCACACAAATCTACGTATCGCACGCACACATTTGATGCTCGCGCGCGCACATATTGGGGCGCACGCGCACATTTTGAATTTTCGCGCGCGCACATGGAATTTCGCACGCACGCACATAGGTTAGAATTACGCACACACACATTTCACTTCCCACACTCCCTCCCACTTTACATCCACTACTTTGACTTTGTGTAGTCTAGGGTAAAGTACGACCTATCAACTGGTACGGTTTTTTCCAAGAGTTCCAGTGCCTGATCAACCAGGTCATCGTCTGCCTTGATTCCAGGACAGTTCATCGCAGAGCTCTTCGCCGACAGTCCACATCCTTGCCCTGGCATTCCAGACACGTCCAACTTCTCGATCACGTCCCGTATCTCCCATCCCAACCCCAGAGCGCATATAAGGATGGGTTCCTGAAGACGCTCACCGACTTGTAGGATCCAGATCCTCTTCCACGCCTTCTCGCAGACATCGTGGTTTGGGCATAGGTGCTCGGAGATGATGGGGGGTATGAATGCGAGGCGCTTTCGTAGCACTTCGTACTGTTCTCTGACCCGTGCGATGATTTGGTATGTATCGTAGCCCAGCCATCCTAGATCCTCCTTGGATAGCAGCTTAAGCGGCGTAAAGATGACTGATCGTAGTGCCGGTTTGAGCCAGTCTTCAATGCGGTAGACGCGGGCGAGGCGGAGTCGGAGTGCGGCGGGTACTGATCTCTCGATTTTCTTTAGGCGTCGGAGGGCGAAGGTTTCACCAGAAGGACAATCCCATTGTTGAGAGAGCTTGAGAACCGCGACCAGGTACGTGAGAGAGTAGTCGATGGCTCTTTCTCTGCTGCTCGTAAGCTCTCAAGCCTTGTTTATGACCTGGTTTCAACGCACCCATGGTAGATGTGATCGAGCAACGCATTAAACTCTTCGCTGGTCACCATATTCATATCCATAATGATTGGCCTCTCGTCTGACAGACCGTCCCCCGCTCCAATCTGCAACTTTTTTCTCGGCTGCTTGTCGTCCCCCGAACCGTCCTCCCGATCGGAAAGAGGCACCACATCGAAAATGCCTATCCTTGTTGCGAGAAGTTCGGCGTGAAGCCTATACAGCTTCATTCCCGCCTGATTGCCATTACCAGTGAGTACGTATGATTGAACGTTTTCCATGCCCAGCCTACCTGAAAGATGTGGGTGCCATTTATGAAGTAGAAGTCTTCGTGCTTGGTAATGGTCGTGAGGATTGTTGGGGCTTCTTCTTCTTTTTCAGCCATAGGGGACGATTGAGGATGAATGGGAGAGGGGCTCGGGTAATGGGGTGCAAGCCAGAGGGATGAGGGCGGTGGTCCGACTACAAGCCGTTCTACAGCTTGACTCCTGCGCGTACACACTTCGGGGTGGCAAAGCGCTCATCGCTCATCCCGCTCCTACCTCCTGTCGCTCAACCACCAGTCCACCAGCTTCTAGTGCAATGCATCCAGATACCTTCCCACCCATGCCACCACCTCCTCATTCATCTTCATGGTCAGGCGACGTGCAGACTGCATACACATCTATTCGAAACTTCTACACTCATGCTCTCGAACTCCTATCAATGGATGACACCGACCCTCTTCGCCTTCGTTTTCATCTGAGCCGTATCTATGAGGAGGCAATCCCCCTTCTTATAGCGTTAGAAGACGATCGTGCAACCAGCTCTCAGCCTGTTCCTGTGGAGTGGTTGGAAGAGGCTGCAAAAGCGTTAGGACTGCTCGCACTGAAGCTCGAAGATGCTGTTGTCGGTACCGAGCTACGGTGCGTATCTCTGTATCCTAAGGAGAGTTTAGCCCTTATTCCCACTTTCTATCTTCCAGGGACAACGCCTCTATTAGATTTCCAAAGCCAGTTCGAGTTCAACATGGTCGAGGCCGCGGTCGCCCTCGCAAAGTCGTAGATCGAGCATGGATTGAGCAACTGCTCTCACCACGGCGGAAGATCTCCCTGTCCAAGGCGGCCCGAGCTTTAGGCATCCATCGACACACAGTGCGCAACAACATGCGTGCATACGGCCTCCGACGTGAATTTACTCCTATGTCGGACGCAGAGCTGGACGTCATCGTCAAAACGTATACAGAAGTCAAACCTCAGGGCGGAATACGCTACCTAGAAGGTCTCTTGAGATCTCATGGTATTCGTATTCAGAAGATGCGCTTGCTTCAGTCCATGCGTCGTCACAATCGTGTGGGTGGTCTCCTCCGCCATCGTCGCGCTATCCGTCGCCGCAAGTACCACTCCACCTGTCCAAACGCTCTCTGGCATTGTGATGGCCATCACAAACTTATACTTTGGGGGATCGTTATCCATGGTTTTATTGACGGCTACTGTCGAACGGTACGCATTTCTCATTGCCCTATTTACATGGACCGGTACTTACGCTATCGACCTGTCTAGGTTACTGGCCTCCGGGCTAGCACGAACAACCTGGCATCTACCGTCCTCGAGGTATTTCTTGAGGCAGTGGACTCGTTTGGCTGTCCATCAAGGGTTCGAGGGGACAGAGGTGGCGAAAACGTTGGCGTCTCGGTCTGGATGATCCTTAGGCGTGGAGCTAATCGCGCCTCATTTATGTGGGGCAGGTGCGTAGTGTCGTATATCTTGTATCTCGTCCTATGCTGATTAGCATTCTACGCCTTCACAAGCTCGACCCGCAATACACGCATCGAGCGTCTGTGGGTTGAGGTCGGCCGATCATTCTGTCGAGAGTGGCGTGCTTTCTTCACCCGGCTTGAACGATGCCACCACCTAGACCGCTCCAATCCTCATCATTTGTGGCTCTTGCACGCCCTATTCCTCAACGACATTAACTACGACTGTCAGACCTTTCAACGTACGTGGAACTCCCACCCAATCTCTGGTCCTGATACACATGATCAGAGCCCCGACGTACGTCCTCCTCATTGCCATAGTTTGTTTTGATTATTGATTGAGCTGTTTGTTCTTATGTATATTGATGTTTAGGACATGCGTTTTCTTGGGCAGACTACAGAGGGAATATATGAAGACGATGGGGCGGAGCTTGATCCTGAAGTTCTGCACGAGTCATATGGTACGACTTCCTCGTCAGTGCGTCGGCGAGCACATCAGAGCGGAGCCGGACATCCTCCGGAGGAAGAGGACTCGGAGAGTGAGGACGAAGAAGACCTGGATCCTATTGAAGTGCGAATCGCTGATGCCCAACAGAGTCACATTCGTCATGAACCTGTTGACGTTCCCAGTAGCTCGAGTCCCTTTGCGGAGTATCCTGCCAATTTACATTTAGAGGCCACGTTTTTCGCAGCGCTCGCTGACTTGTCTAGCATGCCGGGCTTGCCTAGTGGGTATGGTGTTCTTCCTGACGAGATGGACGGTGGATATGAGGTAATGGAGGCTATCCGTTCTGGTCGGCGGGGTCGGAAGGAGTTGGTCATTAATCTACCAGAGATCGTCTGGCGTCCTCGTGCCGAGCTCTGGGCAAAGGCATTGCACCTTCTTAACACACTTCTGTACGGCTTGGATGACGATGTATAGAGCATAATATGATGTACATCATGTTGGAGCTGCAGTGTATGAGAGGTCATAGAGTCGGGACATCGCGTTCTCATTTCTATTTTAGGCCTTGAATTTTTGCAGGAAATGCTGATGAACAGCTCTCATTCTGACTACATCTCCCCGCCGCTCGAGATCGCTTCGAAGCCTCTTCATCACCTGCCATGTCTTCTTTCGCCTTTTCTGGACACTGTACCTCTTCTGAGGATGGCAAGCCGTGCGCCTGTAAGAAGTACCAACGCCCGGAAAAAGTCATCGTGGGCCAGCCGACGCTCTGTGAAGAGTGCGCCCATGGTCGGTCCCACCATGATGGAGGGGAGAACAACCCTACGACCTACAGTACTGGTACTGTTCTTGGTTCACTCCGTCGCCTGGACTTTGATACCCGGAAGCTCTCCGAGGCCAAGATGGAGACCAACCACTACCGAATGAAGGACTCGACGGTGAAGGAGACGACCAAACGGGGTGGCAGTCTTGGCAATAAATCAGTGAGTTTGGAATTGGGTTGCAGTAGGCCTGCTGAAATGGACGTTTAGCAGGGAAAAGGCAAGAAGACAGCGCAGGCCGATAAGACAGGGGGCGGAGAGCAAGGCAAGGGTATTGCTCCTACCAAGGAACGCGTCATCAAGATCGGCAAGGTGGTAGTTATGCCAGATGGTTATGACTCTGAAAGGGTTTGCATCACTTTTCACGTCGTGGATTTTGTGTGGATGCTTGTTATAACTCACGTATTGGCATCACTAGGACGAACTGGTCAATACTCAAGTTCCCAAGCCTCCCGCCATCCTGTCACTGGCCCGTAAAGGGCTGGCCAACAACAGCCCCGACCTGGCTTTCGGCAGCAGCTGGGGTCCTGCTCGCATGTTTGTTTTTCTTCGTGGGTTGCTGCCCAAGCTGTTTGAACATCTTGCCCTCGACCATCCATGGGTTGTCGACATCGAGGAGGACGATGACGAAAAACTGCTCAAGCACGACCCCCTTCTTCTCCTCCTCTATGCAGATGGAAGGAAGTTGATCATCTCGACGCGCTTGCATCTTACCGGAACAGATTGCTTGGAGTCAAAGGGACGTAAAGGGGCCGGTCCGAAGGATTCTGCCATTTGGTTGTGCAAGTACTTCGTCTTGCAGTAAGGCGATTACTGTTTGGCTTACTACTCCCCCTTTTAGCACCCCGCGTCGCGATTCCACCCGATGTATACGAAATGTGGGGTTCTACTGTGCCAATGGACGACTCAGGTGAGACGGGAAAGGACAACGGCAAGGGTAAAGGTGCGTCACCGTGCAGCCCTGTGGACGTCTACCACATCCTCAGACCTCGTTTGTCTCTATACTAGCTAAACGCGCCCGGTCTCCATCCCCGCCCATCGATGTGGAGAGCGCAGACGTCGACGATACCACCGATGAAGAGATCGAAGCAGGCCCGTTAAGTCCAAAGCGTCCGCTCAAAAAGCGCACCAGGCCCCTGTTGTTCCTTGACAGTGAAGGTTAGCACGTTGGACTCTTTCTCTATGGCTGTCACAACACTTATCGGTGTAACAGATGAAGGCGAACAGTCGCTTGCAGGTCCCTCCGGCTCGGGGTCCACTGGCACGCACACGACTGACACGGCAACCACGACGATGGCGACGACTACTCCTGAAGTGGTCGATCTTACCCAGGTGGATGAAGGTCCCGCTCCAGGTGAGGAAGCTCAGGATACCAACGACGAGGGAGAGGGTTGGTGGGCTATGGATTACAACAACGTCACGACTTCGACGACGAACAACCCATGGGAGTCTGCGCAACGCTTTGACTTCTAAACTCTAGAGTATTATGGGACATTCTGTAACTCTATGTCAATTGATACCCTCGCCAAGGTCCCTATGTGAACTGTCCGAAGGCCTGCGATGCCAGTGGGCTAGCTGTGGTGATCTGGATCCTCATTGTTGTAAGCGGAGATTCTGGTGCTGCATCATGCCCAAATGTCCAGCCTCGCAGTGTGCACTGCTCTCGACCACGGTTGTGGTCCTGATGTGCATTCCGTTTCCCAAGGCATTCCTGGAACTCAATCCCGAGCCTGGAACTCGATGCGCTCAACGCGCGAGCCCTGGCAGAGGTGGCACCAGAAAATAAGCAGGTCTACGCACCCGGTGAACGTGTGGCAGGTGAGCGCGTCGATGCCAGGGTGACAGGTGAAGCCTTCTGACGAGTATTCCCGCTTAGGAAATATATTGAAGAGGAAGCAGAGGGCGAGGGAGGGGATGGAGGCAGGTGTGGGGTGATATTCCTCTACAGTCGAAGGAAATAAGCCCCCTTGGGCAGCATCGGTGACCATTCTGAGCACCCGGGGATGACAGCACAGACGACGGCAGTGAGGAGGTCAGGACTCAAGCTAGCACATGTTGACATGCTCAGATTAAAAGAAGGGTAATGAGAGGATATGTCAGGACAGGGAGACACGCCGTGCCATCGTTGACGAACTTCTCAAGCACGCTGCTGCGCCACCAGCTAGCGTCGAGAATGGTTTCGTACAGACAGCGGGGTACGAGACCACGCGAGAACGGCTTTGAGTATGGATGCTCACGCGCTAGCTCGCGATGTCTGCCGTCCTGCTCTTCGCATCCCCATCTTCATCCTTAAGCATGGCATCGACGTACTTATGCCTTCAACTTCCCTGTCCTTGCGCAGAGGGTCATGTCGTGGAGGGCTGGGCGCATGGCCACGAGCACGCCAAATCGCACGGCCCTGGAAAGAGATAATGCACTCACTATCGCTAGCTTCGAGCTCAATGAGCACGCCCTCAAGCTCGCGCGTGGGCAGCGGCAGGGAGTGGGAGCTTGAGGGCATGCTCAGACATTGCAGAAAGATTCATGTTGTACTTCACCAAGGTGGCGTATGCACTGGCACCCATCCACTCCAGACTCACATCCATATCCTCCGATATGCGCGATGGCTTGTGTGACTCAATTTTCCGAAGAACACATATGCGCGTGGAAGGCAGAAGATCGCGAGGGCCCCTGCTCTTGATGTCCATCGCGCTCTTGGCCAGCGCAGCAGAAACAGACGGCGACAGGGCAGGCCGGATAAATAGGCGCCCGTCGGGAAAAGCACTACGCTCATCTTGTAATGAGAGGTAGATCAGGCGAACACAGGGGGTGCTAGTGGACGCTCTGTGGAACCAGAGGTCGACAAACGAGCATTTGGGGCTCAGGAGATGGGGTGATGCTGGGAGGGGAAAAAAGAACACACCGAGGTGTAGCGAGCCCAAGTGATGCCATCCTCGTTCTCCTAGAACGACCGGCTGGTCAGGCTACGCATCAGCGGCTCAGAACCGACAGGGAACAGGTGCATTTGGTGCACAGGAGGCTCGGCGAAGTCGTAATCAAGACAAACGACGTACCTGAATGGGGTGAGCCATGTCGTCAATCCGCCAGGAACGCCGAGCCCACCATGCTTGCTGAGAAGTCGGGGAGAAAGGAGCAGAGAGGGGGACGGTCGAGGTGAGAGATGTTGAGGGATGGAGCTATGGGCAGACGGCGTCAGAGCGGCGTCTTGACCACGTCGCCTGTGTCACATGATTCATCTCCCCTACCGCGACCTGCTGCATGCACCTCGACAACTTGCAGACACCCCGTTGCATGAACTGCAGCACAGGCGGATGGCATTCTGCATCCTGTCCTGCAGATCGAAGCAACCGGGCGCCGCAAGCTGGCAAAACGCACGACGCGCGCCGTGGCAGGTAAGATGGCGGAATGAATTGACTGACCTGGTCATAGCACAGTCGCCCGGCTTCCAGCAATGGGCATGGGTGGATGGCATTCAACGCCCGTGCACCAGACTAGTCCATGGCGCCGGCAAGGAACGGGATGGGGACTCACCTGAAAAATGGTCAGCGAAGGACGGGCAGGCGGTGGGAGGCAAGGGGGAAGGAGAAGTTGCGTCACGCCGTAGTTATGAGACGCGTCGCTTGCGCGTCGCGTCAACAACTCAGGATCATGTGACACCGCTCAGGCCTTGGCGCGCCCTCTGGCGTCATTGCTCGGTTGCTCGGTGAGCAACCCCTTCTTCCACCCCTCTCGCATTCATATCCACCAATCCATTCATTTTGCCACCTCATGATCCCACGTCCATCATGCTGCCCCGCCGTAAGCTACGGTATCTCTTTCAATGGCCACATCGTCCAGGCCACGGCTTCTATCTCGGGCGCTGGCCCACGACCTATGTGAGTGGTCATATTCTCGAGCACGTCGATTCTTGGAGAGGAGGGCGAGGAGAGAGAGTGGTGGTTGGGAGGTTCTATTATTTGGTTCAAGCGAGAGGGTTTCGCAAAGAGAAGTCGGGGAGAGCTGTCCCTGTGCAAAAGTCACGCTCTATACCATGCTCGACGGCGAGATCAGCCGCCAGACGTCGAGTGCGACCCGCATACCAGAGACAGCGACGACTAGGACGATACTGCATCCATTGAGTGCGATTCGCACACCGGTGAGATCTTAGCTCGAACAGGCCGTCAACACCCGATGACACCCTGAGCCAGTCCATCGTCGTGCCCCTCCGAGTGTACATGGGCCACTGGCCAGCGGGTTATAACCAGTGCCCTGGCCGGCGACTGTCTCGAGTACTAATCTCCCTGTCTTCCAGTCCCCGTCTCTTTTCCCGCGTGGACCCGAACCATCCCAGCCTTGCCCTCAAACGCATCCCGGGCTGGCCAAAAACCGTGCAAAGACAGTCCGGGGCCATTTCTCTAGCGTGCGTGGCGCCGACAGGGAGCTATTTCGACCACTCTCAGCTCCTCCTGCCTCCCAACGCTCAGACGTCCGCTCTTGTCCCACTGACGATATGTTCTTGGACACGACTCCACGGCTGTCGCGCTACTTCCGCAGGCCCGCCGAGATGCGAGCAAGAACCCCAGCCCCGCTCGCGAGTCACTGAACCTGCCTCGACGTGCTCGACGGAGGACAAGCCGTGGATCAGCCAGCGCAACTGGCGCGACCGCGCGTCGTGGTGGGCCATATTCACAACGATCATGCTCCCGCCCCACGCTCTACCTCGCGCTCAACCGCGAGATCAGCGTCGCCGAGTGCGATGTTAGCTCGCACACGCCTGATGTCGAGTCCGACCCGCACGCCAAATACCGCGACGAGTTGACGTCAAGGTACATCCACGCCATCAATCCAGAGACGGAGGGGCCCCGAACGCCGTGCGAGATTGGGGTCGAAGGCTCGAAGGGAGTGATGTCGTGCTCTATGGGTGCCGCACGAGTAAATTCGCGATGACTCGAGCCCAGTCCCTCGGGACACATTCAAACGGGCTGTCCCACAGAGCGTATTCAATGCCCAGATGAATGCCATTGGTTTCGCGACGGTATGACGACGTCGAAAAAATCGCGCAAAGCGCGATATCAACATCATATTCAGAGGACGCGGACACTGAACCTGGCTCTCCACGAGCAGCCCAGCCTGGCGGACCCTTCCAATGAAGTGTACAGTCTACGGATATGCCGTCCGAGACGTTCGCCGGCCGTTCGCCGTCGAACGGCGGAGGTTTCGAAGCTCAACATGAACGCCGCAGTCACGCCCATCGGGCCTGGACACCCGCCGTTCGCTTTACCGCGGCCGTCTACAAGGCATATCCCCACCGTGATTACTGGCACGGAGGGACCTCGGACGCCCCACGGGACCATTGGCGAAGCCGCTGGTGGGGACAGAGGGTACGCGGAGGGGTCTGCATCGGGCGGAAGATCCGTCAGCGGCCACTCAATGCGCAGCAGAGATGGTTATGTGGCGCATGTACTCACCGGACGCCCTGCAAAGCGAGTCCCAGAAGCGGGGGACGAACGGGGTGCGGTAGAGGAACGTGCACTGGATCTCGCTTGACCACTGGGGCATGGGCATGCAACTGCTCGAGAGAAGCTCGAGCCCCGTCCGTTCCGTGTGCACCGGCGCCTGTCCTGGGGCCGCTCCGGCCTTCATGACTTTGAAGCACGAGTACGCCTGGAGGGCAGCGCGGGACATGAACGTCACCGTGGGATCGATGTGCCGAAGGACGCGAGGGCCAGAAGAGTTGAGTCCGAGACCCATTCCGGAGTCGGGGGAGGTGGGGGAGCCGGGTGTGGGAACAAAGCTCGCGATGGCGGACGAAGTGGCTGCGGTGGGGGAGAGGGGGGACGAGGGCATGGAGGAGAGCGAGGGGAGGCGAGGAGGGGGAGTTCCGGGGTCGGGCAGGACGTCGATGTAGACGTAGCTCGTGGGAACACGCGCAGGGGGCGTGCTCGTCGTGAGTCAACCCCCTCTCTGGCCCAGCGGGCTATATGCGGAATATTGAATGCTGATTCGTAACCGCGGCCGGTCCATTTATCCATCCCCTTCTCTAGCCTGAGCTCGGTACCGAACTCGACGACATGATGATGTTCAACTCCCTCGTCCCGCCGATGTCGCATGGCATGCACGCTTCGTTCTCGTCGCCGCATCATATGCATTCCGGCCTCGACGTGAAGGCCCCCACACTGATCCACGCCGACGAGGACGCGTACGCGAGCTTGCCGCCAACGCCAACGTCGCCCTTCGACCTTGCGCCTCCTCACGGCGGGTGGTCGAGCCACCATCACCATCACCCCCTTGCACCTCCTGCGCAGGACTGCGGTCGGGGGATGTACGGCATGCACGGTGGGATGGGCGGCGGCTTGGCTGGTGACGTTGCTATTGCCGGAACGGGACAGTACATGAACGTGAGTGGTTACGTGCTCGATCTATGGCCCGCCGAGGCTGATGTATGCGCGGTCCTTGCGTCTGCAGAGCTTCATGGGATACACGCTGTGAGGCGTCGGCGTGTGAGAGCCTCACCCCTGGGGCGGAGCCGATACCCCGCCTTGGACGTGTACAAACAAGGACGTGGACTGGCCTATGACGGCGCTCTCTCCTCGCCCCCACTATCAGCGCCGCGCCCCCCTCTTCCCTTGCGCTCGGGCGGCGCATATACCCCTCGTATGCCGCTTCTGTGCGCTCGCTGGGCGCATCGCTTTGCCTTCTTGGTCTTCGGCTCGGACATTGGCATGCTGGACGGAATGGACGTGGAAGTGTGGACGGAATGGATCGAGGATCTTGGATTGCGTCTCCCCCTCGTCCTCTATCGAGATGCGCGTCGCCCCTGCATGTATGCGCGTCATGTCGCATTCTTTGCTCACTATATGCACGTGCGTTATCAGGCCTCGAGAAGTACCAGCCCGTCGAGTCGCGCACATCCCGCTCCTTCGGCCGCTTCCCGATGCGGAACAAGTTCATCTCGGACTATATCTTCCAGGTCACCGGAAAGCGTAGGACGCCAAAGCAGGTCGGTTCTCGCCTCCAGCAGCTCCGCGACACCACCGAGGGCAAGCGCAGTGCGTTTCTTCTTTGTCTCTCGCGTTTCGGATTTTTAGCTCACCATCATTGGTATCACGCGCCGCGCCACCGCAACAGTTCTCCAACAATTGTCCAGCCGGCACTTGGCCATGATGCAGCCCAAGTCCGCTCAGAACCAGTCGCGCACCGACGCCGCGGAGAACCGCCCGTCCACTTCTGGCAGCACGTCCTCGGCTTCTACTTCCTCCCGCAGAGTCGCGGAGCTATCCTCAACGGGGCATTTCATCCCCATCGTTGCGTATCAGGTGGTCCGCGCATAAAATACCCTCGCCCTCCAGAAACCAATTACCAATGCTGCTCGATGATGACCCCAGGCATCTGGCCGAAGTCTGAGCGACACGGCCGCAAGACCGTCTACCTCCCCCTCACCGCAACTTGAGCCCTCAACGTCGCCATTCCTGACGACGAGTTCTCCGATGTCCGCCCGCCGTATCACTTCAACCGCGAGGAGTCCAGCGGACCCATGCTCAAATTCGCCAGCTCCATGACCATCATCTCCCCACAACGCACTGATGTTTCACTGCCGATGCACGTTGTGCGTGCGTACTCTGCCTGCCCACCCACCTCGACACTGACTTCTTCCCTCCTCAACAGTGGCAACGGCGTTGTCACTCCTCGACTTCTCCCAGAAGCTGAGCGACTGCGCCCCCTCGCGTGCACAGTGCGGCACGCCTACTAGCTCTACACCGCGATCAACTGCCACACCAGCCACGCCCAATGTCGAGTGCCGCAGAGCCACACGCGACCGACAGAGAGAACGAGGATGAGGTCGCATCGCCAGACGAGAATAAGTCGAGCGACCATGACAACGCCCGGTTCTAGTCTGAACGAGGTCGATGAGGCCTCGACCTCAGGCTAGCGGAGCACTGCCAGTTCCAGCAACGACTGCTTCTCAGACCACATCTGCCCGGGCCGAACTGCAATGCCACTGGTTCTTCAAGCCTCAGTCGTGAGTTGAGGTGCATGTTGTATCAGCCTGAGTGTGCTCGCCAGGGATAGGATCGTGGATGGACCGGGACCGAGGGGGTCAGCGTGAGTATGAGTGATATGAGGTTGTGGAGCCTCTTGGGTTACTGATGGCACTTACTACACACGCACCTCAAGCTCGTCCAGAGCGTCCAGGATCTCTGCGCCCTTGAGGCCCGGGCTGTCTTTGCGTGAACACAACTTTACTGGAGAACAATGCATTGACTTGCAGACGCCGAGCGTCCTCCACCGCTTCTCTCAGGAGCGCCACAGGCGACACTCAGGCCCAAGATGCACACTGTCTTCACGACGGGCCACTGTGCCACTTGCTCGCAGTGCCACAGCCATTTGAGTCGTGCTCTGGAACGTCACCTCCGTAGTAGTAAGACCTAATGGTCAGCGATGTGTAGGACCTGAACACACTCAGGCTGATCTCTCAACGTTGCAACAATGGGCATGTGCAAAGAATGTCGACATCTACATAGCAACCACTGGCACAGTGAATACTACAGGTCAAAGACAGGCATTTGGGAGAGGTAAGCGTTATTGTCGGTATCGGTCGGGAGGCCCTTCCCCTTGCCCTCAGTGATAGTATATCCAAGCTCTGCTAGCTGGAACATGGAAGCCTGGTTGAAGAGCACGACAGAGCCTCTCCCTTTGACTCCACGGAGGGGACGGGCAGTTTTGGGCTTCGGAGGTCTATCATCTTCTGTGATGACCACATAACGGTCGAAGTCTAGAAGAGAACCTAACCATGAGATGTGCAATAGAATATGATGAACTCATACTGGCCTGCAATGTCAATATTGAAATGCAGGAACAGAGCAGAGGGATAATAGAACAGGACTCCTATGGGCAGCTCCACCACGATGCCGGCTTCCCACAGAGCAAGCCATGCCTTTTCCTTGAATTGAAATTGCCTATCCAATTTTTAGCAGTATAATGAGAGGATACAATAATTAAACACACTTGCCATAGATGAACAGTACACACATCATGAGGGCGAGGTTTTGGCCATCCGTGTGAGGCAAACAACTCACACCCTCCACCTCTGTCCCAGGACGTGCCCCATTGATGCAGTAGTTGTACCAAAGACCAAACATGGGCTTGGCAATTTCAGGTTTGACACCCATCTTCTCAAGGCTCCTCGTGCAAGCTAGAGAACGAGCTGCAAAGCAGGGCATTCTCATGGCCAAGGTATTGGCAGCATGGGCACTATTACCAAGTGTTTTTATCAATGAACATAGATTCATAAACCTGAAGCATGACTTGGGGAGCACGCACATCATTCGAGCCGTTGGCCCTCCTGGTCGCAAAAGCCACATAGTATCCTCCCAATGGGCCTTCTGCCATGCTGTCCAGTCAAGTTCCTATGAATATATTTAAAACCTTTTTCAAAGTGTCACATAAAAATCACTTGCCTCTTTGATTTGACGGTCTGCACCACCAATATGAAACCAGTGAGGGCCCCGCACAGTGGGCTTGTCAATGTCTCCACAGCGGCGGATGTACTCAATACAGTCCAGAGTGACTCCTTCAGGTAGAGGACATTTCCCATTCAGGCCCTCGACCTCAAAGGTAAGCTGTTCAGTACGAAAGGCCCATCCAATCCCCGCAGCATCTGTGAACCATGTAGGGCATCTAAAATATATACAAGCCAGGGGTAAAATAACCAGGCATGCCTGAAATATTGAGCAAGAACACTTACCCAGTGTAGGGCACCTTGGTAAACCCTTCTTTCACCATCCTAGCTCCAACAGTACCAAGCCCCCACTCTTTACAAATCTCCTCACTGTTTGGACGATAACGACAGTCTAAACCTTTCCATCCCCCATTTGTGATAGGGACGTTGGCAAGATTGACTGTACTTGAAGCCACACTGGCTGAATGCTTCAGGCCAGCATTAATCTTGTAGGCCATAGCCCGTTTGCTGCGTTTCTTTTGCTATCATACAATTTATGATACAGAAAAATGTGAGTCCTATGCCAAAGTCTAAAGTTCAGAACATACTACAAGGTTCAACTTACCCTTTCTGCTTTACGAGAAGTATCACTAGGTAGGTCATTGGTAAGGACATCGGTGACAATGCTCTTCCTGTTCTACGGAGAGATCCGTTTATATTAGTCTGTATTAGCCAATATACAGCAAAATACCAAGCTTACCTGGGTGATCCACAGATCCCGCAAATGTGGTTCAATCATGCTATAGAAATTCATAGACGCTTCTGAAACTCCATCCTTTGTCTTAGCAGTGATGCTATATAGTACAACATGTAAGACTGCTATTAATTGAGTTGACAATAAAAAGAATCAGTTACACAGGGAAGGGCAGGAATAATTCTTCACGAGGTGGGGGTACAACTTTATCCTTGCCCTTATAATCTAGAATCACAATAAGCAGCGGTAGAGCGATACTGAAATTAGGACTTAAGGTAAAACAATTACCCGACATGTCCTTAAAGTCAAGGTCTTCAAGCAGCATGGTGACGACCCCAAGCTCCTCCTTGTCCAGGGCGAGGTCAGAGACTTTGAATTCAACAGAGTTCATGACGATTGGGTCGATGTCCATGCTCTGGTTACCAGCTCCAGGTCGACACCATGAGAACAAATTACAGGGCGCTGAATATACCCCATTTACGTACCGGAGAAGCTTGACTCCGGAGACAACGGCCCACCTAACAAATCCTCAACCATACGCTCATCGACATCTTCCTGCATACAGGCTTGCATGGTGGGGGATGACATGCAGGGACGCTGACAGCGGTGGTAGGAGTAGGAGAGAACAAAGCTCGACTGATCCTTATCTCGACGTCGAAGTGCATCCCCGGGCAATGAGGCGGCGTGGAAGCCGCACTTCCCCAAGTGACGCACCTCAAGCGCTTACCTCGGACGGCGGACCGCCACAAAGGCGCCGCCACCGGAGTTTCCCGATGTGGCACGTGATGGACCCCGGCCGTCTCGCCCGTCCGTCAAGTGGGCGCCTAAGTGAAATGCGCGCGCGGAACTAACGCGCGCGCGGGATTTATTTTTTGTACAAATTGAACAGCATACATGGTCGCACACCTGCCCAGCACGCGCAGCGCGTGCAGAGTCTGGAGCACCGATCCCCGCAAGTGGCGATATGCGCGCGCGCGCGACCCACCACGCACGAGGCATGAGGCGGGCAAGCTCCGAGCCCCACCTCGAAGGGCACCTTGGCAGCGGGCAGCAGCAGCGCCTCCAGACCGCCACTCATCTCCCCTCTTTCCCCGCACCCTCCATCACCACCACCACCTCCCCCTCCTCTCCCTTCCACTGGCACCCCTTTACAGCACCGCTGGACCGCGTCACACCATCGACTTCTCCGCCTTTGCCCTGCTCGCAACAGCCGTCATCATCTCCTCCTTCTGCTTCTCCGCCTTGAGCGTGTCCTCGACGCCCTCGAGCGCGTGCCCCATGATCTCCTCGAACCGCCTCCGGTACCTCGCGACCATCGCCCCGTACTCGGGCTGCACCCCGTCGCCCGCGCCCACGGTGAGGTGCCCGTGGTCGAGCACGAACGCCTGCAGGTCTCGGATGAACGACTCCAGGTCCTGCGCCCGTTTCGCCGACGCATCCGGCTCGCCCGATCCGCGCGCCTTGGCCAGGTACGACGCCGCGAGCGTCGACATCCCGCCCAGGATCGAGGTCGCGACAGACGTCTGTGACATGTGTAGTGGGTAAAGGGGAGGGGGTGGGAAGTGTAGCGGTGAGTACGATCAGTACGGGATTGACAGGGCAGAGAAGCTTACACTCCGTCCCGTCGTCGCAGCCGCGACGCCGGTGGTGAGCGCGCCGAGGACGACCTGCGCGCCAATGGCCGCGTTCAGCGCCCATCCGTGTATCCTCGCTGCCGCGCACGTCAAACAAGTCAGCCCAGAGCCCGAAGCTCGCGCGGAAGGACGGGAACACGCACCAGTCCTCCGTGCACTGATCAGCTCGCGCTCTGCAGCCTCGAGCGTCGGGATCAGCCGATCCGCGATGCACTTCTCCCCGCCGTTCGCGGTCACGAGCGTCGCGGCCATGGACATGCTCCGCCTATGTGCGCCCGGCGTCCCGTTCCCGCCCCCGTTCGCCGTGTACGCGCTCGCCCGCCGGCTGTCGTGCCTGCTCCCCGGCATGGTCCCATTCGCGCCGCCCATGCCCCCCGGCATACCCTGCATCCCCATGGCGTTCCCGTGGCCCGCCGGATGGGATCCAGACATGTACGGCACAGCCCAGTCGAGCTCGGAGCGATGCATGGCCGTGGCATCAGGTTGCGGGGACATGACGAGGTCGCCGCTCCCATTACCGTGATGCGCGGGCGGGGGCATCGGAAGGCTCTTCGCGGCCCCAACAGCACTCGGCACCGGCGGGTTCGTGTTCGGGGCTGGTGTCGTCATCGGCAACGGGTACCTGTCGGCAGCGCGCGAAGGGAGGGGTGGTTCGGTGTAGCTCACCGTGCGAGACGAGGTGCGGCGGCCCGGGCTCGAGCTCTGCGCCCTTTGTCCATGTCGGGTCCCGAGTGCAGGGGTGTTATACCCGTTCCCGGCGCCACTCGTGTACCCCGCGCCGATGCCTGCAGCGTTCCCAACATCACCCACGTTCGTGTGGACGGTGGGGCCCCTCGCGGGTGGCGGGACATAACTCGGGTGCTCGTGTGGTGGTGTCGACGCCGTACGCTGGGACTGTGTTTGGGTGACGGCGTTTGTCTGTCCGGAAGGACCCGCCACCGGTAGGAAGGAATGTTCGTATCCATGTGCTTGGGTTTGCGCGAGTATGTTACCGTGGCTTGGCCCGACGTCGTCCTCATCCTCGTTCGCTGACTCCTCGATTGACTGCTCCGTGGGCCTTCTGGACGGACCTAACACGGCGCTTCCTGCTGTAGCGGGACCCGAATCATGGAAGTCCCTTTGAGTGTGAACCGAGCCTACGATCGGCGCGTTAGGCGACTTTGACGGGAGGCTCGATGTGGCGGTGACGGGCCCTGGTGTGGACTCACTAGTGGGTACGGTGGCACTATAGGTGTTTGTTTGTTGAGCGAGCACAGGAATGGGGGTAGTGTTTTGAACTGGAGAGGTGTCGACGCCGGAGCCAGGTATATGCGCGGATGACGGGGAGATCGGGTACGGACTTGAGGTGAACTGCTCGGGGTGGTGGTCGCCTCCGCTGCCGCCGCCGTAGTATCCAGAAGTTGGCGTAGACATTGGTAGAGATTCGGTAGCGATCTTGGGGACGAGTGGCGAGGGCGCGGGTTGATTGGAAGGAGCAGTGACACTGGAAGAGGTCGATTGAGACTGCAGGGCGGATTCCACGTTTTCGAGGTGAGGACTACTCGAGGGTGCAATATGGGCACTGGTGGCAGGCTGAGGAGGAGCGGTAGCCTGGGGGAGAGCGTGAACCCGAGCAAGGGGAGGAGGGAGCGATGGACGGACCGTTAATGAGCTGGTATCAGCGTGGTCAGGCTGGCTAGCCGGTCGCATAACGCCGGTTGTTGTCTCGTCCGATGCAGAAGGAGAGACAGCCGGATGGGTGATACCCTGCTGGTCGCTGGACATTGCGACTACGGCGATTGTAGACGGCTATAGGCGGACAACAACCAGGGGCGAGAGATGGGTGGGTATCCGACTCGAAAACCTTCGGGTGCCAAGTATGACATTTTATGTAGGTTGAGAGAGATGGACATAGCCCGACGCGGATGCATTCTGCGCCAACGCCGACAGACAGAAGCTTGCGAGAAGGCCCCGAGATGGCAGAACATCGAGGGCGGAATAAGTTGGCATCGCGCGCAAAGCCTGAGAACGGCAATCCAACTATGTAGAACCTTGGCTCCAGATCTCAGATCCCTCCGTTCCTCTCTTTCGGTTCCCGCTCATAAACAGAAGGCAACACCTGAACGGCGTGCATGGGTTCACTGGGTGTCTGCGTGCATATGTTTCTGTCAGGCATGCCCTTCTAGCCTCAATGTAATCACCATGGGCTCCTTCGCCCCTCCGAGGTATGTTTTGTGACCCACAGGACGCAGGACTCGGATGGTGTCAGTCGCTGAACTGACATGACAAATTTCCGCCTCCGGTATGGCTCTAGAACCCAACGAACTCAACACATGTCATATGTAGAAGGGCTGCCGTGAGTCCCGAGAACATGTCACGCTCTATTCTCCTCTGGCCGATCAATGTACCACCCGGAATCGGACACCCCTCGAACCAACGTCCATCATCTCTATCCTTCACTCAACATTGAATATAGCTCCTCCCCTGTGTTTCCGTAAGTCCGTGCTATGTCTCCGTCACTCGGATCCTTGTTTGGTCTTTTTCATGTCAGGAACTCGAACAGATGGTGCATGTGCAATGGTGTACGGTCTCCGAGGGTTCGTGTGTGACGGCGGACACGATTAATCACCAATTTTGAAGGCTTCCCTGCATCCCCAACAAGCCCAGCCCGTCGTTGATGACCTCCCGCGATACATAAGTATCCTCTCGGGAACGCCTGTGGGGCCGCTGGCTGTCTGATCCTGGCCTTCCCAGCTTCGCTCCCGACGGAGCCCATGTGCACTCGAAGCAATATTGCCACAGTCGCTCTCACGGTGCCGGTGTCATCGGACGCAGAGAACAGTAGAGCGGACATGCGTAAGCATATGACGCGCTGCTATACGGTCAACCAAACCATCGCGGTCCCAGAGTGCGCTCGGCTCCGTCCTTTGTGGCTGCGAGGTGACTATCATCGCATGTACACATGCACCATTCTCTTCCCGGTGAAACTGACGGGACGGGACGTCTTCTGATGCAGATGACTTGGAGCCTGGTTTGTCTCCAGGTACATCCTCGGATGGCCATAACCTTGTGCTCGTCCGGAACTCTCCTGACAAGTCGGCGCCGCCATGCTTTTAGCCAATACCCGCCGTGTAGGCGGGTCGAATTGGCAGTTGCTTGTGGAGGAGGAATGCAGCGGCGAAGACATAAGTAGGATAGGGCCTGATAGGCCTGCAGACCCGGGGCTACCATGAGCTAACGCGATCCTTGCTAGGCTTCGCCCTCAACCCACTCCAGCGACATACATGTCTATCGGGTGACATTTAGGCGACACGAGGTAGCAAAGTGGAACACCTCCCGCGCATCTGTGGCCGCACTTCGTCCGGTTATCTCCACCTCCACTGGCAGCACTGTCAAGGACAGTCAGTGAATTCTACCACCTTTGACAAGATGCGTACTTATGTCCGTCGATATGGACGCCGCGGCGATGACGTCTCGGTGCCTCTCGGTGCTTGACCCGAATATTTCGTTTCACTCCTTGCCTCCTCCGAGTGGTGGCCCTCGGTCTCGTGCTCGGTGTTGCGGCTGGCCCCGTCGCCAGTCCTCACTCAGACGTTGTGATGCGTGGCTATGGGCAAGTGTGTGGGTTGGTTGATTCGACTCGCGGAAGGAGGAAGTCGAAGTCAGGGCAAAGTTCAACTCGTGGGCGGGCCGCCTCGGATACCGGGCCGCATGACCCGTGAGGTTCAAACACTGTAAGTATACGTAAGTCCTGCGAAATATTCGAGGACACTGTAGGGCGGGTGGTTTTAGGAGCCTGTGACACATGCAGCTTCCGAACGGTTATGTAAAAGGTTCCAGTTCTTGACTACAGATACCCTTGTTTGTATGCGTGTCGAGCTCATTGCAATGTATCCCCATCTTCACATTCATCTCTCGAGACCCGGAACGTTTCGAGGCCACTGTCCCTGAGTCACCGAAGCCTCAAGTTGAACAACGCGGCCGGCAACATTCTAGGATGTGTATCTGCTGATATTCACTCGAACCCGGAATAAAGTCGCATTATGAAGGAAAACAGTATTCTACAGTGCTTTTCGAGAGATGGCAGCGGACGAGCGACAGGATCCCAGAGTGATACAAGGTACCAGAGCACTGGTATGTACAGATACAGTATACGGGATAGGTGGGGTTTGTGGCGTACCGCCGTACTTGGCAGTAAAGGGGGGCTGGGGATGCGAAGAGTCACCAAAGGGATTCAAGAAGCGTGCAGTGAACGGCCAGGAATGGCCAGTGTAGGCATCGCGCGAGACGGTCAAGGATAATCCATAATCCATAGCGATAAGAAGAAAACGCACAACAATTGCAGGCCAAGAGTGGGTAAAATGACCATTGATGCCATATAAATATGCATAATAATGCACATACCCGCATACTGCATGAAGGTCTACATTCCGCACGAACGGTCGTCGACACAGGGCCCTAGTAGAAATTCGGCCGTCACCGCGATGCTTCCAAGCTCTCCTTCTCCTTGACATGCTCGTCAACCGAGGGCGAGTCCTTCCCCGGATGCTGCTCCCGCTCGACCTCAGCGGGCTGGCCGCGGCTGCGAAGGGCCTTGAGCCAGCCGGGGGTGATGCCGCCGGGGGGCACGGTCCACTGCTCGGCGAGGTCGTAGTTGGGCGGGACGATGCGCCCGCCCGAGACCTTGCGGAGGCCCCACGCGGTGCCGTTGAGGAGGATGTAGGAGAAGATGCCCGCGATGACGCCGTACGCGATGTTGTACGTGAGCGGGATGATGATGATTGTGAGGAAGGCCGGGATCGCGTCGCCCACGTAGTCCCAGTTGATCTCGCGGGACCTGAGAATCGTCGGGGAAGGGGGCGGGGAGGAGACGAGTCAGTCGTCCGCTAGCAACGGTAACGGTAGGGAGCATGCAAGAAGGGGGACTCACGTGCGGATCATGAGCGAACCGACGATGACGAGCGCGCCACCTGTCGCCCAGGAGGGGATGGATGCGAAGATGGGGGCGAAGAAGACGGAGATGAAGAACATGAAGCCGGTCGTGATCGCGGTGATGCCGGTGCGGCCGCCCTCAGCGATACCTGTGGCGGACTCGATGAATGCCGTGACAGGGGACGTGCCCATGAGAGCACCCATGGAGATCGAGAAGGCGTCCACGCAGTACGCGATCGTCGAGTTCTCAAAGTCGAGCGTCACGGGATCCCGAAGGCCGGCGAATTTCGCCATGGAGTACAGCGTGCCGGTGGTGTCTTGAAGGCGCAGGGGTCAGAGACGTCACGGATAGAGGACTAGGATGCGCTCACCGAGGATGTCGACGTAGAGGAGGGTGATGAGCGCATACCAGACCCTACCGTTACTGTAGTTGTACTACGGACATGGCATGAAAACGAGTGGACGTCAGTAGCAGACCGGAAATCCACCAAAACCAAACATACGTCAAGGGCATTTCCGATATGCTTCAACGGCCAGAAAGTGACGACCTGCTTGAAAAAATCGAACGCCGAGTCTCCGTCCGCGGTATGGGGAAACGCCGTAACGGGCGTCGTGCGCGGCCACGAGATGATCGACGTGAGGAAGATGCCGAAAATGAGCGCGCCCTTGACGCGGTACAGCATGAGCAACACCGAGAAAATTCTGCGTAGCGCAGGCGCGTTGGTCAGCGCACCCGCCCAAAGTTAAACCGTGGTGGCATGATGCACATGGGGCGTAGATAGTGATGACACGCACCCGCCGGTAAAGATACCGAGCCACATCGTGGGGCTGCGCATTACGCGCGAGTTGCAGTAGTAAGGCAGGGTGGAGTCAATGTAGTCCTCGGGCTTGCAGCCGCCGAGCCCGACAAAGTTCGTCTTGTCGCCGCCGATGACGAACAGGCCACCGGACGCTGGAACGATATTGTGTTTAGCTTTGGAGGGAAACTGTGGGGAGGGGGGCAGATACGAATGGGTGCTTACAGAGCCCGACAAATGCGATAAATAAACCGATGCCAGCTCCAACGGCCAGGACGAGCGATTGGGGCATGATGCGGGCGAGCCATTGCCGGAGACCGAGTATAGAGAGGATGAAGAAAATCCAGCTGAACGACGACGGCCTCCGCGGATAAGGTTGTGTAATGACCAGTCAGAGAGACCGCGAGGACGCACCCTTCCATGAATACGGCAGCCATCGCTTCCCTATACGTGATCGTACCGCTTCCGTGGAAACCGACGACTGAATACGTGAGCTGGGGGCAGGCGCGCGCTGAGAAGCCGTTCGCAAGGTTAAGAAGGTGGATATTGAACTCACATACGCGTTCAGGCCCAGGCCTGGGGCGAGTCCGACCGGCAAATTTGCAAGCGCACCCATGAGGGAGGAGGCAAGCGCGGCAATGGCGGCGGTCGTCGTGATGAAGTCGCGCTGTATCTCACCGAGACACGCCGTATAGGCGGGGTCATTGACACAGCCGTCGTTCGTCGGACACTCGCAGGTCCCTCCCGTGTCTGTGAGGATGGAGGCGTTGACGGAGATCTGGAGAGTAGACTGGGTTAAGGAGATAGATACGCTCGTATGAAGCTTGATTAGGCCTACAATGTATGCCATGGCAGCCTACATTATTATAGATGAGTACTCGTGTGACAGAGGTTGAACGACTAGCGCGCTCACCCATGTTGTCAGGCCTGCACGAATCTCCGTCTACGGCCACAAATAAGGTGTTTGAACGGGCAGTCACGGGCCGAGAGAAGAACAAGACGCACCAGGAACCGAGACCCTGCACGTTCTTTTGGATGACCACAACCCTCCAGGCGAAAATGCCTCCCAATGAACGAGTTGGCAACCTACTGAGTTTCAGCTCGATTGAACCGTGTTGCAAGACAGAGCGCAACACTCACCTGGGCATTCAACCGATCCGCGAAGGCAACCATGGCGGCGGCGTGCAAAGGAAATGCGGGGGGACACGGTGCGTGGAACTGTTCCGTTATCGCATGATATACTTATCGGAGGGGTGTCGATAAGGTGAACCAGTGCAGCATTTTGGTTCCGAACTGGTGCTGCGTAATTGGTATTCGCTGTGCCTGTCCGCTTTTCAGCGCGATCCAGGCAATCGGCGCTAGCCGTGGGCACGATCTCGGCTAAGGACCTTCCGCTTCAGTTATCAAACGCGCCCGCCCTCAGCTCAAGTATACTTATGAATTGCCATTCGATATCCTTTCAGCTTAGTTACCTCTTGGGCCTCAGTGCAAATTGACTGCAAGACGGAGCGGATGATCGCCTCAGCCTGAGATGTGTATGACTTGCCGAGTTGGATGTTGGCCGCTGTTGGACGTCGACACTTGCGGGGAAGGCGATGAGGCTCAGCGGCCCCTTCGTCTGGTTGATGGTCATGAGCTCCAGGACTCCAATCGGTATTATCGACTTGCCTTGGCTACTATAAGTATTGTCGGAGAATTGAGCGTAGCCTCAACTTGAAATCGTCGCGGGGTAAGTACTTAGGCAAATTGTTGTCGGGTTTCTCCATGGGGAAAGTATTTGCGCTATCTGGCCGCCGGCCGGCAATGGGTGCTCCATGGTGTCCTGCTGCCGTAAGCCCTTATCTTCACTAGTCGCGGATACCATACACATCTGTAGCCAGTTGGCCACCGGTACTACTTCGGGTCACTACGAGTGTCAGTGCGATTCGTAGAATCAGTCTTTGGTCTTGCATCATCACGTGGATGTGGGACGCGTACAAGAATATTAATACTGTAGGTACCTGACAGTGAGACTAAGTGAGTGCTGAGCTTGAGCTTGCTCATGAGGCTTTGAGGCCCTACGACGTAACTCGACCTAGTATCCCGCTGAAGGATCCTGGATGAGTGCCACGTAACGGGGCGTAAGGGCTTAATACGGCGCTTTTGGTAATTCGTACTCGTTTCCAGAAACGACGCCAGCAACAACGACGACGTGCCGATGGAATACTTTGGCAAGGACCTGGTGACAATGCGCGACGTCGGACACACGATGACACACTGGCACAGTTCAAAGTGCACCACTCACCTAGGCCCTGGCGATGCCACCACCGACCCCTCTATGGAGATAACTGCATAGAGTCGACGAAATAAGACCCATCCCTAGGTGGTGGGGGTCAGGACAAAGTCCGACCAGAGCCAGTGCGAAAACAAAAGGGATGGAGTATGAAAAACGAAGCCTGTATACAATCATGGAATTAGATCGACTATGTGCTAGACAGTGAGAGAAAATGAAGTGGTGCAGAGCCACCTAGAACGATGTTCGAAGACGTCGACATATCAAACGATAGCCGCCTGAACTTGAAGTCGCCAAAACGGGCGGTAAAACATCCCAAACTTGGGATGTTATTGGGCAGGCGACGGCCAGTGGAAGGGAATCATGGAACGGGAGCCCTGTATCTGGAACCAGCGAAAGAGATGGTGGTAGGAGGAAGACTTCGAGTGCAACGCCACAGTCGGCTCGGGCGTCACCGCAAATTAATTAATGTGGCGGTCATTGAGCGGCGGTTACCGCGGGCCGGCACGTTCCGCCCTCCCACGCTCTTCAAACTGGGCTTAAGCCCGAGCCTCCGACACGGTTGAACGTGAACCAATCTCTTTCAAATCACTTGGGGCTCGCAGAAGGTAGATAGTTGTAACGTGCTGAGGCCGTTAATCCACATCTGAATGCTGATGAGAACTTGAACTCCTCAGCCCGGCCTAGTGCCATGTCATCGTCCGGGGAACAGCCCGCGGCCTTCGCGCCTCCATCGACGCATCATCGGCGAATCCTCTTTGCCTTTTCGTGCATAGCGAGCCTCCTCACACTCATTCTGGCCGTCGCATCGGCTTGGCTACCCCTTTTCGACTCCTCCCCCAAGGTCCTGCTCCCTCCGTGGACGGAGCCGACCAGTATCCTCGGGTCGCTCCGCCGCGCACTCGCCTGCTCGGTCTTGCGATGGGACGCATTCCACTTCGCGCACATTGCACAGGAGGGCTACGTCTACGAGCACGAGTGGGCGTTCTTCCCCGCCGCGCCGTCCCTCATGCGCTCGCTCGGCGGCGTGCTCCGCTCGTGGAACCCCACCGTCGCCAACTCGCAGTTAGAGTTAGAGCACATCCTCGTGGGAGGTGTGCTGGGCTCGATGCTGTCCGTGCACTCCGTACTAGTGCTGTACGACCTAACGGTGGAGCTACTAGGGTCGCCAAACGTCGCGCTGCTAGCTGCGCTACTGTCGTTGCTGCCCAGCAGCCCGGTGACGCTGCGCGTGGCGGGGTATACTGAGGCAATCTTCACGTGGTCTTCGTATTCAGGTGAGCGTCGTGCTCGATGAAGATTTCAGTTGATGGGAAGGGTGGGATGGCCACTACATGCTTATTCCCGAGGTCGAGCACGGCTATATTTTTGCAACGAAATTGCTGGCGGAAGTCGCGGCATCTTCGTTGTGCAGACCTCCATTACACTGTATGCTGACCATTCTGTTTGCTGTCCTAGGAATGCTCTATTGTGCAAGGCGGCAATGGCTCTTCGGAGCATTCTGTTTCATGGTGGCTGCCACCGCTCGCTCAAACGGCATTTTCTTGTGCGGATTCATCCTGTACGGCCTCATAGCGGAACCTATCCTCGAACACCGTCAGGTGCGTCTTCGCCATCTTCTTCCTCAAATTTTCACACTAAAATCTGCTGTCGTGCCACAGATCCACTTTGGATGCACATGTCTGGCTCTCGGGCTCTCTGCGATGGTCCTATCGCCATTCCTGTACCTTCAATACGGCGCATACCGTGTCTTCTGTCTGGGAGATTCGAAGCACCCACCGTGGTGCGACACCTTTCCGCCTTCGATCTACACCTACGTCCAATCGAAATACTGGAACGTAGGCCTCTTACGATACTGGACGCCGCAGCAGCTTCCCAACTTCGTCCTCGGCGCCCCACCGCTCGCCCTCCTCTTCGCGTATACACTCCACTATCTGCGCAGCGCCTTCCTCCCGCGCCTTCACGCTCTCGTGTCCTCGCCCTCCTCCTCACCCGCCTCCTCATTGGACCCGTCTGAGAAGTCAGGCGACGACACCGGCGCGCCGTCGTCGGCTCGGACCCCATCGGCCTTCCTGCACCCGTCGCTCGCCCCACATGTGGTGCACGCGCTCATCATGGTCCTCCTGCTTCTCTTCGCGTCGCACACGCAGATCATCCTGCGCGTCGCCGCGTCGATGCCGTGCATATATTGGGCGGCGGCGTGGCTCCTGGTCGAGCGGCCGGCACTGGGCAGGTGGTGGATTGGGTGGAGCATCGTGTGGGGAGCGGTTAGCTGCGTGTTATGGGCTGCGTTCTTGCCTCCAGCATGAATCATGATGCTTGGGCATCTGATGGAAATGGTCTCTCTGGAGACCTTGGGCTCTCATGGGCCCCGAGGTGGATGGCGCCAACCTCGACCCTCGAGTGCTGAATTGGAGGACGCAACGTGGGGAAGTTTGGACGCCGCTTTCGAATGGAGACACCCATCATATACCGCAGAGCGTCGGGAATTGGTCTCCGCAGGCAGACTGGGTTCAGCAGCCTGTGTTAGGGTCTAGCCTATAATTTTTATGGAGAGATTCGGGTCCTTTGCTCGGCCAACATTATCCCTCTGTAGCTTGGCGACGAGTCCATACGTATTACGTACTTGTGATGCCATATTGGTCGCTGGTGGTGACTTCCAAATTGCAATCGTGCTATAGGACGACGAGTAAGTAGTAATTGGATACTAGCACACTGTAGATTGCGGGGTAATTCAATGGCACATTGAGGGGGCTCAAGGTAGTTCTGAAATATGAAGGTCGCTGCCGAGTCTCGTCGAGCAGCGAGAATGTTGCAGATGCATGCGCAATGTCAGCGTTTCTACGCAAAGTTGTGTATGTTGTCCATGTTTCGCGCGATCGTAGCAACGATGGGCGCTTACAACATGGTCGAGCGACTGTCGAGCGCCATTCGCCCCTTTTCGTCGTGAACGCTGGCTCAAGACATACGCTCCATAGCTCAATAACCAGGAATGATCGTACCACAGACACTCTCTCGTGATGAGGTGTCCTCGCGGCTGGAGCAGGCCAGATGAGCTGGAACAGAGCTCTGGAGAGAGGAGGGCGGCTAAGCCACGTGAAGGCATGAATTCGCTTAAGGGAGTCGTACGACGCGACGCTGGCGCAACAGAAAATACCGGTCAATAAAACCTGCCGCCCCCTCCCACGGCATTCTACCAACGGCCGTTGCCTCTCGTCCTCCCCCTCTCCTCCAACTGGCAACTTGCCTGCCGCGGGCCTCTTCAAGACTAGCGTAACTCTAACGTCTACCGCCAGCACTTTCCGCAGCCATGAACTCCACGGCGCCCGTCGTGCACCCGACCGCGGACATGCTCTACTCGAACACGGATATGAGCAAGCTCAACTGGTTTGAGACCCAGTGGGTTGCTTGGTACCTCTGGATCAACAACCCCATCCTTGCGACCGGTCTTGCCAGCTTCCTGATGCATGAGGTACGTTTCCTTGCCTATTCGGCATATATGGTCTTCAACCTGTGCTGGCAGATTGTGTACTTCGGCCGTTGTATACCGTGGATCATCATCGACGCGATCCCCTACTTCCGGAGATGGAAGCTCCAGCCTACCAAGATCCCCACCGCGAAGGAGCAGTGGGAGTGTACCAAGCAGGTCCTCTTCTCTCACTTCATGGTCGAGCTCCCCGTCGTACGTGTCGCACTCCCTCCATCTGCGTGCATCCTTGACTAAGCGGCGCCCGGTCCTGTCTCGTGCCCGCACGTAGATCTGGCTGTTCCACCCGCTCGCGGAGTACTTCGGCATGGCGACCTGGCAGGTGCCGTTCCCGGCGTGGCAGCAGCAGCTCCCTCAGATCTTCTTCTTCTTCGTCTTCGAGGACATGTTCCACTTCTTCATGCACCAGGCGCTGCACTGGGGCCCGCTCTACAAGCACATCCACAAGGTCCACCACAAGTACTCGGCGCCGTTCGGGCTCGCGGCTGAGTACGCCCACCCCGCGGAGGTCATGATCCTCGGCACCGGTACGATCGGCGGCCCCGTCCTCTACTGCGCGTTCCGCCACGACCTCCATATCGTCACTGTCTACATCTGGATCACCCTCCGTCTCTTCCAGGCCATTGACTCGCATTCTGGCTACGGTGCGTCCTCCATTCCTCCTGACTGGAGCCGTTTCGTGCAACTTTACTGACTGATGCGGTTCCGCTAGACTTCCCCTGGTCCCTGCAGCACATCATCCCCTTCTGGTCGGGCGCGGAGCACCACGACTTCCACCACATGGCGTTCGTGAACAACTTCTCGACGTCGTTCCGCTGGTGCGACTGGCTGTTCGGCACGGACACCAAGTACCGCGAGTACCGTAAGCGCATCACGGAGATGAAGAAGCTTAACCTGTCCAAGGACGAGTTTGCGGCGATGGAGAAGCGCCTCGCCGACGCGGCCGAGCAGGAGGGACTCCGCGCCGAGGCTGAGGTCGAGAACTACTCGCTCACCGGCAAAAAGCCCAAGTCTGAGTGAGGTCGCTCTCTCTGTGGGCACGGCTTGTCTTGGTTTCGCGGGATGTGGGCGTCGTGGGGTGTTTGGATGCAAGGAAGGAAGGATTAATGACGAAATTAGAGGCGACCACGACTCACGTATGTCCTCATCATGCTGATGATTTAGATATACACTCGTATAATGTATAGCTACCTCTCCTTCTGGCCTCTTATCCTGGCCAATTTGATGTCGCAAGGTTTATTGCCCTTGTCAAGTCGAGAAGTGCCCTTCCGCCAGGTCCAGCTTCAAGCCTTGCGTAGTATTCACCTCGCCCGATGTCATGGAGAACGTACTCGGTTAACAGGTTCCTAGTCTTGTTCGGTATGATATGTACGTTCTTGTGTCTTCCGCCTCCATTCTAACGTTCGTGATTCTCCATAGAAGACAACTCGAGCATAGGAGAGGGCTACATGATATTTTCCCTGCGTATGCTCTTGAACTTATAGTCTTGGTACGTCTTCCAGCGACTTGAACTTATGGTTTTCCACTATTCATTATTCGTGCTCCTCGACTACAGTCCTCACCTACTTCAGTCTTCGTAGTGACCAAGACTGTAAACTCCCGGACGCCGCGTCCATGACGAACTTCTGGCAAGCATACTCCACTAGGCTCTCTCCCCTTCTCAGCTTGCTCCCTCGAACTTCAACACTCCGCCACTGTGCCGTCAACGTGCCACGCCCTCGGATTCTTATATGCTTGTCCTCATGACTGCATCCCAGAGGCGTGGGCCCTTAGCATCCGATGTTCAAAATCGAGGAGAACATCTCCATGTCTGCTGAAGTGACGCACGCGGGGAAGACCTTGTGTGGCGCGTCCGCCGTCGTGCGTGCCCTTGTGGAGGCGGAGGAAGGCGCGCAATGGCGGGTGCGTCCGTGAGCGCGACGCCGGCGGTAGTCCTCGACGCGGATCATCCTACCGCCGCCCATCGCGGGAGGATAGTGCCGCACGCTGCCGCCGTGTCAGGGGTGGTCGGGCTGCTAGCGGCGTCGACAGCGTCGCGGGTGTGGCCGGGCTGGAGGTGGGGCCCCACAGTACCCTGTGAGAGAGCCGTGCGTCGGTGACGCTGTCTGTCACTCATGCGATGGAGAGGAGAATTGGGGGAAGGGAGAGCTGGGGCAGAGTGGGCCGATCCGCGCTGTTCGGGCGTTTCGGTCAACGGTCGAGTGGGATGGGAATGGGAATGGGAATATGTGACTTGGGTTCTTGGCCGTCTTGTCGGACCCGCCGGATGCATATGTGCATGGGCCGGGGAGCACGCGATTTTCCTTCACACTTGCTGGGATCTCATTGTCATAGAGGAGTAGCATCGGAGCCGCTTTCGCTGCGCGGGCTGGGAAGACGGAAATGTGGGTGCTCTCTCAGGGTTGCACCCAAGGTTTGTTTGGAGCCGAACACGGGCGAGGCGTGAGGGGCAAGGGACGAGGGACGAGGATCCCGAAGTCGGCAGCGCGATTGCGATTGCACGATTGCTCAGCGAACCTTGGCAGCGCAAGGTTCGCCCAGTCGTGCACCGCCGACCCCCTCGTTCTGTCCGAGCGAAGCCAGGGCAGTATGTAACTCTCGGTGCTTTGCGCAGTAGATGCACCTGCGAGCGCGAGCGCGAGGGACGGCTCTCCGCGAAGCAGCTGTTTCAATTATGTTGCGCTGCACTCGTCGTCACCGCGAAGGGCAGGCACCATATGTCGCGCTCCCCAAAGGCGTGCACGAAGGGAGGCAGAGCGCCGAGCGCGAACTTCCGGGGAGGAGGAGCAAGGGGCTTCCCGCATATGGCAAGCTATTTGTGGCCCGCTGTATTGTGGAGATGGGACGCAGTGGGTCCGACCCCTGGAAATGAGATAGCTCAGGGTCTTGGACTTCGTTTGGGCGCCAGGCCTCCAGGTCTGCATCTCGATGGATTCAATACAGATGCTCGGTTTCCTCTCGCAACCGCGCGTGCGAAGCCCACTGTCGGAGATGCGGGATTATGGTGGGATAATGAAGAGCGACATGAGGTGGGCACGCACGGATATCATACGGCATCATTGCTCGCGCTGACGGTCTTCCGAATTGTTTCGCGGCAGCAGTAGACGTTGGCGCAGGCGGTCTTGGGCAGAAAAAGACATAGTACGACAAATACGGATGATGTCTTCCATCCCAGCGCTGGAAGACCAACGATTGGGTTTCGCAGGGCGGCAGAATTCATGGCACGAGCCTGGGGACTAGGCTGTCGGAGGACTCCGGCTGAAAACAAGACTTTCCCAAGGTGATGGCACCTCAGCGCCCTTACGATACATGATGAGTCTTCGTGTCCAAGGTAAAGAGGAGGAGGAGACGGTGAGCGAGAGTCGAGGAGGAAGAGGAGGTGGCACGGATGATGGCGGTGGCGACGAGGTTCTTGCGTGACTGCCAAATGGGGCAGTGGGGGCTGTTGTGACACGACTACAACAGCGAGAGGCTCGACGATAAGCCTCGAGCTCGCATTGCAACCTCCACGAGGCCTCCGCCCTCGCCCTCGCCATCCATCATTGATTCCCTGAGCTTGACATCATCATCGGTCTGAGACTGTGCTCCGCCACTATGGATCAGGCTTACTTCTGTCTCCTCTCCCGGGCTCTCCCCGTCGAAATACTTGACTGTATTTTCCAAGAGCTTGAACCACAGCACCTTCCTCCCCTTCTCCGAGCAAATCGTGATTTCCATGTGATCGGTACTCGCATTCTCTATCGCATTATACCCGAAATGCCGGTCCACCGTTGTATACCCTGCCTGAAGGCCCTATGTGGTTCACCCACCAACGCCGCCCTCGTTCGGAAACTCAGCATCGACTGGTCACACCATCGAGTCATATCAAACCTTTTCCGCCTTCTCCGCGACGCCCTCAAACACCTCACGTCTATCCGCCACCTCAGCATCGAGCTCTCGCCACATGACAACAACTACGGCCTCGCATGGGTCCTCGCTGGGCTCCGCGCCCAGCTCAAGACCCTAGGAACTTCAATTCTATGTGATGCCCAGCTCGCAGAAGTGCTCGAGGCGCAGCCAGCCCTCGTCGAGCTCGGTCTCCGCGGCTTCCAGACGAAGCAAGGATTTACCCTCTCCGGCGGGGCCATGCCACTCCTCCGCTCTCTCCGCACTGTGCACGCAGGCCCGAACGTCATATCTGAGGTCGTCAGGGGCCGGCCCATTGAAGGAGTCTCGCTCTCGATGTTTTTGGATGACGGCTGCCAGCCGCTGGACTCGCTCAGGCTCTCCACCCGGCCCATCAAGCGACTGACGATCATGTCGCTTGACTACACCCTCGCCCCGACGGTCCTGCTGCCGGAGATCGCGAAACGTCTCCCGGAGCTGGAGGCCCTGCATGTCGTCGTGCTGATGGCGTTATTTGATAATGTGAGTTGTTGCTTCGCATTTGAATGGCCACGGGCCCCTTTCGTCTGCGCCTCCTGCCTATCCGGTGCCCGACGCCCGTTCTAGCCTCTTGTGTATGAAAGGCGGAAATGAACGTACGGGCGCCTATTGCTGTCGGGTACTGCGGTCAGTGGTCCTCGAACTCGGCGAAAGCTCAGGAAGCACTGGCGCAGCACGAGCCTGTTTTAATAACCGCCCGCTCTCATGTCCTGATAGTTCTTGTGAGACTCCAGCATCATAGAGCACCATGAACCGCCAGTCCGACCAGCACGGCGGCTCCTCTGCGGCCACATGCACAGACTTATTTGCGTGCCCTTGTCTCTACGAGGAAATATGTTGCTTCCTACTTCCCAGAGATATTCCCAGCGACGTCAAGGGCACCCAGATATGCCAGGATAGGACTCATTCTGAAAGTGAACAGCCGCAGGCGACTCGCCCGTTTCGACTTCGCTCCTATCGGCCCACTGGTTTACTCGGTTTGGGTGGTCCTGTGGCCCGAATTACATGTGGGATCGTGATACTGAAGCAGCTTTCTTTGACGCCTTTCCCAGAGAACGCTGCAAGACTCCGGCCCGTGCCTCTCCAAATTCTCGGACCTGCGCTATTTGACGTTCATGGCAGCGGGCTCCGCCTCCATCGAGGACGAAGGGGAGATCGCGCGTACCTGGAGCAAGGCGTGTCCTACGCTCCGGACTATCATCTTGCCGAAGGGAAAGGTGTGGTTTGAGCGCGACGGGAAGTGGACGTGTTGCGGATGAAGTGGCGTCCACCATCACGGCGATCGGGACTCGGTATCAGGCAGGGTCGAGAGCGTGGCCGGCGAGAGAGCAGGGCAGCTGTGCGGTGTGACCGATGGCCATAGAAGGGAAGCAGAGGCTGGACGCGGAGCTACGGGACGAGTACGATTCCCAGACTGTGGCACAATGGCTACGAACGGAACTTCGGAGGGCGTGTAGGACACGGACATGATGTGTACTTTGGCCATGGGTCGCGCGATTCGAAAGTGTGAGGTATCATCGATCGGTAAACGTTTGGATCCGGCTCCAACATTCATTGCAGTGTTCACGCTTCTTTATTCCACAGGGCCATTTTAGAACGCTACTATGTCCGCTGTCGCGTGTGCTTCCCCAATCTTGCCGCCCGCGCGAGCTTCGACTGGCGCGTCGAAGTGCTCCACGTGCGAGGAAAGGAGCCGCTAGAGGCGAGGGACGGAAGCCAAGCTCCTCTTCCGCAGAATTCGACGTTCCACCGACAGCAGCCGCACGGTGGTCCTGAACAGAACCTTGCATGATATCCAGTTCGTCCTGAGTCGAAGTCTCCTGAATTCCACTCTGACGTGCCGATGTTCCTGCCCCCCCCCCACACCGGAGAGACTCGCCGGCCTTATCGGCGCGGTACGGCGCTGTTAGCGACAGGTGTTCCCTGCATTCATGGCAGGCTCCGTGTTCTACATATCCAATGGGTGGTTCGGAGCGGCTTTGAATGGATCGCTGCGTTCGTAACAGACTTTCTACAGTTTCGGCCGTATCCAGAGGTCCTGATAGGTTTGTGAATATGCGCTCATTATCTGCACCTTCGTCGTCAATGTACCTCGTGTCGTGGTCACAAAAGATACTCTGGACTCCGATGCGTAAGGTCAGTGTCAGGCTGCCCCTCAGGCGTATCGATTGATATTGATACTCACGGAGATGAATCGCTTATGACATCGCTGTTCTCCGGCAGGCACCGAACAGTCGCGTACAAGGCAATGAAATCACTCCTCGCCGTCATGGGCGCTGTTCGGTATTGCCGCACAAAAGGTACTGTCCTCTACGTCAGATTGCTCAGATACCTCTAGCTCATCATGTACCTGCCCCGGCTCGCTCGCTCGTTACCAACGTTTGATGACCGATTGTCGGTATGCCGTTGCTCGTCATTGGCGCACCTCTTCTAGTCCACAGCGGGCGAGCTCGAGGCGCGTCGGGGCACTCGCCACCTGAAAGCTCGGCTGCGCCTCCCGAAATTTGAAGCCTGTGTGACTCTGAGGGACGGCGCACTGTGGGAGGTCTTGTGCCACGGTTGAGCTCGGTGCGCGACGCGACATGGCGACCCCAGTTTCGCAGTGAGTCATGGACATGCTATTTCGGATCCCTAAGGACGCTTCTCAATTCTTGGTCGTGTCGGATACACACTCTAGAGCACAACTCACATCATATGTTGTGTAATTTCCCCGGTTTCCCCACTCGACAGGTCCATTGCCAACTTCCATCCGTGCGTTTACATGCTCGTGGGCCCGAGCAGGCTAGGCGACCTCAGGCATGTTGCTATTTGCCTATGAGCGGTCATGAATTACAAATTGTGCAAGAAGGTGTGTCGAATAAACCATCGGCCTTGTCATGCCTAACGCTTTACGCCGCTAGACATGGCCCTCTAATGGCCCCCGCGTTCAGGCGGCGCAAGGTGACATACGAATTTGGCAAGATAGCGAGGATAGCCCTTTCGGGTCATGCGCAGTCCATTAGACTCGATCGGACTCCCACGTAAATTGAATTCCTCAGCTTCGACTTACGTCCGTCGCTGAGCGATTGAGTCTCTATCGAAGCTCAGCTGTGGTTTAACCCGCCGACAGCCTTGCCTGACAACGCGACACTTGCCGCCGGGTTCGCATTGTCCGGTTGCGCCTGGCGAGCCGTCTGCTACGCGATGGGTGCGTCCGCCCATTTCCGGGGCCAGTTGCAGGTGTTGATCGGTGACTTTGGGGTCCCGTCCCGACGGCCCCCCGTCCCAGATTGCGTCCAGATTCTATTTCGCGGCCGGTTCTTCGAACGCCCACGGTGGCCGGATACTGAAGATGTTCTCTGCAGGCGACAACGCGAGCGCAATCTGAAGTCTATGCGTCTGGCCTGGGCGCGTCAACATAGCGACTCGTTCGCACCTTCTCGAATCCTGGTCAGCTGGACGGGTCCTTCCATTGTCGGCGGCTCTTCTGACCCCCACCACATCACGCAGATAGAGGCGCAGCTCTGAGCTCGCACGAGTGGGGGCCCACCCTTAAAACGTCAGAGGGATCGAGATGGATGGAATACGTCAAGTGGAAAGCACAACAGAAGACCTTGGGAGGGAAGGCCCCTTGATGTCAAAGTTCGCTCCTCGATGATCCCTTGGCCTTCAGCATGTGCCACATTGCGACTCGGGAGAGGACCACAGGGCGGGAGGACCGCCAATGTGCGGACCGGAGGCGTTGGCGCTGCAGGGTCGAGATAGGTAATGTCCATCCGCTGGGACGCCTTGCTCAATGAACGGACGTCATTGTCTTCAGGGAGGCTTGGCGTCAGAAGATCGTCGAGGGCCAGAGCGGCTTGGTCAGCCATCCGACTCGCAGCTCGGTGCAATTCATGCCTATCGAGCTCGCTGGGGGCCGAGCGCTGGAGGAGGGCTCATACGTGTACCCACAGGTGGACGGCTCGAGGATGGGCCGGTCCCCATCGTACGTATCCGGCAACGTACGTGCAGTATGCGGCGCTTGTGTGCGCCTATCAGCGCGCAGGAGACGATGCTTGCTCACATACACAAGGCCCCGCAGCCACCGTCGGGCAGGCCTGGCTGGTGCTAGGCCGCTGGAGGCTGGGAGATACCAGCTTCGCATGCTTCTTCGGCTCGGGAGCAGTACGGGAGTTGCCTCGGTCACAGAGACACTCGGCCCACGTTGTGTTTGCCTTTCCCCCCAGCGTCCGGGGCGTTCACATGCGCCGTACAGCCGTACGGCATCCACGAAATCTTTTGGGCCTGCACGCCCCTGGCTACGTATGTGCGCTGGGCACGCGCGCAAGGACATAGCGCGAAGGGGCACCGCGTCCGAGTTCTCAGTGCGCCCAGGCATCCAGCCCGCTGTCTTTTCTTGTACCGAGCACTCGCAGTTGCCCACGGTTGCCGCGTCTCCACGTTGTTCCGAAGTGTCGCGTAGCGGCACGTCCCTCCGACCGTTGGCCTGCAGACTGCAGTGCCGTAAGTCGCGTTCGGCAGACTTAGTCTATGAACAAGGTCGTGCCGCTGGGTCGGGGGCCGGGTTCCCACCCCCCTCGCAGGCGATCCGAAACTTTCGCGGAAGTGTGCGTGCCGATTCACCGATCAGGGTGGTCGTCCGCACAACTCTCATTGAAACGACGGAGACCTTGGGGGACCCTGATGGCAGCTCTACACCCGCCCAGGGGCAGACCAGGAGCCAGGAGCTGGGAGGCGAGTGTCGTCAGGCATTTCATGTACTTCCTCCCCCCTTTGTGCATGTGGCATAGCCGCGTGCGCGTGCTAGTAGAACGCAGTGGATTGCTGAGATATAGACGAGAGAGAATAACGGAGGAAAAAAATACATGCGGTACAAGTACAAGTAAATACTACCTACGATAGCGATGATCGACGCGGGAAAAAAGTAAAAAGTACAGAATTACGGCATAGACTATCAATGCTAACTGACACCTACGTGCGCCCCCCATATCGTCTGCGGACAGTCTCCTGCCGCATCCGTCGGGGACACTCTAATCGCACGCGGCGGTCACATCGCTCTGGGAAGGGGGGACGTACTGATCAATGGATGATCACAGCTGGGGAAGCAAAAACCACACTCACCGCTCTCACAAACGTCAGCATGTGGCAGGTGATGTACCCCTTCGCAAAGCCGGCGCCCGCATAGGCGAACAGGTACTCCCACTTGCGGAGAAATGCGAAGTACGTCGCGTCGTCCTTGAGTGCGGGGTACCGCTCGACCATCGTCTCGCGCCGCAGGTTCGCCTTCAGGCGGCGGTCCCATGTCCGCAGTGTGCGTGGGTAATCTGCGTCGTGTGTGCAATGTCGTGTGTGCAATGTCGTGAGGAGGATCATTCACCCGTCAGCCGTGACGTGCCAAGGAGGGGGCGGGCGTATACGTACGGGGGGCATGGTTCTCGACGCCTTCGAGGGTGAACCGGCCCTTCGAGGCGTCGTAGGCCGCATCGATCAGCACCGTCGCGCTGGGCAAGCATGAGTTGGGCCACATATAGCGCCGCATGAAGTCATCGGCTCTATTTCGGGCCAAGGTTCAGCAAGAATGCCTATTGGGGACCGGGAGCAGGGCGGCGAAGACTCACTGGTAGTTGGTATACCGGCCCTCTGGGAAGGTGGAGCAGGTCACGACGATGGTGGCTGCTGTCGGCTTGAGCGCAAAGTCGACTACCTCGAAGTACTTTTTGTAATACTGCATTGAGAAGAGCCAGTGAGCTAGACGCGTTGGAGCGGCGCCACACGGAACTTACCTTGCTGCCGACGTGCTCAAGCATTTCAATACTCACGAACGCATCAAAGGCGTTCTCAAACTCTGGGGGGATGTCTCGGTAGTCCATCAAGTGCACCCGCACCTGGCCCTCTAGGCCCCGTTCGCGCACACGCTCCTCCGCGAGCTCCTTCTGCTCCACCGAGAGCGTGAGCGTGTCGACCTCGCAGCCGTAGGACGCAGCCGCCTGTGCGTTGGCTCCGACGTGAGAAAGTGTGGAAAATCGGGCGCGACAGGTGTGCGTACCTCGATCGCCAGGCCTCCCCACCCGGTGCCGAACTCGAGGAGACGATCCCCGGGCTTGACGCGTGCGGTCTTGAGCACGTGGTGGATCTTGCGCTGCTGCGCGGCTTCGAGGTCGTTCGGGGTCGGGCCCTGCGTCAGGTCGCCGCGTACGCCACCCTCCTCGTCGCCCCAGAGCGCGGTCGAGTACATCATCTCCTTGCTCAAGAACGCCTGCGACGACGCGCGGATTTGAGTAAAAGGTTTAGGCAGGGCGAGGGCGGTGCCATTCAGACGCGCGTACCTTGAAGAGCTCGTTTGACTGGTCGTAGCTCGCGATTACGTTGAGGCGGGCGCGGGAACGCGTCTGCCCGAAGAAGGCATTCCGGAGGCCCGAGAAGGCGGCCGCGAGACGGCTGTAGAGGGAGTGGATCGCGGACATCGTTGATTGGTTGTCGAGCCAGAGCTGGAAGCGCAACCGATGCGGATGCGGAGGCAGGCAGGTCAGTCCGTGCATGTGCATGAGAAGGCGGGCGAGCGGCGGGAAGGGCCCCGGGCTGCGGTTACCGTTACTCACGTCCATGATCGCCTTCAGGTTCTCAACCTCGACCTCGCCGATCATGTAGGCTTCGCTGACTGAATGTGCGGCAATTAGCTCGTGCGAACCCATAATCGGAAGAGTAACTGACACCCAAGATCACCCGAGCTGTGCCCACTTCGTCAGCATCCGCCAGACGTGCGGAAGAAGCCTGGCGAAGGGGGGCTCACCTGAACACGCGGGTCCAGAACTTGCCACTGTTTACCCTGAGGTGAACAGAATTCGATGCGCCTTTTGGGTTGCCGAAGCGGAACGTCCCATCGTAGTCCTCGACCTCAAGGTATCCTGTTGAGATGGCGGACTGCAGGACTGAGAGTATTGATGACCGTGCTGTGGGGCATGGGGGCATGAGCATGAGCAAGGGTCAGGGTCGAGAGAGGGGAAGGTGAAGAAGTGGCCTACCGAACTCGGTGAAGAACGAGTAGCGGGAGGGTTTTGCGAGATGGAGCGTGGAGGAGCCGGGTGAGGAAAGAGATTCTTTAGAAGGGGAGAATCGGTGAGAAGGCATCGTGGAGATTGTGCGAGAGCGGTGTGGGTGTGTGGGGCGGGCAGCCTATGGAGGAGGAAGAGGTTCTGCGAGGGAATTTATAGGACGGGAAGTCTTCGCGCGCACGCAGGCGGTACCTTGGAATAACGTCCGACGAAAGCGTCGCGCAGATATGAAGCGGGTTTTCGGGGACCGGGAAGCGTCAGTATCAGAGATCTACCTCGTGTATGGGCCCAGTCTGCGCGTGCGCGATCGCATCGAGTGGGATGGGATGACGAAAGGAGCTCGAGATCGTATCTGGGGGCCCATCAGACGGACGGGCGGACGCAGGGGTTAAAGGAATCAATCCCCTCCCATGGGTGGGTTCGGACGTTTCGCGCGCGGTACCTTGGAGGCGACATGTCGAGATCTCCATCCAGAGGGCCCGGGATGGAGGGGATTCTCCCATGGGACACGCGCATGACATATCTATAGAGCATGTTCTCGGATTCTATGAAGGCATGGTTCGAATTCAATCCGGCAGAAGCGAAGAGGAGGACTGAGGGAAGGACGGCGAGAATCTCACCACGGCCGAAGGAAAGGAGCCGTACGTGGCCGTCCAGAACCGCTGTGCGATCCCTGCGCACCGACAAGAGGAGGAGGACTCCCATAAGTGGTACACGAGATCGGGAGGGCAGATGGGAGGTCCCCGGAGGCCAGGATGCAGGGATCGTCCCGTTCGAGTGGAAACCGCCTTCCAAAGAGCTTTCGAAGGCCCCGCTTGATGGACGGCATGAGTTTAGTGATTGAGTGACCCAGACGGAGGCGCAGAGAGGGCCGGGGCGTCCTGCGGGATGCGTGCCACGAGCCGTCTCAGAGGCAGGCGTGGGAGGGCGAGAGGGTACGCTCTATCGACGCAGAAGCAGCTCCCTCAGGACATCGTTACGACAATGCGGCCGAGACGGGCGGCCCCGGGCGAAATCGACCAGGCTGGCCAAACGCTTAAGGACGACCAACGAGCTGGAAGCAGTCTGTCCCTGTTTTCGTGGAAACCACTGATGGGAGGCCATCTCCCGTCGTCGTCGCAGCCGTTGGAGAGAGCAACAGCCCGCCCCAGCGCCGCCCCGCTTCGCCTGAGCCTTCGTGGCGTCGTCCCCGTCACCCGTCACGGTCACGCACGGCTCCCGGCATTTGTGTTTGCGCGCCCAGCCAGCAACGTCTCAGACAACTTCAACCGTTCTGCCGCCCCCACCGACACCGGGCATACTTATCCACCCGCAACATACCCATGTAAGCATGTCGCGCCGAGCCGACGGCTGCGGTCGCCACGTTCATCGTCCCTGCACCTGCGAACGGACTGGGCTGGGCTGCCCCAAGCGGCAGCGAGAAAATTCCGGCGGCCCACCCCTTGCCAGCACATCCCACATCCACGATACCCTGCGCCTTTGATTTTTTGATCCCCCAACCCGCCATCCCTGCCCGTGTCTCGGGCCTCTGCGGTCCGACGAAGAAGAGAAGTTGATAAGCATGCCGTGGCCAGACGCGTTTCCTCTCTTCGGTAAGAAATTTGACGTCCCTGTGCAGGCGGAATCCATTGGCAGCTTTTTCCCTGGCCAGCGGGTGCTTCTTCTGGTCCTACGTGATCATCCTCGTCAAATTTCCGCCAGGTATGCACCCACTCCCAGCCCCCCGCACCACGACTGTCGGATACGTCCCTCTGCGATTGCCAGATGGCGCCACGCCTCGAGCGACGAGCCAGCTCGACAGGAGGGTCTGAGTCGACTTGGCTGGCTCCCGCTGGCCTATCACAGTGTCGTGTTTAGTGGTGTTGCTTACGCCCACACCTCTTTCCGACATAGGCAGTTGCAGACCGCCGGGAGGTTCATATTTCTGCTGCGCGTACACGTGTGCGTCTCTCTTCCATATCCGTCCAGAAGAAGTTCAAGTCGGCAATGTTTGTGCTACTCGTGGTGACGGGTGTTATAATTTGTCGCGGAGGTGACATTGTTCCCCCATCTCGCTCTCAGTGCGCTCACGACTGTACCTGGGCTGCACAGACATGACGATCATGACCACCTGCCAGAGGCTCGCCGAGCTCGCCCCACTGGCATCCTAGCAACAGCTGGAGCTTCCCACCATGCCTCTGCGTCCTGGCTGCCGCACCCCGCATAGCTCTCTCAAAAACCCAAAACGAGGCTCGATTGTGTTCCAGCCGAATGTCGTACACGCTGCTGATATTACGTAGGGGAAGCACCCCCACCCGCCCTTCTCACGATTTATTTCTCCATGCGATCGCGTCGACGTTCATGAACCCATGCCCAGACGCGCCTTCCGAGCTCTCTGTCGCCCTTCCCGCACCTCATTTTACCCAGTGCCGGCTGCATGCATGCGACGGAGACGGACCTCCGGCACCGATCTCGCCGCCAGGTACTCTTCGCGTCCAACGCGCGATTTACCGCAACTTAACGCAGCGCTGCGAGTGTCTTCCAGAGTTCGCGCTCGTGCGCAGAACTTTGCTAAGTTATATGGCTATAATCCGGTTCGATCGCTACAGGAGCATATGTTGTGCTAGACGTTTCCTGCCCACTGAGCGATCGTCGCTATCTTTTCTGAGCCTTGGGGGAAGGTGGGGGGATTCTTCGTTCCCTCACCCAGCCCAAAGACATTAATGCGCTTTCATCCTCTCTTCTGGTGCGTCTGTTTGTTCTGCAGTCGGGCGGGGTACGCTGATTGTTGACAGGGGGCATCCCACGATGCATATGCCCACAGCCTCGTTAATGGACGGAGATACTTGGGGTAATGATAGGGGCATAATAGGCCGTGCACGAAGAAAAACTGTGCTCACAGCTCAGCTGCGTTCATTCGGCGCCACGAGCACGGACATTGGGTACTGTATGTTCTGTCGTGTTCAATTGTCGCGGCGGGCGGTTTCAGGTTCGTTTTCCGCCGATTATGCCATTCGGGGGCGCCGCTTATCATACCCTGGTTCGGTTGTTCTTACAGGGTACGACATTACATTACACATTATCATCTGCGCATGTATGTATTGTCACGTTCATTTCCGCCGCGTCCCATGATATAATTTTTCGCCCCCCACGCGAAGCCTGGCCTGTCCGGAGCGCAGGCCGTGACCACCGTCTACGTCTGCTCAGAGTTCATATCAGATCGAGCCTGCGGCCTGAAGCCCGCGCTGTGTCATGAGCCAGCCCCCGTCGTTCATTTTCACATTTGCATTTTTTTCCGGAACGGTCGGCTGCCCGCCTCGCACGTCCACCTTCGCGCCGTTGGTGGCGAGAGTGGCATATGAAGAGCCCCATATACGCTTCTGGCATTCTCATGCGCGTTCCCAGTTCCAGCCTTCCGCTCTGCCTTCCAGGCGGGGACCCCATGGCAGGGCGGCGAGCCACCGTGACGGGCGCAGGCGCAGTCGAAGGGGGGCCTGGAAGGCCGCATCCAGCCCCTGGGTGCAGGTCCACATACACACAGCAGATACCAGAGAGCAATATACGTCGCGCGTGCATAGACCGGACCTAACCCGCCCCGTGGTGGGCAGCCAAAACGAGGAGGCTTCGGCGGCGGATTCGCCCCGGGGGCACGCCGCACTTTGCGTACGGCGAGGCCAAATGCGCAATCCCTGGTGCATCTGACACGAGGTGCGCATGCTCGCCCATGGCCCCATTCCCATCCCTGTATGTTGTATGTTTAGCACTCCCCGCCTTCCTTCACGCTGGGCATGGCAGGCCCCGGGCGGGGCGGCGATAGAGGTGGCCAACGTGGAGAACGTGGAGAACGTGGATCTCCGCCCCCGACCGCAAATGGTAGCGTTGCGAGCCACGGCTCGGACGCTCCCAATTCGCTGTGCGGGAGGTGCACTCCAATTGGCTGAGTGTCCGGGTCGATAGCACGAGTGCCGATGACTGCAGCTGCGCATGTTGTTACGACGCATCTAGCGGGCCCTACAGGCAGGATTTCACTGCGGGGTGTCCGGGCACGGCCGGCACCCCGCGAAGCATCAAGCATGGCACCGTGTTATGGGACGACACTGGCAGGGCATGCGGGGAGTGCGGAGGATCAAAGTTCGGATTGACGTGGGATGGCGTGGCGCGCGTTGCTCGAAACACGATCGGTCCTCGTCCGCCTTCGGCGTGCGGGTGCACTGGCGGGTGCGGGTGCGCACTGGTTCCTCAGGCTCTCATCCATCTCGAGTCCATCTCACTAGAAGAAGGAGAGCTGCCCCAGAACCCGGCGGCCGCTGTAATGCCCCGTCCTCCCGAATGGCGAACTGGTCCCCGCTCCTGTCCCCGCTCCGCAGACATATGCATGCGCATAGAACAATGACCAGGAACAGGGTGCGGCCGCGATGCGTGTGACCCGCCACTGCTGCCAATTCGTCGCACCCCGGGCTCGCCGATGTTTCTGTGGACGTGGAAGGCACTCCGGGTGCCATAGACAAGCTAGATGCGGGGCGACGTCGACCGCACATAGTGCAGCGGATCCACATCCCGGTTCTAGGAGCGGACTGTGTGAGCGTGATAGTGATGGTGCCAGAGCCAATGATTGCGATTGCGAGCCAGCGGGACTGCGATGACGTATATACAACGACCATGAGATGGGAGAGGGATGTGGGGGTTACGCCCAATTCATTGAGGCTAGCGCGGGTGGGGCGACAGGGCGCGTTATCGAACCTTCAGCTTCCGCGACAACATATTCGAATTCGCGGGGAGGGGGAACGGAAACTAGTGCCTCACATGCCGCCGTGCGAGCGGCCCCCATCCCCCAGCTGATTGTCCTGAGCGTCCGAGAACGACGGTTCCAGACGGGCAGACGCGCCCCCTCCTGCTCGTCCCGGTCGCACCTCTTCGAGTTTAGGCCTGACCGTCAGATCTGCGGGCGGACGCTGGTGGAAGAACCCGACGCGGTCCCAGCCGGTGTCAGTCTACCCCTCGCGCATCCACCCGATGCGGCCCGCGGTGAGGCCCGCGACGCGCACGAACAACGTCCGTCGAGCACCTCCGCGCCCTAGAAGTTAGAACTTAGGAACTCGAAGGTGCCGGGGGGACGTGGTCTGGGAGAGCGCGGCAATGTACAGGAGCGCGCAGTGCAGTTTCGCGAGATGGTCGTCGTGGCGCTGCAGAGTCCACCCGACGATGGGCAGCCAGGGGTTCGGGGATGGGGACATCCCCGTCGAGCGTTCCCTCGGCTACGTGCACTGCATGTGATTTGGGCGTCTTGGGGCGAGCGGTAGTGCCTGCGTAGAAGGCGGCAAGGGGTAGAGCGGGGCGGCCGCGTGAGATGTACACCGCGAGCGAGGTTGCGAAGTACGCGCGGACGAGCAGGCAGAGGGAGCCCGGGGAAAAGTGCGCTGCGCACGACGGCAAGAAGATCACAGACGTGACGAGGTGCATCCTGAGAGCGGAGCGTGGGTGTGCCATGTATTAGCGGTCCGATTCCGTTCCGCCAAGTTAGCCGATTTCGTTTGAAAAGAAGGGGAAAGGAAGATGGACTTACAGCGAGAAGTCGGGATGGAGCGCGTCGCTGGGGGGCGGCTGTGCGCTCAGCCCAGCCCCCGACGCCGTAGATAAGTGTGTCCAGCCAAAATACCCTAGACAATCTTCCCATAAAATTTCTGCCTCGCCCAGGACCACTTGTCCGCGAGCTGGACGAGATCCTCGTCGAAGGAGGCCGCCGTCTGGTTGAGGGCTGTGAGGAGGCTTGCCTTGTGCAGGCCGTTGCGCCCAGGACCGTTCTACCCGTCGCTAACGACACCTCCGAGGATCTGCAGTGCGTGCACGCGGTTGCCGTTCGCTGCCCCGGGGGGCCCCGCCAGCTGGAGGCCGTACGTCATCCGCCTGAGGAAGAGGTCTGAGGGCGCCGCGGCCTGTGCACTAGCCGGAGTAATTTCCCGGAAGCGCGGGAGCGGGATGAGCTTCCTGCCATCGACTGGGTGGATGGCGGCCTGGCCGAGGCCTGGGGAAGAACGGATGCGGGGGAAGAAAGATATCGGCAAAATATTATTAATGGGCTCGGGACGATCCTGGATAATGCGTTGGGGCCGTAAAACGTAAGCGTACCTTCCGCGAGCAGCCCAGGCAGGCCGAACTGGAGGCCGTAGCACGCATGTATGGGCGGGTGGACCAACCCCGCGAGGAGGCGGTTGGGCATGCGCGGAGGCGTGTTTGCGTGCGGAGGCCCGGACGAGGCTGGGACGAGGTTGGCCGAGGGGGGGAAGATGAACCCTTCTAGGACCGCCTTTGCGCCCTTCCTGAGTATTTCCGCTGCGAAGAACGCGCGGTAGGAGCTATAGAACCTACGTAACGCGGTCAGCGACGGGTTCTTGATGCAGTGGGACAGCGGCACCGGCTCGACTCACTTTCGTTTACCCAGGTAGTCGAAGAAGGTGGCCGGGGTAATCGGCTCCACTTCAGCAATCGCGGACTTCATGTTCGGAACGTGTCTCGCATACGTGGCCTCGACGAGGGAAGGCCCCGCACCCAGGGAATACGAGGCAAATAAATGGTGGAAAGTGTGACTGCGAGCGGAGGAATGTCAGCGGGCATGTCGCGAGATATGAATTGGCCGCACTATCGCACTTGTGAAAACCAGATCGTTCAGGTAAGGGTGCCACCTAATGTGGTTGTCCTTGAGTGCCTTCTGAACCGCGAGTATGGAATCGTAGGAGGCTCCAGGCTGAGTCTTCGGGATCAGTACGGACGGAGACGGACGGGAAGAGGGAACAACTAGTCCACGTTGTCGAACGAGAAGGAGATGTTGATTTCGGTTCAGTTGCAAAACCTGTGTGGGATCCGTGACTTCGGAGAGTCAGCTGGCACGTTCGACTCGATGACCTAGCTTAGTAGCTAAATTTATACCGCACATTCAACAGCCAACATGGTCGATGGGACGTGAGGCAACCAATGTCGCATTGAGGCGGAGTCATCATCATGCAAACATGTCACGTTGAGCGGGGTATATGCGCAATGGCGGCTTGAAGCCGACGTTTAGCTATAAGTCGCTGGTCGTAGTCATGATGCGCCTATTGCGGAGTCGTTCATCATGGACATCGATTTACAAAGCTCTTCAAAACAAGTCATCCTTGGCCCATCCTTGGACCTACGAATTGCAGTTTGATCGTTAGGATCGCGATCAGAAAGAGCTGGCGCTGGGCGATGGACTCCGACTAACCTCGGCCCGCACTGCAGTATCGGAGTAAGTAGTAGATGATGGCTGGCGATGATAACGGTCGGTGAGCTTTGCTTATATTGCATGGCATCGAAAGCAGCCGGCACATACGCATTAAGTGTGCGTCGTCCAATTGTTGTCATTCAAGGGGAGGAACTTGGAAGAGGTAGGTACCAGTGGGCTACGTCACGGTCGGAGCGTCGGGAGAACTTGAAGAAGCGTCCCCAGAGGCCTCTTCCATCCCCATGTTCTTCCCCACCCAGACCATTCCGTTCTCTCCGTCTAGAGCTTTGAAGATTATTTGCCTGATGTCCGGTAATAGCTAGAAGTCTCTCCCATCGAGTGAGGAATTGAAGGAGGGATGAAGAAGGTTGAAGGAGATCATAGTAGGCACTCGTGACTCCGCCACGGAGCACAGGTTGGGCGGGCCGGCAAGACTGTTTTGATCCGATCAATATTTGGAGGTACGACTCGCGTATGAGTGGCGCGGCCTGTTCCTGATTTTCTCCAGCACTAGTAGGCCCTAGTCTGTTGCACGGTCGTTCGCGCCCCCGACGGAACCGAACAACTATTAGATGACACTAGCACCCACATCATGGCATGAGTACATCCCCCACAAGCTCTAGTTCATCTTGAATAACAACCCATTGTAGGCGATTGTAAGTAAGTACAGTCGTCCGTGTGATGCATTCAATTCTCCTGATGGCATGGACGGTCTTGATCTAGTCTTTGTCGAGGTTAGGTTTTTTCATCAACGATGCATCACCGCTGAGCACGATGTAATCATGTAAGCCCCTTTCTTCCCGCTTTTCCTTGTGGTTTAAAATCTTGGCGTGTCTGTCCAGCGGATGTTTTGGGTCCCTTTCGGTCAAACCGGATCCAGCCTCCCACCCATTGTCCATGTCAGGGGTCCTGGCTGTCCCGTCGCATCACACCAGTATGGTATATAACTTTTGAGTCTCTCCAAATGGCGACGTGAACGAAGAAAGCCCGTGCACGCTGGCCTTACCTTGTCCCACTTCAATATGTTCCGCCAATTCCTTATAGCTACAGTTCTCGCGCAAAGCATCACACTCTCGGTGTTCGCTGCTGGTCCTCAGGCCGGCCAGATCAAGAACCTCGTCACTTTTGGCGACTCCTACACTGACGTCGTGCGTTTGATCCTTGTGTTCTTCGAATAGAGCAGACACTGACGCACACCGGAATTGCGTAACCAACCGCTAGGACGCACATGCAGACGGCGGGACAGTCTGGCCCGTCTTCGCCGCGCGAGAGGGGAACTTCAACCTCTACCCCTTCGCCAAAGCCGGTGCGATGTGCTCCAGCAAACTCATTCCCCACGCCGCCCCGCCAGTCGTCGAGTCCCAGCTCCCGAAATATTTCGCCGAGAAGGACAACGGCTCTCTTTCCGCACTCACGCCCGACAACACCATGTATACGCTCTGGATCGGGACGAACGACGTTGGACCCAAGGGGCTCCTGACGGGGAAGCAGGCCGCCGGCGTCACCCTCGTGGACACGGTGTCGTGTGCGGTGAACTGGGTGCAGACGCTGTACAACAGCGGCGCGCGCAACTTCATCTTCCAGAACGTAAGTCGTGGTGTCACGGTAGCATGGGCGTTATAGATGCTCACCGTAGGGCTGCCGCAGATGGTCCCGCTCGAGGCTGCGCCGCTGTACTTGGTGAACTCGTACCCGAACCACTACTGGACCGCGCCGCGCAACACGACTGAGTGGCATCAGTTCGTCAAGGAGCTGACCAACTCCGGCAACGCCATCGCCCGCCTCAAGCTCCAGCTTCTTGCCCCCACCCTGTCCGGCGCGCATATCGGTAAGCTTTCCCCTCTTCTCTTGCAGAAGGATAGAGTAGTGCTCACTATCGTATGCGAGATAGGGTTCTTCGATTCGCACGCGCTATTCACGGACATTTATAACCACCCTAAGGTGTACCTGAACGGCACAGCACCTCTCAATGTCACCGGCGCGGTGCATTCGTGCATATACAAAGAGGGCGAGAACGTCAACGACACAGGCGTGTGCACGATCGCCAAGGGGACTGACCAGGACAGCTTCTTCTGGTGAGTAGCCTTGTAGCCTTGTATTGCGGCTGTGCACTGATGTGCGGACAGGTACGACGAGCTACACCCGTCCGTGCAGACGGAACGGGTGGTGGCGAAAGCGATGTCAGACGTGATCCTCAGAAAGTCGGAGCAGTGGATCACTTGGCTGTCGTGAGGCTTCTCAGCCGAACTGCAACCAACTTGGGGCGGACTCATCCATGGGACTTTCATAATAACATATCTTGACGTCTTTACAACTTGCAGCATCAGCAAATCCTGCTGTACGCCATGAAGTTGAGGACGTAATATTCCTGTCACCTGGGAAGATTGCATACAATTTCAAGAAATGAATACTTCCATCTATACCCGTTGTGCCCTTTTCAAAAGCCGAAAGGCCACATATTATCCAAGATTAAGTAACCTTGCTTGGGTAGAGTTCATCTCGAACATTTGCGGGACCATGAGACAAAAATGGTTCAATCCAGGCTCGAACTGGAGACCTCCTGTGACCACGGGCGTGTGAGACAGACGTGATAACCAACTACACCATTGAACCAACGTGCTTTCGGGCCTACTAGATAATATATTCACAGACACGTCTCTTTTACATGATTTTTACGAGCCTCACTGGAGAGGTGTAACAGCACCTCCCCTTGCACAAGACGCCGGACATCGAGATCCTGCACATCAGGAGAGCTTGAACTTCATAATGACGATCCGCTCGAGGAGATTCACGACACCATTTTGCTTTGGCGGCTTCACCGTATCGTACAAGTTCAATCACGCCGGAGCGATCCCGGTCCGGCAAGTTTCGAGGGCTCGGACGCAACTAGAAGAAACCGACACGGTCCCAGTCACGAATAGCCTGTCCCTCTTTGATCCACCCGAGGACGCCTGCGGTCAAGCCCGCAGCGCGGATGAACAGCGTCCCATCGAGGAGTTCGGCGCCCTCCAACTCAGCGTCAGCGAAGTAGCCCGCAGGGTACGTCCCGTACAGCGCCGCGTTGTGTATGAGCGCGCGCTGGAGCTTGCACAGGTGCTCCCCGGGGTGGACTACGGTCGTCTGGATGATCGGGAACCAGGGGTTCGGCGAGACGTCCTCGGGCGTGAGCGTCTTCTCACCCGGGGTGAGATGCGGCTCGCCGGGCTGGACGGGTTTGTCGGTGGTGGATTCGTAAAACTCGCGGATCGGGATGGCGGGGCGACCGCGCCCGATGTACCACGTCAGAGTGACGGTAAAGTAGCCTCGGAGGAGGAGGGCGGCAGAGCGCGGGGAGAGGTAGGCGACGATCGAGGGGAGGAAGATGCTCGACGTGACCAAGTGCATACTGTTTGTAGCAGGGTGCCAGAATCAGCAAAATGGTCCGTGATTAGTAGCAATGCAAGGACGTACGTGAAGAAATCCGCGTTGAACTCCCCGTTCTGAGATCGCTCACGGCCGGCCCATCCTCCGATCCCGTAGACTAGGGCGGTCAACCACGCCAGCTCTTCAATCTTCTTCTCGACCACAACAGCGGGCACGCTGTCGCCTTCAAGCTCGGCCGCCCACTCGGCGGTGATGTCAAGTAGCTCATCTCCCACATTGGACTCTACGCGGTCGATGTGCGAGCTTCCCAAGGGGAGCGGAAGGGCCAGGCTGGCGGGCGAAGCCTTGGAAAGTGCAAGGACGCGCGCGAGAGCGGTGAAAGCGTGAATGCCCTTCTTCGTGCCCGCCCCGCCCGGAGCCGGGGGAGTCTTTGTGCTCAATGTGAGCGAGGGGAGGAGAGCGGTGAGGCGCGAGACGGCAGAGGGAGTCGGCTGCGCCTGGAAGAGGGAAGGCGGGATGAGCTTCTTTCCTTCGTCCCCATGGACGGCAGCCTGCGCAAGGCCTAGCAAATTGCAAGGTCAATTCCTCAACGCAGCGTGGAGGATACTGTGATGCGGCTGACCTTCAGCGACGAGGCCCAACATTCCGAACTCCAGGCCGTTCCCGGCATGGATCATCGGGTGCACAAGTGCAGCGAAGAATCGGTTGAGCATCCTCGGGTGACCATCGATGCCAGGGCCGCCGACGTTGGCCTTCGCGGAGAAGACATATTCCTCAAGAACCTCGGTGATGTCCTTCTTGAGGAGGAGGTCCCGGAAGAACTCCAAGTACGAGTTGTAAAACCTACAATACGGATATAGGCGTGAGCACGTGGTGTCCCGATGACATCAGGTTTGCGTTTCTCACTCGCGCTGTCCCAGGTGCTTCCAAAATGTGCCCTCGGTGATTGGTTCTGGCGACTCAAACGCCGGCCGCATGTACGCGACATGGGTTTTGTATGCCGCTTCGATCAGTGGCCCAGACGCGCCGAGGGCATAAATGGCGACGAGGTGGTGGGAAGCGTGGCTGCGAGCAAGAGGTTAACCACGTCGCGTGGGATGTGGTGCTGCGGGGATGACGACTTACTTGTGGAAACCCAAGTCATTGAAGAAGGCGTGCCACTTGACGTGGTCGTCTTGCAGCACCTTGACGAGGGCCTCGCCCGACTTGGGCGTGATACCAGCGAGGTGCGCCGGAGAGCGGTTAGAAGGGGCGGCGGACGGCAGGGGGAAGAACTTGTCGAGGTCTGCGGTCCTGGGTGACATAGCGGCAGAAAGGTAAGTCTGTTGTACGAGATGGAAGTGGCTGATGTTCCTGTGGAATGAAGTTAAGGGTGTGGGTTATATACCCGTTCCTTCTACCTTCGGCGCGACGCATTCGTACCCCCTCGGCCGCTGAGCTGCACCAGGGGATTCGAGCCGGCCTAAGCGTAAAAGTTCCTGCTATGCCCGGCGTGAGACACGAATTCAGTACGATGGGATTCTTGGAACTTGCCTCGTGAGCACGCGAGCGCGAGTTTGAGTAAGCACTCCCACTAGGAAGTCCGACTCGGAAGGTGTCAAGCTGCGCTCAACTTGACAGCCTCGACATCGTGATTACTGAGCCCGTTCCCTGTGTACTGCTTCGCAATGGGAATGGCAGGTGCTAACTGGGAGACATGGCGTAGACGCCTATGGCGCAGGGAGAATTAGGACAATGCACGAGGCCATCAAGCGTCCGACTCGGAAGGAACCTTGGAGAGCATGAGGCGAAACAGATGACGAATTTTGTCAGCGTATGGTTCCCAATATGTATGCAAAGTCAAGCCAGCCTCGAATCACTCACGTGACGATCTAACATGATGTTGCATTCAAGGATTCGGAACGACATCTACATGACGACAACTAACGCGAAAAATGCTACATGGTGGCGCGCATACTTGATATCACGGTCAGGCCGGCCCCTTCTCGCTCTTTGAGTCGGAATCGCTTGGCAGAGATGTCGTGTCCTGCAAGGGCCCGACTTTTTCCGTGAACGTGCCAAAGACATCTTCAAGATCGGTTTGACCGAGTGACGTTGGAGGGAACAGTCGACTGAGGAGAACGTGCACGGACGCGCTCAAAACGAAGCCCAAGGGCCACGCAAGGTCATAGCACCGGGTCCATCCGATCGAGACGTTGATTGAGTTCGGGGATACCGCGGCGACGAAGCCAGCTACTCACTGTCAGCACGGTGGGACGTGACCTGGGATGAATGAAACGCACGCGTGAGGGGCCACACGCCCAAGGTCCACGCAACGAGCGCTCGGAAGTTGATGCCGTAAGTAAAGTAGTACATTGAGTCCGGGTTGGGCATGTACAAGTGCGAGAGACGAAGCCTGCTTCGCCTGACGACGAGGTAGTCCGACACCATAATTCCCTGAGCATGCTAATAAGAGAGCGAGCCAGGTTGCACCGAGAACGAACGTACCGTGAGGGGTCCGAGAAACACGGAGAAGGAGCTCATGACGGTCAAGAAAATGCTGGTTCCGGTGAGGAGTTTCCATGGGCATATCGCGATCCCGAGTGCGGCGGTGATCAATGCACCCCTACACAATGATACAGATTAGAAAATGTGTTCGGAAACGTCAGGAGCGACATACATACCGTCTGATGTTGAGATACTTGGGAAACAAGCCCGCCAGATCTATGCCCCCGGATATCGCATTCCCGGCGACGTTGATGCCAAACTGGGACAACACAAACACGCATCCCGCGAAGAAGCACGCCGCTCTCGCTCCCGGTCCACCGCGGAGCTGCACCACCTCGAGCAAGTCGTACGGCGCCCATAGCAGTCCGTCGTCGGGGAAAAAGCCAGCCGCGCAACTCGTGACGATGACGCCGAACAGGGCGATGATGACAGAGCTGAGAGGCACGACAATGAGTTGACTAAGAATTTGTGCCTTGGGGTACGCGGCGAAGCGCGTGTAGTCGCTCTGGTTGAGGATGCCGGCAGATATACTGCCGATGGTCGAGCTGATGCCGTACGCCATTGCCCAGCCCAACTGAGCGCTGCCGGTTAGCGGCTGGACCCCGCTGAGCTGGCTGGGGTGAGTGAGGAGTGGGCCGCCGCCGCCTTCCTTCACGAGAGCCCATACGAAGATGGCAAACGTCGTGACGGTCATGATGATGCTTCCGAAGAGGAAGGGCTTGCGGTAGTATTCCGGCGGCACAATCATGAGAGGGATTGAGATGACTGCGAAAATAAGGATACCGATGAGATCGTTCGTTCTATATGGAAGGGAGGTCAGAAAGCGACTAGAGTTGGCAGTTGACTAAGGCTCTTACTCAATGCCGGCATCGGAGGGGAGAGTGTTGCGCAATCTATAGAAACTCGGCCAAATGCTGCCGATAACGACTTTCACCTAGGAGACCGTCGTCAGTACTCTCGGCCACATCTGATACCATCGCTGGACTGACGCTCTTTCCGCCACTGAAAGCAGATTGGGTGAATAGTGGCCTGCAGAGACTGTGCGAGTACTTACAAGACCAGTTGCACACCGTACCACACCAACGACAGCAGTATCCTCATCAACAGAGGGAAGAAGCTCCCGAAGACACCCCAAACAAAGCGATTATAAACGGGAAATCCGACATGCCATTCCGCGCCAACGAAACCGTTGGCAACCACAGCGAAACCGACGATAAGTTGGCCAACAATGACGGAAACCATAGCCTGCCAGACGTTGAGGCCCAGGCCGAGGAGACTCGATGCCGTCGTCCATCCGCTGATGTTGAAGCCGGTCAAGAGCCAGAAACCGACAAAAGACCATGCGCCCCAGGTCCGGCGCGAGGGTGGGAGAGGGATGATGTCACGATTGATCCAGGCAGTCACCGGTCCTTCATCTTCGTTCTTGCGTCCCACCTCGAGTCGTTTGAGTAGTCGAGACATGGGTGAATGTACAGAGAGATTCCTTTGGACTGCGATAGCGGGGGTCGGTTGGATGACAGACAGCTATGCTAGCTGGCATCCACTGCTAGATAAATATGCTAAATAGTTGGAGATAAGGAGCATTTGGACGTTCACATGACATACCTCCGTCGTGCTCGCTGCCGAATGTCTCCGATCCTATCCTTCGCGCTTGCTTCTAAGTCATGGGTCTCATTCCGATCACCGTACTATAAAGCATGCCATTGCCAGATGGGATAGCCTTATCAACCTAAAGCGGTCTATTACACCCTGTAAGTGTAGGGAGGCACCTTGGCGTGGCAGACCACTTCATGTTGGAGATCGGAGGGCTCGGGCAAGCGGGAGCACGAGGCCGACGACGACGCGTCCCGGCTCGTGGTGTCCCGAAGGGTCTTGTTCAAGTACGTTGGTCTCGGTTTTTTCTCTTGTCTCTGTATATCTTGTATGTTCCCCGAGTCTCGCATATCTTATGCAGAAAGTGTCTTGTTCATTCACTGTACTTATAGCTGGTTAGTTTGTACCGCTCACCTCAGTCCCGCGTACCACGCATAGACTGAGGTGAGCATCCCCCGCGACTACTCTAGACTACGTTCCGATTAGCTGACTGTATTATTAGTTTGATCTCCTATAGGTACATATCAATATACGATATAGTCCCGCGTACCACGCATAGACTGAGTTTGATCTCCTATAGGTTATGAGCCCTGCCTTCTAGGCGGACTCCCTGTACGAACGCTCGAACGACACGCTTCTCGAACCATCTTCCCTCACCATGTCCTCCATCAAGCTCGGAGACGATCACGTCCGCGTGCCGAAGCTCGACGTCGGCGGCGCCAACTGGGTGCTCTACAAGGAGCGACTTACCTGGGCGGCGGACGCGAAGGGTCTCGCGGGTCATCTCGACGGTACGTCCGTCACACCTGTCGCACCGTCTACGGCGGGGGGAAACGTCACGGCTCGGGGGGGAGGCGCAGCTGCAGTTGTGGCTGTCGCTACCGCCGATGCTGGAGAGGAAGCAGACGCCGCTGCTGCCGGAGGGACCGGTGGTGGTGGGGCAGAGGCTGCAGTTCTCGTTGGCGGTAACCCGGGTACTGGCACGGTGCCGGACCCTGTGCAGGTCGCGTACCAGGCCGAACTGGCCACCTGGAGGAAGAACGAGGCGGTCGTGAAGCAGCTCATAGCGAGCACGATCCCGGACTCACTGTTCATGAAGATCCGCGCGAAGGGAACTGCGCGCGAGATCTGGTTGGCGCTGGCTGCGGAGTTCGAGCGCCGTTCGCGCATGATCTCCCTCGACTTGCGCCGGAGGCTGCAGGAGCAACGCTGCGGGGAGAAGGCAGACGTCAGAGCACACTTCGCCAAGCTCCGAACCATGTACGAGGACCTCGCTGCGATGGGCCACACCCCTGAGGACGACGACTTCTATGCGATCATCCTCGGCTCCATGCCTACCTCCTTCGAAACCTACATCTCCTCCCTCACCGCTACGTCGACTGTTACTGGCCACGTCTTGACGCCGGAGCAGTTGATGGCCGCCCTCACCGACGAGTACGACCGCCGTGCCTTGCGTTCCAAGCCGGGACGTTTGGGTGGCGACTCTGGAGACGTTGCATTGTCAGCGAACGAGAAGGGTGGGAAGGGGAAGAAGAAGAATGTGGAGTGCTTCAATTGCAAGAAGCGCGGCCACTACAAGTCCGACTGCTGGGCACCTGGCGGCGGAAAGGAGGGTCAGGGTCCGAAGGGCAAGGAGAAGCCGAAGGAAAAGGCTTCGAAGGCGTCCGAGAAGGACAAGGACGAGGCGTGGTTTGTTCACATCGCGCCCGAGTCCGACACCGATTCCGTCCCCGATCTCCAAACTGTCTCGGATACCGACTCTGTTCCCGAGCTCCAGACGGTCCCAGACTCGTCGTCTGAGGGCGAGTTGCCTGACAACGAGGACGAGGACGAGGACTTCAATGCCGACTTCACGACGCACGACGGCGCGATGCTCGCGAGCGACCCATTGAGCGAGAACGAGGGCCTGATCTTCGATTCGGGCGCCACCAGCCATATGTCCCCCCACATCCACCACTTCATCAGCTACCGCCCAATCCGTCCGAAGCGGATCAACGCTGCAGGAAACCATACGTTCCGAGGGGTTGGACGAGGTGACATGTACATCACCGTCCCACGCAACGAGGACGGCACCGAGATGACGCGCATCCTTCTTCGAAACGTCCTCCACGCGCCAGAGATGGACACCACGCTGGTGTCTATTGGTCGGATCGTCTTGGCAGGGTCCACAGTCGCTTTCCTTCCCAAGGGGTGTCAGGTATCAAACCCCGACGGCGATATCGTCGCGACCATTCCACTCGTGCAGGGGCTCTACAGGACGACGATGCGGCGTACCGAGGAGGCCATGCCGACACGTGAGGGGGAGAACGACGAGGATGAGCCGGCGGAGACGCGTGCAATCACGCTGGACGAGGCGCACCGGATGCTGGGTCACATCTCCTACGATGCGGCGCGCGATGCGATCATGAGGGGCCTGGTGAAGGGGGTCAGCCTGATCCCTGGGAGCAAACCGACGGTCTGCGATGCATGCGAGGCAGGGAAGATGACGCGGAAGCCGATCGCGAAGGAGCGCGTTCGACCCCGCGCCGCCGCTGTTGGCGACGAGCTTCATTCCGACGTCTGGGGGCCTGCAGGCTCTGAGACACTTGGCCGCCGCCTCTACAACTCGCTGTTCATCGACGACCACAGCCGCCACACCATTGTTTACCTCCAGCGTGCCAAGGCCGAGACGTTCGAGTCATACAAGAAGGTCGAGGCCTTCTATCGCACCCAGAAGGGCGTCCAAATCAAATGTCTCCACACGGACCGGGGCGGTGAATACCTTTCCCAGGCGTTCTCCGACCACCTCGCAGAGCACGGCACGACTCGCAAGCTCACTGTGCACGACACACCCGAATACAACGGCGTCGGCGAGCGCGCCAACCGCACGCACTTCGAGAAGGTGCGCGCGATGCTGCATGACAGTGGCTTGCCCAAGGCCCTGTGGGGCGAGGCTCTGAACTATGCGGTCTATACGAAGAACCGCACGCCGACGCGCGCCCTCGACGGCAAGACGCCGCACGAGGTGTTCTGGGGCTCGAAGCCTGACATCTCACACCTCCATCCCTGGGGCTGCGAGGTTCGTGTTCACACCCCTGGCGGGTCGAAGCTCTCTGACCGTGCTCGGATCGCACGCTGGGTCGGCTGGGACGAGGCGTCCGATGCACACCGCATCTATTGGCCAGACCGCCGTATCGTAACCGTGGAGCGCAGCGTTCGTTTCAACGTCGTCGACAGCGACGTCGTGGTGCCGCTTGAGGGGGAGAGGGACGAGGATGGACCGGGAGCTGGAGTTGGTACTCACCTGGACAAGCGTGCCCCCACGCCGTCGTTGCAGCCGATCCCTGACACCTCGACCGACGAACCCCCCCCTCTCGAGCTCGAGCCCCCTTCCTCCCAGCCACCCGACCACGAGAAGCCTATTGAGGCTGAGAACGTTCCCGAGACTGTGTCCGAGCGGCCCAAGCGAGTCCGAAAGGAGTCGGATTACGTGAAGAGGTTGAGGAGCGGCGAGGGGAGCGTGGGTGTACGGAAGAGCGGGCGGGTGTTGCCAAAGGGGATGCAAGAGGGGACCGAGAGCGCGAAGAAGACAACGGTCGAGGAGGTTGAGGACGAGGAGGGATTCGTGCTGGTGTCACAGGAGGAGCGGGAGGAATGGGAGATGGTTGAGCTGGCGATGTCGGCCGCAACGGGAGAAGCCGAGTGTCTGGACCCGACGTATGCCGAGGCGAAGAAGCGCCCTGACTGGCCCAAGTGGCAGGCAGCCATTCAAGCGGAGCTCGACTCGCTCAAGGCCAACGGCACCTGGGAGCTCATCGAACGGCCCACCGACGGCACCAACGTTGTCGACTCGAAATGGGTCCTCCACGTCAAGAAGGACTCTGCCGGCGAGATCGACAAGTACAAAGCCCGACTTGTCGCCCGAGGCTTCACCCAGGTCCACGGCGTCGACTACACTGAGACTTTTGCCCCCGTCGCTCGACTCTCCTCCATTCGCACCATCTTTGCTATCGCCTCTCGAAACGGCTGGCCTATCGACGTCTTCGACTTCTCCAGCGCCTTCTTGAACTCGACGCTCGACGAGGACGTTTACCTCGAGCAACCCCCCCACCACGAGTTTGCCGACCGTGGCAAGTTCGTCCTGAAGCTGAAGAAGGCGTTGTACGGGCTGAAGCAGGGCGGTCGCAAATGGTACGAGACGCTGTGTGCTGCGCTCGCTGACCTAGGCTTCGGACGTGTCGAAGCTGACCACGGCATTTTCTTCAAGCGCGAGGATGGGCACCTGGTCGTCTTAGCCGTCCACGTTGATGACTGCATCATCACCGGGGACTCAGGATCGCTCAACAACTCATACAAAACCCAACTCAGCACGCGCTACAAACTCACCGACCTCGGCCCAGTCAGCTGGGTTCTCGGCATCAAGGTCACACGCGACCTCGAGGCACGCACTCTTTCTCTTTCCCAGCACTCATACATCGACTCTATCATCACCCGTTTCAATTTTGACGATCTCAAGCCCATCTCGACCCCGATGGACCCCCACCTGCAACTCTCGAAGACGCAGTGCCCCGAAAGCGCACTCGATGTCGCGCGCATGAAGCGCGTCCCATACCGTGAGGCGATCGGCGCCCTCATGTACGCTGCCATGGGCACACGGCCGGACATCGCGTTCGCCGTCTCGACACTCGCGCAATACTCGGAGAACCCGGGCTGGACGCACTGGGAGGCGGTGAAGCGGGTGTTCAGGTACTTGGTGGGGACGCGGCACCTCTCGCTGGTGTACGGCGGTGGGAAGGACGGGCTGGAGGGGTTTGTGGATGCGGACGGGTCCTCGCAGGAGCACAGGCGAGCGATCACTGGGTATGTTTTCCTTGTTGATGGTGGAGCGGTTTCATGGGCTTCCAAGAAGCAGGAGCTCGTCACGCTGTCGACGGCCGAGTCGGAGTACGTCGCTGCCACGCACGCCGCGAAGGAGGCCATCTGGCTGCGGCGGTTCATCGGCGAGGTCTTCCAACCTCTCTCCGAGCCCACCACCCTCCACGGCGACAACCAGGCCGCGATCGCGCTCACCAAGGACGGCTCGTACCATGCCCGCACGAAGCACATCGACATACGTTACCATTTCATTCGTTACTCCATCGAAGCTGGCTCTATCCGACTCATCTACTGCCCCACGGACGACCAGACGGCCGACATCCTGACGAAGGCGCTCCCTTCCGTCAAGGTCAAGCACTTCGCGACCGCGCTCGGCCTCGCGCCCGCTTGAGGGGGAGTGTTGGAGATCGGAGGGCTCGGGCAAGCGGGAGCACGAGGCCGACGACGACGCGTCCCGGCTCGTGGTGTCCCGAAGGGTCTTGTTCAAGTACGTTGGTCTCGGTTTTTTCTCTTGTCTCTGTATATCTTGTATGTTCCCCGAGTCTCGCATATCTTATGCAGAAAGTGTCTTGTTCATTCACTGTACTTATAGCTGGTTAGTTTGTACCGCTCACCTCAGTCCCGCGTACCACGCATAGACTGAGGTGAGCATCCCCCGCGACTACTCTAGACTACGTTCCGATTAGCTGACTGTATTATTAGTTTGATCTCCTATAGGTACATATCAATATACGATATAGTCCCGCGTACCACGCATAGACTGAGTTTGATCTCCTATACTTCACACATGTCTTCAACTTCAAGTGAAAAGGAGCTAGGAGATATCCCTCATTGGAAATAAACATCGACAAGAAAAGCGATGGACTGAAGGTTCCAAGGAGCGGTTTACTGTACTACTAACACGCGCGATCAGCCTGAGGGATATCTGGCAAACAATTCGTACCTGGACAGGACTCGGGTGGTGCGATCACCTCCCCATGTTATCCTTTCATTGCCTTGGCAGGTTGAGGCTGCGCTGGTTATCGGTATCGGTGACAAGGGTGGGGGAGGGGGGAAAGGTGCACGTGGCTTCGACTGGGCAACCAGAGGAGCCCCGCCATTCCAAGGGTCCCGACCAAATTGGTCCGATTTGGTCCCAAGGACCGAATTTAGTCGAGGCGATCAAATAAACCCTAGCCCGAGTGTAAACCCTAGGCCCAAATATGGCAGCGGACCACCACCGAGGACGAGCGCTTAGAGCGCAGGAGGGGCGCGAGGGCAGATTCACCCGGTTTTGACCCTTGGGTGGCCCCAAGGGAAAGCATAAAAATATTTTGTATCATAGGGAAGTGTATGCGATACAAATTGGAGAGAATAAACCAAAAATAAAGATCAAAAGTCGCAAAACAGTGACTGAAAATAAGATACAAACTGAACAGGGGTGAGGGAGCAAGGTGAAATGGTGCTGGGCACATCCAAGACGCCATGTCTACTTATTAAAAACAAGCCCTGGATGAGCAAAATCGGTGTGGAACTCGGGGAGGAGTTGTAACGACGACGAGCCGAGGGCGGCGGGCGCCTAGAGGCCAGACGAAACAGACGAAACGCGGCGGCGCGCGCGCCGCCGCGAGACCCCCAGGGAATAAAGAGCAAAAACGGAGATTTTATGACCATTTTGCACCGTTTCCGAGGCCAGACTCGGAGGCCCGGCGTGGCAGTGCCGGCGCTCAACCAGCGTCTCCAGTCATCTTGCGTCCATATGCATCCGGACTCGGACCCGTCATCGTCCCTTCACGCTGCGATTGGGGTTGTCGCTTGCATACCTTGTGCATACCACCAACTTCAACGCTGAAAGCGTCTATCATTTCTTCTTTCTGCCTGAATTTCATGGGAAAATGGCTCGGACGGGCGGCTTTGATCCTCAGCGCACTCGTGGCGCAGTGAAGCACCTCCTTCCTCAGGCTCAGGCTTTCATGCTGACTTCGACATCATCAGAGACGGCACTCCTTATGCTAGTTGGGTGAGATACAAGTTTCTTTACAACATTGGTGAGTATATCAGGCATCCTTCTTCATTGTAGGAAGGCACGCACCTCAGGCTATCGCTTCGTCACAGAAGCGAAGAGCGTCCAGATCGCTCCAGCCAAATTGTTATCCGTGGCTGAAAGCCTCCAAATATGGTGCGACTGCGCATTTTCGGAATGTCGAGGACCGAGGATTCTGACGAAAGGACGTGTTCTTTCCCGATCTACGTCGACCACTACAGAGCTCTGTTTATGTAAGTTCCCGAAGAAGCAGATTCACAAGGTTGGCCCGCGTAACAGGACCTTCTTGTCCGCTTGCACAGAATCTGACTTCCCGGAAGACTGGAGTGGCGCACTCTGCGGAATCGTCCCGATTCTTCCCTCGGACGAGAACCGATGAGTGCGACCGACGCGAGTTCACCATGCGGCTCTCGAATTCGGTCGCGCGGCCAGGACCCGAATTACGCTACAAACACCACCCTCATCGGAAGGGAGTTGCTCTTCGACGGAAACACGATGTAGATTTCGATGGGGGTGAACGTTGTTACCCGACTTGCATACTGACAGGCACTCACCCAGCTTTGCGTCAAATAACGCGGGTACGGTCGAAACCTGCCGAGATGGGTCCCATCTCCAGCCTGACTGCGCAACAGAATGGGCTATGCGAAGACTCGGGCCCGTCGCGGACTTCGGGGCGAACGATCATCCAGATGGAAACGATCTCGAATGCCAAAGTGCGCTTCGTCGGAAAGGAAGTAGCCATCCTTCGGGAGTCCAGTTCTGTCCTTTCTGGGGCCTGGCCGGCGACCGCGGGTAAAGGGAAGTTCAGTATCATCTCAGCATCCGGTTTGGGCAGTGGCTGACCACACCCAAGAAGGATGACGTTTAGCGTAAATACGGTTCGTCCGATGTCGACCACGCCCCCTATCCCCGTAGAAATGGCTCATGGCGTTGTGAGGAGTTACGTGTCGCATGGCGAGCGCTGCGTTTCCCGAAGCCTGATTGCTAACTTACAAATCAACAGGACTTCTGGGGACTCTCCGTCGCTCTCCCGGACGACGGCGACAAGGTTGTGCCGCCACAGAGCTACGGGCGAAAGCGGCGCGCTTTCCTCCGATAAAGTAAAGCACCCAGCGGCTAGCTACTGGAATCTTGACGATCTCAATCCACCGCCGCCGCATGACCCGGTGGCGAAGAAAGCATCAAAGTAAAATGCGGTGCTTTTAGGAGGAAACAGATATGGGTGCTGACTGAAACAGCTCTCGCAGCACGGAATTTCAACTTGCAAACCACATTCTCTGGTCTTGTCCTCGGCGCGCCGGTGTCACCGGTCAAAGGGAAGGACGCCTCAGCTCCATCGGCGGGAAGGTGACCGACTAATATGTGGTTCGCACAGCACTCATTTAAGCCACTCACGTATGAAACGGTATCCTCAGTATACGTTACGAGCGGGTGATCTTGAGACAATGGTGCAATCAGTCCAATGGCGGGAGTCTAAGAATCATCTAGTTGTGACACATGGTTGGGTGTGCTGGAGGCAGGCATGCTGGCACCCCTTCGAAGGGCTTGGAATGCCGTGCGGCACGTCAGTGTGGTTGGGTGGTTTCCGCGAGCGGGGCGCCAAGGGCTGTTCCACCCCACCCTACGGGCGATCATGAACCATGGTGCGCGACACTTCCCCTCAGGCTAGTGCGTCGTTGACATGGAGTCCTCTAAACGTTGCCATAGTTTCATCTCAGATCCTGTGCCCTCCCGCTCCGAGAAAAACCGGAGCTGAGACCTACAACAAGTTCTAACCATTGTCGGCAGCTTCGTTGAGGCTTTGAGGGGAGTCCCATTCTCACTGTGCTCAACTTGTACTCATCTATTTTCAGGAATCTCCCGTCGTGTTATTGATGCCTCTCTTTCAAATTGCATATTGGAGAGTTTGGAGTAACTTTGAGACGCGAACGCACCATCTGCCGTGATACCAGCCAGCAAATGTCAGCCCAGCATCTCTGGGTATTTGACCACAGGTATACCAGGACCTGAGGATCGGTTGACGACTTATGGGGATGGCGCTCACGTCGGAATTGTGGTAGGATATCCTGATGCCACTATCGGTATGAGTCATTTCGTCCCGTCGTGCCATTTTGCACTATCCGTTACACGTCCAGTGGCGAAAAATCTCGTTATGCTATACGCCTAACCGCCTATGTGGTTTACACTAATCTCAATACAGCACTGCATCCTGCGCCACTAAAAGTTTTGTCGGTCGGTGGACGGCCACTGATAGCCCACTGCCCTACTAGGACTCTGCATATATATGTAAGCGGCTTACACCGAGCGTTTTTCATACCCTCATCACTTCTTTCCCCCTCTTGCTACGTTCTTTTCATCGCCCTTTCTCGAGCTCTTTTCGGTCTGTAATTCGTGAACAACACTGATTCACGCCACATAGCGATCGTGAGTTCTCATACATCGACAACCACACATCTCGCCGCTCACGAACTGCTTTCAGGTAAACATGCGACTTATCAACACCAAGACTGGCGAGTTTGTCCTCGTACCGTCCACTATGCGATTCTCTCTCACGTCTGGTCGAAAGAGGACAGCCCTGGCTATGTTCTAGAACAGACGTACCAAGACCTGTGCCGTATTCAAGCCAGCCGCCTTAGCTCATTCACCTCGGAAGAATCTTCCACTTGCTCTGTCGGGAACTCTTCCCCCGGCTCATTCAATTCCACCCCCCTCCCTGCATCCGGAAGTTCCATCCTCCCTTACCTCTGCGATAAAATCAGGCGCTTTTGCAACATTGCGTCTGACGATGGCTTTCAGCTGGCATGGGCAGACACGTGCTGCATCGATAAGACGAACCCCTCCGAACTTGAAGAGGCTATCGCTTCGATGTACGACTGGTACTCCTACGCGAAGACCTGCTATGTGTTCCTACCTGACGTCTCAAGTCACGAGGCCGTGGGGTCGAGAGCCCGGGGATGCTGGGAAACGGAGTTCCGCCAGAGTCAGTGGTTCTCCCGCGGATGGACTTTGCAGGAGCTGCTAGCGCCGAACGTTGTCATCTTCTTCTCAAAGGACTGGCAAGTCCTAGGCTCGAAGCATGCGCTCGCCTCTCTAGTGGAGGACATCACGTCGATCGAAGCCGCCGTCATCAAATGCAAGAAGCCTTTGAACCAGGTTAGCGTTGCTGGACGGATGACGTGGGCTGCGTCAAGGAAGACCACACGGGAGGAGGACCGGGCATACTCGCTGCTGGGTATCTTTGGCGTTAACATCAGGATCGTGTATGGTGAAGGCAGCTATGCCTTCTACAGACTCCAGGAAGCGATCATCGACGAGATCCCAGACCAGACTATCTTCGCATGGCAGCTATGTCCTCCGCAGAAGGGTCTCCTGCCCGAGACATTCTCTCGCCCCTCTGATGCACACCGGTACCGGTACACACCTGCACTCTCTACCATCCCGTCTGCCCGCGCGACTCCGGACAAACAGCTTCCCGAGCTGCCTAGCAATGCCCCTTATGATCCACGGCAGTATCTCCTCGCTAATTCACCTGACGATTTCGCAAACTCCTCCGATCTTGCGCCGCTCTCTCGGGAGGAGCTGGTAGAGATCCTGCACATCACACCCGCAGACACCTTTCAAACGTTCAAGTCCACCGCTCATGGGATATCTACGCGTCTTCCTCTGGTCGAATTTACCACACCCTTTGGCCATCCCGATTCAGCCTCCTTATATCTTGCCCTACTTGCTTGCACGTTTGGCGGCTCCAAAACACTGGTAGCTTTGTTGTTGCGCTCTCACGGCAATGCTCCGAGCGTTCAAGCCTCGCAATATGTCGTCGGCACGACGTTGGAGCCAGACGGCGAATCACCTCCCACCCCTTCTGGCCCCGATGCCTTGCCTCCATCGATAGATAATTCCTATGTGCGCGCAACGGTTCTTAATCCAGAACAAGCTGCCAAGTTCTGCGACACATTTGCCCATGGCGACATCTTCATTGCCAACCGCCCTCCGCGAGCCCAGCACAAGGTGGAACGCGACCTCCCTCTCTATAGAGATATCTCGTCCACAAGGGAGAGATTCCATGTCAAGCCCTGCGGGTGGTCCTCGAGGCTGTTGACACAACAGGGGTACACTATGTCCTCTCGTCGCATTCACAGCCTCCTCACGCTGGACCCTGGAATTCTCCTCGAGGATGTCGCGACACGCTTCATAATCACCCGAGACGGAGTTGACGGCGGTCCAAGCCTCGAGGTTCAAGTTGGACGCCTGCGAACCAACGATGCCCAAGGACTAGGTGTCGCCGTTCTATGCGGTGGTGACATGGATCTTGCGGATGGCTCTTCGAGCTTTACCCACAAGCATCACTCTTACATCTCTGATTGGGACCGTCAAGGCAGCGCCGCAACGAAGGAGCTGGATCTCGTTTCCTTGCGTGGAACCGAACTCACGTTGAGGCTCGTGTTCACTCACGAATCCAACAATGTCAGTCGCGGCGCCGCGGGGAGCACTGGCAGTTCCTACCGACTCGGAGCCGAGATCTTCGACATTTGGGACGATTGCAATTGCCCAAGGCAGCAGCTTGGGAATGCTGCGAGTTCCGATGATCGCGATGGGAACCATGCACCACCACAAATGACTCGCGAGGCTAATCCATGGCACATCCCGTCCCTTTCAATGTCACCCAGAGACCGGGGAAGGTCGGGCCTGAGGAGATGAACGATGGTGCTACGGGTGCGAGCTAACAGGAGGAGGAGCAGAGGGAAGGTTGTAATGGTCAATGTTCTAGGTGTCGGGTAGGTGTCATTACGAATATAGGAATATAGGTAGTGCAGACACGTTACAAAAATAAATAAACGAGAGTGTAGCGTAGTCTAAAATGCGAGTTTCAACCTAATATTAATGATGTTTGCGGCCCACAAACATTAGCCTGTTCTGCTTCCTCTTCCGAGTCGAAGACGCGCCACCCGATACATGTGCGTCAAGGTGTGTGCGTATGCGTTAAGACCCAAGCCGCCGCTCACTTGCCCGTGTAGGCAATGCTGACCGACTTGGCCCCCGTCGCGACCTTCGTGATCACTTTCTTGTTCTTGATGATGTTGATCAGGTTCGCGTTCGCAGGGCCGACCGTCTTGCCCGCGAGCGTCTTCGCAGTCGCACCGGTGAACGCGACCTTGCCGAAGTTCGCGAACGGCACCTGCCCGCCGGCAGAGAAGTCCTCGACGATCCACTCCGCGTCGTACTCGCACAGCGCAGGCTGGCCCGAGAACGTGTGCGACACCGTCTTGCCCGTCCGGTGGTTCTTGATCGTCGCCTTCCCGCCCGTCTTGGACGACGCCGCGACCGTGACCGTCACGGTGTCGCCCGCCTTGAACGTGATGCCCGTGAAGTCGTGCGCAACTGCGGGGAACCACTCGTACCAGGCTGGGGGGAGGGGGGAGGAGCAGGACAGACACAAAGAGATAGATGAGGTGATCAGCGGGCAGGCCGGGCACAGAAGGGGAAAGAGGTGGGCTCACCGCTGAAGCTGACGTCCTTGCCGTTGACAGCGAGGTCGAGGCCAGTCTGGAGGATGGCGTGGTTGCAGGTCGCGCCGTCGATGCCGACCCACGCAGAGGCGTAGTGCTTGCCCTTGCCGCCAGCCGGCTCCTTGGGCGTCGGGATGACGAAGGTGCCCGTGACGGTCTTGTAAGTGGCCTATATGACATCGAGGAAGACGGATCAGCGATGTCGATCAACGGCCGGGGGGGGCGGGGGCTGCAGATCCGCGGGGCTAGCGCAGCACGATCGCGATAGACGTACCTTCTTCTCGGACAACCTCGCGCCGGCCCAGTTCGTGCTGTACGAGACCGAGCCATGCGTGGCATTGGCGAGCCCGTCGACGTCAGAGACGAGGGTGTTCTCCGTGAGGTCGACGGTCTGCATGGGCAGCGACTGTCGGGTGAGGCCTGCGTCGCGGCGGGCGACACGTTCGGCGAGGCGCTCCTTGGCTGTGGGGACGGCGAAGGCGGCGGTGGCGAGGATGGCCTGGCAGAGGAGAGAAGCGACGAACATGGCGAAAATGAACGAAGAAAGGAAGGTGAACGAGAGTAGTAGAATCGAACAAGCTGGGGAAGCTGGGTTGACTGGAGTTCCGCCGTCTGCATCGCTCACCTTTTATACGCCCTCGAGGGACCTACCTTCGAGTTCGGATGAGGTCGTCATGCAGCGTAGGTACGCTGAACCTCGCTGTCGCCAGGCGATGACGTTTCGCGCCATTGCGGTGAAGCCAAGGCGAATCTCAGCGAGATGTCTCGCTTGCGTTGTTGCGCTGGGCGCCCCGGATGCGAGGAACTTGTGGCCCCGTCGGTTCGCCATCGCTGCGGGGGTAGCAACGCGTGCTCCGTCAGGTGTCCAAAGGTACAATAACAGGGGACGTTTGGTGAGGAACTTACGATATGAAATGCAAGGACCATTGCCAAGTCGTGGTCTGGCGGCGAAGGAGTGTTTCGGTAGGTTTTGGTTGGGTACTGGTTATGAAAATCGAGCGATGCGCCATATGCGAAATGTCTCGCCGGCCCCGACGAGCACGATGGGATGCGGCCGCACGGACACAACCTAGAACTCGGAGAATGCCGATTCGTGGTAGGGTCGTGTTTGACTGACGTATGGCCCCGATGCCGTCGCAGTCGTTGTACTGTCGTTGTAGGCGCTGCGGGATATCGATGTTGCGATTTGATGGCTCCCCTCGGCACCGCTGTAAGGAGTTGGTAAGGAGGGTCTTAGCTGCGTAAGTAAAAGCAGTACGAATGGGCGGCGGCAATCAAAAAGGCAAAACTCACAGCATCGTGGATCCGGAGTAGCTGGCACGCCGACGTTGAAGGTCCAAGAGTGTGATACGGTGACCGAAATTTGAAAGACAGGGACGACTTGGGGCTCACATCAAAACATATTTCGTCAAATTCAGAATCATGAGATAAAAATTTGCGCTGTGTAGTAATGCAAAGCGGTACCTCACATGTCCGAGCTCCTGCGTTGGCGTTGAGTATTGTACAGTGTACTTGTCGAAGTTGTCGTGTCGGAGGTCTTTTCCTGGGAACAGCAGAGGGGCACTGCGATGAAGGAGCTGAGCCTCGTTTCCTTCCATGGAAGGTCGCTCACGTTGCGGCTCATGGTCACTCAGGAACCTCGCGACCCTATGTACTCGCGGTGCCAAGGGAAGCATTAGCGTCTACCGACTCGAAGGGGATATTTTCAAAATCCAGAGCCAAGTTCCGAACCGGAATCATGCATTCCCATGCCCTTTACCATCGGGCGACACTGCGAGGCACCTCCCTGTCGTTCCGACGAGTCGTCGCAACAGAGCGGAGTCGGCAGCCACACGCGAAGCATGCAACCTGCCCTCCAATCGACTCGCAAGGCTTGCCGTGCGCACTGCGCACTATGATTGACTCGTAACACTCACTATGTACACCCATGGCCAACCATGCTTGAGCCCCAAGTTCTCGCAGCGTCTTCAGCAACCGAGAAACGTTGAGCTATTCAGCCCAAAACAGATGGACTTAACCGCACCAGGAGATGGATAAGGGTTCGCAATCGCGCGGGGAAAGTCGAGAATGCCAGAGAGAACAGGTCGATTGTTAGTACATATACGCATATAGCGCTCGTGCTTCGTCTTCTAGAGTCTTCTTAGTGTTTCCTGTACATACCCAGGGCCCGCAGCTGTGAATTTAGCTGTGAATTTGTGAGACGAAACAAAATTATAAGCAAGTTGTTACAAACCGAGAAACAGCATCCTAGTTACCTGCACAAAGAGCAGTCACATTGTCTCACTGTCTTGTCCCTCCTCCTCTACCTCGAACGCACAGCAGAACGTCTCCCGGTCCAGTAGGATCATTCCCTTCCCGTCCGGTGCCCAGCGCAAGTCCCGTGTCTCAAATTTCTCTGTGGAAGACGAGAGCATGGAGAGCCGAACTTTGCGTCAGCACTTCCACACCGTGAAGTCAGATATCCACTACACTCACGCGCAGGCACCCCAACGCACTCCGCGACCTCCGTGTCCACGGCGTCCTCAGCACCCGGAATCGAATTCGGGTCTCCAGCACGAGAGTTACCGGGCTCGGGTTCGGGCTCTGCGATCCACTCGTCGCTCCAGAGGTACACGCTTTGGTTCCCGCATGCCACGGCAACGCGGCCCGCGCGGCCCGGATCGGGGTTCCATCGCGCTGCGACAACAGGCTGGGTGTGCAGCAGAACCGTGCGAAGTCGTGGGACCCCGATGTGCACCGATGTCGACGTGGAGCCAGCCACCGATGACGAGGAGGTGGTGGATTGTCGCTGGGAAGAGAGGGACGAGGAGGACGAGGAGTGCGGGAAGTCGTAGAGTAGAACAGCAGTGGGGGACGCGGCGGAACGCACGAGGAGGAGCGTGCCGGAGGTGTTGAACGCAAGCTGCGCTGTGCCTGAGGTCGGACCAGAGCTGGAGCTGGGAGCGAACCCGGGACGGGCGGACGTAGATCGCACGGGTGGTTTGGATGGCTTTGTGCGGACTTGGGAGGCGGTGGTGGGGAGCGTGAATGGGGCTTGGATCCTCTCGTCTACGCGACGACGCTCGATTTGTGAGGGGAGAGAAAATGACGCGATAGGAGTGGGCTACCTACAGGACAGGAAGCCTCGACCGTGCGTAGCCTCCAACCAACCTGAGGGTTCTCGCCATATATGCTAAGACGAGGGTATCAGGACATAAGCGAGCACAAGGAAGGAATCGAGATACTCACTAGTCCGGTAGGTATTCGCGTGGGCAACTCAAGAGTAGCGATTGGATTCCATGTTAGGGTCTCCAAAATGTGTACCTAGGTCTGAGGTTCGCATCGAAACAAGAGAGAATGAATTATAAAACTGCCACGCACGTACTTTGTCATCAGAGCCAGCAAGTGCTAGAAACAACCCAGAAGGATGCCATGACACGAACCGGATACCAAAACCTGGGTCGGGCTCGGGCGAGAACGTGGCAATCACGTTCCCTGCCAATGTGACGATATACAATTTGTACTGTATGCGCGCGATTGTTTATTTCGTTCCAGTAGTGATGCGTAGGGCGGGACGTACCTCAAGCGGACCCTCCCATATCGCGAGATGGTTGCCGGTTGGCGAAAGAGACAATGACGAGAGGGATCCGGTGGGCAATGGAAAATGCTGTGAGCGATATCGGGAGATTGTAGGTGGGCGGATGGGACATTTCATGTCATGAAACCGCGCATGCGCGCACGGATTGACGGGCGACGCACCCTGACCAGGCGATATGCTTCGTGCGCGTCGTACACGCCGAGCGTGTCTTTGGACTTGTGACGCTCTGCAAGCACGAAGTAGCGCGAGTCTTTTCGGAACGTATATCCTGCGTAAGGTAGTCGCGAACGCGAGCGAATAAGTTCTGTGAGTGAAAGCGGCACAGTTCAAAACACGAACGTACCACGGTCTGGATGTATAGGGTATTGGATATGGGTCGCAGCGCCGGTCACTAGAGACCACATCGTTACCCGAAGCTAAAATCGTGGCGAACATGAACATCGTGTTTGAGTTGCCCGAGAGCAGGTGGCGGATACGTTGGACACTTACACCCCACTCAGAGAAACAAAGCACGGTCCTTCCGTCTGGTGCCCACTCGGCCTTCACAAGCCCCTCGGACCCCGCCTCTATCCTCGCGCTCCACGTCTCGTCCCGCAGCTTGAACACGCTGACGACTCCTGTCTTCGCGCACGCACTAAGAACGTACTCCGAGTCGCACGACCACCCTGCATGCGTGATCCACGCGTTTGAACCACTCTCTCCGGACCTGTCGCGCAATGACGAGGGGCCAGTGCTTGTAGCGTTTGACAGGGCTGCGGAGGTGGGTGAAGGGGTCGAGTCGACGAGCCAGGTGCGCGCGATTTGGAAAGAGTCTGAGCGGCGGATGATGAGGCGGTCTTGGACGGCAGTGAGGAGGAAGTGGGTTCCAGGGCTGAATGAGACCAGAGATGCTGTCTGCTTGTAGATTTCTGTGAAGTCCATTGATGCTTTTAGTCTGGAGCGGTGTGCATTGACGATGTCAGGCGAGGACAGTGGAAGGGAAAGGAATCCTGCAGGACTCGGAAGCGCGTGGTGTGTGGCGGGTCAGCCACATGACGCGACGCGACGTGTACCGTTTGGTTGAAACCAATTGTCTTTCTCACTCTCCGGAGTACTGCCAAGTCTCCTGTAACAACCTCAACCTACTTATATGCTTAAGTTGTACATGTGACACAGACCGACACGTCTTGCTGTTTCTCATATGAGGGCATCATCCCTCCCAGCGACGCGACAACGACGGAATGAGGAGTCAATATGCTGTGTTGCAAGGCCTAGGAATATTGGCAGCGGATAGGGTTTGCTAGTCCGTGGTCAGTTGGCCCAGCTATAACCGGCTCTTATATAGGGCTGGGCTAGGAGTTTGAGAACACAAGGCTCCCAACTCACCACATTCGGTAGCCGCCACTCCCCTAGCCCTGCAACTCGTCCTCCCCATACTGCAATCACAATTATGCCGCTCGAGCGTTGCTCGAAATGTGGAAATAGTCCTTCGGGTGGTCTACAAAATTGTTCCGGGTGTCATGGAGCTACAGGAGCATATTGTGTACGGTCGTTTCCCTCACTGGACACCGTTGGTGGCTGATACGTTTTGTTCCACCAGTCTCGAGAATGTCAAGTAGCGCATTGGAAAGTCCACAAGCCTGTCTGCAGGCCGCTGGAAGATAACCAGGTCTGGGGCATCAAAATCCTCGACAATCGGTATCAACCATGGTCTACTCAGTTCCAACATGTCCTTCTGGACCCATCCCATCCCATATTCACTCAGGGAGAGCTTTGTCCCCTCACCGAGCAATGCGGTTTCCCTCTCTTGATTTATAGCGACGCCATCCACGGGGGCTTGAAGGCCTACGAGGACAACCAGCCCGCTGTCTATCTCAGGATCGAAGCGGCTGACGGTTTTGCTCCTGCCCAGTACGTATTTACATAACTGTGCCTGTTGTTAGCAACTCATGGTTCAAACCTAGCTGGCAGTTCAATATGCCTGGAACGGTAAGCGAACATGTCTGGCAAGGCAAATGAATCGCCTGTTGATATCGATACACACGCCTCTGGGACAGTGCTCCGTTGTCCGTCAAGACCGGAAGCTGCTCACGAAGGAAGCGATAGAGATCGTTTACAGCTACCATTCACACCTGCTTGATATGGCAGACCCCGACTTCATCCCTCTGGGGAACGGACCATGGAGTCGGCGGCCCAGTCCTAGGTCCTTGAAGACCTTCGCTGATGATTATCGTAAGGAGGAGATTCAGCGTGAAGGTCGCCAAGGATTTGATTACTTCCCTTAGGCGGACCTCATCTACAATTCGTACTTTCATTCTAAGGAGAAGGTTTTCGTTGCTCTACGATACGCCCTAGGTAGCATTGGTCGCGAAATGCATACGTTAAGATCCCCCGAAGGTGGTTCACCAACACGAGCAGTGAGACTGGAGCGCCCAATGTAGTCGACGTCTTTCGGCATCCGAATGTTGCCGATCTCACGGGAATATCCGCAAGAGATGACGAGCAGGAGTCGGACGACGACCAGCACATCATTTCCTCCGTCTAGCGCACCTTCGCTCTTTCCCTTTGTCTCCTCTACCGCCATGTTCGCTGCTTCTGCTCGCTCTGCAGCCCTCTCCGCTGGTCTCGGACGCCGCGCGGCGAGCACCATCGCGCAAAAATACTCTAACGCCGTCTTCTCCGCCGCGCTCAACAAGTCGCCCCAGGTGCTCACCAAGGTCCAGACTGAGCTCAATGCAATCCAGTCCGCCGTAAAGGCTACCCCGGAGCTCGCGACGTTCATCCACAACCCCACGCTGTCGACGAAGGACCGCGCCGCGGGCTTGCCGTCGCTGTATGCCGCCGCTGGCAAGGACGGTGTCTCGGAGATCACGAAAAACCTCTTCGTCGTCCTCTCGGAGAACGGCCGGCTCGTCGAGACAGAGGGCGTCATAGAGGGCTTCAATGACCTTGTCGCGAACTACAAGGGGGAGCTCAACGTGACAATCACGAGCGCCGCCGCCCTCCCGAAGGACATCCAGACGCGGTTGGAGACCCTGCTCAAGCAGTCGCAGGCTGCCCAGCAGGCTAAGTCACTGAAGATCACGAACAAGGTACGTAAAACGACCTGCGACTGTTTGCAGATGACTTAGGAGCGTCGTTTAGATCAACCCGTCTGTACTCGGGGGTGTCGTTGTCGACTTCGGTGACAAGACCATCGACCTCAGCGTGGCCTCGCGCGTCAACAAGCTCAACAACCTTCTCTCACGTACGTGTCGGCGTTTATCCGTCATGCTTGTCAGTTCTAACGGCAATGTTAGAATCGGTATGAGTGGTGGTGTATGGTAGTAGGGCATGGTACCGGTGCCACCAAGGGACTGTCGCGCAGAAGAAGTGCCTATTTCCCTTTTGCAGACATTTGAATGCATAGATGTGGACGCCATTTCTGCCTCTGTTCTCCATTAGCACGTTTGGATCCCCAAGGTGCGTGCACAGGATCTGTTAGTCCTTCAGGTTCCTCCATTTGCTATCGACGATCGCGCGTTGGCAGACCGCAGTGCGTCATGAGACCGTAGGTGACATTCTTCTGCAATCTTTTGTCGCGAAAAATGACGCAGGCGAGCCCAATCTCTTGACAAGCTCTTTCCACTTAGCACCTCTCATCGTCGAAGCCTGGTCTTGATCGTCCCAACTTACTTCAGGTATGTTATTGGCTGCTGCATTTCATGTTCTATATGGTGCTTACAAGCCCTCTTTGTGCTGCGGTAGTTGCGGAAACGTGGTTTTCACTTCTAGCAGACTTCTTTATGGGCGTCCCTAACACGCTCCGCGCCTCATGTTAGGTTATATGGACGTCCCCGATCGTGGTCTCTTTCCCTATCGCCATCATCTCCCCTATCTCACCTGTCTCCCTCACAATCTTCGAATATCCCTGGCATGACGGACTTTGGGGAACGAGTCGACTTGACTGCAAATCTTGCCTCCATCCTCAGGAGGTACCCATTCAGTACCGGCTTATTCCGGGAGATATTGCAGAACTCGGATGATGCTGGAGCGACTAAGCAGGTGAGTGGTGCGAGATGCGATCCATCTGTATCAGCTTATGAGTGTCTTGTCACAGGTGTTTATCCTCGATAGACGGCAGTTCGGAACGGGAAATCTGATCAACGAAAAATTGGTTGGGATACAAGGACCTGCTTTCTTGGCTTACAATGACGCCGTCTTCTCTGAGACTGACTGGGAGGCCATCCGGACTGTCAGCCAGTCATCCAAAACGGCGGATAACGAGTTCGTGGCTCCTTTCCCTGACAGCCTCTTGTCGATCTGTGGTAGCTGACGATCTTTGGCCTAGAAAAATCGGAAAGCACGGTTTGGGATCTAGGGCGTACTACCACGTAAGTAAAGTTGTCCTTGTTCACTGCTCAGTTCGCTCACTACGTGGTTTTAAGCTTACGGACAACCCGCAATATCTCTCTGGTGGCCATCTTGCCATCTTCGATCCGCATAGGTGGGCCTTTGAGCACGGTGGGTGGAAGCAGTCATTGGAAGAGGTGGCGTCTCGATTCCCAGATCAACTTGCACCATTCGAGTCCTTACGTCGGAACGAATCCGAGGGGGACTTCCCAGGGACAATCGTTCGTTTGGCCTTGCGTGGTGCATTGTCAGAGAGTCGAATCTCCAGCAAGACGGTCTCAGCGGACGAGATTCACGACCTTCTCATCGAGTTCATCAAGCAAGAGTTAGACATCGCGATACTCTTTCTGTCCTATCTCAACCTGATCGAAATCAAGGAGGTCGACGTCGACGGACACGAGCAGACACTGGCGTCGGTGACCGCAAGTTCTCGTCCTCTCGAAGCATTGAATCCTACCATGCCTTCTACTTTCTCGACTCGTTCTATCACTTTAACTTGCACGACCTCTTCGACCAGAACGTGCGAATGGCTAATCGCTCGGACCTCGTGTCCCAAGTAGGAGTTCTTCGACATGCTTCGCAAGTCTCTCGATGTGACTCCCGAGTGGCTCACTAGAGAGGTCGAGCGCGAGAAACTCCGTTCCGACGTCGCTCTGGCCCTGCCCATCAACACCTCACACAACATTCAGGGCCGGCTTTTCACATTCCTTCCCCTCCCTCTCACGACCAATTTCCCGTGTCATATCCATGGCATCTTCTCCCTCACCGACTCCCGCCAGAACCTGCGCAACCCATCGGAAACCATCATGCAGCAGACCGCGGATGCGTGCGTACACATTGCTACTGTCTTCGCAGCTGACGTTGACCCGTTTTGAAATGCAGACTTGCGGTGGCATGGAACAGGCTTCTCTTCGACACGCTGATTCCCCGCACCTGGCTGGCGCTTCTCGAAAGCATCGCAGCAGGCCATTTCTCCTTGTCAGTGTACAATTGTCTCCCCCCTCTCCAGGACCGGAACACGAGCGGAGACGCGGCGTACTGGACGTCTCTGCTTCGGAATGTTGTTCAGCTTGCCCACACCAGCAAAGCGCGCATTTGGCCCCTCTGCACAGGATCCGGCGATTCATCGCAGACCGCTATGCATGCGTCCCTAGAGGATGCCTTCATTGCAATAGCGCAAGACGAGGAGCAGTTGTGTGCACTCACCGATGCTGGGCTGAATATTGTGGACCCTCCGCCGTCGTCTCTTGGTGGTGTTTTGACGGAGATTTGCCCGTCGCGAGCGCTTACCCCCCAAAGCGCGCGACCAGTACTAGCGGTCAGGTTTCCTGTTGTCTTTTATGCAATATGATACTGATATTTGTGGACAGCGTTCCGATAGGATTCGCCGTCTGCCACAACCGCAGAAGGACCTCATTATCGAGTTCTTGCTTGGGTCGCGCGACGTGCACCAGTTGATTGGTGTGCCTGTCTTCCAGCTAGTCTCCGGGATGACCGCTGCTTTGGAGGCTAAACGCGCACGGGAACAAGAGGCGCATGTGTTGTTGGATGAAGTCGCCGCTGAGCTGTTCCGTCAAGTTGACGCCAACGCGATCAGCCTCCACAATATACCCGCGATCGCTCGCACGCTCTTGCTCAACCATGGTAGCAAACACCTCAACATCCAACCTCTCGACTCCTCGCACTGCATTTCGTACATTCTGACCGCACAGGCCAACTTCTGTTTGGAACGAGCAGCACGATCACTCTATGGGATTGGTAGATGGCTGTCGATGACTTCGTCGGGCGGCGCTTGGCCGTGGGACAGGACTGTCGAGTGGCTCGCGAAGTTGTGGGGCTGGGTGGAGACGTGCTCCTTCGCCAACACTCTCCAGCCTCACCTCAAGAAACTTCGCCTCCTTCCTACCGTTACTGGTCAGGTGCGATCCGTAGAAGATCAAGTTTTCTCCCATTCATCTGCCGTGGCGGATGATGTCCGCGACGCACTGGCCGATCTTGGCGTCAGTATCTTGGACCCACGAATCCCTATCAAGTTCTTCGAGTGCCAAACGCCCCGGTTTACGAAGTCCCTCTCGAGTGCCTCAGACTTGTTGGCTGTCCTAGGGTCCATTTCCTCCACGGTTAGTGGCAAAGCTGCGGTTATCCTTCGGGAGCATCTTGCCGGCTGCCTGATAGATGCTCCTCGTCTCAACGAAGCTCAGAAGGTGACCTTGCGTCGACTTCCTATCCATCCTGTTCTCACCGCAAGTGCACCACCGAGTGTATGTCGCATCCCTGACAACCATAGTTTGCAATGCGTCGTCGATCGTGCTTCTATCACCATTCCCCTCCCTAGTCTTCTCGACACCACATTTATTGAATGCACTGCCAATGAACAATACCGATACCTCCTTGAGAAGCTCGACTACCACGCTGCCTCTTGGCCTCTCACCACGGAACGTATCTTGCAACTCCATGTCAGTCATTTCACAGAACAGGGGCCCGAAACGCGCTTGGCAGTCTTGCAATACCTCACCAAACATCCCCTTCTTCTGACTACTTCGATGAAGGAACAGCTTCGCTTCTCTTCCATTGTCCGCGTCGATCGGGGAGCTCGCCTCCTTGCACCCAAGGACGTCGTGGATCCGGCGTCTTCGATCGCGGACATAGTGCCCCCATGGGACACCAGTGCGATCTTCGCCGACCAGGGCATCAACTCCAAGATAACATCGGCGCTCGCTTCGCTCGGTCTCCTTCGTCAGGACCTCGACGTGGAATATGTGAAGGCGAGGATCATCCATGTCGCCCAGAGCCCGCAAGGATTCGAGCTCGCACGCAAGCTGCTCTCCACTGTTGATCGAACCTTGTTCAATTGTTCTCAAGTGCGGTACGATCGTGATCGCGCATGGATTCCCACCAACGACGGCCTGCGGCGGCCGCAGGACTGTCGTGACGAAATACACGGCCCGCTCTGCAACCGTGTTATGCCGATCCTCAACATGCAGCTGCAGTCCACATCTCTGCGCAGGATGCTTGGTTGGGACGAGCCGATCCCTTTGGATACGGTGATCGCACAGTTCAGAAAGATTCTCTCTGAGCCCCACAGCCCGTCCCGCTCAGAATATCTCGACCTTTTGACTTCAGAATTCGGACGCCGATTCAAGGAGGCGACAACTTCTCAGCTAGAGGACATCGCCTCCAATCCATGCCAGGTTTCTTGGGTCCTTACCTCCACTGGGGAACTTCTGCGTCCCTTGTTTGCTGTTTTTGACCTCCCGGGGCGACTGCGTGGATTTGGTCAGGTCTCGCTTGAGCTTGCTCGTCGTCCTGGGGTAAAAGAATTTTTGGAGCTCATGGGTTGCACTGTGAGGTAAGTTCTAGTTTACCTAGCCTACGACACGTTATTGATGATTGTCTGAGCAGTCCCACAAACGATGCAGTCCTGCACCAGCTCCAAGAGCCCCTATTGGCTCAATCCGTCGAGCAAGGGTCACAGCAAGCTATCGAAGGCTGCGTGCAACTACTGCAAGCCCTCGATATTCCATCCCTCACGGTACCCCAGCGAGAGAGACTTCTAGCTCCCGGTACTGACTGCCGGCTCCACGAAATCCATGGGCTGTATTATAATGATCTCGGCTTTCGTGCCTTCCACCTTGAATCCCCGAGCGATCGTATTCAAGTTCATCATGCAATGCTCCACAACCTTTGTGTTGCTTTGCAGATCCCGTCGTTGGGATCCTTGCATCTGCAACCCCTCGAACTCGACGCTGAGAACATGCGGGAAGATTTGAGCACGCGCATCGGAAATGTCCTGCGATCTTACGACGTTGAACAGGCGTTCAACGAATTCCTTGCCAACGCTGCTGATGCTGGAGCGAAGAAGTTCAACATCATGCTCGACCACGGGGGCGATCGTCGGGCACAACCTTCGGAGGTTTTGTGCCCGAACATGGCTCAGTTTTGCCAAGGTCCAGCGGTTATCGCACACAACGACGCTGAGTTCACCATGGACGACATCCGCGGCATTTGCCGTATCGGTCGCGGTGGGAAGGAGGACAGAGAGGGGACAATCGGACGGTTTGGACTTGGGGCTCTGTCCTTCTATCATTTCTCCGAGGTATGACGATGACCGCCAACGTCAACTCGTGCATTCAGGATTGACTTGCTAATCGGAAACTAAACATTTAGGTCGCTATGATTCTTTCAGGATCGTACCTCTTATTGCTAGACCCAAGTAGCAGGTATTTACCGGAAGATTCAAGGACCAATTCGTATGTGGTATTATTGGATAAAATGAGGGGGTACGTCTGGTCGACAGTAGCCACCATTGTCGTGTACTGACTTTCAATTTAGTCTTTATCCGGGCCACCTGAAGTTGTTTCACAACCTCTTCGGCTTTCAAGTTGAACATGCGCATTACAATGGGGTAAGCTTTCATGTATCCTGCATGAGTGTTGGTTTGACATTCTTACGTATTCACTAAAGACAATCATTCGTTTGGCCTTACGTACGGAGACACAAGCTGCCAGCAGCGTCCTCTCAAAACGATCAATTTCTACTAGTGAAGTGCGCGGTATGATGGACAGATATTACGCTATTGCCGCGCGTTCCCTCTTTTTCATCGAAGTGCAAGATATCACTGCGCTGGAGGCCCGAGGTACTATGCCGACTCTGAATTGGTCCGTCACAGCGCAACGGGAAGCTCTGCAGCCCACTGGCAACGAGAATGACAGACGCTCGCTTGTTAGGCTCCATATAGACTGCTGTGGGCCATTCGCTTTCCCCCGGAGCCGGCAATCTAGCTGGCTTGTCGTAAGCACGACTATTCTCCAAGAACAAATCCCAGAACGGCTTCGGTCCGCATTTGACGAACACCGTTTTCAGCATCTCAACATCGCGTTGGCCGCGAGAACGTCGCCCAAAGCTGTCCCCACGGACGATCACGCCTCCAACTTTCACTTCTTTTCTTCTCTGCCACTGCCCATCCCGACATCTCTGCCAGTACATCTTCACGCTTCCTTCATTCTTGCTGCCGACAGGCGGAATATTCGCTGGGATGGAGACGGCACCCTTACCCGGGATGAGTGCAACCACTGGCTGCTCTCTACCGCGCTCCCTCCCCTCTATCTCCGCGTCATAGAATTGCTGAACTTGGATGGACCCTTCGTGTCGGAGGTGCCAACTCCCTGGCCGGGAAACAAGGACCGTGACCTTGATCCCATTTCCAAAGCGCTTGTGGATGCATTCTACAGCGATCATCTCTCTGTGTCTACGCAACAAGTCTTTCGCGGCGTCACTGGTCGTCTACTTGAGCCGTCCAAAGCCGTCATACGCCACACGATCCCGCGGGTTGTCAAAGATGTCCTCCACGAACTCCATCCGGACACGCTTGTGGAGTTACCCCATGCAGTCCGCTCCAAGGTCCTTACGGTCCCATCCATCCCTCGCGTATCTCCCCAATACGTTCATGACGTCATTGCTTCCTCTCGGGAACAGTTCCTCGTCATCTGCGGGAAGGACACCTCTACCATACCTGAAATAGCGCAAGGTCTAATCCGGTACATGCTTCTGGACGACCCCAAGTTGTCCATTCCCAGCGCAAGCCTTCATGGGCTCCCATTGCTTCCTCTGTCTGACGGCACCCTGGAGAACATCGAGGCTGAGGGGGAGCAAGCTGACCGGATCTATGTAGGGTCATGGGGAAGCAGCCTCACCCCGGGCCGGCCATGGCCTTTGTTCTCTGCCACCCGCTTCCTCGACCCGAAGGTGGATCAGCAACTCGTCCTGGACCAAGGTTGGAATGTCTTTCCATGGGATGAGGCCGCTGTTGTTGCCCTGCTCCAGGAACGGATTCCGGAGAGCACTCGACGCGAAGTATCCGAGACGGAACGGGAGTGGACCATGGCATTTTGGCGCTTCTTCGACCATTCGCCTTTGAAGCAGTCAGAGTTGCTCAATGCGCTTAACCCCTTCCCTCTCATCCCCACCAATGACGAGCGGGTCTTTGTATCCCTGGAGATCGCTACTGCTTTCCCTGCTATTTGCTTGCCCTCCCTCAGCTCAGAAGCTTGGTTAGTAGGCCCCTTGCAGCAAATCGGGGTGCTGATTATCAACATCCAACCTTCGTCCATGTTCGCTCGCGTTAGGACGACAGAAGGTCTGCCTCGGATTGTCAAGGACAGGCTGCTGGATTCCATCGCGTTTACCTCCACTCGTGTGCTACAGACGCTCCATCACCTGAATAGCGATGGACATATCGAGACGAGATTCGGGACACTCTCGGAAGAGAATCGGACTCGGCTGGCGAGGTGGCTTCGCGACTCTCTAGGGCATATACTGTTGTTGCATCCCAAGGCCGCAAAGCTGGACTTCGTCAATGTCTTGCGCTCTCTCCCAATTTGGCCTGCTTACCGCGGTAGTGGGGTCTCTGTTCTCAAATCACTCTCCACGAGCCATATCCGCCTCCTTCCTCAACATGCAAAACCAGCGTGTAGCATCGTCCCCTTCCTTCTTGCAAATCCTAACCTTTATTTCGTCGAACATTCGGAAGATATCTCCTGTCTGGAGGTAATCCAGCCGATGTCTATGGGCGAATTCTCGCGACTCCTCAAGTTCCCCCCCTTCTTCCGCACCGATGACATGATCCCACGGTACAAACCACTGCTCGACGTCGTCATCAAACTAGGCGGACAAGAAATAGAATTGTCGAAATCCTTGCGGGTGCCCAATGGCAACCTCGAGCTTATCACCGTCTGCTCTATGTACAAGAGTAATGTTCCCGAGTTCACTGCCGCATTCGCCCATAGGAGGGGCGAGAAGTTCGTGCACCCGCAGCTTAGTTCTTACGAACAGAAGCTTGTCGTGTTTGGTCTTCGGGAAAGACTGACTTTCGAGACCTTCAAGGAATGTGTAGCCGCCATTGATCAGGACTTCGACGAGGCCACCCAGCCTGGCGACCTGGACAGATGCGGCGTGATCTACGAGTGGTATACGACACGACTTCCGTTCACCGTTACAAACTCAGACGAGTGGCGCCAGCTGGACGGGTACTCCTTCATTCCAACTCGTCTGTCGCGGAGGGAGGGAGTCGCGACGTTGTTCAACGACACTGGGTTCGCACTCCGTCTTCCGCGCATTGTATCACCAAGGCAAATCCTACGTCCCGAATATTCTGCAATCGCGTGGACTCAGCGTGCGCTCTTTGACGGGACTCCAGACAAGAGGCTGTTCATGGCAGACGAGTCCGTCGGTATACCCGCAATCGAGGAAGTGGTGCGTGTATGCCCTTATTCGAAGAGTAGTCCAACAACTCATGTGATCTGACGCTTTGGACATGTCTTATCATTTACAGGTGAAACATCTTCATGTGCTCGCCACCAAGATTGCCCCCCGGCATTCTCGCGACGCAGGGCTTCTGTCCGACCTTAAGGGAACGTATAAGTATCTACAAGAGCGCCACGGAGAGGCGGCGAGGTTCCTGTTGAGTCACCGGAATCATGCACGGCTATTCCTCAACGTGGACGATCCGGAGACGGAGTCATGGGAGTTCCTACCAGCCTCGCAGATAATGTTCAACGTGCCAGACGAGGACGACCGTAAGGAAGCCCGTGCTTTCCTCCGCCCGTTCCGGGAGCTCTTGCTTGCTAGTGGTGCGAACGAGATCAAGATCCCATCGGCTGCCCCCATCGCTCCGTCCTCGCCAGAGGCTCACTTGTCCCGCTTCCGCGCATCCTTCGACATGCAGCGGCGGACCAAGGTACTGACGGACGTCGTCTTCCGGGTTGCGGGTGCAACGGCGGCCGAAGAAGATAGGAACCACTGGGCTCATCGAGCACTATTGGCGACGGCGAGCAGGCACTTCTACGATTCGTTCTGCGCGCAATCGGGGTTTTCTGAGAGTCGCGCAGCTTCGGTAGAGGAACCTGTTGTGATAGAACTGGAAGACGACCTTGAGTTCCGTTGTGTAGGGCTTGTATTGGGTGAGTTCTTTGGCCGTGAATTCTACCTGAGCCTCACCCCGCTTTCGCAGATCATATCTATACCGGGCAGTTCCAGGAGTCACAAGGTCGCGAATGCCTGCTGGAATTGATGCGTCTCGCTCATCGTTGGGAGCTAGCTGATGTCCAGGCGAAGGCTGAGGCTCTCCTTGTCCCAACGATCACTCCCGGAAACTATCATGAGCGTATGTATCCCTGTCGTTGCTCCAACTTTGGGTTTCGTAAACTTACAACCCTTATCATGCAGTGCGGGAACATGCAGAGGAAATCAGCGCGACAGGTCTTCTTGAGAAGATCGAGGAATTCGAACGAGAGAATGCCTTCGTATTGGGGGGATTGTGAACCTCCTATTGACCTTGGACCACCATAGATCGTATGTAACGCTTCCGCGAACGCTTGCAACCGTTAGCTGTATTCCTACCGCTGCCCTTTCTTTTCATGATCAATAATGAATCATTATGTATCGTAATAGTGTCTATTTTCCTTACGACTCCCTTCGTGTTCATCTCGTCTTTGACGACGGCACATGTGGTCGGATTGAGGATGCTTCCGAAGGGATATCAACAACCATCAACGCTACCAATACAAACACGGCACGACTACGCTGAACGTGCATCTTCTCTACTGGGTCATCATGAACTCGTCTGCTTTGCCGCTTCCGCGGCGGAATGTGCTCCATCTTCTGGTGGCGCTACAGTCGCGGAGCCATCAGCAGTCGTAGGGTTCGCCACGGCAGGCTTCACGTTCTTGCCCTTGCCCGGTGGAGGCGGATGGTAGACCTTGACCTGCAAAAGCAAACAAACGTATTCAAACATGTAAACAAGAGGAGACCAGGTCCCGCCGTACCTTCTTCTTTTTCTCAGGCTTCGCATTAGGATCTGGGTAAGCGAGCCTCTCAACCTTCTGCCACTCTTCGTCCGCCTCGAACGTCGCCCGTATTGGGTCCAGCAGTCGCACAATCGCGTCCGCAACAGCCGTCTTTAGGTCCTTCGGGTGCACCTTCTTCTCCGCGAAGTCCTTCTCTAGCCTCTCGAAGTCGGTGTAGTGCAGCGGCCCGCCGTGCTCATCCCTGCGGGAAATGGAGAATACGGTCCCCGCAGGCGCGTCAGCAAGCACGAACGGCGTCTGGGCGCCAACTGCGCCCTCGCCCTCCTCTGCGTCCGCACCCGTCTTGCCTGCGCTCCGCTCGATGCGGAGCTCGCCGATGGGGATCAAGACGGCCTTGACAAAGGATAGGACGCCGTTCTGGGTAGTGTTCCCCTCCTCGCAGAACGCGTTCTTGATCTTGCGGCGCACAACCTCGGGTGGGTCGAGGAAATCGATCTTAGAGTTCGGGTCAGAGGACGACATCTTCCCGCCGCCTAGTCCGGGGACCATGGGGTTCATGAGGTGCGCGCGCTTCGCATACCCAAGTCGGGGGAGGTAGAGCTCCGCGAAAGTGAAGATTTTCCTCTGGGATGCGGGGGCGATCAGCGACGCGGGAACGGGTGCTTGGTTACGGAACAGACCTGGTCGACACCACCAAACTGGAAGTCACAACCGAGGTACTGTTCGTCGAGGGCCTGCAAGCCTGGGTAGAGAAGACCGCTGAGAAGCGGGCTCTCGACCTGTTTCACCACCTCTGCGCCGGCCTTCTTGGCATCGTGCTCGGACACGATCGCGCATAGCTTGTAGTTATCGAGGCTGTACTCCTTTGTCAACTGGTAGGATGACCCCTCTACGAAACGGAGCTTTGAAGTGGGAATTCCGAGCGAGTGGAACACCGCAAGCAGGACTTTCTTGTAGTATTGCGTACGATGGGCTACAAGCTCCAAGGGGGCCTTCAGGTTATCCAGGAAAGCGTGGACATCTGAGTGCCGAAAATTACGATCAGAATCCAAACGTAACAAAGACGATTGGGGGGTGCCATACCAGCTAGTAGAACGGTGACCTCTACGCCTGCGCGGAGAAAGTCGGCAATCTTGGTGAGGGGAACGAAGTAGCCGATATGAGCTGGAAGGACGTCATTAGGCGAGAAAACGCTACGCTAACTGTGCACTATGACCACGCACGACGCCCTGTGGGTGCAGTGCCTATGTAATAAATTTTAGCACTCGGTAGGAGTGAGATACGAAGGTGAACCAAATGCGTACCCCAGTAGCACTTGGGTGACCTGCCCTCGGCCAATATTGCCTTGATCAGGTCCGCGCCGAGAACTTCGTCTAACCTACGAGTGATGAGCTCAAACTTGTCCTCTGCTGCTGATGCCATGGTATGTGGGGGTGGTGGTGGACGGAGGACGGAGAAAGGCAGTCGACCTTAACTTTTATGAGCCATCTCGACTCGATCTCAGCCACGTGCTATGATCGATTTTCCCCGTTTGGTAACGAGGTTCATACAGTGGTTCAACTCTCTGCTTCCCGTCACCCTCTGGCTTGACTGACTTTTCAATGCGTTAAATACAGTCCTGTGACAAATCTGGTGTCCCATCTTCCATATAGCTACATATCTACACCGCGCGACCGAACTAATGGTACTGTACACTAACTTGAGCGGTAAACGATGCTTCCTCGCTCATCGGTAACCGAGAATCCTGCTTACGATGTCGACGCTGCAGGAGGTGGACGGAAGGAATCCCTCTTCCGGCTGTTCTTCGTCTCGACACGAACATACTCCGACTCTTCCAGCGCCACGTCCTCGTCCTTGACTACACTCATGTAGGCCTCGCCGAGGATCTGGAGGGCAATTGCCCGCAGTTGCATCTTCGAACGGGCGATAGTCGGATCTTCGAGTACCCGATCGCATGTTTCCCGGAGTACGGACTCAATCTCGAGCTTCGTACCCTGCCCGAAATATTAATCCCCAGGGAAAATCGAATAATGTAATGACTCACCTTGAAGAGCGCCTGCAATCCTTTCTCTGCTGCTTGCTCCTCTAGTCGGCGCTTCTCGTCAGCTGTCAGGTTACCCGCCTTCTCAGCGGCCTGGATCTGCTCAAACACGCTCTTGAGTTCCATGGCGGCGCGCAACGTCGACACGCTGCGTGCATGGCGTCAAACTGGAATAGCGCACAATCGAGCAACAAGGGACGCACGTTTCACTGAAGACATGGTATTTGCCTTGTACGTTGTGTAGCCAGCCGCCCATGCCGAGGAACGTCTGGTTGGAGGCGAGACATTGTTTGCCCTTCTGCGCATACACAAACCCGATGGCATGCAACAAGTCGACCCCATATGACTCCTGCTTGAGCTCCTCTGCCTCCAGCCGGCATATTGTCCGGAAGCTCTCCGTGACTTGGGCGTCGTTCGGGCTGGTCGCGGACTCGGTGAATATCGAGAGCTTGCGGTCCAGGTTCTCCACAAGCTTCTGCACGCGTTCTGCGCGCACGGCCGCTTTCTGCGACAGCCGATCCGGTCACATAGGAACACCAACCGAAGGGCAGCACTACAACTCACCTCCGCTGACTGCTTGCGCTGCTTCTCGTCCCGCTTCGCCTTCTCCTCCGGGCTCAGGATCTCGCGCCCCTTCGCGTCCCGCGGCACCTCCTCCTCGCCCTCCTCCTCCTGCAGCGCCGCCTTCATGTCCTTCGCGAGGCTAATGTGCCCAATGATCGGCAAGAAGCGCTCCCCGCCGAATATCGTCCCGAAAATCTCCTCCGGGTCGACGAAGCCGCCCTCGGGCGCGCTCTCCTTGGACCCGAACTCATTGTACTTGCGTCGGAGCTCGGGGTCGGAAAGCGTTTGGTACGCGATGGCGATCTCCTTGAATCGCTCTTCCGCGTGTGGGTCATCGCGGTTCTTGTCTGGATGGCACTTGATCGCCAGTCGACCTTTGGCATGTCAGCATGGGTTCCGGAGCAGAGACAACTAGACCGGAAGAAGGCCGATGGCCAGAGCCGGCAAATATGGGGACTTTGTGATGATTATGGAGACAATCATAGAGAACCGAAGCTGAAATTGCTCGAGTCTTGGGCACTTGGGGGAACCCCACCCATGAATTCTCGGGGAAAATGAGGAGAATCCTTTTCACAGCCAGCCAACCAGGGAAAACAAGATTCTGGAACAGAAAACCAAATTTCCGCTGGGGAAACATCTCCTCTGCCTTCTCTTCCTCAATGGTTTGCGCGACCAGGAGCATCCCGCGACGCCTTTCGTCATAGGTCTCGGAAAGCCCCATGAGCCTGGCTGGTGCACGCATGCAAGTACGACTACCGAAGCCAGCCCGCATACTTCCCGCGAAAAGAACAAGGGTATGATGGGACGTACGATATGCTTTCTTAATGTCATCAGTGCTCGCGTCCACAGGCACGCCGAGCAAATCATAGTATCCCGTCTCCAACGGCTTCTCTTGCGTCCCGATCTTCCTCCCCTTCCTCATAGCTTGTGAAGAGGACGATGCGCCAGCCCCGCCCCCATTCGCCCCCGCGATATTGATCTGGCTGGAATATTGGCTGGGGATCTGGGTATGGTAGAATGCGTGTGTGATGACGGTGTGGCAGTTGAAGCAGTGGACATTGAGGAGTGTGCCTGCACGGGGAGGTGGAGTCGGAACCGGGAACTCTAGGGAGACGGAGCATTGGGAGCAGGTTGTTGGGATGTGTGGTACAAGGGGGCGAGACTGAATGGTTGCGCTCATCGCGAGTCGTGCCGTCATCGCCAGTCCTCCTTCCCTCTTACCGTCATGAGAAACTTTCCCACGAATACCACCGATGATAGTTAGAGGTTATCGCGCCAGATTACATTACTATGTAAGTAAGTTAACGCTACCACTTGAAGATAAGTAATAAACCACACTTGGTCCGTTATGTTCCTTGGCCCACTGGGCGCAAGCACTAACTCTGAGTCAAGAAAACGCATTGACCTGCGCGATTATATCACATCCCAAGAGGGTACTGCTTCGACGAATGCTTAAAATACACATGGACTAGATACAACAGGGCCATAGGTCCCCTTTGCGTACAAAGTAGAGATCTTCGAACGAGGGTAAATCAATTAAAACTGATACTACGGTGTTTAAACCAAGAGCAAAACTACCATACCACATTTAGATGATGATTTTCTCAAGCCTCTGATGGTCTCCGTATAGACCAATTGATAAGAAGGGGCGAAAGAGGGGGAATCCGACTCACAACTCAGGACGTCACGGCTCGACCCCCAGTGCCCGCTTCTCCTCGTCCGACGGCGGCTTGATCGGCAGCTTGCCCGTGGGTGAGTAGCGGCTCATCCTGCGGAGGCGGGGCCCATACGTCCTGAGGACGAACGGGATCGGCGCGAGCGCGACGGCGATGAAGCCGAGGAGCGTGGACGCCCAGTGCGGGTTGAGGACCTCGTACATCTGCGTCGCGAAGAGCGGGAAGCCCGCGCCGAACATGGAACGGACAACGGTCATCGCGGAGAGCGCGGACGCGGCCATCGCGAGGTACGCGTCGATCGTGTAGTTGAACAGCCCAAGGAAGAGGAAGATGATCGAGACGCCCAAGGGCAGCCCCGCGAGCATCGGCGCCCAAAACGACACGGACGGGTACGCGGTCCAGCCTATCCAGAAGAAGGCCACGGCGAAGAGGGGTGAGGCGACCATGCATATCTCGAGACGGTGCTCGGGCGGGACGGGGAGCGGCGCGAACTGCTTCACTTTGCGCTCGTACCGCGGGTTGAAGATGACGAGGTACAGGACGACGCCCATCGCCGCGCCGACGAAGATCGCGAGGAAAGTGAGGCCGACGAAGCCTGGTTTGAAGTGGTGGATTCGGCCGAATATAATGGGGTACGCTTCAAATAGAAGGTAGATGCAGCCGTAGATGAACTAGAATTGAGACTTCAGTATACATCGAGTACGAGTAGAGCAATAACGTACACTCATGTATAGGGTGATCGCAATGAGCATGGGCTCGAAGATAAGCACAAGGAAAGGGCGAGCGAGCATATTCTTAAGGCGGTGAAGCCGTGTGCCCACCTTCCTTTCCATTGGGGCCCAATACCGACCGTCTCCTGTTTCCGCGCGAAGCTTCTTGGCACGTCGGACGAGTAACACGGGGCTTGAGATTGAGATTTGATGTCAGAAATGCGTAGAACGTACACAAGAACCGATCACCTACGCATATGTTTCAGGGAATGTGAAGATGGTAATAACAAGCAGCGCGGCCGCAAAGCAAGTTAACAACCAGAATATCCAGCGCCAAGAGACGCCGGCATTCGCCATAAATCCACTACACACTGGCCCAAGTGTGGGTCCAGCGAAGGGGGCGATGGTAAAGAAGGCAAGCGCTTTGCCTCGAACGTCTGCATCCCACATGTCCGAGATAACGGCTCTGAGAACAATGGTAAGTCGGCATCCTAGTAACAACACGATCAAAAAGATACGGACCCACTATTGGCAAGAGGTGCAGAAGCGAATGTTCCGCCCAAGAAGCGAAAAACGAGGACTTGCGCCGTGTTCTGGGCCAGTGCGCTACCTACTTGAAATCCGGTGTAGAAAATGAAGGTGAAGACGAACACCGATTTGCGGCCAATCGTCTCTGATAACGGGCCGAATACCAGAGGACCTATGCAGTAGCCGGCCACGAAGAGGGAGATTACCAGCGCTCCTACTTCTCTGCTGAATCCAAACTGCTCTTCCATCTGAGACAACAGGCCCGTCGGCGCAGACGATGCGAATGTTCTGGAATACGGTCTATCAGTCGTCTGCACTCGGAGGGACTCGGTTGGGAACGTACGCGTTGAGGAGTAGTAAAGCAGAGAGCCCTGTGACGTACCACCGATATGTCTTAGACCAACTCAAGGGATTGTCGACATCGTTCGGCCCCATCCTAACCTCAAAGGGATCCGGCTTTCCGTCCTCCTGGATGTCGGGAAACGCATTTCCCTCTTCGTCGACAGGTTCTCCGATAGTGGCGAGTCGGTCATCAACTGGCCCCACGACAGTTGATATGCCGGAGCGGGAATCCTCGCCGCTGGAGTTCGCCTTCTCCTTGTCTTTATGGGACGAGAATGGTTCTGGGGCTGAGATGGGAGCGGCCGAATCCATGATAGCTAGTTCTGTCGGGCGGTGAGAGCAAACCAGGACAGAAGGTGTAGAGGTGTCGTGGATGAATACGGCTGCGAGGGGCCTATGGTTGCCAAGGATGATATACGCCGTTAAACGGTGCACAGACAGCGCTGTCCGACCGCATCGTGCGTGGAGGGCGGATAGGGTGCTCAGCAGAGTTTCGTCAGCCGCTTGGAACCTGAAAAACAAGGCATTTAAGATTTTCAAGATACGTCTAAACCAGGTACTTTGGAGCTACTCCAACAGCGCGTAGAGGGGACTTGTGACGGTCGTTTACACCATTCTGTCGCCTGTATGGGCCATTTCCAAGACATTTTTTAACTATTTGGGATCGGCCCAAGTGCGTCATCGTCCAGGATTGGTAAGTGAGGGAGTGTGGAGTACTCGGTAATCGACGCGGGACTTGCCTGTGATGACGGAATCGGCAAATGCAGACGGTCAAGAACATCTGTTGTACACAAGGCCGTAGCATTTTCTGGCGAATCTGTGCGCGATTGAGGTTTGGACTCTTTTGTTAGGACTGTGAGGTACAGTGACACTGATCAGTGAATGGGGGAGTTGTGGGGGAGAGGGAAACCTTCGGCGCCTGACTTCAGATCTATCTACCGGATGTTTCCGGCCGCGGACCGCTGGGGTTCTCAGCGTTTAGGTAACCGTACTTAGCTAGCAGTGTCTTCAATTTTTGACTCGGAGGTTAGCCCAGTGCCAGGGCCGCTGTTGGTTTACCACGACGCCCTTTCTTTCTCTCTTTCGTCCTCATATATTTACGAATAGCATGGAACACCTCAAGTGCCAGTGGTGGAAACATCGGCTCAAACCTGCCACAATGTGGTTATACTTATACGGTGCTAGCCACCTTTGCTCTCCCCCGTCACGGTCGTTCCCCAGTCTGATTTCATTTACATCCATGGGACAGGACAAGGAGGCTGACTTGTTCCGAAACTCCTCACGTAATTCCATAATGGTGGAACATTTGATCGGAGGCTGACGCTAAGCCTCTCGACAAAACCAGGCAAATCTGGTCCCAACTTTTATCCGATACTATCGGACTGTCGTCACGCTCACTACTGCTTCATGGGATACTACCCCTCATCTTCTCTTCGTATCTGCTGTGCAGTGCTTTAATACCCTATTCGCCTGTTTTCCACAGTGCTGGCCATGTCTGACGGCATCGTTATGGATTCCCCAACGACAAACGTATATACACTCGACGCATATACCGGCAAACTCTCCTATGCGATTGTGCGACTCCCCTCCTCCTCTGGCTCGTATCCAGCGGGTTCGGAAGCTTCGTCGTATACACCCACGCCTATCGATGCGGGTATTCACCTCAGCGAAGGCTCTATCAGCATCGTCGAAGAGGTCCCTATCCGCAACGGGCAGTCAGTATACTTCGTGGCGAAGCTGGACCCTCGAGCTCTATCTTCCCAAGGGTCCGCGAATGCGTTGGACGCCTGCATTCGGAGGACAAGACGGCAGATCACGGAGATGGAACGTCTGGTCTGGCAGCTCGAGGCCGCACTCAAGGAGGAGGATCGGTCGTCTGAGTCCGACTACGAAGCGTATGTGATCTACCGTTCGACGCGCGCGTGTAGTCCCCATTTGCTCACTTTAGCGTCCGACAGTGACATTGACGAACCCGAGGACGAGGCTGTGGCAGACAGCGGCTATGAGTCCGACGATGAGGGCATTGTCGAGTTATGCGGGGTAACAACGCGCTACCCTCACGCGCCCTACGTCGACGAAGACTCGCAATGTCCCTTGGAATCTGAAGGGGAAGGGGGCTCCGTGGGTACGAGGGCCTCAACGTCTCTATGCTCCGATCCGTCCGACGAACTCGTTACATTCGATCCTCCATCATCACCTGTTTCCTCCGAGTCTACGGGGGAGCTTGCACCTTCCACCGCTTCTGCGATACGTCTCTCAGCCCAAGCCCAAGCCCAGATCCCTTCTCCCTCGGTCTCTGCTTGTTCTTCCGACGACTATTCCGCTATCGAGGACCCTAGCACGCTCGAAGGGGATGGCCTTCTACCCTCTATGCCACAACTGGAATCTACCTGTGGCGACGACTCCCTTGTCCTCCAGGCACTACCTGACAGGCTGGGACCTGGATGTCCCCCAACCAAAGAAGACCCGATCTGCCCGGCGTGTTACGGAGAGCCCATTCGTCTCGTATGGGGTGACGAGTCCAGCGACGAGTCCCTCTCGGATCTCGTTGACGGCCTCCTCGGGGAGTGCGATTTGCAGCTTGATGAACTCGAAGTCGGTCAGGACCCAACCTCAGTCGACGTACCTGCCCCCTCGCCCATCATCGCAGCGGAGTGGTCGCTCAGCCAGGCTTTGGCTTCCAAAGGCACGGGCGGCGAGGCGAAGGCGAAGGGGCTCTCCGGAGCTGGCTCGACGTCGTCCAGTGCCGAGAGCTTGTTTTCGGAGAGCCAAGAGTATCGGGCTGAACTCGACAGCGAGTCCGAGGAGGAGCCTCTGGCCGAGACCATCAAGCGCCGCCGCGAGACAGGCAAGGCACCCGAGCCCGACGAGTCCGTGGAGATCCCCCTCAGCGCCCTCCACCCACTGCGCGTGAAGAAAAAACCCCGCGCGGAGGAGGGGCAGCCACACCCACCAGCAACAGGTCAATCTACGTCCGCGGGTCTCAGCGCTCCCATCCAGCAAGAAGAGGCGTCACCTCCGAGGACGCGCAAGCGCCGACGTGACGACGAGAAGGAGGAGGGGGAGATCTCTGAGTCCGAGTCGGACTCCGGGAGCGAGCCTGACATCCCGCTCGCACAGGTGGTCGCTTCCCGGAGAAGATCGCAGTCTACGCTTGGCCACGGGCCCCCACCCGCGAAGAGGCGCAGGTGCATTCAACATCATGAAGGGGCAGAGCAGCACCGGGTCTCGAGCCGGGAGTGCCGCACGCCACGCAGGTCGTGGGTGCACAGGCGGTGGGAGGAGCGGCTGAGGCTGAGGCTGAGGTACGCGCGGGGCGGCCGGGAGGGCCGGCGTGGTATTAGGATCATGTCGACGGACGAGGAGCTGATCCGGAGGGGGATGCGTGCGGCGGAGAGGGCGGCTGGGAGACGGGAGGAGCGGCACTACGGGAGCGTGTAGGGGTTAGTAGTGCATCTTGTGAGTAGAGCGTTGCTTGCAAGTTGCAACACTGGTGTTGCCGATGGCAAAACGCGAGTTAGGCAGAGGCATGATCGGGATTTAGCATTCTCGGACGTGATCAGCCCTTCCGTGAACCCAGTACTTATTGAGCATTTCGTGAGCGGATTCTAGAAGCTTAGCGGCCGCTATTCCGTGGCGTATGTCAGGAGCCTTACAAAGTGGACTGATTCCTTCCCATAGCCATGGCCAGCAGCTTCACATAATCTGGAGTGCCCAGCCCAGTGATCTGCACGAACGAAATTCTACATATCAGTCCACCATCCTCACGGGAACATAACGCAGAAGGCCCTACGACGTACCGCATCCCATCCTGGCAACGCCGGAAACCCAGCCGTCCCGCATCCGACATTGCTCCCCACCGTAATGTCATTAAAAACACCCGCCGCTGCCGCGCGCGAGTACAACAACGGGTTCAAGAAACCTAATGTGGGACGACCCGCGTTGAGCAGCTGGTCGTTGACAAGCGCGACAACGCTCGCGAACATGGGGCTCGACGCGCTCGTCCCGAAGACTTGGGTAGACTGTCCCGCAGCGACGATCGCGATGTCCCGACCCTGCGTCGCAACGTCGGGGAACACGCGGCCAGTAATATTGAAGCGGCCTGCGAGCGGGCTCGTGGAAGAGTCGTTGGTGATATTGATTGCGTTGAGGTAGCCGAGCACCGCAGCGGCCTGGTACGCCGGGCGCGGGAAGACGTTGGAGAAACCCCCGGCTGAGAACGGCGCAGCGACCTCAGGGCTCACACCCTCGGTGCTCCCGACTGTGGTGACGCTGCCAGTGCAGTTAGGTGAGGACATGGACAGAAGATCGAATGAGTCTAGCGCGGCTTACAAGGGACATGTGGCGGGGAAGACAGGGATGAACAAGCCGTCGTCACCACATGTGTCGTTCGGCCGGGTGCCTGCGACGCCGCCATCGCCCGAGGCGAACAGGACGCTGGTCCCACGCGCCCCCAGCTGGGCAAAGGACAAGCACACCGCCCTGCCGCAAGACGGGCATCAGTTGCCATCCGTGTACTAGATGGATAAAGCATGCTTACTCCGCTACTTCTGGGGGAATGATGTTCTCATTCACGCCGAAACTCGTCGTCAAGACCGGAGGCGGGGTGTCCTGCTCGAGGAGGAAGTTGACGAGGTCCATGACATAATGGAAGAAGTCTTTCGGGGTCGTCCCGCCAGTGGAAAGGAACTGCACGGGAACGTTCGTCGCGAGCCCGACCGTATACTCGATGTCAACCATCTATGAGGGAAAAAATCCGTAATGACGAACGTTTCGGGGGGGACGAATAAAGAAGAACGCCTACAGCCTCCAACGTCCCGGCGCCCGTCGTCGGTCCTCCGTTTATGGTTTGTACAGTGAACGTGCCATTCTCGATGTCCGGCCGTGTCGTCTTCAAGAAAGCCTACTCGGGCTCAGAGTCAGTCGGTGCCCAGGGACCAAGGAGGACGAGACGTACTGTCAAGTCGGTTTGATTCGCGATTTCTCCCAAGAACCCGCTGACTGCAATGCTGTTGTTCGGCGCGGTGGCTGGCGTAGCGGGGAGATTGTAAAGCGCCTGGACGCAGAAAGGCTGGATACCTCGGACGCAAACGGCAGGGACTAGCCTTCGCTTCGACGTGGAGATCACGGCCTGAGGAGGCTTCGCCGTGTGTAGAGGAGACTTGTTTATGGGTGGTAGCGCTCTAAACCGATAGAGGAGAGTCAATACACGACATGTTTCTGTTTCAGTTACTCATGCATGAAGGCCTGATAATTCGCACTGAGCATCGCATTGGCCGTCGCGATTGGTACACGGAGGTGCAACATGTCTCCCGCCGGCGACGTCGACTGCGGTGTCACGTTGTACTTCGCGAGCCAGTTCATGGTCGCCTGCACACTCTCTGGTGATGGTGCGACGAAGGCATTCACCTGAAAGGTGATAGAGTTTGCATTGAGCAGTATATAGCCCGTAGCTAAGAAGACCACGCACCTCAGACTTGGATAGGTGTTGCCCGTAGTTGACGCTTGAGGGATCGCTGATCTCCATGAGAGTGTCGATGAGGCCTGTCTTGTTGTTTGGGTGCAATGCGAGAGTCAAGGGGATCGTGAGAACCCCATCCACGAGACCCCTGACCACGTTGCTACTCTGGGCAGAGGTGGGCCTTAGCTGCAGAGAAGGAAGGAGCGCAGGCCTTAGTAGGCGTCCCGAAGGAAAGAGGAACTTGAGGCCGGCGAAGAGAAGCCAAACCGAAATAATAGCGCCGCGCAGTCCCCCGCAGGCAGTGCACCGTTGAAACGTACCAGAAGACGTAGTGGCAGTTCTAGTACGTTTCTGCTTCGCAAGCAAGCCAATATTTAGTGGGAGTAATGGTCACGAGAGCTTCAAGCAATTAAGTTGTTAATGGACGGTAACGAGTTACTTACTGTGGAGTCCGAGAAGTTAGGTTCATTCAGTGTTTGCTCCTGTTTATACCCTCTCAACCATGGGCGCTCCCGAGTCGCAGGCCATGGTCGACGTTGTGGGTCTCGCTTTGGCTTGCAATCGCTCACCGACACTTTTAAACATCCAAAACAGGTATTATGGCACCAGAGTCGCCACATGCTCCCTGTGCCGCTGATAGGTCACATAGACACGCAAATGACTCCTTGTATGTTGTATTAGTTACATATAACGTTGGCTACTAGGAAAGCGAAATACACCGCCAGTAAAGTTGCCCCAGAACTCTTCCTCCTCCGCAGACGTTCCCCCTGCAATGAAAGATCTGTAACGTCGCCATGACGGTGGCACGTCTTCCTCATGCACAATCTCGTCGATTTGGCACATGGCGATTGGTTCCATGGAGGGTGGGTAGAAGCCTGCGTTCGCCCAATCCATGACCCACAAGCTCCCACGTCGATCGAGCATGATGTTGCTCAGATTGAGATCGCCATGGGTGAGGACGGGCGTCCAGACCATATCCAGGCGGACGAGCGACGGTATCGTCTTGCCATCCCCAATAGCGCCGAGCATCCTGGTCTTCCACCCGTGAAAGGCTACGAACTCGCAGAATCGACGGAATGACTGCGCGTCGGGAAATGGGCCATACACGTTTTCGTCGAAGATAGCGCCGCCGACGCGCCCGTCAAGCAAAGCCCCTGGGGTCGAACGAGTCAAGGAGCACAGTTGCTTCATGTACAGACGCAGCGTGCACGCGATGCGAAATTGCATGAAGCGGCTTAGCTTGTCCCAACATTCGTAGAGCATTTCGCCGTCGATGAAATCCATGACGAGGTAGGAAAGATGGGGACAATGGTCGCGGGGTACAGGGATCTTGGTGTTTTGCCGCACGAACTCCAGGGTAGCACGTTCGGAATGGGTCGGTCTCTTGACGACGAGCGAAGGGGTTATGCGATTGACCGTCACATACAGTGCGTCTTCGGCGCCAAGCCGACGCTTCAGGTTTTCGCCCCAGGCGGCATCTAGAGGGTTGTTCATAAGTTCCAGGACGTCGGCGTCAGTGGCAAGGGTAGCCAGTTCAGAAGGGATCTATTGTACTATTGAGTGAGTGGTGCAATGGCAACCGATCGCCACTCACATCTGCATGCTCTGTCGGGGGAGGCAGAGCGAAGCAAGCTGCAATGCAGTCCAGCATATAAGACCAAAAGGTCCCAAAACGAGTGATAGCACCAGGTCGATGACCAGTAGGGGAGGAATGTGTGACAGAGGTTCCTAACAGAATACTTGTGAGTGGTGGTCCCGACAAACTGATAATAGCATACCGATGAATGCCAGAAGGTCACTGATGCCTTCCCCAGTGGTTAGGCTGACAGAGAGGCAGTCAATACCCAACTTCTGAGATAAGTCGTACTTGCTACTAAGGTAGCTTATGTGACGTTTCGAATAGTCGTTCGGAACGAGATCCCGTTTCGTGTGAACGATACAGGTTGAAGTGGCGCTCCCTCGTGCGGCATCAACAGTCGTCGGTAAAATATCTTCGGGTTTTTGGGAATCAATTAGGATCAGAGCCACGGATGCCTCAGACAATCCTTTGCCAAGCTGCACATCTAGCACAAGAAAATCCCCGTTTGGTGGACAACGGTAGAGGCTATTGTTCTATGATAGACTGTTAATGGCAGAGAGGAAAATGAGGAACAAACACAAACCATAGAGGATATCAACGACTTCTTCCCAGTTCCAGGACCCCCTGTGTACAAGGATTAGTTGATGGTGATCACGATGGCACGAGACTCGCTGTTCGGAATCGGTCCTACCGTAGACGGCGACGGAAACACGTCGGGGAGGGGAGGAACGAGAAGTAAACGGCCAAGGACGAGAGAAGCTGCAGGTAATATTTGTTTCGGACATAACGGAAAGTGAGCTAGTCGACCAAAGGAGACTCGGAAGGGTGCCGAAAGGGTGCTGGCCAAGTGCTGGCTTCGTCAGGTTCCGGTTCACACTGCAAGCGCCGAGTTGGTTCAACTTTGTTTGCTCTTGTTTGGGCCAACCACAACTGCGCTAGATCTGGCAGTGCCACTGGCACCCGCGCACACGAGTCACACTTTTCACCATTACGGCCCTCAGTGTGATTTCAACACACATTCGGCGAGCTCTCAGGCAGTGTGGACAGCACGCGTACGTTGTACGCAAGCTAGCTGTTGAGATGGCGACGTTTGAGCCCCCTTTAGATCAAGAATCTGTCTCTGCTTTCCGTGAATGTTTTCGGAACAGTAAGCACATCGTGATAGTGGCGGGGGCGGGTCTCTCTGCAGCTTCAGGTAAGGATGGAGCATATTATATAAGTTGTTCAGAGTTCTACTGATCAATTCTTTCCAAGGCATTCCTACCTTCCGTGATGGAGGAGGTATGTGGCGTTCCCTGGATGCCACCGTCTTAGCCACTCCAGAAGCCTTCCAAGCAAACCCCTCCCTAGTCTGGCAATTTTATCACTATCGCCGGACCAAGTAAGTCATTACGGCTTAAGTATACTCTGGTTCGTGTACAACTACTGAGTTTGGCGCATCTTAGGACACTGGAGGCCAAGCCCAACACAGCACATGAGATTCTTGCAAAACTCTCCGTGCGGAAGTACATGCGCAAGGTCGCACCTGAGGCCAAGTCTTTCCACCTCGTGACCCAGAACGTCGATCGCCTGTCCGTTTTGGCTTTGCAATCCCTTTCAGACCGGCTGGCGCCAACCCCCGCGCCCCGCGAGACCGATACTGACACGAAGCCTGAGAGCGAGGCCCCAGCGAAGCGTCAGCCTCCCCTGGCGTTCCCGGGCTCGATCCTCGAAATGCACGGACGAATCTGCGACGTCCAGTGCACTCAGTGTGATTTCCGCCAAGAAGACCTCTCGGACCCCCTCTGCCCCGCGCTCGGCGCGGCTGACGCGTCCTTCCAGGACTACCACGACGCAGGCTCGAAGGAGACCAACATTCCCCTGGAGCAGCTTCCCCGCTGCCCTGCGTGTGGCGCCCTCGCACGCCCCGGGGTGGTGTGGTTCGGCGAGAAGCCGTACCACCTGGATGAGATCAACAGCATCGTGTACAAAGCCGACATTTGTCTAGTGATCGGCACGTCCTCCACTGTACGTATCGATTTGCCTGTCCGCGCGTCACATCTATGCTGACGGTGAGGACGCCGTTCACAGGTACGCCCTGCGTCCACGTATGCGTACCGCGTGCAGAGGCACGGGGGAAAGGTTGCAGTGTTCAACCTGGACCCGAGCGAGAAGGACGAGCGGGCTGACTTCGTCTTCCGGGGACCTTGCGAGAGGGTTCTCCCTGAGATCTTCCCGGAATTGATGGAGCTCTGAAAAGCAAGAACCATTGAAAGAAGGACAAAAAGAGGTCCAATCGCACCCCTTTCGATGTCGGGAGTATAGCGGGTGTTACGTTTGTCGTGGTAGTACTTCATCACCTCAGCCCGATCAGCTACTATATTATGGGGTGGCTGTGCCATTAATGTTAGCCTGAAGTTGGAAGAAGTTCCTGCAACTCCTTGTCCACGTACGAGTGAAGGCTTGTAAGATTGTTACAGAGGAGGTTTTGTCACAGTATACACTAGTCGAAGAACAGCCACCAGCATGTAGAGCGTAGTATCTTATGGACTCGTTCATTGATAAGAGTTTACGTTTAGGCTCCGACTATCTTCGCGGCACCCGGTAAAAACAGTACCAATATATTCATACAATGGTCATAGCATAATCGCGTACGGGTACAGATCCAGCGACGACGTGACCTCGCCACGCCGCGTACATTCAAACTTGAGAACTACAGAACGAGCGAGAACCTTGCGCTACTTGCATGTATCAGCAGCCTGGACGCACTTGTACGGCCCTCGTCCACGACTTCGGGCTGCGATGATCGTGGCAGTACTAGTAGCGATGACGATGATAGGCGCGATGCGATTAAGCACCAAAGCCGTAGAGAGTACGCCCAGAGCGCTTGAGGGCGTACACAACGTCGAGCGCGGTGACGGTCTTCCTATATTTGCGCAGGAACATTTGAGCACATGCTCACATACCAAATGAAGGGAGTTGCGGGGGGGAGACACAGGGGATGACGTGTGGGAAGACGGGACTGACCTCTTGGCGTGTTCGGTGTAGGTGACCTGTAGGGGCAAAGGGGCACGTGAATCAGCAAACCCTCGGAACCGACCACAGCGCAGCGATGAGGGACACATACGGAGTCACGAATGACCTGTGCGAATGAAGCTCCATTAGTCACGCTGAAGGGCGAAGGGCAAGGGGACCGCGAGCGGCGTGGGGTAAGCTTGGGAGTCACTCACGTTCTCGAGGAAGATCTTGAGCACACCACGAGTCTCCTCGTAGATGAGACCGGAGATACGCTTCACACCACCACGACGAGCGAGACGACGGATAGCCTGTGGTTGCCAGGATAGCCATGATGGTCAGTTCATTGCCTTTGTCCCGGACACAAACACAAGCGACGACGTACAGGCTTGGTGATACCCTGAATGTTGTCACGAAGAATCTTGCGGTGACGCTTCGCGCCGCCCCTGTGGATTCAAGTCCAGTAGTGGGAATCGGTCAACACCGTGTTGGCGACACAGACGAGCGTCGCGCAGCCACAAACGCGACAGAACTGCACGATACTGCGGCAGTACGAGATATACTCACTTTCCGAGACCCTTTCCACCCTTTCCACGTCCGGACATGATGAACTTGAGGTTGCGAGACGGTTGAGAGAGGGGGCTGGAGGTTGTGTGCTGAGAGATGAAGGAGAAGGTGGCGGTTGGAGGTCAAGAATGCTCCGGCGGCGCGGCGGTGCTGATATTGCCGTTAGACGCCAAAGGAAGTATCTCGGCTATTTCCGGCTGTTTATTCATTGTCACTTTGAATGCACAATGCAACTTGAAGTTGCTGCTTTTCCTCTGTCTGTGCCCAAAGCAGACCGCTTTCCACGCATATCATGGCCAGTCTTCTTCCAGGCTACAAGCACGTTGAATCGTTTGGACCAGACTCCGAATACGAAGAAGAAGAAGTCGAGTATGTCACACTCGACCTGGGCACGGTCGAGCCTACCCTCGTCCCAAGCTCCTCCTCATACCGTTTGATTGTGAGTGCCACGCTTTCCTATGCTCTCAACGGCCTGGCTTGGAGCGTTAGAGTTGACACGCCCAGGACGCGTGACCCAGGGTCTGGACACTCCAACGCCGTTTCTGCAACTCTCGGGGACAATGCTCAAGGGCGAGCACGTGTCATTGCTGGGGACAGAACTGTTGTTCTCCGAAGCTTCTGCTGCAGGGTCTAGCTCGGGCATGAATACAGGTGAGTAACCCTCCTCTTTGCGTCGTGCTAGTTCAGCGCGTCTGAAAACCAAATGTTTTCCATTAGGCGTAGACGAGCAACCACACGAGCGGACACAAGGGAAGAAGACACTTGTGCATCTCGCGAACACGGAGCGGCGAATCCGCTTCAAAGAGGTCGAACTCAAACCCAAAGTCACAGGCTCATCCTCGAATGGGGAGGATGTGGGGACGCCAACCCCGAAAACCGCCAATCTGGCCAAGAAGGTCAAGACACAAATGGAGCATGTGATGAGCGGCAGTGCGGGGCCTTCACGGCGAGGGCGTGGACGTGGGGGAGGAAGAAAACGGGGCTCGACGAGTGGGAAGCCCAAAGCGTCGTCGGCTCGATCGAAGACACGCGACGCCGATCAGGACGAGGAAGGGGCCCCGGCGGCTGACTCGGCCGAGAAAGAAGGCGGCGAGGCTGGCCAGGACGATAATGCGGACTCTGCGCCAGTGCAGATGGACACCTCCGCAGGGTGACTGCTGCTGGCGCACCTGGCGGTGTCATGGCTTGTGCGTAAGTAGCGTCAGCGTGTCGCTGGATATCTCTCATACTCCTTCCACAGGTAAACCTACGCGGGGATTCGCCTGTTGAGGGATTTATGCCGTGCTTACCGACGAAGCGCTATTCTCGAGCGTTCTTTTCGTTGGCCGTCAGTACTCAGTCGTTCTGTTTTGCGGGCCGTTCAAGGGCTTTGTTTTGTTGGCGTGCAGCGGACAAATTTTCTCTCTTTCTACATTCACTTACATAGCGTCTTCCTCTTCCCTCAATCGGCTTCCGTCGGGACCACCAAGATGATCAGGACACATCGGGTGTCGACCACAATCAGGCGCGTCTCATCTCCGTCGCAGTCCGCGCTTTACGGCCGCGAATCGATGAAGAACACCGGGAGGCAGGTCCTGAGAACAGGGTCGACCCCGGATGGATATGACTTGTTCATTTCCGCGCGCAGTCCCTGGTTTGCCCGTTCGCCGTGCCGTTTCCGCTCCCGCTTCTATCCCTGGCTTGCCAGCTTCCAACCGCACGCGCCCCGCGTGCAGAACGAGGCCGTTCTCGGCCCTCGACCTTGTCGTCCCATCTCATCGTGTTCGTGCGTTAGACCAAGGATTATAAAGAGTGTGGACTGTCATCCAGGTGCATATAGCCACCTCATCGGTCTCGTCCTTTCCATTTCCGTACCGACACCTTCCAGCGCCATTGTTACACAAACGGCACTAACGCCACTATGCCGCCGTGGCTACCTCCCTTCTTGTCCACAACTTTCATCTCATCTTTCCTTGCGGCCGCACACCCCCATGCTCCTTGGGCGAGATCAAATGTACGTCTGCGGTTTACTGCGTAGACCGCCCACTGACGGTCATGTAGACAAGAGCGCATAGTTCGGGGAGCTAGTGCGAGGCTAGAACCACTGTCTGGCAACGAGGTTGTACGAGGAAGTAGGTGCGTCACGTCTCTCCTATCTCCTCCGCCAACGGATCGATGCTGACTGTACATCGTGTGTCGTCCAGAAGTTCTGTAGACGGATGGGTTGAAAGCCGATAGTGAAAGAGGTGCCACCGTCGTAACCGACCCACCAATGTCAGTGTTTGCATAGGACGCATTGCACTTGGATGACTGCTGGAATCAAACGTTGTACATGGGTCATGTTCGTATCCGCCACAGCCACCGACCAGGTGGCGACGCTCTGTCTACGAATCTACAGGATGGGTGCAATGATGGCACAGCTTCAAGAGCTAAACAGCCGTGTCGACTCGGGGCAGGCATGCTCCGCCCCCGTACTTCCATGGTCACCATCTGGAGAATGACAAGTCAAAGGACGGAACGACATATCTTTCTCAGATCCTTGGGGTCGCTCTCTCATCGTGGTAAATATACGGGTGTAATGGGGCGGAAGTGGACCACGCGGTTCCGGCGAACGCGCCTCCGGGATGGTAGATGTCAAAACGATGATAGGTTTACGGCAGGCTAGCCAGCGGTGAGTTCAAATTCCTTGCGCACTTCATCCTCACGACGATACCTGATATGCCTCAGCGAGCTTACAGATGACTCGAGTTACCTCACTGCAATTGCCTCTGCGAGTTCATAAAATTGTAGAAAACCGTCACACTCAATTTACGAGCACTTTAAACCTATTTCAACTTCTCGGACGGGGTTTATAAGACATAGCATCGTCGCCACATTTCCCCCATCGTAATGGCGTTTAATGTACGGGTGCCAGGGGCTGGCTGATACCGTTCATTGCTTCCGTGGATTTCATTGTCGTGGTTGTGAAGCCACGTTTCTAAACGGTACGCATCTACATCCGGACTACGCCGCGCTCACTCGAATCAATTTATATTCCCCCTTAGATGGACGGTGCCCTCCAGGCTCGTTTCCCCACCTTTTCTTTCCTTTTCTTCGACGCTGGATTGTCCCTTTTGTCGTTCTCTAAACATGATTTCAGCCGGGCTGCTTCTTCTCGCCCTCCTCCCTCTTTCCTTTGGGAGGCCTGCGCTCCTTTCGTCTCAGCAGCTACACACTTCCGCCAAGAGCGGAGACTTGGTCGGGGACCTCGTCGATGCGATACTCACCATGCCCTTATCTCTCGCATTGCACCCAAACAACAAGACGGGCCTTATAGACACTCTCATGGACATCAGCAATCCCTCAAGCGTCAACTACGGGCAACACCTATCCAAGTCTGAGGTACGTGGCCTTCTTAGCTACGGGCCACATACTGCTCAATGCAAACTCTATCACCTTTCAGGTGAATGCCTTCGTCGCACCATCACCAGAGAGTGTGCAGGCGACCATGAACTGGCTCGCGAAGTACAACGTGACACCGCAGTCGACGTCGCCGGCGGGAGACATGTTGCACCTCCGTGTACCAATCGCGACGGCCAATGCGATGCTTAGTGCCAACTATCAGGCTTTCGTGCACGAAGAGACCGGTACCACGTTGCACAAGACGGACTCGTACGCGATCCCCGCGGCGATGCAACCGTACCTCGCATTCGTCCACCCCACCACACAGTACGCCTCGTTTTATCTGGTGGCAAGGGCTGGACAAACAATTGACATACCTACTTCTCCCTGTAGGGTGCTACCTCCCATCAGCAAGCCTCCTCTCCGAAGGGTGGCTCCACCGGTGGCCGCGCCATCCATCTCGAAGCGAAAGTTGGTGCCTGCCGCTTGTGTGTAAGGCATCCAGCCCCTCTGTGTCCAGGCGCTTTACAATCTCCCCACCGCTCCCGCCACCGCGCCAAACAACAGCATTGTTGTCAGCGGGTTCTTGAACGAGGTCGCGAACCAGACCGATTTGACGGTATGTCATCCTAACCCAGATTCTAGATCTCAGCAGTTGGTATCGACTGACATCGCTCCAACAGACTTTCTTGCGGGGGACCAGACCCGACTTCCCCAACGGGACGTTCACCGCCCAGAGCCTCGACGGTGGACCTACGACCGGTCCGGGAACCCTGGAGGCCGTACGTATATCTATATCTCATCGTCTGTCTCAGGCAATGTTTGGACCCGCGCTGATCATCGTGGCCTCTGCCTTCAGAGTCTGGACATCGAGTATACTGTTGGCCTTGCGACAAATGTCCCCGTGCAGTTCATTTCCGTCGGGTCTGCCGACTTCTTTACCGGAATCGCGAATTTCCTAAATTTCCTCCTGGACCTGGAAACTCCACCCCCGGTCCTGACGACTAGCTTCGGCGCGAATGAAAATGCCGTTCCTCCAGAGATCGCGGAGTAAGCCCTCCCCTTCTCATCGGCCTAGAGCTCGACTGTAATTGACGCTCGCGACGTATCGTGTAGGGCGCTGTGCTTTTCCATGGCACAGCTGGGAACGCGCGGGACGAGCATCCTGTTTGCCTCGGGCGACGGCGGCGTCGCGGGTATTAGGCCGAACGACACGTGCGGTGACGACGGCTCGTTCATCCCCGTATTCCCCGCTACCTGCCCCTTGTAAGTCGCATTTTCGTCGTTTTTAACATCCACTCCATATCGTTGTCCTGGCCTTCTCACCAAATCGCACTGGCAGCGTCACCGCAGTGGGGAGCACCGAGGGCGTGAGTCCAGAAAACGCTGCGACCTTCTCCTCGGGGGGCTTCTCGAACATCTTCCCGCGCCCGGACTATCAGGCCGCCGGGGCGCTCAAGTACCTCAACATGCTCAACATCACCACGAACAGCAACGCCTCGTCCCCGAGCCCGCTCGCGGGCCGCTTCAACACCCTGGGGCGCGCATTCCCCGACGTCGCGATGCAGGGCCGGGACATCGCGATCCTCGCCGCGGGGGTGACGGAGCCGGTGCTGGGCACGAGCGCGTCGAGCCCGATGTTCGCAAGCATGGTAGCACTGATCAATGACCAGCTGTTGAACGCGGGCCGCCCGACGCTCGGATTCCTGAACCCGCTGCTGTACTCGAACGCTGCCGCCGCGGGCGTGTTTAACGACATTACGGTGGGGAGTAACGTTGGGTGTGGGACAGCTGGGTTCCCAGCGATGCCAGGATGGGATGCGGTACGTCAACGTCGAGTCTTCTACGTTAAGCGTGCGTGAGGGTGGTGGGCTGACAGAGGTTCGTTCATGCAGATCACTGGGCTGGGCACCCCGGATTATGTGAAGCTGCTGAACGTGGCTATGGCTAGCAACCAGTCGTCGACTCTTTAAGCTGTTCAGAGTAATATGGCCGGTTGTTGAATCTGCTTCTGTACATGTGCTTCATAAGTAGATTCGCGTAGGGGCTGAACTTCTGACTGAGAATACGAAATCCCAAGCTTGAAGCTTTGAAGCATGAGCCTGCCACTCGAAACCGTAATAGTTGTACGACTGTCCTTACAACTGTCCTCCCTCCACACAACAAGGACAATTATCGCCTCCCCTAGGATAACTCGAAATTTTGCGGCTTGCAACACTAGTGCTAGAGGAATGCTGTAGTAAGTATCAGACTCACCAGATCCGAGTCCACTGCAGACTGCAGCTGGAACTTCTCATTAGCCAAATAGGAACAAATAAGACCCGGGCCGGGAGAAGATGGGCGCTTAAACAGTTCCTCAGCGTCGCCAGCGCCTGAGCGCTTGAGCCTGGAGTCGGAGCCAGCAGCCTCTTGGGCGCCGTCGTACTACAGTCCATAGCTAACCCTTCTGCGTTGACGTCGCCGGATCTTCTCTCTCCCCAGGTTACTAGTCTGCACCCCCTTCTGACTCCTCAGTCGATACGCATGAGCTATCGCCAGCACCACTGACCACTGACCAGCTTCCGCAAGTCCTGCTACCCACTACCTCAACCTAGCCCACTGCCCATGCCGGTTCCGACCACCCCCCTCCGCCTCTCGCACAAGCTCGCGCCGTCGTCGCGCGCATGGCTCGCGCGCCAGTTCCGCGACCCGTACGTGAAGGCGCGCCTCTCGTGGCCGCTCAACTACCGCTCGCGCTCCGCGTTCAAGCTCCTCGAGCTCGACGCGCGCTGGCACTTCCTCCGCCACGCGGACGTCCGCACCGTCGTCGACCTCGGCGCTGCGCCTGGCGGCTGGAGTCAGGTCGCCGCGGGCAAGATGGGCTGGCCGGACTCGGACCGCGACCAGTGGCTCTCCGGCGAGCGCGCGAGCACCGGAAGGGGGAAGGGCAGGACGGAAGGGCAGGAGGACGGTGAGGTGGAAGGGTTTGGGCTGAAGGCGGAGAAGAGGGCGCAGATGGGGAAGGGAAGGGAAGGGGAAAGGGAGAGAGGAAGCAGGTAGCTGGAGCGAGGGCGGGGAGAGAGCTGGCGGTCTGGAGGACGCGGACTTCACCAAGCTGCTGGAGGAGGGCGAGGACGAGGCAGCCGCGCCCCAACCGCGGATCGGCCGGGGCACGGTGATTGCGGTGGACTTGCTGAGGATGGACCCGCTGCCCGGTGTGCGCACGCTGCAGATGGACTTCTTGTCCCCAGAAGCGGACGCGTGCATCGCGGAGCTCTTGCGTGAGCCGAGCGTAAGCGCAGTCACAGCCGCGCTAGAAGGGGATGCAGGCGAGGGTGAGCTAGAACGGGGGGACGGGAAGGCAGACGTGATCCTGTCGGACATGGCAGCGAACTTCACAGGGAACACGACGGCGGACGTCGAGGCGAGCCTCGAGATCTGCAAGTCCGTGTTCAAGTTCGCGCGCCGCCATCTGCGGTCGGCGGAGAGCATAGGGCGGAATTGGGGTGGTGCACTTGTGTGCGTCGTCGCCTTTTCTCTCGTTGGTGTGCTGTGCTGATGCCGTGTGTAAACGACAGGATCAAGCACTTTGCGCACCCGGCGGCGGACGGCTTCAGGCGCAAGATCCTCAACCCGAACTTTAACAAGGTCGTGTTCGTAAAGCCCCCGAGTAGTCGGTCCGAATCGCCGGAAGGTTACTGGGTCTGCATGGGATGGAAGGGCACACCCGCATATCGCAAGACTATGTCACGCAAGTCTGCATCTCGGAGGTAAGCACAAACCAACACCGCGGACGATTTAAAGCCTGATTGTTTTCTGATTTCCTCTTGCGCAATTCTAGTGAACAAGAAGCCTTCTCTGAGCAAATACAGCAGACCACAGGCAGTCTCTAACGAGGGACGCCAGGGTCAGTGTGTTCCCCCGACGCAATGCGTGGGTCGTACCTGTCGCTCAGCCTGTCCTCGACTCTGAAGTAGAGTAGTATTAATTTAATCTCTCAACTTGACTCCTCTGATGGTGCATGCCGTGTTCTATGTTGACCTATGAAGTGACGACCACAGTGAGTGTTGAGCTGGGTATTCCACTATGCTCTCTCGGAGCTGACTTGTTTCTCAGGCTATGAGTTTCATTGTCGCATCTTCGCAAAGCGGAGACTCGTCGTACCCTGACGTCATTGCGAAGTTGCTGCAAGCCCTCTGTCCGATCGATAGCTATACATGTTCCCCGTATTTTAGCTCACAAACACCACCGCCACTGATCCGTCGTCGCTGAAGAAGTAGAGTCGGTACGTCATTATTCTCCCTTTGCAACGAGCCTTTTTCTTTCTCTCTCACATCCGTCAAATAGGCTTGTTCACGGGGCTCTTTCTGCATACGGGGGCTGCGGAGGTGAAGCGGCTCTTGGGTCTGAATGATGCCGCCCACGGAATGGGGTAGTCATTGAACAAGCAACGGAAAGTTGAAACGACGTTGCTCTTACTCGTGGCGGCCACCGCGACTGAAGGTTGACACACACTCAGACGAAGGACGGGAGGAAGGGTTACAGACACGTCGAGGCGTGGTCCGGTGAGCCCAAGCCCCGGTTTACGCTGAATTTGTGGATCATCGTACGCTGATCGTCTCCGACAGTGGCTGCAGCCTGAACAGTTCAATAAACTACAAGGCGATCTACGGGCCTCTTCGCCACTTGAACAGCCAAGATGGAAGTGGGCGAGGCCGTTCGGAATATGGTCACCGACTCGCTCCGGCGGAAGTCTCGCTCTGATGGCGGCGGAATGCAGTCCGTGTGTCCGACAGGCTACTGCGGAACGACGAGCCATCTCCGCCACCGGAACGGTTTGTGGCCTAGCGGACAGGAGGCTCCTCGACGTCGGAAGTTGGGCACTGACAAGGCAGTCTAGAGCCCGACCTACGAGGACACGGTCCTCGCTCTGCCAGCGTAGGTCATTTTTACGTCGGGCCGTGTGTTGAGGTGTTCCCATGTAATTTATACCATTGTCTTCCGCAGATCCTCGATGGACGGTGTGGTCCGCGCTCCGAACACATCACCGCCAAGGGAAGGCAAGAGTGTGAAGATGCAAGACGAAATTGTGTTGGCTGACGGTAAGCACCGAATTGCACCCTCATCATCATCTAGGCCGCTCATTCCCCGTTCGCGTACCGCGTTTGTGGGCAATGTGAGGCACAGACTTCTTTTTCAGCGAGCTTGTGCCGTCGTGGGATTGCGAGGCTCTCAGACTTCCTCGATGATAAGGTCTCGTCCTCCCGTACCCTGCATAACCATACACTATTCATGCGGCACACTCCAGGTGTGTGGGTGACGCCCGATGGCCCACAAGAGACAAGGACAAGCTATAGGCTATGTTGTCCCCGAGGGCCCTTTCACTGCCACCGATAATAATCAGATATTCGCGCCGCGCGCAGCATGTCTCGAAGTCCTTCGGAACATAAGCGCTCTTCCGGGGACGGCTTCTGTTTTCCCTCCTGTCCATCTCCGCGGGTGCTCGGACCCGCGTAGAGGCACGCATCTGGCAGTCAGTCGCCGAGTGTCCGATGCTGGAGGCTTATTCGGACCATGCGCGGACGGGGGCTCCCACCGGCGCCGAGAGTCGAGTGGGGCCGTTTCCCCAGGCCCATGCGGACGACCTCCGCGTACGGCTCCCGATGCCGTAAGGCCATTGCCCGCAACTTATCCCCCGACCGTCCTTCGACCTATGCGGCGCTTACGCAGAGATCTCCGCGCTGCCTTCGCGCACACACATGCGTCGCGTTCCTCTCGCCACCACAAGGCACCGTCCCAGCCTAACGTCTCGTAAGTCTTTTTTCTTGACAGTGTTCGCCGCTCCCCTGCTGATCCCGCTTGCGTTTCCCAGATCAGCGCAAAAGTCCAGGCGGATGTATGCGTCCGGACTTCCCTCGGTCGCGGAACGCGAATGCAGCAGCGGAATTCATTTCGCGGTGAGATTCCGACTCCGGCTGCAGATGCCACGGCTGCTCTGACATCATGTCCAGGAGCCCCTCTTTGTCCTTGGGTCTCTTCAAGATGCGCCGTGAGCGTATACATATATAAACCATGAAGAGTTCCCCGAGATTCTTCAGGCCCCTGTGCACCAGTCTCCACAAGCTCAAGCTCTAAACAACCGCTTTCGATCGGAATCTTGCCAGTCATGCTCGCCTTCCAGCTCACCCTTGCATTGGCCGCCCTCCTTGGCCAGGGCATCGCGAGCCCGCTCATCACCCAGCCGCCCACCACCGTTTCGAGCGCAGCCTTGTCGGCAGCGACCATCCCGATCGCCCAATGCCTGACCAGTGTCGTGTGCTGCCAGTCGACCGTCGACCTCCCGACGGTCCCGGTCGATAGCTTGACGTCCATCCTTCCCCTGCCCTCCGGCATCCCGATTCCCACTTTGGGTCCCAAGGCCGGCTTCCAGTGCTCGTCAGCGACGGACCTTGACATCCTCGGCAACCAATGGTATGTGTACCAAGCTATGCTCATCCATGATGTCCCCCACTGATATCCGCGTTCGCAGCTTGGCCGGTGGTACCCCGCTCTGTTGCCAGTTCGTCGCACCTGGTGCGTCTATCTACTCTCTATCCGATATTCTAGGGCGTATATTGATCCACATGACCCTCCAATAGCGGGCGTGGTGGCCGAGGGCTGCCAGGACGTCGTCAACCCCATCCTCCCGACCATCCCGGGTCTGCCTACGTCTCTTCCCATCAGCATCCCGGGGCTGCCGACGTCCCTTCCGATCTCCCTCCCCATCACGCTGCCCACGTCTCTCCCTATCTCCCTCCCCATCTCACTGGTCACGGACGCCGCTGCGGCGGCGACGACGTCGGCGGACCCGCTGCCCATCTCCCTGCCCACGAGCTTGCCCATTTCTCTCCCCACAAGTCTGCCAATTTCACTCCCAACAAGCTTGCCCATCTCTCTCCCAACGAGCTTGCCTATCTCCCTCCCAACCTCGTTGCCGATCTCCCTCCCCACGAGCCTCCCCATTTCTCTCCCGATCACCCTTCCCACCTCCCTCCCCATCTCGCTGCCCATCTCCCTCCCAATCATCGACTCGGCGGCCCCTGCGGCGTCCTCATCCGCGTCCGACCCGCTGACGAGCCTGCCCGTCTCCCTCCCCACCTCCCTTCCCGTTTCCCTCCCCACGTCGCTCCCCGTTTCGCTGCCGACTAGCCTGCCCATCACTCTCCCGACTAGCCTCCCCGTTTCTCTTCCCACCAGTCTGCCCATTTCTCTCCCCACGAGCCTCCCAATCAGCTTGCCGACCAGCCTCCCCATCTCCTTGCCCACCGGCCTTCCGATCAACTTGTGAAAATTTGGTCCGGGAAGGAGCCAACACGGTCACGGTGGAGGGCAATGTGGAACCGTCGATCTAGTGTCCGAGTTGGTGGATGGGAAGATGTCCACGTCTTCTTGTTTTATGACCTCGGCCTCTATGCAGGCTGCATGATGTGCTGGAAATGATTATTTTAATGCCAGATTCTCGTGTACTGGTGATTCATCCCCTCAGACTCAGACTCTAAGGCTTCCGCCGTCATATAACCTAATAACCCATGAGTGGCTGGAGTAGAAGTCGGAGGAGCTTGGTCGGGTCCACATCCCTCTGCTTCGACAGGCATCCGACCTAGACAACAGCACCGGTTGGGGGAAGATTGGGAAGATAAAGACGAATAATGATAGTTTGTAATCCTATGTGCTATCAGGTATGTCGTCGGATTTGTTATTGATCGACTGTGTATGCGTATGCTTTTCGGAGACAACATATGACCAGCCTATTAGCTACGGAGGATTCCAGAAAGAACGTGAACGCGAACGAATTCCAAAAAGAAAGAGAGAAAAAGAAGTGCGAGGCGAGAACAAGCTCGAGAAGTCGCTGCGAGGATAAGTCAAAACATAGTGATGGGCGAAAGGCCGCGAAGACGCGAACACCTGCCAACGACTATTGGTCAATGCATAATCAAGACGAACGGTCGTATGTGAACATACCAGAGAAGAGGATTATCGTTAAAGAAATGCCGTCGTCGCCTTCTCAAAGTTTAATGGGAACACATCCGATGTTGATAAGCCCCTCTGGAAACCCACACATATACGGTCAGTCCTTTTCATCTGTCCAGGAACGTAAAATATCAACTTACGGTACGTGTTGTTGTTGCAGCACACGGGAGTTTGGTTACTATAAACCGCGCATATAGTCAGCGATCTGCACTCCACAGTGGCGATCACCGTCAAATGGAAGCTCACCATTCGACCCCGCCTCCGAGGGAGAGCGCGCTGATCGGCGAGCAAGACGTCCCGACTAGCGCGTCACCCAACCCGTTCAGGACGTCCAGCCCGACGCCGAGCACCGCGAGGATGCTGCTCATGCCCGGGCTGCTCGCAGGAACGACCGTGTCGCAGCACTGGAGCGGGCCCGTGTTGCACTCGCCTCCGCTAGAGCTCGCGCTCGGGGCGGCCGCACTGACGCTGACCGTCTTCGTCAAAGCGTCTGTTTCCGTGTCCGTCTTGGTGATCGTGACGGTGGCCGTAGCGGCGGGAGCGTGGTCGGTGACCGTCTGCGTCTTGACCTCCGTCAACGTCTGGGTTCGAATCATGGTTCGGGTGCCGCGCCCACGCCAGGGTTTGGTGGACGTGCGCAGAGATGTGTATGTCTCGGTGGCGGTAGACACGGAGAAGACGGTGTAGGTGCGTACGATGTCGGAGGTGTAGGTCGTCGTGTAGGTGTGGGGAACATCGCAGCCAGGATTGTCGTGCCTGGGTTGGAGGGACCGGGTGGGCGGGCTCACGACATTTGAGGGTTTCGCGAGTAGAAGGCGAGGATATGGATGTGGGCTCGCTGAGACTGGGATAGAGAGGGATAGGAAGAGCGGGGCAAGGAGGGAGAGCGAGAGCTTCATGTTTGGGTGGGGTTTCGCGAGGGAAAACGAGAGGGGAATGGGGAGGGGCACGAAGGCGGGCGAGTGCGCGAAGATACGCGGGCGTCGAGGGTGATGATGTTCATCCAGGAATATATATCGCTTTCACTTGTCCAGAGATCGACGATGCTCTTCTAATGTGAAGCCTGTGAAGTGCAGAGGCATCTTGCAAGTTTCGAACGACCCTCCGAACGGGTTGTCGGTGTGACGTTGACTCCCCCAACCGATTAGAGACCTATGCAGTATGTCTATATGGAGTCGAGCGGAGCCGAGAGATGATCTTAAAAAGTCGGCCCGAGTCTGGTGACGGCCCTCCGAGTCGTCGCCAGTAGGGACTAAGGGCAATTGGCCCTTCAAGTTGGGTTTGTAGACCTCGTTGTAGGTCCCTCGTCGCCAGCCCGTAGGTAAGCACGGAGTGCACGAAGTATCTCATTCTTGAGAACTGCGATCTTAAAAAGTGGGAGTTGTCCCTCTCGAAGAAATACGTTCTGAACGGAGACCAGATGACAAGGCGGGGTGAGAGTACAAGCTCAAGTTGAAGCGAGTGGCGGTGTCCAATAGCCGAGAGAAACCACTTAGCGCTCTGAGTCGGTGTTTGCCGGAGTGTGGCTAGCTTTGGCATACTGCTTGCAGTCTCGTCGTTTTCGGCTTCCTTCCTGCCCTAAAAACTGGGCGCGTCTCGTACGAGACAATAAATAGCCCACAATCCATCCTTAGCTTTATCGTGCAGTGTGTTCGACGCCTGACTTGCCTGGTTTGCCGAGGATGATTCAGTGCACGCATCCAACAAAGTTGGCGCGGCGCCTGTTTGGCATTTGCCACTAGGGTACAACGTCCGAGATGCAGCCATACCTGTCACATCCCGACGATGCTATTATTTCGCACCAATCGGCGGTATTTACCACACCCTCGGG